>NC_069479.1:24630878-25125878 GCF_026875155.1 Cherax quadricarinatus
GGGTTTGGTAGACAGCAACCGCCCAGGGAGGTACTACCGTCCTGCCAAGTGAGTGTAAAACGAAAGCCTGTAATTGTTTTACATGATGGTAGGATTGCTGGTGTCCTTTTTTCTGTCTCATAAACATGCAAGATTTCAGGTACGTCTTGATACTTCTACTTACACTTAGGTCACACTACACATACATGTGCAAGCATATATATATACATACACTCCTCTGGGCTTTCTTCTATTTTCTTACTAGTTCTTGTTCTTGTTTATTTCCTCTTATCTCCATGGGTAAGTGGAACAGAATTCTTCCTCCGTAAGCTATGCGTGTTGTAAGAGGCGACTAAAATGCCAGAGCAGGAGGCTAGTAGCCCCTTCTCCTGTATAAATTACTAAATTTAAAAAGAGAAACTTTCGTTTTTCTTTTTGGGCCACCCTGCCTTGGTGGCATACGGCCGGTTTGTTGAATATATATATATATATAATATATATATATATAATATATATATATATATAATATATATTATATATATATATATATATATATATATATTTATATATATATATACGTATATTTGTTGCATATATATATATATAATATATATATATATATATATATAATATATATATATAAATATATATATAATATATATATATATATATATACGTATATTATATATATATATATATATATATAAATATATATATATACGTATATTATATATATATATATACGTATATTATATATATATATATATATATAATATATATATATATATATATATATATATATATATATATATATATAAATATATATATAATATATATATAAGTACTACCGTCCTGCCAGATGACTGTGAAACAGAAACCTGTATCTGTTTTGCATGATGGTAGGATTGCTGTTTTCTTTTTCTGTCTCATAAGCACGCTAGATAACAGGGATATCTTGCTACTCCTACTTACACTTTGGCACACTTCACAGACACGCACATGCATATATATATACATGCATCTAGGTTTTTTCTCCTTTTTCTAAATAGCTCTTGTTCTTCTTTATTTCTTCTATTGTCCATGGGGAAGTGGAAAAGAATCTTTCCTCCGTAAGCCATGCGTGTCGTATGAGTCGACAAAAATGCCGGGAGCAATGGGCTAGTAACCCCTTCTCCTGTAGACATTTACTAAAAAAAGAGAAGAAGAAAAACTTTATAAAACGGGGATGCTTAAATGTGCGTGGATGTAGTGCGGATGACAAGAAACAGATGATTGCTGATGTTATGAATGAAAAAAAGGGTTGGATGTCCTGGCCCTAAGCGAAACAAAGCTGAAGGGGGTAGGGGAGTTTCAGTGGGGGGAAATAAAGGGGATTAAATCTGGAGTATCTGAGAGATTTAGAGCAAAGGGAAAGGGGGTAGCAGTAATGTTGAATGATCATTAGGAAGGAGAAAAGAGAATATGAATGTGTAAATTCAAGAATTAGGGGATTAAAGTAAAGGTTGGATGCGAGAAGTGGGTCATAATAAGTGTGTAGGGCACCTGGAAAAGAGAAATGCAGAGGAGAGAGAAAATTTTGGAGATGTTAAGTGAATGTATAGGAAGCCTTTGAACCAAGTGAAAAGAGTAATTGTGGTAGGGGACCTGAATGCTAAAGTAAGAAAACTTTTAAAGAGGGGGTTTGTGGTAGGTAAGTTTGGGTGCCAGGTGTAAATGATAGGGGAAAGCCCTTTGATTGAACTTTTGTATAGAAAGGGGTTTTTAGTTATAGGTAATACATATTTAAGAAAAAGAGGATAAATAAGTATACAAGATATGTTTGTAGGGCGAAATGACATTATTGTTGGATTATGTATTGGTAGATAAAGACGGTTGAGTAGACTTCCAGGATGTACATGTTTTGGGGAGGGGGCCACAGATATATCAGATCACTTTCTAATTGTAGCTAACACTGAGTAAAAGGTAGATGGGATACAAGGAAAATTTAAAAGTATCAGGAAGAGAGAGGTGAAGGTTTATAAAACTAAAAGAGGAGGCAGTTAGGGTAAGATATAAACACTATTGGGGGATAGCGGGCTAATGAGAGCATAGGCAAGGGGGTCGAAGGGGTTTAGGGTAGTTTAAAAAAATGTAGTGTTAGAGTTTTTCACAGAAGTTTGTGGTTACAGGAAAGGGGGTGCGGGAGGGAAGAGGAGCGATTGGTGGAATTGATGTAAAAGAGAGTAGTAAGGGAGGAAAAAGTTGCATATGAAAAATTTTTACAAAGTAGAAGTGTTTGCAAGGAGGGAAGAGTATATGGGAAAAAGAGAGAGGTTAAGAGATTTGGTGAAGCAATGTAAAAGAGAGCAAATGAGAGAGTGGGTGAGATGTTAATCAACAAATTTTGTTGAAAATAAGAAAAAGTTTTGGGAGTGAGATTAACAAGTTAAAAAGCCTAGAGAACAAATGGTTTGTCATTAAAAATATGAGAGGAGATTTAAATTTAAAATTTGAGAATTAGAGGTATTGGGGGAAGAGGAGGGAATATTTTGGGGAAATTGTTAAGTTGATGAAGATGGGGAAAGCTGTGATTTCGTGTATAGGACAAGGAGGAATAACATCTTGTAGGAGTGAGGAAGAGCCAGTTGTGGTGTGGGGGAAGTTCGTGAGGCAGTAGGCAAAATGAAAAGGGGGGTAAGGCAGCCGGGATTGATGGGATAAAGATAGAAATGTTAAAAGCAGGTGGGGATATAGTTTTGGAAGGGTTGGTGCAATTATTTAATAAATGAAATGGAAGAGGGAAAGGGTACCTAGGATTGGCAGAGAGCATGCATGTTCCTTTGTATAAAGGCAAAGGGGATAAAAGAGAGTGCAAAAATTATGGGGGGAAATAAGTCTGCTGAGTATACCGGTAAAGTGTATGGTAAGTTATTATTGAAAAAAATTTAAGAGTAAGACGGAGAATAGGATAGCAAATGAACAAGGAGGCTTTAGGAAGGTAGGGGGTGTGTGGACCAGGTTTTACAGTGAAAACATAAGTGAACAGTATTTAGATAAGGCAAAGAGGTCTTTGTGGCATTTATGGATTTGAAAAAGGCGTATGACAGGGTGGATAGGGGGCAATGTGGCAGATGTTGCAAGTGTATGGGTGTAGGAGGTAGTTACTGAAAGCAGTGAAGAGTTTTTACGAGGATAGGGGAGGCTCAAGTTAGAGTATGTAGGAAAGAGGGAAATTTTTTTCCCAGTAAAAGTAGGCCTTAGACAAAGATGTGTGATGTCACCGGGTTGTTTAAAATTTTTTATAGATGGGGGTTTTAAGAGAAGTAAATGCGAGGGGCTTGGCAAGAGGCGTGGGGTTAAAAGATAACGAATCACACACAAAGTGGGGGTTGTCACAGCTGCTCTTTGCTGATGACACTGTGCTCTTGGGAGATTCTGAAGAGAAGTTGCAGAGATTGGTGGATGAATCTGGTAGGGTGTGCAAAAGAAGAAAAAATTTAAAAGGGGAATACAGGAAAGAGTAAGGTTATGAGGATAACAAAAAGATTAGGTGATGAAAGATTGAATATCAGATTGGAGGAGAGAGTATGGGGGAGGTGAATGTATTCAGATATTTGGAGTGACGTGTTCAGCGGATGGGTCTATGAAAATGAGGTTTAAAAGAGTGAGTGGGGCACTTAGGAGTCTGGGAGACAAAGAACTTTGTCCTTGGAGGGAAAGAGGGGAATGTATGAGAGTTAAGTTTTTACCCAAAGCTCTTATATGGGTGTGAAGCATGGCGATGAATGTTGCAGCGAGGAGAAGGTGGAGGCAGTGGAATGTCAAGTCTGAGGGCAATGTGTGGTGTGAATTAATGCAGAGAATTCGTAGTTTGGAAGTTAGAGGAGGTGCGGGATTACCAAAACTGTTTTCCAGAGGGCTGAGGAAGGTTGTTGAGGGGGTTCGGACATGTAGAGAATGGGGCGAAACAGAATGACTTCAAAAGTGTAAACAGTCTGTAGTGGGAAAGGGAAGGGGGGGTAGGGTCGGCCTAGGAAAGGTTGGAGAGAGGGGGTAAAGGAGGTTTTGTGGGGCGAGGGCTTGGACTTCCAGCAGGCATGCGTGAGCGTGTTTGAATGGAGACAAATGGTTTTTAATACTTGACGTGCTTTGGAGTGTGAGCAAAGTAACATTTATGAAGGGGTTCAGGGAAACCGGCAGGCCGGACTTGAGCCTGGAGATGGGGGTAAAAGTGCCTGCACTCTGAGGGGGGGGTGTTAATGTTGCAGTTTAAAAACTGTAGTGTAAAGCACCCTTCTGGCAAGACAGTGATGGAGTGAAAGATGGGGAAAGGGTTTTTTTTTTTCGGGCCCCCCTGCCTTGGTGGGAATCGGCCAGTGTGATAATAAAAAAAATAATAATAATAAATAAATAAATAATAAATAATATATATATATAATATATAAATTATATTATTATATATAAAAATAATATATATATATATATATATATATATATATATATAAAATTTTTATACTTCAGTCACCTTTTTAAGATGATGCTATATATAGGGAAAATTCTCATTACACTTGAGGCCCCTCGTCACCCTCCAGTGTTAGTTTATTACTGCCTCGTCACCCTCTAGTGATGTTTAATACTGCCTCCTCACCCTCTAGTGTTAGTTTATTACTGCCTCGTCACCCTCAAGTGTTAGTTAATTGCTGCCTCGTCACCTTCCAGTGTTAGTTTATTACTGCATCGTCACCCTCTAGTGTTAGTTTATTACTGCCTCGTCACCCTCTAGTGTTAGTTTATTACTGTCTAGCAGTACACAGGTACCTGGAAGTCAGTCCTAGGAAAGAGGACTATAGAAACTCAACAGAAATAGGCCACACTGACTTTCTTAAGTTATCCTCAGCTGTTAATATCTCCCTCAATACTTGTTATAGGTCGAATAACTTCAACCTTTGTTATAGGTCGAGTAACCTTAACACTTGTTATAGGTCGAGTAACTTCAACAAATGTTATAGGTCGAGTAACCTTAACACTTGTTATAGATCGAGTAACTTCAGCACCTGTTATAGGTCGAGTAATTTCTGCACTTGTTATAGATCGAATAATCTCTGTACATGTAAATAACTCGTAACCTCGACATTTGTAAATCGATTAAATTCCTCGACACTTTTCATAGATCGAGTGATTTCGACACTTGCAATACATTGTAATCTCCTCAACACTTGTTACAATTCGAATAATCTCCTCGTCACTTGTTACAGGTCGAATAGTCTCCTTTTCGACACTTGTTTTAGGTCGAGGTGTGAGTGGCGTGTCCTGGTGTAATTAGGTCACTCATACTTACACTGTCACGTGAGAAGTGTTTTAAAAGCAGAAGGGGAGGGGGTGGAAAGAGGACAGTGTGAGGGTATGGGTTTAGAGGGCACGGGAAAGGAGAGTATTGAAGAGGAGGGGAAAAAGAAGGGGGTGAGGAGAAAATGGATCCACGGTGTGGTGGGACCAGCAACCTTAAACCTGCCTGATATACCAGCTGAGCCGGCTGCATGCCGGTGCCCCCTTGACACACCTGCCACCTTGTATAGATAATATGGCCGTCCTCACTCTTACCCGTCACGGAGGGTGCCATGATGCTCTTAATCCATTGAACTTATTACCTCCCGTTCCCCAGGCGATGTATGACCCTTCTCTAATCTCAGGTATTTCACACGGTCTGTCGAGCCTCTTGCTTTCGTAGGGAGCGATTCCCGTGTGCTGTTAGAATCAGTTCCTCTAGGATTGTCCAGGAGTAAAGTATGATGATTTCTCACCTTCATTCCAAGGAGTACCGGGCAAGGGGCTTCGAACGATTCCAGTAATTAAAGAGCCAGACTAAACATATACGTGTAGTGAAGATTCTCTGTACATTCTCTAGATCTCCGGTTTTGCTTGTCTTTAAAGCAGCTGATAGCGTACATAAGTATTCTAACCTGGAGAGAACAGGTGACTTAAAGAAGATCGTCACTGACTTTGCATCCCATGTTTTGAAGGTTATCATTATTAAGGTTTTCATTATCCATCCTCTCATTTTCCTTGGGGTTGTGATAATGACCCTGTTGTGATCCTTGAAAGTGAAATCTGACATTATCACTCTTAGGTACTTTGTTAGTTTTTCGATCTATTGAGGGATTAGAATTAGTTTTGTATTCTGTTCTAGCTTTATTTCCTCATTTTTCCATAGCAAAGTACCTGAAAGTTGTCCTCGTTGGACATTATATCGTTTTCTGCGGTCCACTGAAAAACTTTGTTTATATCAACTTGGATATATGCTGTGTCCTCACCAGATGTCACATTCGTGCATATTCTAGCATCGTCTGCAGAGGATGATGCGCTACTGTGATTTATGTTCCTGTCTTGTCAGATATGAGGATGAGGAAAAAGATGGGTGCGAGTACTGTGCCTTGAACAGTTTTCACTATATCAGGCGTTGACTTAACTCTGTTTGCCATTACTCTCCGTGTTTTTTTTTTTTGTTAGACAGTTTAAAAATCCATCTACCCAGTTTTTTACTTATTCCTCGTGCATGCATTTGTGCTCTGTTACACCACAGTCGCATTGTCGAAGGAATTTACAGTCTGTATATACTACGTCAGCATTTTGTCTTCCAGTGCATCCAGGACCATGTCATAGTGGTCCAGTTACAGTTGATATATGTGGAAAGAACATTCTTAGAATGTTCCTGGTCCTGGTACATTAGTGGCACGTTTTTGACACGTCTGACACGTTCTTCTTAAACGTTCTTGGTACATCCTAATGACATTTCTAGTACATCCTTGACACATTCCTGACACGTCTCCTGGCACGTTCCTGGGACGCCCACTCACGCATCTGTCACGTTCCTCCGGTATGGGGATATGGTTAAAATGTAGGCCAGACTGTGACACAGACGGGGAACACCTGGCTGGCAGGTAGGGTCTTTCCCCGCCCCTCCCAACCCACTTGGCTGGCAGGTAGGGTCTCTCCCTCGCCTCTCCCAACCCACTTGCCTGGCAGGTAGGGTCACTCCCGCCCCTACCAACACTCCTTACCTTTTTTTTGTATTAAAATTGGATACATCTGCTCCCCACTTTCCCTTGTCTTCCCTCCTCCTCTCTTCATTTCTCCCTTCCTTCCTTCCATCTCTTAAACTTTTTTCCTCCATTCCTCGCTGCCGTCCTCTCTTATGCCCCGGGATCTTCCACCTCCTGTCTGCACAACTCAGCCAAAATTGCGTTTGAAATAGTTGAGGACAAACCAAGAAGCCTTTTGATGTGCTCTTCAGACATGTCCTAGTAACACTGCTGGCTACAACACTCCCTTACGCACACAATACTATGTGTTAAGTATGTTACACCTAAATAAAACCTTGCTTACGACAGGGAAACGTAGCTAATTTTGCTTCCACTATGTAGCTTATGTATAAAGTAGTGTAGTAGCAGCACATTGTTGGTGTATGCAATACTTTAAATAAAATAAATTTCTTGGGGGAATCAGTGAGTACATATAGGTAACCCATATAGGTAGTAGGTTGGTAGACAGCAACCGCCCAGGGAGGTACTACCGTCCTGCCAAGTGAGTGTAAAACGAAAGCCTGTAATTGTTTTACATGATGGTAGGATTGCTGGTGTCCTTTTTTCTGTCTCATGAACATGCAAAATTTCAGGTACGTCTTGCTACTTCTACTTACACTCAGGTCACACTACACATACATGTACAAGCGTATATATACATACCCTCTGGGTTTTCTTCTATTTTCTTTCTAGTTCTTGTTCTTGTTTATTTCCTCTTATCTCCATGGGGAAGTGGAACAGAATTCTTCCTCCGTAGGCCATGCGTGTTGTAAGAGGCGACTAAAATGCCGGGATCAAGGGGCTAGTACCCCTTCTCCTGTATATATTACTAAATTTGAAAGGAGAAACTTGGTTTTTTTTCTTTTGGGCCACCCCGCCTCGGTGGGAAATACGGCCGGTGTGTTGAAAGAAAGAAAGAATATATATAAAATATATATATATATATATATATATATATATATATATATATATATATATATATATATATATATATATATATATATATATATATTATATGGTGTGTTTGTGTATGTGTATAGACATGTGCACATATACACTAGTAGAATGATACACGTGATAGTGCACACATAGTATGACATAGACACAGGGTGGACGGATCTATTCTGGGTGTGTACTCAAAGTTGGTGTGTTGGCAGCTGGCAGTAGGAAGCTGGTGGCCACCCTGGTGGTGTTCCTCACTCAACGGTTTATTCTCCTCTCTAAATGTTCTCCAAATATACTTATAATGGTCACGGTCAGGGGAGACAAATGCACTTGTAAAGTAATCCTTTATTGACGCTGATTCATTTGTACACAATGAGCTTTATTGACGGTGATTTACACAAGCAGGGAGCTTTATTGACGGTGATTTACACAAGTAGGGAGCTTTATTGACGGTGATTTACACAAGCAGGGAGCTTTATTGACGGTGATTTACACAAGCAGGGAGCTTTATTGACGGTGATTTACACAAACGTGGAACTTTATTGACAGTGATTTACACAAGCAGGGAGCTTTATTGACGGTGATTTACACAACAGGGAGCTTTATTGACGGTGATTTACACAAGCAGGGAGCTTTATTGACGGTGATTTACACAAGTAGGGAGCTTTATTGACGGTGATTTACACAAGCAGGGAGCTTTATTGACGGTGGTTTACACAAGCAGGGAGCTTTATTGACGGTGATTTACACAAGTAGGGAGCTTTATTGACGGTGATTTACACAAGTAGGGAGCTTTATTGACGGTGATTTACACAAGCAGGGAGCTTTATTGACGGTGATTTACACAAACGTGGAGCTTTATTGACAGTGATTTACACAAGCAGGGAGCTTTATTGACGGCGATTTACACAAGCAGGGAGCTTTATTGACGGTGATTTACACAAGCAGGGAGCTTTATTGACGGTGATTTACACAAGCAGGGAGCTTTATTGACGGTGATTTACACAAGCAGGGAGCTTTATTGACGGTGATTTACACAAGCAGGGAGCTTTATTGACGGTGATTTACACAAAAATGGAGCTTTATTGACGGTGATTTACACAAGCAGGGAGCTTTATTGACGGTGATTTACACAAGTAGGGAGCTTTATTGACGGTGATTTACACAAGCAGGGAGCTTTATTGACGGTGATTTACACAAGCAGGGAGCTTTATTGACGGTGATTTACACAAACGTGGAGCTTTATTGACGGTGATTTACACAAAAATGGAGCTTTATTGAGCTCGCTGCGGGCTTAAATTTCTCTTTAAAAATTTCAGATTTTTTAACATACTTTATAAGATGTTTTGTATGATTAGTTGTATGATCCTTACTGGTGTATGATCAGTTGTATGATCCTTACTGGTGTATGGATCAGTTTTGTATGATCCTTACTGGTGTATGATCAGTTGTATGATCCTTACTGGTGTATGATCAGTTGTATGATCCTTACTGGTGTATGATCAGTTGTATGATCCTTACTGGTGTATGATCAGTTTGTATGATCCTACTGGTGTATGATCAGTTGTATGATCCTTACTGGTGTATGATCAGTTGTATGATCCTTACTGGTGTATGATCAGTTGTATGATCCTTACTGGTGTATGATCAGTTGTATGATCCTTACTGGTGTATGATCAGTTGTATGATCCTTACTGGTGTATGATCAGTTGTATGATCCTTACTGGTGTGTAGGTTGTATGATCCTTACTGGTGTATAGATTGTATGATCCTTACTGGTGTATGATCAGTTGTATGATCCTTACTGGTGTATAGGTTGTATGATCCTTACTGGTGTATAGATTGTATGATTCTTACTGGTGTATAGATTGTATGATCCTTACTGGTGTATAATCAGTTGTATGATCCTTACTGGTGTATAGGTTGCATGATCCTTACTGGTGTATGGATTGTATGATCCTTACTGGTGTATAGGTTGTATGATCCTTACTGGTGTATAGGTTGTATGATCCTTACTGGTGTATAGGTTGTATGATCCTTACTATGATCCTTACTGGTGTATAGGTTGTATGATCCTTACTGGTGTATAGGTTGTGTAATCCTTACTGGTGTATAGGTTGTATGATCCTCACTGGTGTATGGGTTGTATGATCCTTACTGGTGTATAGGTTGTGTGATCCTTATTGGTGCATAGGTTGTATGACCCTTACTGGTGTATAGGTAGTATGATCATTACTGGTGTATAGGCTGTATGATCCTTACTGGTGTATAGGTTGTATGATCCTTACTGGTGTATAGGTTGTATGGGCCTTACTGTTGTATAGGTTGTATGATCCTTACTGGTGTATAGGTTGTATGATCCTTACTGGTGCATAGGTTGCATGATCCTTACTGGTGTATGGGTGGTATGATCCTTACTGTGTATAGTGTATGATCCTTACTGGTGTATGGTTGTATGATCCTTTACTGGTGTATAGGTTGTATGTTCCTTACTGGTGTATAGGTTTGTAGTTATCCTTACTGTTATAGGTTGTATGATCCTTACTGGTGCATAGGTTGCATGATCCTTACTGGTGTATGGGTGGTATGATCCTTACTGGTGTATAGGTTGTATGATCCTTACTGGTGTATAGGTTGTATGATCCTTACTGGTGTATAGGTTGTGTAATCCTTACTGGTGTATAGGTTGTATGATCCTCACTGGTGTATGGGGTGTATGATCCTTACTGGTGTATAGGTTGTGTGATCCTTATTGGTGTATAGGTTGTATGACCCTTACTGGTGTATAGGTTGTATGATCCTTACTGGTGTATAGGCTGTATGATCCTTACTGGTGTATAGGTTGTATGATCCTTACTGGTGTATAGGTTGTATGGGCCTTACTGGTGTATAGGTTGAATGACCCTTACTGGTGTATAGGTTATATGACCCTTACTGGTGTATAGGTTATATGATCCTTACTGGTGTATAGGTTGTATGACCCTTACTGGTGTATAGGTTGTATGACCCTTACTGGTGTATAGGTTGTGACCCTTACTGGTGTATACGGTGTATGATCCTTACCGGTGTATGCGTTGTATGATCCTTACAGGTGCATACATTGTATGATTTTTTTATGGGTTGTATACGTTAGATTGTTTTGTACAATCCTTTCTTGATTAGGCTGTGTGGATCGGCCTTCGGTGAGGTGCAGCGACCCGTGAATTGTGCACAGTTAATGCGTAGTGAGGCTATTGGAAATTAATAATATGTCATATGAAAATAATAATAACACATAATAATAATATAATAAATAATAAGTAATAATAATAATTGTATAACTAATCTGATATCTACAAGTTGTACTGATCCACTACCCAGGACCATAGGCTGGCATCAGTGACATTCTGTATAGAAAGGACTGGTTTGAAGTAGCATGTTCTAGCAAATTGGTTAATTTTAAGTTCCCCAGGATGCAAACCCACACAGCCGACTAACACCCAGGTACTATTTACTACAGGTGAACAAGGTACAGCAGGGTTTTTAAGGGATGACACGTCCTTGTTTCCATCCGTACCGGCGATCAAACACAGACCTCGTTTGTGAGCTCAGTGGGCTACCACCTGAGACTACAGGTTATATTTTCGAAGGTGAATAAGACAGGGTGATTAAATTGACGTCCTTTACGGTGGGTGAAAACCTTGACACACCTTTAAGTCGGTTGTGTCCAGGGAACTTATTTCATCCCACCACTAATTATAGGGTCGAAATTCAATCCTGTCCACTTCATATGTTACATCACCTGGATAACCTAATTACTCTCACTCCCTGACTTACCTCTTCTACTCTCCATCTCTACTTTCTCTCTGTCTCCTCACTCTCTCTCTCTTCTCTGCTCTCTCTACTCTTACTCTACTCTCGTCTACTCTCTCCATCTCTCGACTCTCTCTCATCTCTCCTCTCCTCTCTCTCTCTCTCTCCTCTCATCTCCTCTCTACCTCTCTTCTCTCTCTCCTCTCTCTCTCTCTCTCTCTCCTGTTTGGGAAATGTCAGTGGGTATGCAGTCTTTAGTAATAATAATAATAATAATCTTTATTTCTACAAGTACGTGATACAACGTATACAGACCATAGCTGACATCAGTAATATTCTGTATAGAAAGCCCATTGTTATGCACAGCATTTCGGGCAAATTATGTTAATTTTGTCCCCAGTATGCGACCCACATCAATCAACTAACACCCAGGTATCTATTTTACTGCTAGGTGAACATGAACAACAGGTGTAAGGAAACACGCCGAAATGTTTCCACCCGTACCGGGGATCGAACCACGGACCTCAGTTTGTGAGCTGAGTGCTCTACGTACCTCAGGACAGTAGGCATGCACTCTTTAGTGACTTCAGGAGAGTAGGTATGTGGTGGTTGTCGTAAGTAGTGGTTCAGACGCAGTCTCTGTGGGTGTAGGTAGGTATTAAGTTCGTCGGGAAAAGGACAAGTGTTTCCTGAGCCGGGTCTTAGTCATAAGAAGATTCACATCTGGAGCTTTTGGTGATGTGACCGAGGCCTTCTGCTGGCTTAACCCTCCACCCCCTTTAAAAATTATGGTTATGTGAGCCTCAGTGGTGAACTGCACCACCTGGGGACTTGAGCCTCAGTGGTGACCTGCACCACCTGGGAACTTGAGCCTCAGTGGTGACATACACCACCTGGGAACTTGAGCCTCGGTGGTGACCTGCACCACCTGGGAACTTGAGCCTCAGTGGTGACCTGCACCACCTGGGAACTTGAGCCTCAGTGGTGACCTGCACCACCTGGGAACTTGAGCCTCAGTGGTGACCTGCACCACCTGGGAACTTGAGCCTCAGTGGTGACCTGCACCACCTGGGAACTTGAGCCTCAGTGGTGACCTGCACCACCTGGGAACTTGAGCCTCAGTGGTGACCTGCACCACCTGGGAACTTGAGCCTCAGTGGTGACCTGCACCACCTGGGAACTTGAGCCTTCAGTGGTGACCTGCACCACCTGGGGACTTGAGCCTCAGTGGTGACCTGCACCACCTGGGAACTTGAGCCTCAGTGGTGACCTGCACCACTGGGGACTTGAGCCTCAGTGGTGACCTGCACCACCTGGGACTTGAGCCTCAGTGGTGACCTGCATCACCTGGGGACTTGAGCCTCAGTGGTGACCTGCACTACCTGGGGACTTGAGCCTCAGTGGTGACCTGCACCACCTGGGAACTTGAGCCTCAGTGGTGACCTGCACCACCTGGGAACTTGAGCCTCAGTGGTGACCTGCACCACCTGGGAACTTGAGCCTCAGTGGTGACCTGCACCACCTGGGAACTTGAGCCTCAGTGGTGACCTGCACCACCTGGGAACTTGAGCCTCAGTGGTGACCTGCACCACCTGGGAACTTGAGCCTCATGGTGACATACACCACCTGGGAACTTGAGCCTCGGTGGTGACCTGCACCACCTGGGAACTTGAGCCTCAGTGGTGACCTGCACCACCTGGGAACTTGAGCCTCAGTGGTGACCTGCACCACCTGGGAACTTGAGCCTCAGTGGTGACCTGCACCACCTGGGAACTTGAGCCTCAGTGGTGACCTGCACCACCTGGGAACTTGAGCCTCAGTGGTGACCTGCACCACCTGGGAACTTGAGCCTCAGTGGTGACCTGCACACACTGGGAACTTGAGCCTCAGTGGTGACCTGCACCACCTGGGAACTTGAGCCTCAGGTGGTGACCTGCACCACCTGGGAACTTGAGCCTCAGGTGGTGACCTGCACCACCTGGGGACTTGAGCCTCAGTGGTGACCTGCACCACCTGGGGACTTGAGCCTCAGTGGTGACCTGCACCACCTGGGGACTTGAGCCTCAGTGGTGACCTGCATCACCTGGGGACTTGAGCCTCAGTGGTGACCTGCACCACCTGGGGACTTGAGCCTCAGTGGTGACCTGCATCACCTGGGACTTGAGCCTCAGTGGTGACCTCGCACTACCTGGGACTTGAGCCTCAGTGGTGACCTGCACCACCTGGGAACTTGAGCCTCAGTGGTGACCTGCACCACCTGGGAACTTGAGCCTCAGTGGTGACCTGCACCACCTGGGAACTTGAGCCTCAGTGGTGACCTGCACCACCTGGGAACTTGAGCCTCAGTGGTGACCTGCACTACCTGGGGACTTGAGCCTCAGTGGTGACCTGCACCACCTGGGAACTTGAGCCTCAGTGGTGACCTGCACCACCTGGGAACTTGAGCCTCAGTGGTGACCTGCACCACCTGGGAACTTGAGCCTCAGTGGTGACCTGCACCACCTGGGAACTTGAGCCTCAGTGGTGACCTGCACCACCTGGGAACTTGAGCCTCAGTGGTGACCTGCATCACCTGGGGACTTGAGCCTCAGTGGTGACCTGCACCACCTGGGGACTTGAGCCTCAGTGGTGACCTGCATCACCTGGGGACTTGAGCCTCAGTGGTGACCTGCACTACCTGGGGACTTGAGCCTCAGTGGTGACCTGCACCACCTGGGAACTTGAGCCTCAGTGGTGACCTGCACCACCTGGGAACTTGAGCCTCAGTGGTGACCTGCACCACCTGGGAACTTGAGCCTCAGTGGTGACCTGCACCACCTGGGAACTTGAGCCTCAGTGGTGACCTGCACCACCTGGGAACTTGAGCCTCAGTGGTGACCTGCACCACCTGGGAACTTGAGCCTCAGTGGTGACCTGCACCACCTGGGAACTTGAGCCTCAGTGGTGACCTGCACCACCTGGGAACTTGAGCCTCAGTGGTGACCTGCACCACCTGGGAACTTGAGCCTCAGTGGTGACCTGCACCACCTGGGACTTGAGCCTCAGTGGTGACCTGCACCACCTGGGAACTTGAGCCTCAGTGGTGACCTGCACCACCTGGGAACTTGAGCCTCAGTGGTGACCTGCACCACCTGGGACTTGAGCCTCAGTGGTGACCTGCACCACCTGGGAACTTGAGCCTCAGTGGTGACCTCCACCACCTGGGAACTTGAGCCTCAGTGGTGACCTCCATCACCTGGGAACTTGAGCCTCAGTGGTGACCTGCACCACCTGGGAACTTGAGCCTCAGTGGTGACCTGCACCACCTGGGGACTTGAGCCTCAGTGGTGACCTGCACCACCTGGGAACTTGAGCCTCGGTGGTGACCTGCACCACCTGGGAACTTGAGCCTTGGTGGTGACCTGCACCACCTGGGGACTTGAGCCTCAGTGGTGACCTGCACCACCTGGGAACTTGAGCCTCAGTGGTGACCTGCACCACCTGGGAACTTGAGCCTCGGTGGTGACCTGCACCACCTGGGAACTTGAGCCTCGGTGGTGACCTGCACCACCTGGGAACTTGAGCCTCAGTGGTGACCTCCACCACCTGGGAACTTGAGCCTCAGTGGTGACCTGCACCACCTGGGAACTTGAGCCTCAGTGGTGACCTCCACCACCTGGGAACTTGAGCCTCAGTGGTGACCTGCACCACCTGGGAACTTGAGCCTCAGTGGTGACCTGCACCACCTGGGAACTTGAGCCTCAGTGGTGACCTGCACCACCTGGGAACTTGAGCCTCAGTGGTGACCTCCACCACCTGGGAACTTGAGCCTCAGTGGTGACCTGCACCACCTGGGAACTTGAGCCTCAGTGGTGACCTGCACCACCTGGGAACTTGAGCCTCAGTGGTGACCTGCACCACCTGGGAACTTGAGCCTCAGTGGTGACCTCCACCACCTGGGAACTTGAGCCTCAGTGGTGACCTCCACCACCTGGGAACTTGAGCCTTGCATGTCATTATATCCAAGTTATACACATCACCTCCAGTCTACTTTCTGTTCAGTATCTCTTCTCTTCTACTTTTTTCATTTATTCTTTTCTTCTTTTTCATTTCATCTTTTATTTTTATTTTTTTTTTCCGCTTTTATTTTATTGTTTCGTTTTCGTCTTTTGTATTTTCTTCTTTTTCTTCTTCTCGTTTATTTACAAACATAATTATAAAAAATCTGAGACTAAATTTTTTTCGCTGGTGATGAGTGGGAAGTAAGAAAGATAGATCCATTAAAGATCGCTAAAGCTTGGGAAGTAAGAAAGATAGATCCATTAAAGATCGCTAAAGCTTGGGAAGTAAGAAAGATAGATCCATTAAAGATCGCTAAAGCTTGGGAAGTAAGAAAGATAGATCCATTAAAGATCGCTAAAGCTTGGGAAGTAAGAAAGATAGATCCATTAAAGATCGCTAAAGCTTGGGAAGTAAGAAAGATAGATCCATTAAAGATCGCTAAAGCTTGGGAAGTAAGAAAGATAGATCCATTAAAGATCGCTAAAGCTGGGAAGTAAGAAAGATAGATCCATTAAAGATCGCTAAAGCTAGGGAAGTAAGAAAGATAGATCCATTAAAGATCGCTAAAGCTTGGGAAGTAAGAAAGATAGATCCATTAAAGATCGCTAAAGCTTGGGAAGTAAGAAAGATAGATCCATTAAAGATCGCTAAAGCTAGGGAAGTAAGAAAGATAGATCCATTAAAGATCGCTAAAGCTAGGGAAGTAAGAAAGATAGATCCATTAAAGATCGCTAAAGCTTGGGAAGTAAGAAAGATAGATCCATTAAAGATCGCTAAAGCTAGGGAAGTAAGAAAGATAGATCCATTAAAGATCGCTAAAGCTAGGGAAGTAAGAAAGATAGATCCATTAAAGATCGCTAAAGCTAGGGAAGTAAGAAAGATAGATCCATTAAAGATCGCTAAAGCTTGGGAAGTAAGAAAGATCGAACCATTAAAGATCGCTAAAGCTTGGGAAGTAAGAAAGATAGATCCATTAAAGATCGCTAAAGCTAGGGAAGTAAGAAAGATAATCCATTAAGATCGCTAGAAGCTAGGGAAGTAAGAAAGATAGATCCATTAAGATCGCTAAAGTAGGGACAGTAAGAAAGATAGATCCATTAAAGATCGCTAAAGCTTGGGAAGTAAGAAGATAGAATCCATTGAAGATCGCTAAAGCTGGGAGTAAGAACGATAGATCATTACAAGATCGCTAAGCTTGGGAAGTTAAGAAAGATAGATCCATTAAAGATCGCTAAAGCTTGGGAAGTAAGAAAGATAGATCCATTAAAGATCGCTGAAGCTTGGGAAGTAAGAAAGATAGATCCATTGAAGATCGCTAAAGCTTGGGAAGTAAGAAAGATAGAACTATTAAAGATCGCTAAAGCTTGGGAAGTAAGAAAGATCGAACCATTAAAGATCGCTAAAGCTTGGGAAGCAAGAAAGATCGAACCATTAAAGATCGCTAAAGCTTGGGAAGGATCAGGGGAGCACCTCTCATCCTGCTCAGTTTATTTTCCCGTCACTGCTGGTGTAAACGTGTAGACACGTCCTGCATGAAGTGTTCCATACATCACCTGTGATGGCCACCCAGTGTATTTCTTCACACTTTCTGATAGCCCCAAGTTCCTAGCTCTAGTTATCATGACTCACGAAATCGTAATGACACGATTGCAAGACTGGAGTTTTACGACTCACTTGCCGCGAGTTCAGTTCCCACCCGTATCTAGTATTTTAGCCACACTGATACACTGTCTTTCCTGGTAGTTTTTATTTACATGGAGTAAACGAGGTTTTAGATCATTTATAGTTAGGAAATACAACAAGGTCCATAATGGAAATAAGTCACTATCTGACTTTTTGGGGGTTATCCTTAGTAATTTACACATATTGCTATGTATGATTATTTAATTTTACGGGAAATTCATTATTAAACCACGGTATGGGTGGGGATTGAACTTGCGGCTCGTGAGTCGTAAAACTTTCGACTGGCGCGTTAGCCACTTGGCCAGCTGGCTACAATAAGGTTCATCCAGGAAGGTTAGCATAGGCATCACTGTAACCACAAATTCAGGTTTTTACAGATGAATCTCCCGCCAAAGTGACCGTGACGAACTCTGGTTCATGTCCCCTCAAAGCCGTCATCATATCTCACGAATCGTATCTTTACGATTGCGTGAGTCAATTCGTTATTTTCTTACTGTAGCTACCACTTTTAGGTATGTATTCTGAATTTATTGGGTGACTAACCCCCGGGTTTAAAAATTTGAACAAAATCTTTTTATGTTACTTCATTTTTTATTATATTGCGAGGGTTTCTTGGAGATAAAGACACTTGGTTGCTTGTAATCACTTATGTTGGCAGAGTCGTGAGGGGAACTTAGCCAGTCTACCTGTCTCGTCTATGCCTACATAGGAACTGAGAGAGAGGCAGGGTGAAAGACGTTCATATGAGTCACTGCGTGACGTCGCACATGCTAGCCACTGGGCCTAACTGAGCAGCGAGCCTAAATGTATACTATATGGATGATACGATCTACAGTATACTACACAAGCATATGCATACTATTTCAGTAGCAATATTGACAATTATACACACACTAAAACATTCGAAATGATGATTAAAACTTAAATAAACTGTTTATGTGTAAGATGCAACATTGTGTACGCTTTATATGTAAATATTTGCATTAATGGGCGATTTAAATGAAAATTTATTGCTACAACTCATCCACTAAATGTTTAAGACAAGCTACTCAGAGTAAGATGAATGTCCATTTTCTATGAAAGGCGACGTTGTACAAGGTAAACATTTTGACTGGAGGTGCCGTGTTTTGACACGTCTCCCTCCTCTGCTGTCATGTAACTGTGAATCATGCTACCAATCTCACCCTCTCCGCTCCTTGTAGAAACATGACGGTTTAATGATCACGTTCCTTTTTTTTCACAAGAGCACCACTCATACCTAAGTGGTGAGGTGCTAAAAGTAATTTGCGAGGACGATGTATGACATTATTCTTATGACTTGTACCTGGATGTTCAAGTCTTGTAATAAGTAGATATTCGCTGGGTCTTGAGGTGACTCTTTGAGCAGTGATGGTAGCACAGTCCATAGACTGTGGCTTTGAGGGGGTGAGGATAAATTTACCGTGAAAAATACTGTAACTCACGAAATTGTAATAACGCGATTGTAAACTACGGAACGGGTAGGGTTTTAACTTATGGCGAGTTTTCCGACTTACTCGCCATGGGTTCTAACCCGTACCGTGGTTAAACTACTGTGGCTGTGGGAAAGGACATTAGGGATACAAACAATAGCCACTGACACAGACAAGACACAGCAGTGCCTGCTGTGAAACTTTCCTATTAGAAACCCGGTAGTTCAGCTGTAAAGCGTCGGTGGACGTGTTAATCTCGGGACCACAGTTAAAGCTGCTCCTCCACCTTCTCTTTATTCATCGACAGTCGTTCATTACGACTTAAACTGAGTTTATATCCTAATGTATTTGTAGGTATTATATACTCTTGTGGTAACTTATGTGATAACTTGTATATGTAGTATGAAACTAGTGAAGTTTAAACTTCAGGGTCCCTAATCCCGGAGGGCCCCAGAAGCCATTTAGTCCATATTGCTCCCCTCAAGGAAGGTTCCTTGATGTTGGTGAGGGGCTCTTGATTTAGGGAATTGGATCTGTGCTCCAGTTCCCCGAATTAAGCCTGAATGCCTTCCACATCCCCCCCCCCCCAGGCGCTGTATAATCCTCCGGGTTTAGCGTTTCCCCTTGATTAACATAACACATAGTCCAGATTGCTTGAGAAGAGTTTTTAAATAATAACAATAATAATAATAATATAGTGTAATTCAGTACAAAATAATAGTTAAAATAAAATTAAAGGTTATTAATGTATAATGTCGGCTAGCCGTTGGTGGTTGCCATGGTGACCATAACAGTTCAAGGTAAAGAGACACAAAAATGTAGGTCCGCCCCGTCGGCCGTGAAAACAATTGTTATTATAATCAAAAAGAAACACTAAACCACAAGGGCTATACAGCTGGCGTGAAAACAAAATAACGGTGTCTTCATTAGTTTCTTTTTCTCTGTGAATCTCATAGTTCAGTCTCCACACTTAATTAGTTTTAATTTCATCGGTATAAACTTCAGCTCCTGTTTTGTATTATTAATGTTGTTTTCTCTGTTTTTTACGTTCTATGTCTCCCTAAATTCACTTAATAATCTCCTTATTCTTCTTCTCTCATGCATTTTCCATTTTGACTCACGAAATCGTAATAACATGGGTTCTAATCCTACTCATACCGCGGTTTATTTTTCATTTTTCTTATACACTCACTGGCTGCCCAAGACGGTATAGCCCTGGCCAGCAAGTGGGTTAACGACCTCATTGGGAGGTGATTTGGTTGTGAGGTAGTGGGACCTCCCCTCCCCGGCTTAACAAGCTCCCCATCGTTAGCTGTGTAACCTCACCTCCAACTAGGTCAGTCACACTCAGTCTGCGACCTTACTCTTCCTGGGTAGTCTTACCATCCACTTATTGACCACAACCGTCTTCTCTCAGGAGAAATGGGATTTTTTCCTAATATGGGTATTAGTTTTATCATAATCCACTTTAATTATTATTATTATTATTATTATTATTATTATTATTATTATTATTATTATTATTATTATTATAATTAGTAGTAGTAGCATAGTAATTATTTTTATAATTATAATTGTAATTATTATTTAGTAATTATAATAATTATTATTATACATATTACTATAATAGTAATTATTTTTACATTATTGTTATTATTATTATTTATTTCCGATGAGATATTTTGAAGTCGCATACATTTTCTTTCCTCCAAATTTTCGTTTATATCTTAAGAACTTCTCAACCGATTGGCTTCAAATTTTAAATGCTGGTGCAGTGTAATCAGGTAAGGGCTATGTAACCATTTACGGGGAATCTCTAAACCCGTAGGGATATTACAGCTCCTGGAAGATGGAAAGAAAATATTAGCTGAAGAGTTGGTGTTCTCTGGAGAGACGGGGGGGGGTTACCTGGAGGTTATTCCAGGGATCAACGCCCCCGCGGCCCGGTCCATGACCAGGCCTCCCGATGGATCAGGGCCTGATCAACTAGGCTGTTACTGCTGGCCAATACCACTACTAGTTCTACCATTATCTAAACCAACACCACCACCATCACCACCACCAATGTTACCACCACAACCACCATCACCGAAGGTAATATGGGATTAAATGCTTCCCTCTATCTTCCCTCACATGTCAACACCTGTCTTGTTACACAGTGCTGGTTGATGAATCATCAGGTGGTGGTGGTAGTAGTAACATTGGTGGTGGTGGTTGTGGTAGTAACATTGGTGTTGATTGTGGTTGTGGTAGTAAGAGCGGTGGTGGTGGTTGTGGTAGTAACAGCGGTGGTAATGGTTGTGGTAGTAAGAGCGGTGGTGGTGGTTGTGGTGGTAACAGCGGTGATGGTGGTTGTGGTGGTAACAGCGGTGATGGTGGTTGTGGTGGTAACAGCGGTGATAGTGGTTGTGGTAGTAACAGTGGTGGTGGTGGTGTTGGGTTAGATAATGGTAGAACTAATAGTGGTATTGGAATTATTTGTGGTGATTGTGGTGTTGATGGTAATGGTGGGGGTGGTGTGGTGGTGGTAGTAGTGGTGATAGTGGTGTTGGTGGTAGTAGTGGTGATGGTAGTGGTGGTGGTGGTGGTGGTGGTAGTGACAACAGTAGTTTGTTATAGTAGCACCGTAATCCCCTTCATTAAAGTTTATTCAGAGGAAAGCGTTAAACGCGTAAGGGTTTAACAAGGAATTGGAGGGTAGCTCCAGTTCTTTGGATCTAGAAGCTTATACATGTCTTCATGTATACCAAGAAATTGAGGTACGTTATCTTTTTCTCCAATTAGCTAAAGTTTAAAACCTGTCCACTTCACAATGATCATTGAGGCTGTAATTGGCTGTACATTAACACCAATAATTCTCTGATCCCTAAAATAAGGATTTAGATCAACATTTAGCGTAATACACAAACACTTCACGATGTATATAACCTTGAAATATGACATTGTTCATTAATAGGTTTCAAGTCTTTCAACCAGACGAGGGTCATTAAAAGGCTGCTTGCAACTTTTCCACCACCAGACAAGAACACTTTAATACCCATTTTAGCATGTAAACGCGAAGAAGAATTAGGTTAGGTAAGGTTCATCAGGAAACAGGACAAGTGTTTCCTGACGTGGGTCTTAGTCATATGATGACCCGCAGCTGGAGCTTTTGATCATCTGACTGAGGCCTTCCACTGGCTTACCATTAGATTTTTATTAAGAGGAATACATCTCCCAGTGTATGAATCATTGAAGTATGACGAAATAGGTTAGGTTAGGTAAGGTTCGTCAGGAAACAGCACAAGTTCGTCAGGAAACAGGCACAAGTTCGTCAGGAAACAGGACAAGTTCGTCAGGAAACAGGACAAGTTCGTCAGGAAACAGGACAAGTTCGTCAGGAAACAGGACATGTTCGTCAGGAAACAGGACAAGTTCGTCAGGAAACAGGACATGTTCGTCAGGAAACAGGACAAGTTCGTCAGGAAACAGGACATGTTCGTCAGGAAACAGGACAAGTTCGTCAGGAAACAGGACAAGTTCGTCAGGAAACAGGACAAGTTCGTCAGGAAACAGGACAAGTTCGTCAGGAAACAGGACAAGTTCGTCAGGAAACAGGACAAGTTCGTCAGGAAACAGGACAAGTTCGTCAGGAAACAGGACATTTCGTCAGAAACAGGACAAGTTCGTCAGGAAACAGGACATGTTCGTCAGGAAACAGGACAAGTTCGTCAGGAAACAGGACAAGTTCGTCAGGAAACAGGACAAGTTCGTCAGGAAACAGGACATGTGTTTCCTGACGTGAAATACCTCCGTGTATTAGTTATATACAGGTATGGTATTTTTTTTAATGGTTTAAAAGTAATTGTGGTAGATTTATTTTTTCCACAACAGTAGAGCATTCCGGAGAAGATTAGAGTCATGTTATTTTTGTGCACCATTTTATTACGCAGAGAAGAATCCGGAACTTATTGGAGATAGAGAGAGATGAAAGAGAAACTCCAGCTGAAATATTTGTGGTGTTCGGCCGGATATAAACTTGTGTTACTCTTGACTTACACTCAGTGTTGTTACTCTTGACTTACACTCAGTGTTGTTACTCTTGACTTACACTCAGTGTTGTTACTCTTGACTTACACTCAGTGTTGTTACTCTTGACTTACACTCAGTGTTGTTACTCTTGACTTACACTCAGTGTTGTTACTCTTGACTTACACTCAGTGTTTACTCTTGACTTACACTCAGTGTTGTTACTCTTGACTTACACTCAGTGTTGTTACTCTTGACTTACACTCAGTGTTGTTACTCTTGACTTACACTCAGTGTTGTTACTCTTGACTTACACTCAGTGTTGTTACTCTTGACTTACACTGAGTGTTGTTACTCTTGACTTACACTCAGTGTTGTTACTCTTGACTTACACTCAGTGTTGTTACTCTTGACTTACACTCAGTGTTGTTACTCTTGACTTACACTCAGTGTTGTTACTCTTGACTTACACTCAGTGTTGTTACTCTTGACTTACACTGAGTGTTGTTACTCTTGACTTACACTCAGTGTTGTTACTCTTGACTTACACTCAGTGTTGTTACTCTTGACTTACACTCAGTGTTGTTACTCTTAACTTACACTCAGTGTTGTTACTCTTGACTTACACTCAGTGTTGTTACTCTTGACTTACACTCAGTGTTGTTACTCTTGACTTACACTCAGTGTTGTTACTCTTAACTTACACTCAGTGTTGTTACTCTTGACTTACACTCAGTGTTGTTACTCTTGACTTACACTCAGTGTTGTTACTCTTGACTTACACTCAGTGTTGTTACTCTTAACTTACACTCAGTGTTGTTACTCTTGACTTACACTCAGTGTTGTTACTCTTAACTTACACTCAGTGTTGTTACTCTTGACTTACACTCAGTGTTGTTACTCTTGACTTACACTGAGTGTTGTTACTCTTGACTTACACTCAGTGTTGTTACTCTTGACTTACACTCAGTGTTGTTACTCTTGACTTACACTCAGTGTTGTTACTCTTGACTTACACTGAGTGTTGTTACTCTTGACTTACACTCAGTGTTGTTACTCTTGACTTACACTCAGTGTTGTTACTCTTGACTTACACTCAGTGTTGTTACTCTTGACTTACACTCAGTGTTGTTACTCTTGACTTACACTCAGTGTTGTTACTCTTGACTTACACTCAGTGTTGTTACTCTTGACTTACACTCAGTGTTGTTACTCTTAACTTACACTCAGTGTTGTTACTCTTGACTTACACTCAGTGTTGTTACTCTTGACTTACACTCAGTGTTGTTACTCTTGACTTACACTCAGTGTTGTTACTCTTGACTTACACTCAGTGTTGTTACTCTTGACTTACACTCAGTGTTGTTACTCTTGACTTACACTGAGTGTTGTTACTCTTGACTTACACTCAGTGTTGTTACTCTTGACTTACACTCAGTGTTGTTACTCTTGACTTACACTCAGTGTTGTTACTCTTGACTTACACTCAGTGTTGTTACTCTTGACTTACACTCAGTGTTGTTACTCTTGACTTACACTGAGTGTTGTTACTCTTGACTTACACTGAGTGTTGTTACTCTTGACTTACACTCAGTGTTGTTACTCTTGACTTACACTCAGTGTTGTTACTCTTAACTTACACTCAGTGTTGTTACTCTTGACTTACACTCAGTGTTGTTACTCTTGACTTACACTCAGTGTTGTTACTCTTGACTTACACTCAGTGTTGTTACTCTTAACTTACACTCAGTGTTGTTACTCTTGACTTACACTCAGTGTTGTTACTCTTGACTTACACTCAGTGTTGTTACTCTTGACTTACACTCATGTTGTTACTCTTAACTTACACTCAGTGTTGTTACTCTTGACTTACACTCAGTGTTGTTTCTCTTACTTACACTCAGTGTGTTACTCTTGACTTACACTCAGTGTTGTTACTCTTGACTTACACTGAGTGTTGTTACTCTTGACTTACACTCAGTGTTGTTACTCTTGACTTACACTGAGTGTTGTTACTCTTGACTTACACTCAGTGTTGTTACTCTTAACTTACACTCAGTGTTGTTACTTTTGACTTACACTCAGTGTTGTTACTCTTAACTTACACTCAGTGTTGTTACTCTTAACTTACACTCAGTGTTGTTACTCTTAACTTACACTCAGTGTTGTTACTCTTAACTTACACTCAGTGTTGTTACTCTTAACTTACACTCAGTGTTGTTACTCTTAACTTACACTCAGTGTTGTTACTCTTAACTTATACTGAGTGTTGAGTGTTACTCTTAACTTATACTGAGTGTTGAGTGTTACTCTTAACGTACACTGAGTGTTGAGTGTTACTCTTGACTTGCACTGAGTGTTGAGTGTTACTCTTGACTTACACTGAGTGTTGAGTGTTACTCTTGACTTACACTGAGTGTTGAGTGTTACTTTCAACTTCCTAATATGTCCAGTCACATAAGTATTGCAGTATACAGATACAATCTCAAGACATCATACGTCTTATTATTAAAAGTGAAGTGACTGGGTCATTCTCTACATTACAGTCTCTCCATAAATAGTTAATTGATACAGTCGATACAACGCGTGCATACAATCTAATGATTTTATATATCTTACTATTGACAGCGAAGTGATTTGTTTTTCTGTCGGTAGTCGTTTGCTGGACGCTTTAAACTAGCTGTATTTTCGCTTTAGACTAGCTGTATTTTTGGTCGTTGCACGATCCAAGGAAGGTATTCCCTTATTGCATAGCGCCAGTCCCCTGTAGCTTGATGCACCTGACAGCAGTAGAGTGCGACGTGAACTTCTAATGTGGTTGCATATTAGCTTTGAAGGGAATCAAAGAGAGCGAGTGAGCATTCACAAGCTTTCACGTGGAAAATAACATCCCAGTTTCTTTAATAAAAATGACACGTTAGGACATAAACACAGCCGAAAAATAATTCAGATCTTCCGCTAAGAAACACCAGCTTCGAAAGTTTAAAGCCAAACTGAAGAGGCATTCTTTTCTTATCTAAGAGAGATCAGTAGCTTAAAATATACCAGCATATTAAGTTTGAAGCCGCTCAGAAGCTGCATTTCAAGTTTGACGCGTCTGAAGTCAATATGGTGAGGCACTCAGAAGTTATCGCATGAAAGAAAGAAAAAGACACGGTAAGGGTGGGACTTGAACTCACGGCAAGTGAGTCAAGCCCCACCCATACCGTGGTTTGTTTGCAATCATGTTATTACGATTTCGTGAGCCATCGCATGAAAACTAGTAAATGTACAGATAACCAGTTCTCACGTGTATATCTTAGCAGTCCTCGTCTTCCCCCGTCCTCACACAAGCTCCGTTGATTACATGCAGGAAGACAGAGAGGAGCTGAGAATGACAGTGGCCTCATTTGCACGAAGCTGGCTGTATATTCTCTGCAGTACACATGCCACAGTTGTCCCAGTTTTCAGCTGCTACCCACCAACTTGACGTGACATAAACAAGTGTGTGTGAGGGAGCCAGCAACCTCCACATTCGTTTTCTATGAGGCGATGAATGAGACACTAGTGAGTTTATTGCTGTTCATGCTTATGTGTGCTGTGTGACGGCGTCACACATGTGCGGCAGCTTGCTATGTGACAATATAAACTGTGACAAAGAGAAGGAGTTTGGAGTAAGTACAGCATTGGCGTAGCACCTCAACGCATTAGCATGGGTGGCGTATACACACCATACAAACCTAACAACATTCATCTACCTTATTAATAAGTTACTGAAGATTACATAAGACACATGTGAGCCCTGACAGAATATACTACTTCTCTCTACACCGCAACTCGTCGTCCAATTTTGTTGTACCATCCCATATAAATTATACGCGTTGAGATAATACTCCCTCCGCTGCTAGACACAAGCCATCATTTATTTATCTTGTCACTGTCGGTTAATTATAAGTAAATAAAGGTTAATGTAGGTTATCTACTCAGAAATAAGAAATATTGAATTTTCCGTGGTAATTCTAGTGCTCAGAAATAAATGAAATGCAATTCGACAAAAAATTGTTGGCTCCAGCTGGAGACCAGATTGAGAGTCACACCAGTGTGTAAAACACGCAGATAAAACATGGAAATTTGCAAGAAAGCTCTTCATAAAACTGAGAGTGTTAACCTACGAGGAAGGAGCAGAATAAGTGAAGGCTTAAACCTCAGCGTATGGAAGGTGCAGGAAGGAGATAAAAGGAGTGAAGGAGGGAAGCAAGAAGGGCAGTAACACAGGTCTGAGCTTTGTTCACACCTCTGCAACACAATTGTCCTCAAAGGTTTGTTAAGTTATACCATGAATTAAGGAAAGATCCTGGACTTCACCTTACGAAAGTAAATCAAATGCGATAGTAATTAAGGCCAAGGTAGATTATAGGTGAAAAATAAACGTTAGGAGACAGGGAAACTCACGCGCCTCTTAATTTCCATCATCGTTATTATAAGCAGTTTAAGCGCTGAAGCCGAAGGGGCCACATGGCGCTGTACATTGTCTCCATTACACAAATAACCCGTATATGAGAGAGAAAAGTTTATGACGACGTTTCGGTCTGTCATGGACCATTAAGTTCTCTTTCCTATGTGCTGGTTATTTGTGTATTGTTCCAATCACGGTATTGTGCCTTTTAGTTCTTCACCAGTACCCCTAAAACCTCTCAGATAATTATAATAATATTAACGCTTCAAGACAAGTTCTGTAACTGGTTCTTCCTAGCAGATAACCTGCCCTTAACCCTTCCTGTATAGAAACTCGGGAGCCGCCACTGACTCACAGCGCCTCGTAGCGATAGTGTTGTTACGTCGAGGGTCGGGGACAAACATGGAATTAGAAATCAGTAAATTAGAGAACACCCGTAGACTCGCCTAGCTAATTCTACTTGCACAAATACACTGACTCGTACATAAATATGTCTCTTTTTTTTTACTTTCTTTAAGATATTCGTAACATGTATGTCACGTTTGCAAATGGTTTGAACTGCTTCTTACGAAATATCTATCATGCTGGTAAATTATGCCCTGACCCATATTTTAAATAGCTTTGACACCGCCACCAACTAGGAGGTGAGAGATGGATGGGCAGGTTTGGGAGGGGAGGTGAGGGGGAATTGATAGGTGGGGGAGAGGGAAAGTATAGAGAGGGTGGGTGGAAGGGATGTGGGGTGAACGGTTGGGGTGGATGGAGAAGTTATAGGAGACTGGTGGGGTGGATGGAGAAGTTATAGGAGACTGGTGGGGTGTCTGGAGGAGTTATAGGAGACTGGTGGAGTATCTAGAGGAGTTATAGGAGACTGGTGGAGTATCTAGAGGAGTTATAGGAGACTGGTAGAGTGTGAATACATGGACAAGGGAGTCAGTCCACACGGATAGCAAAGTAACAATGTTTGCAAAAATCAGCGCAGGTAGTGGATAAAAGTGGATGAAAGGCTTGGCCTATATATTCTACTTCAATAGTACTCTCATTACTGCAACTACTGATGCTACTTTATTAAGTCTGCTTTAACATACTGGGTGAACCGTGACTAACCAGACATCCTGTGTAGTTGTGGGACATTGTTCTTATGACATTAATCAGGGTCCCGGCGGCCAGTGACTGGCGTGAACTGACTAGTAGAAGCTGGTATATACAAACTGTCCAATTGATTCGTGAAGATTTAATTTGGGCACTAACAGCTTGAGATGGGAGACTACTCCATTGCTCCACAATTCTTGTGAAAAGGACTTTACTAGTCTGTATTTAATCAATGATCGATGGAGTGAAAAAAATGAAGCAGGTACAGTAAAAATGATTCGTATATTTTGGTTTCAGGGGATCTCTGAAGATTGCCCTAGGTTATTTACACAAGTGCTCACGCACGCACGCACTCGCGCGTGCACACACACACACACACACCAGGCACATCTCCTGAAGCGCACATCAACCAAATAACTGCTGCAGTATATGGGCGCCTAGCAAACCTCAGAACAGCATTCCGACATCTTAATAAGGAATCGTTCAGGACCCTGTACACCGTGTACGTTAGGCCCATATTGGGGTATGCGGCACCAGTTTGGAACCTACACCTAGCCAAGCACGTAAAGAAACTAGAGAAAGTGCAAAGGTTTGCAACAAGACTAGTCCCAGAGCTAAGAGGTATGTCCTACGAGGAGAGGTTAAGGGAAATTAACCTGACGACACTGGAGGACAGGAGAGATAGGGGGGACATGATAACGGCATACAAAATACTGAGAGGAATTGACAAGGTGGACAAAGACAGGATGTTCCAGAGATGGGACACAGCAACAAGGGGACACAGTTGGAAGTTGAAGACACAGATGAATCACAGAGATGTTAGGAAGTATTTCTTCAGCCACAGAGTAGTCAGGAAGTGGAATAGTTTGGGAAGCGATGTAGTGGAGGCAGAATCCATACATAGCTTTAAGCAGAGGTATGATAAAGCTCACGGTTCAGGGAGAGTGATCTAGTAGCGACCAGTGAAGAGGCGGGGCCAGGAGCTTGGACTCGACCCCTGCAACCACAACTAGATGAGTACACACACGTGTGTGTGTGTGTGTGTGTGTATATATATAATAATATATATATATATATATATATAATATATATATATATATATATATATATATATATATATATATATATATATATATATTCATATATATATATATATATTCTTTCAACACACCGGCCATATCCCACCGACGCAGGGTGGCCCAAATAGAAAAACGAAAGTTTCTCTTTTAAATTTAGTAATTTATACGGGAGAAGGGGTTACTAGCCCCTTGCTCCTGGCATTTTAGTCGCCTCTTACAACACGCATGGCTTACGGAGGAAGAATTCTGTTCCACTTACCCATGGAGATAAGAGGAAATAAACGAGAACAAGAACTAGAAAGAAAATAGAAGAATACCCAGAGGGGTGTGTGTATATATGATTGTACATGTATGTGTAGTGTGACCTAAGTGTAAGTAGAAGTAGCAAGACATACCTGAAATCTTGCATGTTTATGAGACAGACAAAAGACACCAGCAATCCTACCATCATGTAAAACAATTACAGGCTTTCGTTGTACACTCACTTGACAGGACGGTAGTACCTCCCTGGGCGGTTGCTGTTTACCAACCTACTACCTATATATATATATATATATATATAATATATATATATATATATATATATATATATATATATATATATATATATATATATATAATATAGGGAGGTACCACCTCTAGAACTGTCATAGGGACCCTCATCCTCAGAGAAAAGAATAAACTTGCTGTGTGTGTGTGTGTGTCGTGCCGAATAGGTAAAACCGGTCAGTTAGCAAGAACTTACTTAAAATTAAGTCCTTTCTAAAATTTTCTCTTATACGTTTAAAGATACATTTTTTCATGTATGTTACTGTAAAAAATAATATTGTACCAAAAGAACCTTAGAAAACTTACCTAACCTTATTATAACAAGCGCAATTAAATGTAGCCCAATCCAACTAAATATATTAAATTTAGATAGTTTGCAATAATTTAATAATAAACAATGAAATATATTTTTTCGTTAGGTTCAGAATGATTTTTGCGAAATTATTGCATATACAGATTTTCGCTTGCCTTATTCAGTAAAAAGGACGTTGCTATTTAAGCCAAAATCGCAAGTTTTACCTATTGGTCACGACGTATATATATATATATATATATATATATATATATATATATATATATATATATATATATATATATATATATATATATATATATATATATATATATTATAAAACAATGAGAGGGCGATGTTTCAACGTGGAGGGGTAAAAAAGAGATGGGCATGCGGGGTAGTACTGGGGTTGGTGAAGGGGTGTTCGGCGTCACTAGGCTAGGAGTTGCCCACCATTCGGCAGTGTGAGACAAGAGTGTGTAGGGAGCGGCGGAGGTGAGCCTTGGCCTGGCCTGGTTCCCACCTGACCCAACCTATCCCTGCCACTCTTTCAGTGTTTGCTCCACGCTCAAACTGTGCTCTCGTTATCTGTGCGCTCAGCTTGTCACCTGGACCATGTGTGTACTCTCCGATCCCCGTGCAGCCAAAGGGATACTATTGAACATACACTAAATGTGCTGAAAGTAAATCAGTGTTTTGGAGACCTACACATGATTGTACACACTAAGCCACGTGCAGCCAACATTGTATTGGAAATGTGTGAAAACAAATGAGGGTTCTCTCCAGTGATTTCGAGAAAGAACTTAACCTAGTGTTAGAACGTTCAGTGTTTTATGCATCAGCGCTCCTGTGTCTCGTACTTTATCAGTGTTTATAAAAGTGTGTTCTGCTGCCTTCCACTCTTAGTAATGCTTTTTTGTCTTAGATTTATTACCCACGCTGCTCTGAGGTATTTTTGTGAATATAATATGATGTCCCATGGAAAATGTTTTCATTTTATTTCGTCGTGTTAAAATGTGTAAGTAGACGTGGTTTAGTTTTTTCTGAATTCAGTGGTACTGGAGGTGTTGAAATACGCAGTAAGGAAACTTGATAAATGACTGCTTTTCGTTCACGCAGCTTTTTTCTTGAATTGATCAGCTCCCTGGTGAGTAAAATATAGTCGCTTATAAAGGTTCCAGTAATGCATTCAAGTGTTTGAGGTATTCCAGTTTGTCGGTGCTCACAGACATTTCCACCGTGGAAATGGTATTGTCTTAAGAAAGCTAGTCTTTGGCAAGCCTTCTAAGGATGGGTTGGACACATTTTAAGAAGGGTATGAGTTACACATGCTTATTATGTTAGGTAAAAGGACACAAGTGCAACTAATGTGACATTTTATTGTGGCAATGTTTCGCTCTCCAGTAGGTTTTATAAATTTTCTGGAGAGCGAAACGTTGTCACAATAAAATGTCACATTAGTTGCACTTGTGTCCTTTTACCTAACATATTGTCGGTAATTCTACCAACATTAATACATGCCTGTTATAGACCGGTAGACTTACTTCATTGCTTCCTTTTTGTTAGGTTAAATGTATGTGATTCCAGGTATTGTTATATTCAGCTAGTTGTGCTTCTATGGATCATTCTTACTCTTGAAACTGGTTGTGCACATTATACGTAGTGGAGGTTATAAGGGTGCGTTATGTGGATTAGAGACCGAGTATTAGTGGGAGGTATTGTCGAAAATTGTATAAAATACCGACAAGTTAAAGATTAAGACACGTGTACAACAGTTGGGTATCTTTATTGAAGATACAAAGAATTCTTCAACACTTGTCCAACCTTTGGACGAAGACCTACTTACACTGGTGGATGGTCCCACTGTGATCCCGCCGCCTCCTGCCTCGGCTCGCCTGACTGCAGTACATAAGCCACTTCTCTGGCCCTCTACTGTACTTCCTACAATAGTGATGAACTGAACACATCGATTCCAGGCTGAGAGACTGATTACCGCAAACTCCTCATACCTTCCTGCTTTGTATTGTGTGGCGAAACGTTTCTTCAATAAAGATTCCCGTATGTTGCATAAGTGTCTCGATTCTTCTTCAGTCAGATACAGAGGGAGTAGGTGTAGTAATGAAATAAAGTTGTAATTAGTCCATCAACTTCGGGGGAAAAAACAGTGTTGTAGTGTCTGACAGAGTGAATATCAAAATGGTATACAATACCGACAGGTATTGTGTACCATTGGCATCTTGGTACAGAAGAGAAAACACCTTGGACAACTTTTTCAAGTGAGAATGGTTGAATCTGAGAGACGTGACCTATCAGTGATTGCATTCTTTCTTCTACTGCTCTACACCTCTCCTTCCGACAATATACAGGTCTCCACACTGTCGCTTGATCTTCACATTGTTTCAGACTGTGGAACAGAACTCTTCTCTAGGCTGAGGGACTGACAACCTCAGATCTGCGTCTTCAAGGGTGATGGACTGATTACATTATCTTCACATCTCTACTGCTCCTGCCTACTTTCTGTACTCGACTGAAGAAGCCTACTGTGCAGGCGAAACGTTTCGGAACAAAGATGCTTAACTGTTACCTATGTGTCTTACCATTTAGACATTTGACATGCAGTGGCTGTCAGTAACTTTATATTTGGATGAGTTGACTGGTGTGAGAAAGTCTGCACTCACCTGACCCAAACAAGTTCCGCCTCGACAAGTTCGACAGTGGATATATTTGACCTTGTGGTAATACGAGTGTGTGCGTGTGTTTATGTTTGTGTTTGTTTGTTTGTGTGTGTGTGTGTGTGTGTGTGTGTGTGTGTGTGTGTGTGTGTGTGTGTGTGTGTGTGTGTGTGTGTGTGATTTATTCGCCAGAGAAAACCCTGACGCGGGTCGTTGTGCTGAGATGACCCTTTCAGTGGTGCCGTACCGAGGCGGGGGCGCGGTAAGACAGGTGAGGATAGTCGATGGCACTATGTTGAACCTCGGCTGTTGGTTTACCCAGTGGTGTTGTGTGGTCTGTGGAAGTGACAGACAAGTAGGATGTTCATAAGAACGTAAGAAAGAAGGAGCATCGAAGTCATCGAAAAATAACCTGAAACACGGGGACACAGATGGAAGCCAAACACAGGCGAACCATAGGGACGTTTGGAAGTATTTCTTTAGTTTCTGGATAATTGAAAAGTGGGATGAGTTAGGCGATGTGATGGCACTGGAGGCTCCTTCCATTCATACTCTAGTAAATATGGACGAAACTAAACTGTGAGTGGAGGTCAAGAACGGTACCATGAGTTCAAGTCCGCAATGATCTTCACCCCTACGAACAACTCAGTGAGTGCGGGCGCGCGAACACACACACACACACACACACACACACACACACACACACACACACACACACACACACACACACACACACACACACACACACACACACACATACACACATACACACACACACACACATGTGCCTAGGACAAAATGGTAACTAACTAACACACGACATGTGCCTAGGACAAAATGGTAACTAACTAACACACACACACACACACACACACACACACACACAGGAGAGGATGAACCAGCAAGACTGGACTTAGTATTCACCTTGAGTAGTGCAGATATTGAGGACGTCATATATGAAAGACCCCTTGGGGCCAGCGATCATGTGGTTTTAAGCTTCGAATACACAGTAGAGCTACAAGTGGAGGGGGAAGCAGGAAGGCCAGACCGAATGAAGCCAAACTACAAGAAAGGGGACTACACGGGAATGAGGAACTTCCTGAACGGGGTTCAGTGGGACAGAGAACTGGCAGGGAAGCCAGTTAATGAGATGATGGAATATGTAGCAACAATGTGCAAGGAGGCTGAGTAGAGGTTTGTACCCAAGGGTAACAGGAATAATGAAAAAGCCAGGATGAGTCCATGGTTCACCCAAAGGTGCAGGGAGGCAAAAACCAAGTGTGCTAGGGAATGGAAGAAATATAGAAGGCAAAGGACCCAGGAGAATAAGGAGAGCAGTCGTAGAGCCAGAAACGAATATGCACAGATAAGAAGGGAGACCCAACGACAATATGAAAACGACATAGCAGCGAAAGCCAAATCTGACCCGAAACTGTTATACAGCCACATCAGGAGGAAAACAACAGTCAAGGACCAGGTAATCAGGCTAAGGAAGGAAGGAGGAGAGACAACAAGAAATGACCGTGAAGTATGTGAGGAACTCAACAAGAGATTCAAAGAAGTGTTCACAGAGGAGACAGAAGGGGCTCCAGAAAGACGGAGAGGTGGGGCACACCACCAAGTGCTGGACACAGTACACACAACCGAGGAAGAAGTGAAGAGGCTTCTGAGTGAGCTAGAAACCTCAAAGGCAATGGGGCCGGATAACATCTCTCCATGGGTCCTGAGAGAGGGAGCAGAGGCGCTATGTGTACCCCTAACAACAATATTCAATACATCTATCGAAACAGGGAGATTACCTGAGGCATGGAAGACAGCAAATGTAGTCCCAATCTTTAAAAAAGGAGACAGACATGAAGCACTAAACTATAGACCAGTGTCACTGACATGTATAGTATGCAAAGTCATGGAGAAGATTATCAGAAGAGTGGTGGAACACCTAGAAAAGAATGATCTCATCAACAGCAGCCAACATGGTTTCAGGGACGGGAAATCCTGTGTCACAAACCTACTGGAGTTTTATGACATGGTGACAGCAGTAAGACAAGAGAGAGAGAGGGGTGGGTGGATTGCATTTTCTTGGACTGCAAGAAGGCATTTGACACAGTTCCACACAAGAGATTAGTGCAAAAACTGGAAGACCAAGCAGGGATAACAGGGAAGGCACTACAATGGATCAGGGAATACTTGTCAGGAAGACAGCAGCGAGTCATGGTACGTGGCGAGGTGTCAGAGTGGGCACCTGTGACCAGCGGGATCCCACAGGGGTCAGTCCTAGGACCAGTGCTGTTTCTGGTATTTGTGAACGACATGACGGAAGGAATAGACTCCGAGGTGTCCCTGTTTGCAGATGACGTGAAGTTGATGAGAAGAATTCATTCGATCGAAGACCAGGCAGAACTACAAAGGGATCTGGACAGGCTGCAGACCTGGTCCAGCAATTGGCTCCTGGAGTTCAATCCCACCAAGTGCAAAGTCATGAATATTGGGGAAGGGCAAAGAAGACCGCAGACGGAGTACAGTCTAGGGGGCCAGAGACTACAAACCTCACTCAAGGAAAAAGATCTTGGGGTGAGTATAACACCAGGCACATCTCCTGAAGTGCACGTCAACCAAATAACGGCTGCAGCATATGGGCGCCTAGCAAACCTCAGAACAGCATTCCGACATCTTAAGAAATCGTTCAGGACCCTGTACACCGTGTAAGTTAGGCCCATATTGGAGTATGCGGCACCAGTTTGGAACCCACACCTATCCAAGCACGTAAAGAAACTAGAGAAAGAGCAAAGGTTTGCAACAAGACTAGTCCCAGAGCTAAGAGGTATGTCCTACGAGGAGAGGTTAAGGGAAATCAACCTGACGACACTGGAGGACAGGAGAGATAGGGGGGACATGATAACGACATACAAAATACTGAGAGGAATTGACAAGGTGGACAAAGACAGGATGTTCCAGAGATTGGACACAGTAACAAGGGGACACAGTTGGAAGTTGAAGACACAGATGAATCACAGGGATGTTAGGAAGTATTTCTTCAGCCACAGAGTAGTCAGTAAGTGGAATAGTTTGGGAAGCGAAGTAGTGGAGGCAGGATCCATACATAGCTTTAAGCAGAGGTATGATAAAGCTCACGGTACAGGGAGAGTGACCTAGTAGCGACCAGTGAAGAGGAGGGGCCAGGAGCTTGGACTCGACCCCTGCAACATCAACTAGGTGAGTACAACTAGGTGAGTACACACACACATTACTAACATCCACAACTCCAACACTAACATCCACAACACCAGCACTAACATCCACAACACTACTAACATCACAAACGTCCCCATCACCAGTAAAAACACCAATACTCACGTGAGTAAACAAAGACAACACCTGCTGTCTCGTGCTGACACACCTGCAGCTGTGAGTTATATGGTGCATGTTTTTGTGGTATTAGTGACCGTTAGTAAGACAGTTTAGTCACTACACTTAGCCGAGGTGTTTGTGTCTTGACAGCGGAGGTAGAGTGAAACAAACCATACCACGAGCGGGGCTTGAACCCGCGGTCAGAGAGTCTTAAAACTCCAGACCGACGCGTTAGCCACTGGGCCAACTGGCCACAATAAGATTCATCCATCTGGCGCATTGGCTAACGTGTGGTATGGTTTGTTTGCAATCGTGTCATTGCGATTTCGTGAGTCATGAGGTAGAGTGAAGTTTACAAGCATCTTATGATGTGGAGTGACGCCAGGTTAAGCATGAAGTAGCTCGACTGGTAGTATACACAGCTCACACATTGAGGTCCGTGGTTCGATCCCCGGTAGGGGTGGAAACATTACGACGTGTTGTCTTAAGACACCTGCTGTCCATGTTCACTTATCTTTTCAACATATCACTACAAACTAGGCAAGGTGCCAGATAAGTGGAAAATGGCAAATGTGATACCTATTTTCAAAACAGGTGACAGGTCCTTAGCTTCGAACTATAGACCAATAAGCCTAACCTCCATAGTGGGAAAATTTATGGAATCAATAATTGCCGAGGCAGTTCGTAGCCACCTTGAAAAGCATAAATTAATCAACGAATCTCAGCATGGTTTTACAAAGGGGCGTTCCTGCCTTACGAATTTATTAACTTTTTTCACTAAGGTATTTGAAGAGGTAGATCATGGTAATGAATATGATATTGTGTATATGGACTTCAGTAAGGCTTTTGACAGGGTCCCACATCAGAGACTATTGAGGAAAATTAAAGCACATGGAATAGGAGGAGAAATTTTTTCCTGGATAGAGGCATGGTTGACAAATAGGCAGCAAGAGTTTGCATAAATGGGAGAAATCAGAGTGGGGAAGTGTCACGAGCGGTGTTCCACAGGGGTCAGTGTTGGGCCCCCTGCTGTTCACAATCTACATAAACGACATAGATGAGGGCATAAAAGAGCGACATCGGCAAGTTTGCCGATGACACCAAAATAGGCCGTCGAATTCATTCTGACGAGGACATTCGAGCACTCCAGGAAATTTGAATAGACTGATGCAGTGGTCGGAGAATGGCAGATGCATTTTAAATATAGACAAATTGCAAAGTTCTAAATGTTGGACAGGACAATAACCATGCCACATATAAACTAAATAATGTAGATCTTAATATTACGGATTGCGAAAAAGATTTAGGAGTTCTGGTTAGCAGTAATCTGAAACCAAGACAACAGTGCATAAGTGTTTCGCAATAAAGCTAATAGAATCCTTGGCTTCATATCAAGAAGCATAAATAATAGGAGTCCTCAGGTTGTTCTTCAACTTATACATCCTTGGTTAGGCCTCATTTAGATTATGCTGCACAGTTTTGGTCACCGTATTACAGAATGGATATAAATTCTCTGGAAAATGTACAAAGGAGGATGACAAAGTTGATCCCATGTATCAGAAACCTTCCCTAATGAGGATAGACTAAGGGCCCTGAAAAGCACTCTCTAGAAAGACGTAGAATTAGGGGGGATATGATTGAGGTGTATAAATGGAAGACAGGAATAAATAAAGGGGATGTAAATAGTGTGCTGAAAATATCTAGCCTAGACAGGACTCGAAAGCAATGGTTTTAAGTTGGAAAAATCAGATTCAGGAAGGATATAGGAAAGTACTGGTTTGGTAATAGAGTTGTGGATGAGTGGAACAAACTCCCAAGTACCGTTAAAAGAGGCCAGAAACGTTGTGTAGCTTTAAAAAATAGGTTGGATAAATACATGAGTAGATGTGGGTGGGTGTGAGTTAGACGTGATAGCTTGTGCTACCAGGTCGGTTGCCGTGTTCCTCCTTTAAGTCAATGTGACCTGACCTGACTAGGTTGGGTGCATTGGCTTAAGCCGGTAGGAGACTTGGACCTGCCTCGCATGGGCCAGTAGGCCTTCTGCAGTGTTCCTTCGTTCTTATGTTCTTATGAAAATAGGTACCTGGGTGTTAGTCGACTGGTGTGTCACATCCTGGAGTATACCTGGAGAGGGTCCGGGGGTCGACGCCCCCGCGGCACGGTCTATGACCAGGCTTCATGGTGGATCAGTGGCTGATCAACCAGGCTGCTACTGTTAGCCGCACACAACCCGACCTACGAACCACAGCCCGGCTGGTCAGGTACTGACTTCAAGCAGGCCTATCCAATGCCTGCTTGAAGACAGGCAGGGGTCTATTAGTAATCCCTCTTATGTATACTGGGAGGCAGTTGAACAGTCTTGGGAAATTAGGACAAAACTGACCTAATTTGCCCGAAATGCTCTGCATAACAATGGGCTTTCTGGATAGTATGCATTGATGTCACTTATGGTCTGTATTCTTGTATCATATACTTGTAGAAATTAGAACATAAGAAAGAAAGAACACTGCAGCAGGCTTACTGGGCCATGCGAAGCAGGTCCAAGTCTCCTACCGGCTTAAGCCAACGCCCTAACCTAGTCAGGTCAGGTCACATTCACTTAAGGAAGGAGCACGGCATCTGACATAGTAGCACAAGCTAATCAGGTCCAGCTCACACCCACCCACACTCACTCATGTATTTATCTAACCTATTTTTAAAACTACACAACGTTTTAGCCTCTATAACTGTACTCGGGAGTTTGTTCCACTCATCCACAACTCAATTACCAAACCAGTGCTTTCCTATATCCTTCCTGAATCTGAAATTTTCCAACTTAAATCAATTGCTGCGAGTCCTGTCTAGGCTAGATACTTTTAGCACATTTTGATAAATTAGACACATGTGCAACTATTGAGTAGAAGAATTGAGACACTTATGCAACACATGGGAATCTTTATTGAAGAAACGTTTCGCCACACAGTGGCTTCATCAGTCCAATACAAAGTAGAAGTGGGTAAGGAGAGTAGAAGTTTGAGGTAATCAGTCCCTCAACCTGGATTCGATGTGTTCAGTCCATCACTCTTGTAGTAAGTGCAGCATAGGGCCAGAGAGGTGGCTTATATACTGCGGTGAGATGAGTCCAAGCAGGAGGAGGCGGGATCACAGTGGGACCTGCCACTAGTGTAAGTAGGTCGTCGTCCAAAGGTTGGGCAAGCGTTGAAGTCTTTGTACCAAGATCCCATGATGTTGCAGTGTCTGACAGATGTGATGAATGGTTTTGAAAACCGACAAGTTGAAGAATTGAGACACTTATGCAACACATGGGAATCTTTATTGAAGAAACGTTTCGCCACAGTGGCTTCATCAGTCCAATAAGAACATAAGAACATAAGAACGAAGGAACACTGCAGAAGGCCTACTGGCCCATGCGAGGCAGGTCCAAGTCTCCTACCGGCTTAAGCCAATGCACCCAACCTAGTCAGGTCAGGTCACATTGACTTAAGGGAGGAACACGGCAACCGACCTGGTAGCACAAGCTATCACGTCTAACTCACACCCACCCACATCTACTCATGTATTTATCCAACCTATTTTTAAAGCTACACAACGTTCTAGCCTCTATAACGGTACTTGGGAGTTTGTTCCACTCATCCACAACTCTATTACCAAACCAGTACTTTCCTATATCCTTCCTGAATCTGAATTTTTCCAACTTAAAACCATTGCTGCGAGTCCTGTCTAGGCTAGATATTTTCAGCACACTATTTACATCCCCTTTATTTATTCCTGTCTTCCATTTATACACCTCAATCATATCCCCCCTAATTCTACGTCTTTCTAGAGAGTGCAGTTTCAGGGCCCTTAGTCTATCCTCATAGGGAAGGTTTCTGATACATGGGATCAATTTTGTCATCCTCCTTTGTACATTTTCCAGAGAATTTATATCCATTCTGTAATACGGTGACCAAAACTGTGCAGCATAATCTAAATGAGGCCTAACCAAGGATGTATAGAGTTGAAGAACAACCTGAGGACTCCTATTATTTATGCTTCTTGATATGAAGCCAAGGATTCTATTAGCTTTATTGCGAACACTTATGCACTGTTGTCTTGGTTTCAGATTACTGCTAACCAGAACTCCTAAATCTTTTTCGCAATCCGTAATATTAAGATCTACATTATTTAGTTTATATGTGGCATGGTTATTGTCCTGTCCAACATTTAGAACTTTGCATTTGTCTATATTAAACTGCATCTGCCACTTCTCCGACCACTGCATCAGTCTATTCAAATCTTCCTGGAGTGCTCGAATGTCCTCGTCAGAATGAATTCGACGGCCTATTTTGGTGTCATCGGCAAACTTGCCGATGTCGCTCTTTATGCCCTCATCTATGTCGTTTATGTAGATTGTGAACAGCAGGGGGCCCAACACTGACCCCTGTGGAACACCGCTCGTGACACTTCCCCACTCTGATTTCTCCCCATTTATGCAAACTCTCTGCTGCCTATTTGTCAACCATGCCTCTATCCAGGAAAAAATTTCTCCTCCTATTCCATGTGCTTTAATTTTCCTCAACAGTCTCTGATGTGGGACCCTGTCAAAAGCTTACTGAAGTCCATATACACAATATCATATTCATTACCATGATCTACCTCCTCAAATATCTTAGTGAAAAAAGTTAATAAATTCGTAAGGCAGGAACGCCCCTTTGTAAAACCATGCTGAGATTCGTTGATTAATTTATGCTTTTCAAGGTGGCTACGAACTGCCTCGGCAATTATTGATTCCATAAATTTTCCCACTATGGAGGTCAGGCTTATTGGTCTATAGTTCGAAGCTAAGGACCTGTCACCTGTTTTGAAAATAGGTATCACATTTGCCATTTTCCACTTATCTGGCACCATGCCAGTTTGTAGTGATATGTTGAAAAGATTAGCCAAAGGTGTGCTAATACAAAGTAGAAGTGGGTAGGGAGAGTAGAAGTTTGAGGTAATCAGTCCCTCAACCTGGATTCGATGTGTTCAGTCCATCACTCTTGTAGTATATAAGCCACCTCTCTGGCCCTGTGCTGCACTTCCTACAAGAGTGATGGACTGACCACATCGACTCAAGGTTGAGGGACTGATTACCTCATTCTCCTCCTGTTCTTCAAGATTCTCCTTTGTGAGGTAAGACACATATGCAACAGTTAGGTATCTTTATTTCGAAACGTTTCGCCTACACAGTAGGCTTCTTCAGTCGAGTACAGAAAAGTTGATAGAAGCAGAAGAGACTTGAAGACGATGTAATCAGTCCATCACCCTTAAAGTTTTGAGGTGGTCAGTCCCTCAGTCTGGAGAAGAGCATTGTTCCGTAGTCTGAAATATTGTTTCAGACTACGGAACAATGCTCTTCTCCAGACTGAGGGACTGACCACCTCAAAACTTTAAGGGTGATGGACTGATTACATCGTCTTCAAGTCTCTTCTGCCTCTATCAACTTTTCTGTACTCGACTGAAGAAGCCTACTGTGTAGGCGAAACGTTTCGAAATAAAGATACCTAACTGTTGCATATGTGTCTTACCTAACAACCTATGTGTCTTACCTACCATCCTTGTGACGTCACTGATGTAAACATGATCTTGTGACGTCACTGATGTAAACACTATGGTCAGTATGTCAGACGAACACCTTGCAACTCTCCCAAGTGACGTCATTATTTCACTTCTGCTCCTCTCTCCTCTCCTTCCTTCTCCCACCTTCTTCAGGCGAGACTTTGGAATATGTTAGTGGAAACAGCTAGTTTTTGTTCCCACTATGTAAATATTATATAGACCTGAATGCCTCCTTTTACCTTCAAGCGCTGTCTGTCCCATACCAGTATAGCGCTTCCCCATTAATGAATAATGATGATAATAATAATAGACACCTGGTAATATCTCATTATGAAGGATTAGACACATGTACAACATCTCGGTATATTTATTGTAGACGTTTCGCCATCCAGTGGCTTTATCAGTACAAGGCCATAATGTGAAGAATGTGGTGCAAGAAAGGTATAAAATACCGACAATATGAAAGTTAAGACACATGTGCAACATCTGGATATCTTTATTGTAGACGTTTCGCCATCCAGTGGCTTTATCAATACAGATTCTAGGACATACTAGGAAGACAGTAGAACTATATACAAAAGATGAGGTAACTATATACACAAAAGACGAGGTAATCAGCCTTGGAGTTGGTGAAGATCACCGTAGTCTTAAACATTCTGAAGCACAGGCAGTAAGATTGTCGACAGTCTTTGTGTGTGTGTGTGTTGTGTGTGTGTGTGTGTGTGTGTGTGTGTGTAAATATTTGTTTGATATAATCAATTTCTAAATGATGGTCTCGTCTCTTTCTTCGTTTGTGATCATTGGGTCGACTTGTGTGACAGCTGCGTGAGTAAGGCTGCCGTGGCTTTTATGTACATGTCTTGGAAGTGTGGCTGTCAGACTGATGATCTGGCTCTCCCTTCCACATTGTTGAGTGTGGCAGCATCTCTGATTGTCCTCGCTGTGTCAGACCTGAGGGTTGTGTTGTCACAGTAACGGTGTCAGATATGGCACTTTGCCAGGTGTGTCACGTTTCCAAGTGTGTTTTAGTTACGTTGCCAAGTGTGTGTGTCACCTATATGTGTCTGGTCACCTATATGTGGTTTCAGGGGTCGAGTCTCAGCTCCTGGCCCCATTTCAAGAGCCTTATCGTACCCCTTCTCAAAGTTATATATGGATCTCGCCACTACCACTTCACTCACCAGGTCCTTCCATTTCTTGACTAAGGCTGAATCAATACTTTGTAACATCCCTGTGACTCGTATGGGTTTTCAACTTCCAGCTGTGCCTTCGTGTTCCTGTTTCATATCTCAGTCTGTGTGTGTGTGTTTGTCATGTTGCCAAAAATATGACTCACATTACCAGGAGTATGTATGACCTTTGGGGGTCAGGCAAAATGTAAGTCTGGAAGTACCCCTCTGTGATGTCCACACAAGTCGTTTATTTTGTATTAACCTTTGCTGTTTGTGGGCTCAGGTAACTGTTAGTCAGTTACCTCCTCTTCCAAGACCCAGACACCTAGGTATTCTCTGCTCTTCCTCCTCCTCTTTATCAGCTCATCCTGTGATAAACTATGCCAGGGAAACATGGCCAGGTTTCTTCTCACTGTGGAACTGTCATATCAAATAAAGTAGCCGCATCTTGCGGATGTACTTTAATTTGTTGCAGTTCAATAATGATCCAGGACGTAGGTCAAAAGACTCCTTGTGATCACTGTCCACTCCTGTTGTACACATTATATTGAACATTAAAATGGTATAAAATACCGACAGGTTGTTAGGTAAGACACATATGCAACAGTTAGGTATCTTTATTTCGAAACGTTTCGCCTACACAGTAGGCTTCTTCAGTCGAGTACAGAAAAGTTGATAGAAGCAGAAGACACTTGAAGACGATGTAATCAGTCCATCACCCTTAAAGTTTTGAGGTGGTCAGTCCCTCAGTCTGGAGAAGAGCATTGTTCCATAGTATGAAACAATATTGTTAAATTAGACACATGTGCAACTCTTGGGTATCTTTATTGAGGAAACGTTTCACCACACAGTGGCTTCATCAGTCCATACAAAGGAGAAACTTGAAGAACAGGAGGAGAATGAGGTAATCAGTCCCTCAACCTTGAGTCGATGTGGTCAGTCCATCAATCTTGAGTATTCTACTCAAGATCAATCAAGATCAATCTTGAGTATTCTACTCAAGATCAATCAAGATCAATCTTGAGTATTCTACTCAAGATTGATGGACTGACCACATCGACTCAAGGTTGATGGACTGATTACATCATTTTCATTTCACTACTACATCATCTTTCTCTGTATTTGACTGAAGAAGCCTACTGTGAAAGTGGAACGTTTCATCAATAATGATACCCAACTGTTGCACATGTGTCTTAATCTTCGATCTCTCTCTTAGATCCCCCATAATACCAGGGTCCGAGATAACCAGTGACTTTTATGAAATCCCCGGTATGACCCGAACTCTAAAAATCTAGTAACTTCTCCATTGTGTAGAGATGGAACGTATTTGCTTCTCGGGGAAGAGGACTTCCGACACACCTTTCTGAAACATCTAAGTGGCTAGACATTGATATACATAGACACTAAAGACAGACAATAGCGATCTTAGGGTCTGAGAGACGATAAAGGACGGGGTGTAAGTAGCCCCGAGTGTCTGTCTGAGAGTGCACTTGGGTAGACATATAAAGTGCTTCAGAATGCCTGGACAAAACTCTTCGCTGTTGCTCATGGAGCAGTACATCACAAAGTGTAAGTATATATATTGTTCTTATTGTTGCTCTTATGAGAGTCAGTCATCTTTTCCGTCTTAATTTCATAATTCAAGTTTTAGAAAATTAAAAACGAAGAGGTTTTATCGTTTTTTCATTTCATTATTTAATTTGTTTATGTACATTTTACAGCTTAAAAACTTTTCTTCTGCAGAGATCCTTATTTCTGAACACTTTTGTTAGGACATAAGTGTGTGTGTGTGTGTGTGTGTGTGTGTGTGTGTGTGTGTGTGTGTGTTAGTTACCATTGTGTCCTAGGTACATGTCAATTAGACACTAGGCCTGTTGTATATGAGTGTGTGTGTGCGCTTCCCATTCTTGTAGTTTAGTGCCACGCTGCTAGTTCCTCCCACCTGAGTCATCTAGACTTTAGACCCACCCGGGTGAGTAGTCTAGACCCACCCGGGTGAGTAGTCTAGACCCACCCGGGTGAGTAGTCTAGACCTACCCGGGTAAGTAGTCTAGACCCACCCGGGTGAGTAGTCTAGACCCTCCCAGGTGTGAAGTCTAGACCCTCCCAGGTGAGTAGTCTAGACCCAGGTGAGTAGTCTAGACCCTCCCAGGTGAGTAGTCTAGACCCTCCCATTTGAGTAGTTTAGACCCACCCGGGTGAGTAGTCTAGACCCTCCCAGGTGAGTAGTCTTGACCCACCCGGGTGAGTAGACCCATCCAGGTGAGTAGTCTAGACCCACCCGGGTGAGTAGTCTAGACCCACCCGGGTGAGTAGTCTAGACCCACCCGGGTGAGTAGTCTAGACCCACCCGGGTGAGTAGTCTAGACCCACCCAGGTGAGTAGTCTAGACCCACCCAGGTGATTAGTCTAGACCCACCCAGGTGAGTAGTCTAGACCCTCCCAGGTGAGTAGTCTAGACCCACCCAGGTGAGTAGTCTAGACCCACCCAGGTGAGTAGTCTAGACCCACCCAGGTGATTAGTCTAGACCCACCCAGGTGAGTAGTCTAGACCCACCCGGGTGAGTAGTCTAGACCCACCCAGGTGATTAGTCTAGACCCACCCAGGTGAGTAGTCTAGACCCACCCGGGTGAGTAGTGTAGACCCACCCAGGTGATTAGTCTAGACCCACCCAGGTGAGTAGTCTAGACCCACCCGGGTGAGTAGACCCACCCGGGTGAGTAGTGTAGACCCACCCAGGTGATTAGTCTAGACCCACCCAGGTGATTAGTCTAGACCCACCCAGGTGATTAGTCTAGACCCACCCAGGTGAGTAGTCTAGACCCACCCGGGTGAGTAGACCCACCCGGGTGAGTAGTGTAGACCCACCCAGGTGATTAGTCTAGACCCACCCAGGTGAGTAGTCTAGACCCACCCGGGTGAGTAGACCCACCCGGGTGAGTAGTGTAGACCCTCCCCTCCAGGATAAACATACTCTCAAGCGTCACCAGGTGAACTAGGTCATGGTGCTCCCTCCCTCTCCTCCCCTCCATGCAAGATACTCCTCCTTGGTATCGACTATAATACTAATATTATTTTCTTCTTCTCCTCCTTTTTCTTTCTTGTTTTTCTTCTTGCTGTTCTTCACAGTACTGTGACTGGAACAGTACACAATAACTCACACATAGGAGAATGAAACTTACTGTGACGTTTCCGTCTTTTTCATTACATTGTCAAATGTTGTAAACTTGAGAACACTCGTGACTTCTGATCTTTGTCTCCCCTTATTTCTTCTTCTTTGCTATATTTTCTTCGCCTTTCCTCTGCTTAATCCTGTGAGTTTTTTTTTTCCCCGGGATTTTTGTATTATCCTCATGGGACACGAGCTCTCCTGCAGTGTTCCTTTTTTATCTTGTTCTTACACTTCCACTATTGTCTTATTACTACCTCTATTATCTTATTATTACCACTATTGTCTTCTTATTACCACTATTGTCTTATTACTACCTCTATTATCTTACTACCACTATTGTCTTCTTATTACCACTATTGTCTTATTACTACCTCTGTTATCTTATTATTACCACTGTTGTTTTCTTATTACCACTATTGTCTTATTACTACCACTATTGTCTTCTTATTACCACTATTGTCTTATTACTACCATTATTGTCTTATTACTACCTCTATTGTCTTATTACCACTATTGTCTTATTACTACCACTATTGTCTTCTTATTACCACTATTGTCTTATTACTACCACTATTGTCTTATTACTACCACTTTTGTCTTCTTATTACCACTATTGTCTTATTTCTACCACTGTTGTCTTGTTATTACCACTATTGTCTTATTACTACCACTATTGTCTTCTTATTACCACTATTGTCTTATTACTACCACTATTGTCTTATTACTACCTCTGCCACTATTGTCTTATTACTTCCTCTACCACTATTGTCTTATTACTACCTCTACCACTATTGTCTTATTACTACCTCTACCAATATTGTCTTATTACTACCACTATTGTCTTATTACTACCTCTACCACTATTGTCTTATTACTACCTCTACCAATATTGTCTTATTACTACCACTATTGTCTTATTACTACCTCTACCACTATTGTCTTATTACTACCTCTACCACTATTGTCTTATTACTACCTCTACCACTATTGTCTTATTACTACCTCTACCACTATTGTCTTATTACTACCTCTGCCACTATTGTCTTATTACTATCTGTGCCACTATTGTCTTATTACTACCTCTACCACTATTGCCTTATTACTACCTCTACCACTATTGTCTTATTACTACCTCTACCACTATTGTCTTATTACTACCTCTACCACTATTGTCTTATTACTACCTCTACCACTATTGTCTTATTACTACCACTATTGTCTTATTACTACCTCTACCACTATTGTCTTATTACTACCTCTACCACTATTGTCTTATTACTACCTCTACCACTATTGTCTTATTACTACCTCTACCACTATTGTCTTATTACTACCTCTGCCACTATTGTCTTATTACTACCTCTGCCACTATTGTCTTATTACTACCTCTGCCACTATTGTCTTATTACTACCTCTACCACTATTGTCTTATTACTACCTCTGCCACTATTGTCTTATTACTACCTCTACCACTATTGTCTTATTACTACCTGTGCCACTATTGTCTTATTACTACCTCTACCACTATTGTCTTATTACTACCTGTACCACTATTGTCTTATTACTACCTGTACCACTATTGTCTTATTACTACCTCGACCACTATTGTCTTATTACTACCTCTACCACTATTGTCTTATTACTACCTGTACCACTATTGTCTTATTACTACCTCTACCACTATTGTCTTATTACTACCTCTACCACTATTGTCTTATTACTACCTCTGCCACTATTGTCTTATTACTACCTCTACCACTATTGTCTTATTACTACCTCTACCACTATTGTCTTATTACTACCTCTGCCACTATTGTCTTATTACTCCCCTCTACCACTATTGTCTTATTACTACCTCTACCACTATTGTCTTATTACTACCTCTACCACTATTGTCTTATTACTACCTCTGCCACTATTGTCTTATTACTACCTCTGCCACTATTGTCTTATTACTACCTCTACCACTATTGTCTTATTACTACCTCTGCCACTATTGTCTTATTACTACCTCTACCACTATTGTCTTATTACTACCTCTACCACTATTGTCTTATTATTACCTCTGCCACTATTGCACTTACTACTAGTACACTGTACTACCTCTGCCACTATTGCACTTACTACTAGTACACTGTACTACCTCTGCCACTGTTGCACTTACTACTAGTACACTGTACTACCTCTGCCACTATTGCACTTACTACTAGTACACTGTACTACCTCTGCCACTATTGCACTTACTACTAGTACACTGTACTACCTCTGCCACTATTGCACTTACTACTAGTACACTGTACTACCTCTGCCACTGTTGCACTTACTACTAGTACACTGTACTACCTCTGCCACTGTTGCACTTACTACTAGTACACTGTACTACCTCTGCCACTATTGCACTTACTACTAGTACACTGTACTACCTCTGGTTCTCCCGGTCTTGCCTTCTCTTGTGTATATACTGGTTCTCTTCTCTTCATGCTTCTCTCACTAGTTAATTAATGGTCCAAATCGGACCAAAACGTCATCATAAGTTTCATTCTTCTATGTTTTGGTTACTTGTTTATTATTATTATTATTATTATTATTATTATTATTATTATTATTATTATTATGTAGGGAAATGTGTAAGATTTTAGGCAGTAGTAATTTTGTACAGTAGTTTAGAAGATATATATCTTTTATGCATACAACGGTGATACAGTATGTAGATTTACCTTAGGACACAATATGATACACGAAGGGGTGCATGTATCTGTGTATGTATACTGAGAGTTTGCTTTAACCTCCATTTTAGGGATAAAGCTATTCTTGACTGGTGGTGAACAAGTTATGTGAACGACCCTCGTGTAGCCGATAACCTTGAAACCCTATTAACCAACCATAAGCTCACTAGGGTTCTTGGGTTTACAGACAGCGGTGTTAATTTGTTCGGTGGTGCTCAGTATAATGTAGATTTAACTGAAAATAACCTAATAAAGTCAAGAACATAGGCAAGAAGGAGCACTGCAGAAGGCCTACTGTCCCATGCTAGGCAGGTCCAGGTGAGACGGGCAGGTGAGAGAGAGACAGCAGGTGAGGATGCCAGCTGAGTACTTGTTGTGGGAAGGTTAAAGGTCATCAGCTGACCCTGGCTGGTCAGGTCACGTATTTGAACCCACGCTCACGTATGTAAGCACGCACTCATCACACCGAGTCCAAACAACCTGTTTGTGCCACCAGTATTATAGTGAAACGTGTTAAAAACATGAAGGAATTTGACAGATTCTTCAAAACAATTCCTGATGAGCCGGGTTGCAGTGCACACATTGGACTGCGGACACTAACAGCTTGATCGATCAGGCCACCAGCTAGGAGTCGAGACTGACCCCAGCTGACTTGATGGTGGGAACACCAACATCTGTTACACGTGACCTCACAGCCTGGGGTGTGTGGGTGGTGGAGCAACACACACAACACTACCTCCTGGGTTATTAACCTGGAGGGTTGGTAACCTACCTCCTGTGTTTTTAGGCTCGTGTGCCTTAGTTTCGCAAGCCCTGACATAGGCTAACTTAGGAAAGAATTATTGACGCTGGGGGTACTTTCCTACGATGCTACTCACGACGATATACCATTTGCTGCTAGGTGTACATGGGTAGCAGGTGTATTGCTGCTAGGTGTACATGGGCAGCAGGTGTATTGCTGCTAGGTGTACATGGGTAGCAGGTGTATTGCTGCTAGGTGCACATGGGTAGCAGGTGTATTGCTGCTAGGTGTACATGGGGAGCAGGTGTATTTATAGGTGCACATGGGTAGCAGGTGTATTGCTGCTAGGTGTACAATGGGTAGCGGGTGTATTGCTGCTAGGTGCACATGGTAGAAACAGGTGTTTTGCTGCTAGGTGCACATGGGTAGCAGGTGTATTGCTGCTAGGTTACATGGGTAGCAGGTGTATTGCTGCTAGGGCGCACATGGGTAGCAGGTGTATGCGCTAGGCCACATGGGTAGCAGGTGTTTTGCCGCTAGGTGCACATGGGTAGCAGGTGTATTGCTGCTAGGCGCACATGGTAGCAGGTGTATTGCTGCTAGGCGCACATGGGTAGCAGGTGTAATTGCTGCTAGGGCACAGGGGTTTAGCAGGTGTGTTTGCTGCTAGGTGCACATGGGTAGCAGGTGTATTGCTGCTAGGTGCACATGGGTAGCAGGTGTATTGCTGCTAGGTGCACATGGGTAGCAGGTGTATTGCTGCTAGGTGCACATGGGTAGCAGGTGTATTGCTGCTAGGTGCACATGGGTAGCAGGTGTATTGCTGCTAGTGCACATGGTACGGGTGTATTGCTGCTAGGGCACATGGGTAGCAGGTGTATTGCTGCTAGGTGCACATGGGTAGCAGGTGTATTGCTGCTAGGTGCACATGGGTAGCAGGTGTATTGCTGCTAGGCGCACATGGGTAGCAGGTGTATTGCTGCTAGGTGCACATGGGTAGCAGGTGTATTGCTGCTAGGTGCACATGGGTAGCAGGTGTATAGAGACGTGACTATACTTATCATTTCGCCAGGTATAAACCTTGGTAACAGACACCGAAAAATTGGTTTAGAAAGATACGTAAACAAACACTTGGACATATATATTAGAAAACGTATCAGTCCTGGGACCTTGATCACTTCTAACATAGGGGTTAAAAAAGACAGTATACAGTAAATAATGCCTTTTTAAACCCTGAGACCTTGATCACTTGTAACATGCACACAGTAAAATATATATATATATATATTATATATATATATAATATATTTTATATTATATATATAAAATAATATATATTATATATATTATATATATATATTATATAACTGTGTTTTTAACCTCTGTATATTAGAAATGATCAAGGTCCCAGGACCGAAACGTTTTCTAATAAATATGTCCTTGTGTTTACTCACGTGTCTTTCTAAACCATCATCTCGCTTGCCTAGCATGGGCCAGTAGGCCTGCCGTAGTGCTCGTTCCTTCTTATGTTCAAACTTTCACTGGTGTTTAATATTTTCTCTTCATTATCTCGTACGTCATCTTTTATCGCCTCACTTTTGAAACTGTTCAATTATTTCTGAAAACATGGTCTTCAACTCGAGGTTACTGAAAATATCAGGGGTCAGTATATGACCCGTGACTGCTCTGTTATCAGGAGATTCTTGTATAAGAGCGAGAGATGTTTGGTGTTTGTAATTTAGAGACTATGGAGAGAGGCCGAAAAAATGGAGTAAATACATAGCAGTGTTTCATGGAGAGAGGCCGAAAAATGGAGTAAATACATAGCAGTGTTTCATGGAGAGAGGCCGAAAAATGGAGTAAATACATAGCAGTGTTTCGCTCCATGTTGAGCTGTAACAAATAAATTTGTAACTTTTAAAGCTCTACGCAGAGCTTGTTCTATATACATCTTTTATTCCATGTTGTAATTTATGTAGAGAACATTGACTACAGTTATTTAAATACAGTTGTATGACAGTGGACGGGTACGTGTTTATTTACGGACGCAGTGGCTGCCCCTGTAATTCAAGTGTGAGCAGTACAAGACTAGGATGCCTGGGAGAGCAAGTCAGAAATACCTGAGGGTGTTGTTGGCGTTACACATACGACACCTTCACCATTCTTGAAGGTTGTTAAGGTTTAACGTGTGTTGACTAGTGTCACAAGTTACTGAACTAAATTTAAGACCTTAGATCTTAAGGGTTAACACCAGGATCATCTTGAGGTGGCATCCCTTCTTTATCATCACTCTGCAGTAAACTTTTAATTCTAACAGCATGTATACACTGTATATACGCTGAGTGTGTATACACGGTGTATAAAGACAAGGAGTAAATTTCATTTTTATACTGTAATGGTGGGAAAGTGACATGATTGGTTGATTGTAGGGTTTAAAGCCTATCATCTACATAAAGGCCATTAAGGCTGCGTATAGCCTTTTCACCACCAGACGAGAATACTATAATCCCTAAAATAGTGATTAAAATAAACCCATAGCATATATACTCAGAGAAATACACCTCTTGGTGTATATATATATATATATATATTATATATATATATATATATATATATATATATTATATATATTTTATATATATATATATGCAATAAATCACAGTAAACAGGTGATTTCAGAATATGCAAAACAACCATCTGAAAGAATAGAGAATTTCCAAGCGCTTTCGTGACTACTCAATTATCAAGGAACTATGAAGTAAAGCATCCAAGGAAGCTATATAAGGGGTCTGGCCAACACCTCACTATCAGATCCCACAACGGTTAAACACCTGACGCGCGCCGGCCCAACTGGACAGGGCCTTTGCACAACTCACCAACAAACTATTCACCCAAGAAAATTTAAAAATTATTATTTGTCCAGGTATTATTAAATTCTTTCCCAAAATCTATTAATTATAAATGGATCTAATTTATATAAACCAAAGAAATTTTTCATATTATTGTCAAAACTGCTTTTTATGAAAAAAAGATTTAATTATATTCCTGTCCGCCATGGACTTGCTTGATACTACTTTCTCAACTTTTTTAAAATCAATTGGATGGTTAAAACTCTTACATGAATAAAATAGAGCATTGGAATCTTGTCCAGTTCTAATTCTATATTTATGTTGTTTTAATCTTAGTTCGAGATTTTACCAGTTTGACCGAATAACTTTATCGCAAATTTTACAAGGAATCTTATAGACACATCCATCAGCATTTTGGGGGAATTCTTTATCAAAAGTCTTTTTACTGTATCAAGATTTTTGAATACAACTTTATTATTAAAAGTCTTAAGAAGAGAAGGCATATCAACCAAGTTTTCATGGTAAGGGAGAACCAACATATTTTTAGTTGAATAAGACTGGTTGTCCCTTTTTGGATTGTAAAAAGTATTTCTAGCAACTTTAAAAGATTTATCAATTACATTTCTTGGGTATTTTAAATCATTACCTATTTCATAAATTTTGGATATTTCCTCATCTATAAACTCAGGACTACAAATTCGTAAAGCTCTCAAAAACATTGATGAGAAAACAGACAGTTTGACTCTATCTTGATGCGAGGAATAATAGTGGACATAGGAACAGTTATTTGTAGGTTTTCTGTAAATTTTAAATTTGAATTCATTATTACCCTTAATAATTAAAACATCTAGAAAAGGCAATGAGTTATTTTCTTCAAACTCAACAGTAAAGTTTATAGAATGGGCTAAGTTATTTAATTTTCCAAGGAAATGGTGTATATCTACATTTTTGGGCATAAGACACAAAAGATCATCAACATATCTGAACCATTTAGCTCTATTAGGGAGGATTGTGTTAAGTAAGTTTATTACGGTCAAACTGGTAAAAATCTCGAACTAAGATTAAAACAACATAAATATAGAATTAGAACTGGACAAGATTCCAATGCTCTATTTATTCATGTAAGAGATTTTAACCATCCAATTGATGTTAAGAACATAAGAACATAAGAAAGGAGGAACACTGCAGCAGGCCTTTTGGCCCATACTAGGCAGGTCCTTTAGAATTCATCCCACTAACAAACATTTGACCAACCCAATTTTCAATGCTACCCAAGAAATAAGCTCTGATGTGCAAGTCCCTCTCAAATCCAACCCTTCCCACTCATGTATTTATCCAACCTAAATTTGAAACTACACAAAGTCCTAGCCTCAATAACCCAACTAGGTAGACTGTTCCACTCATCAACTACCCTATTTCCAAACCAATACTTTCCTATGTCCTTTCTAAATCTAAACTTATCTAATTTAAATCCATTACTGCGGGTTCTCTCTTGGAGAGATATCCTCAAGACCTTGTTAATATCCCCTTTATTAATACCTATCTTCCACTTATACACTTCGATCAGGTCTCCCTCATTCTTCGTCTAACAAGTGAATGTAACTTAAGAGTCTTCAATCTTTCTTCATAAGGAAGATTTCTAATGCTATGTATTAGTTTAGTCATCCTACGCTGAATGTTTTCTAACGAATTTATGTCCATTCTGTAATATGGAGACCAGAATTGAGCTGCATAATCTAGGGAGGCCTTACTAATGATGTATAAAGCTGCAGTATGACCTCTGGACTTCTGTTGCTTACACTTCTTGATATAAATCCCAGTAATCTATTTGCCTTATTACGTACGCTTAGGCATTGCTGTCTTGGTTTAAGGTTGCTGCTTACCATAACCCCTAAGTCCTTTTCGCAATCTGTATGGCTAAGTTCTACATTATTTAACTTATAAGTGCTAGGGTTTTAGACACTCCCGAGTTTCAGAACCTTGTTTTTATCCACTTGAACTGCATCTGCCACTTTTCTGCCCCAAGATTTGAGTTTGTTCAAAATTTCCCCTGAAGTTCCCTAACATCTACGTTTGAATAATTATCCTACCTATCTTCGTGTCATCGGGGGAATTTGCTCATTCACTGCAATTCCTTCATAAAGATCATTGTTATATTTTAAACAAAAGGGGCCCAAAGACTGACCCCTGGGGAAACCGCCTTTTTGTTATTTATCCCCACTCGGTTTTAAACCCAATTTAGGACATTTTCGGGTTTCCTGTCTGTGAGCATGACTCGTTTCCACGAAAAAGCACCCTCCCCCCAATCCCTAAAGCTGCTATTTCTTCAACATTTCTTTGGTGGGGAAAACTCTTTAAAATGCCTTACTAAAATCTAAGTAAACAATTTTAAAAATTCTTTTGGAAAAGGTCAACAGCCTAAAAAAGCTAAAAATTTTAATAAATTAGTTAGACAAGCCCGGCCCTTTCTTGTGAATCCATGTTGGTATCTTTTAATAAAGCTATGCTTATCTAGATGGCTTTTATAATCTCGGGCAAAAAAATTTGGGACTCTAGAACTTGCCTAAAAATTGGGGTTTCGGCTTTTTGGGGGGGAAAATTTGAGGGGTTAACGACTTGTCCCCGGTTTTTAAAAAATGGGGAATTTAAATTTACCCCATTTTCCCACATATCGACACTAACCGTTTAAAGAGAAAAATTTAAAAAAATATTATTTAAAGGGGTTCACGACTTCCATTTTGCATTCCTTAAAAAACCCTAAAAAAAACCTCATCGGGAAACCCGGGGTGACTTATTTTGCTTCAGTCGGTCTATCTGTTTTCGAAAAACCATTTCACTAGTGCTGTGATTTTACTTTAAATTTATTTTCTTTGACCCACTAAAAAAAATTAATTCCCGGAATTTTATTAGTGTTTTCCCTGTAAAAAAACCCGAGAGAAAATAATTATTTAAAACCCGAGCACATTTCTTTCTCTTTGTCTTTTAAGGGTCCCCTTAGTTTTTTTTAAAAGGGGCCCTTTTTTTATCTCGGGACTTTTGTTCTATATCCCGGGGAAAAAAAAATTTTTGGATTGTTTTAGTTTCCCTGCAATTTTAAATTTTCTTTAAGGGCCCCTTTTAGCTTTTTTTCCCCCCCTTTTTTAATGTCCCTTTTAAAGGTCAATATCTGATTCTAAAGATGACCCTCCCCTCTTTTGTTTAAGCCTTTTAAATTTTCCTTTTTAAGCATATTTAATATTTCACCCTTTATTATTAAATCCATTTAGGGGTCTTTCTATTTGATCTAATTTTCCTTAAAAGGGGAAATCTTTCTTTGGAGCATGAAATTGTTTTCAGAAAATGCCCATTTTGATAGCTCTCTTCGTTACCCATTTCAACAGATGATAAGTTTCTCTAACCCCATCGTAATCTGCAAAGGGGAAAATCTGGGTCTTTTAAATGAGTTATCCCTAAAAATTTCTTCCTTTTCAATTCAAAATTGTAATTGTTTTGGTGGTCGCTAGCACCCGTTCCTCTGAAACTTTTTAAATTATTAAAAAAGGGATTCATTGTTTGCCGGAAATAAATCAAGCAGGTTATTTCCCTTGTAGGTTCTGTCACAAAACTGCTTCAAAAAACAATCCCGAACTACTTCTAAGAAATCGTTTTTATTCTAAATTCCCAGTCAAGAAATTTTCCCAAACAATATGACAAAGTTAAAAATCTCTAGAATTACTAAATTTTTCGTGCCCTTTTGGCCCCAGGGAAATTTTCCTTCCCCTGTTGTCTCCCCCGGGCCCTATCTTAAAAATTTTGGGGGACGGTTTTATCACACCCCAAAAATTTTTTTTCATTTCCCCTTTTGAAAATTTTATCCAAACGGCTCTGTATGTGTTACTTCGACTTTTACCCCCCTTTTTTTTTTTGCAAAAGTTTCCCAAACGTTCGGAATTTCAATTTCCACCCCAACCCCCCTTTCCCCATTCTTCTATCTACTTGGGAAAATTTTAAAAACCCGAATGTGACATTTGCAGGCATGTCCGTTTTTTGAATTTAAAACCCCGTTCAGTAATGGCAAAAACATTTTGTTACCTGCATTGAAAATAGCCCCAACTCTCCCATCTTATTCCTAGCACTGCGACTTTTTGTGTAAAAAACTTTTTAAAGACCCTCCTCTTTTTTCCCCTTTCCCGCTTTTTTTTTTTAAATTTTTCCACTAAACCTATTACTGTCCTTGTAATTTGTGCCCTGGCTTTCCATTTCCACCCCATTTTGCCATTTTAGTTTCCAGTACTCATATTACTACCCTGCGACTTCCGTTTTCCTTTCAAAAACCCATACCCCTAACTAAACTAGTTTAAAGTCCTTTAAAAACCCCCTCAAATGAGTTAGCAAGAAAACCCACACCCGCCCGGTAAGTGAACCCCCCCCTGGCCCTAAATGGGCTTTTGGCCAAAAGAAGTTGTCCCCGTTGCAAAGAAAGGTACTTTCATTATCCCCTTCAGTGTTTATCCAGCAAAAAATTAATACCAAATTTCTCTGGACAACCCCTTCATTACCAAATCCTCTTCTTGGCCCAAAAAGCCACTATAACAGGCGCCCCCCCCTTTTCCCTTAAACATGCTATAGTGTCCTGAAAATTTTTAACTAAATCCTCAATTCTACGCTTGCCCAAAATCATTGCCTCCAGCACTGAGGGCAAAAAATAGGTTTAAACCCCTTTTCGTTCTTTTATGGGTTTTCAAGCCGGCTAACAATGTCCTCCAAACCCCGCCCCAGGAAAGCATACCCTTTGTCTCCCTTTCTCCTGTCCTTCAAGCAGAATTTCCCCAAACCATGTATCTAACCCCGGGGTATCCCCCAAAAACAACAATTTTTCTTACCTTCCTTGTTGTCGTTGTGTTGGGCGGGTTTCCCCGTTAGTAGCCTCACTTTGTCGGGTAGACCGAGAAAAGCGTTGGGGTTTCCAGGGAAAAATTTTCCCCAGCAGTTCTTTTTTCTTCATCGTTTTGGCTTTTCCCCTTTCTTTTTTTGATTTGTTTAACTTCGTCGTCCCCTGCTGTTTCCCGCCATGGGCCCCGATCCCTTTTTTGACCTGAGGGTGGGAAAAAGGAGGGCTACTACGGGTTCCCCTTGTTTTTTCGGGCAGGGCGCGTATCTCCATCTTCGCTGCCCTTTAATTTTTTCTTTTAAATTGTGGTAAAAATTTCTCGAGGGGGCATCTTGTTCCCGTCCCGGGAGCAAACAAGGGCATTCCTTTACAGAGTTAAGTACAGGTAGCAATCAAAGTACAGGTCAACCCCTAAGGAGTTAAGAAAGTAGTTTCAACAAGTCCTGGCGACAGGAATATAAATTTAATTTTGTTTTATAAAAAGCAAAATTTTGACAATAATATGAAATTTCCTTTGGTTTAATAAAATTTGAAACCATTTAAAATTAATAGAAATTGGAAAAAAATTTAATAATAAAGGGCAAAAAATTTTAAATTTTTAAATTTTTTTGGGTAAAATAGTTTGTTGGTGAGTTTGAAAGGCCCTGTCCTTTGGGCCCCCGGCGCGCTAGGTGTTTAACGTTGTGGGTCTGATGTGGGTGGGGCCCAGACCCTTATATGCTTTTTGGTGTTTATTTTCAATTTCCCTTGAAAATTGAGGTCACGAAAGCGTTTGGAAATTTCTCTATTTTTTCAGATGGTTTTTTTGCAATATATTTTATTTTATTATATTTATATTTTTAATATAATTTTTATATTTTTTTTAAATTTATATATTATTATTTAATATTAATATATATATTATAATCAACATGGGCGTCTCCACCGAGGGGGTGACCCAAAGAGAAAGAAAATCCCTCAAAAGAAAATACTTTCATCATCATTCAATACTTTCATTTTCACTCACATAATCACTGTTTTTGCAGAAGTGCCCAGAATACAACAGTTTAGAAGTATATACGTATAAAAATACACATTATTCTTTCCAAACTGCCAGTACCCCGAAACCCTCCTTTGAGTGCAGGCATTGTGCTTCCTTTTCCCAGGACTCAAGTCCGGTTATATAAAAAAAAGCGGTTTCCTGAATCCCTTCATTAATATTACCCTGCTCACACCCCAACAGATCGTCAGGTCCCAAATACCATTGTCTCCATTCACTCCTATCTAACACGCTCACGCACGCTTGTGGAGTCCAAACCCTGGCCAAAAACACCTCTATACCCCTCCCCCCACCTTTTCGAGGACGACCCTACCCCGCCTTCTTCCTACAGATTTATACGCTCTCCATGTCATTCTACTTTGATCCAATCTCTCTAAATGACCAAACCCTCAACAAACCCTCTTCAGCCCTCTGACTAATACTTTTATTAACTCCACACCTTCTTCCTAATTATATATATATATATATATATATATATTTTATATATTTATATATTTATTATATATATATATATAATATAATATATATATATATATAATAAGAACATAAGAATGGAGGAACACTGCAGAAGGCCTACTGACCATGCAAGGCAAGTCCTTATCAAAACGATCTCTACTCAGAGCTCCCAAGAATTAACTCCCGTACCCAATACACCAATCAAACCAGCCCCTCACACTCAAATATATATTATATATATTATTTATATATATATATATATTGATAATTATATTAAATATACTATATTTATATATTATATATTTTATATATCCTGTGAAAGTGCGTTAACACTTGGGGAAGGTAGGAGTACAATATTTATATAGTAAATATTTTAGTAACAACGTTGTGATTTGATGTTAAAATTTGATGAGGTTCATGTTGCATATTGTTTATGAGTGAGTTTATATTTATTTCTCATTATTTACGAAAATTTCATTTGAACAAAATTATGTAGTATTTTTCACTTAGCACCAGCCTTTTGAGAAATCTTACATTTTTTTTTGATAGCAGCAAACTAATGATGTAACACATTATATTTTATATAGAAAATATACAATAATTCTTGTATCTTGTCACCAGCGCTGTCTTGCACTCCAAACGTATTTTTTGTTTCTCACCAAAACTAAGAAACACATTATTAGTCGAATATAGAAGGGAATAAAATAATTAAGTTTAATAAGGAAAATGTGAGCATGTGAGGTAATTGTGAGTAGAGTGTTGTCTTCCCGTCCTTGTGAGGACCATAATGATATTGTCTTCCCGTGAGGGTTCTTTACTGCTGCTGTGAGCACTCCACCTCTCGTTTTCCTGTTTTCTACGTTCAAGGAGAAGCGCCAAACCTGTATGGGAGAGGGACAGATTTTTTTTTTTAGTTGAAATTGTGTTTCTCTTCCCCTAAGAATTTATCTCTTTCCGAGGACCAAAACCAAGTTTCCCAACATTCCCTGTCTGGACTTATGATGCTCTTCTGTAATAATAATAATAATAATAATAATAATAATAATAATAATAATAATAATAATAATAAAATATAATTAGGGCTAGTACTCCTGAGAATGAATTTAGCTTCAGGGTTTAATATATCGTATAATTTAAATTTAAAGTGCCTGTAGCACTTATGTTCTTCCTTTTGTATGTTTGGGCTTATACAGTATGTGCGGGTGTGTACATGTGTGTATGTAGGTATATACGTGTCTGTGGGTGAATACATGTGTGGGATGTATACATGTGTGTGGATGTATAATGTCAACATTTTCCTTATTTAATACTAGTTCTTGGGCCACCTGCTTCATTCACTATACACTCTCTGCACTATATTATTCACGGTACCCTCTTCACTATACCTTTTACTATAAATGTAATTACATGTATTTATATACTCATTCCCATATAAGGTAAATTATTATATTGGTCTCCCTTGTTCTTGCTAACAAGGATATTTTTTCATTGTTTTCTTATCTTCAAGGGAAATATAATGTTCTTTAACGTTTATCTTCACATTCAGTGGAAGTAAAATGTCTGTTTGTTGTCTTCCACAGCCATCCAGTCGTTGGACTCACTTAACGACCAGATCGTTGAGTTCATCTTCAGCGGTAGCGACTTCGATGACCACAATGGCGGCTCTCCCAAGCAGCGCGAGGCCCTTAAATCCTCTATGGCGCTTATGAGGAGGCTGCTTGTTGATGCCCAGGTTAGTCTCTGTAATGTACACCTGTGATGAGGTTGCTTGTAGATGCCCAGGTTAGTCTCTGTAATGTACACCTGTGATGAGGTTGCTTGTAGATGCCCAGGTTAGTCTCTGTAATGTACACCTGTGATGAGGCTGCTTGTTGATGCCCAGGTTAGTCTCTGTAATGTACACCTGTGATGAGGCTGGTTGTTGATGCCCAGGTTAGTCTCTGTAATGTACACCTGTGATGAGGCTGCTTGTTGATGCCCAGGTTAGTCTCTGTAATGTACACCTACGATGTGTAAGTGTAAGGTGTAAGTTAATACTACAGGTGTAAGTTAATACTCCAGGTGTAAGTTAATACTACAGGTGTAAGTTAATACAGGTATATGACGTGTCTGAAATTTTAGCTACAATATTAACAAAACAGAATTGATGCTGTTATGTAGAAATAATTAAGTTATCATAATTAACATTATCAAACTTGTTCTAGAAGCTGCATTTTAAGGGGAAAATTTAGCAAAATGTTAATGTTTATCCAACAAAAACTTTTAACAGAGGTGTGATGAAACATTTGGGTTTGGGTGACAGAAAACAGTGAGGTGGGGGACAGAAACAGAGGGTTTGAAAAAACTTTAGAGGTGTGAAGTAACATTTAAGGTGGGTTTAAGATTGCATTTGAGGTGTGACAGTAAAGAGGTGTGATTTTGCGTAGAGGTGTGCAGTAACGGGGTTAAGGGGTTTGGGTTTGGAAGTAAAGTAAAAAGGTGTGAAGTAACGTAGAGGTGTGACAGTAACAGGGGGTGGGACGTAACAGTAGAGGTGTGACGGGTTTTTTTTTAACAGAGGGTGTGATAAAACGGGTAGAGGTGTAAAGTAACAGGGGGGGGTGATGAAACAGTGGGTGTGAAGTAACTTTTGAGGGGTGTTTAGAAACGTGAGGTGTGAAGTAAAAGTAGAGGGTGACGAAAACAGTAGGGGTAAAAAACCGAAAACAGTAGAGGTGTAAAGAAAACAGTAGGGGTGTGTAGAAAACGTAGAGGTTTTGGATGAAAACGTAGAGGTGTGAAGTAACAGTGGGGGTTTGTGAAATTTAACGTGAGGTGGGAAAAAGTGATTTTTAGTAACTGTTTCAGGTGTTTTTTAAGTAACGTGAGGTTGATAGTAACAGTAGAGGTTTTAATTAACAGTTAGGGGATAAAAAGTAACGGGTAGAGGTTGTATGAAACAAGGGGGTAGGCGGGGGTTGATAGTTACAGTAGAGGTTGAATTTAACTGTAGGGGTTTGAAGTAACAGTAGAGGTTTTTAAGTAATGTGGGAGGTGGAAGTAACATTTAAAAGGGGGTGATTGTAACATTTGGGGGGGTGTAATAGAAAACAGTAGGGTTTTTGTTAGAACGTAGGGGGTTGATAGAAACGTGAGGTATGATAGAAACAGTTGGGGTTTATGTGTAACAGTAGGGGGTGGGGAAAGTAAAATTTAAAAGGTTGATAGTAACAGTGAGGTTGAATAGAAAACAGTAGAGGTTGTTAGTAACGTAGAGGTATGATAGTAACGGTTGGGGGGTTTTTTATGATGTAACAGTAGAGGTTGATGGTAACAGTAAAAGGTTGATAGAAAACATTTGGGGGTTTTGGTTTGTAACATTTAGAGGTAGGATAGTAACAGTAGAGGTATGATATTTAACAGTAGAGGTATGATATTTAACAGTAGAGGTTTGTTTGTAACAGTAAAAGGTTGATAGGAACATTTAGGGGGTTGTTAGTAAAGTGGGGGTGGATAGTAATCAGTAGGGTATGATAGTAACTTAGAGGTGTGATATTTAAACGTAAAAGGTGGATAGTAACATTTAGAGGTGTGTTTGTAAAGTAGAGGTTTTTAGTAACGTAGAGGTTTGATAGAAACATTTGGGGGTTGGGGTTTGAAAAAGTAGGGTTTTGTGGATAGAAAACATTGAGGTTTTGATAGTAACGTGGGAGGTAGGGTTTAGTAAACAGTAGAGGTATGATAAAACGGTGGAGGTTGTTAAAAGTTCGGTTTGAGGTATGTTTGTAAACATTAGAGGGGGTGTTTGTAACGGTAGAGGTATGATATTTAAAGTAGAGGTATGTTTAGAAACAGTAGAGGCATGATGAAACCCGTAAAAAGGCTTGTTAGTAAGGGGTTTGAGGTATTTTTAGTAACGTAGAGGTATGATAGAAACAGTGAGGTATGATAGTACATTTGAGGTATGTAGTAACAGTAGAGGTGGGGATATTTCCCATTTAGAGGGGGTTTGTTTCGTAGAGGTTTTGATAGTAACAGTAGGGTGTGTAGTAACAGTAGGGTGTAAATAGTAACAGTAAAAGGTTGATAGAAAACAGTAGGAGGTTGATATTTCCCCATTTGAGGTTTTTTTTGTAACAGAAAGGGGTATGTTTGAAAACCATTTAAAAGGGGGTGATAGTAACGTAGGGGTATATAGAAAATTTTGAGGGGGTTGTAACATTTAGGGGTTTTGGGTTAGTAAACAGTAGGGTGTGTTTGTAACGGGTAGGGTTTTTGATTTTAACGTAGAGGGGTGTTTGTAACAGTAGGGGTTTGGGGTTGTAACGTAGAGGATGATAGTTTTTGGTAGAGGTTTTAATTTATTTTGGTGGGGGGTGGTAAGAGAAAATTTTTTACAGCAGCTGGGGGGGGCATTTTCCCCGGCAGAGTAATTTCCGCAAGATGGTAGAAGCAAAAATGCAGTTGGCTTAAAGGATCGACGGGGGACCTGCAGTGGGGCCCCCCGGAGGTAAACCCTGCTGCGTCGGAGTTGGAAAACCCCAAAACCGTCGTTTTACGCGCTTCAGGTCCACAACCCCCGACCACGTGGTTGCCCCCCCCGATTAAACCCACCACACCCCCACTCCCCCCTTTAAATTTGGACCCCACAAATGAAAGTCTTCTTTTTTCGTCTCGTATTTTTTTAATGCAACCCTGATTTTGTGTGTATTTTTTTTCCGGGGTTTAAAGGTTTGGGTTGTAAATTCATTTTTGTTTGTTTTTTTAAATTAAAAAGGTGATTTGTAATACTGGAAAGGTTGGGGTTTACATCGGGGGGAAATCGGTTCAGTTTTGGTTGGGTTGAGCCGGCCGGGTTTGTTTGACACCTGCTGAAATTTTTTCCCCCACTACCCAAAAATTGGCTCCCTGGTTGTTAAAACACATGGGGACACCGTTTATTTTTTTGTGGATGTTTCGCCTCCCGTAAAGATACCCAGTTATTGCACGTTTTAATTTAATCTTGTCGGTATTGTGTACCCATACATGTACTACCTGGTGTTAGGGATTTTTTTGGGGGTGGCATCCTGGAGGTTTTTTGTATGGTTTTAGGGGGGCTGGGCTTTGAATGTATGAAAAGAGCTGAAATGAACGGGAAATAAAAATTTTTTTTGGTTTTACTTTTGCGACAAATTTTGACTCACCCAAGGAATATTTTTATTCTGCACTTTACAATGTGTTCATTTTTTTATACACGCCCAGTAAATATTAAACCTAAATCGGGGAAAAACGGGGGGGGTTTTTGAACCTATGGCAACAGAGCCAAAATCCAGGCCAGTGCGCTGACCACTGGACCAGGTGGTTCTAATAAGATTTATCCAATTGGTTTATTTCCATACATCATAGGAAGGTTAATATGGGCCACCATTGTAACTACAAATGCAGGTTTTTAGTTACAGACGAATCACACAGCAGCGTGGCTGTGACGCTTGATTAGTAAACACTATTGTGACATAAGTGAGTTTTCGTTTCTTCCGCATCAAACGTTTCTGTTGTCTCTTAGGTATTACATATATTGTCGCTGTATTGTGTTTTAATCGATTAAATTTTGCTTATAGACGACAGTCAACCCTAATACAATCTAATAGTAATATATATCTGCGTTAGTGCAGGTATGGTGGGTCAGGGGAAGTGACGGTCCAGGGTATGACTGGACAGGTGTGTGTTTGTGACGGTCCAGGGTATGACTGGACAGGTGTGTGTTTGTGACGGTCCAGGGTATGACTGGACAGGTGTGTGTGTGACGGTCCAGGGTATGACTGGACAGGTGTGTGTTTGTGACGGTCCAGGGTATGACTGGACAGGTGTGTGTGTGACGGTCCAGGGTATGACTGGACAGGTGTGTGTTTGTGACGGTCCAGGGTATGACAGGATAGGTGTGTGTGCGACGGTCCAGGGTATGACTGGACAGGTGTGTGTGCGACGGTCCAGGGTATGACAGGATAGGTGTGTGTGCGACGGTCCAGGGTATGACTGGACAGGTGTGTGTGCGGCGGTCCAGGGTATGAAAGGATAGGTGTGTGTGCGACGGTCCAGGGTATGACTGGACAGGTGTGTGTTTGTGGCGGTCCAGGGTATGAAAGGATAGGTGTGTGTGTGTGACGGTCCAGGGTATGACTGGACAGGTGTGTGTTTGTGGCGGTCCAGGGTATGAAAGGATAGGTGTGTGTGTGACGGTCCAGGGTATGACTGGACAGGTGTGTGTTTGTGACAGTCCAGGGAATGACAGGACAGGTGTGTGTTTGTGACGGTCCAGGGTATAGACAGTGTGGTTTGTGACGGTCCAGGGTATGACTGGACAGGTGTGTGTTTGTGACGGTCCAGGGTATGACTGACATATGTGTGTTTGTGACGGTCCAGGGTATGGAACTGGATCGGTGTGTCTCCGACGGTCCAGGGTATGACTGGACAGGTGTGTGTTTGTGACGGTCCAGGGTATGACAGAACCAGTGCGTGTGCGACGGAGCCCGGGGATGTGAGGGGTCCAGGGTATGACAGAACCAGTGCGTGTGTGACGGAGCCCGGGGATGTGAGGGGTCCAGGGTATGACAGAACCGGTGCGTGTGTGACGGAGCCCGGGGATGTGAGGGGTCCAGGGTATGACAGAACCAATGCGTGTGTGACGGAGCCCGGGGATGTGAGGGGTCCAGGGTATGACAGAACCAGTGGGTGTGTGACGGAACCCGGGGATGTGAGGGGTCCAGGGTATGACAGAACCGGTGCGTGTGTGACGGAGCCCGGGGATGTGAGGGGTCCAGGGTATGACAGAACCAGTGGGTGTGTGACGGAACCCGGGGATGTGAGGGGTCCAGGGTATGACAGAACCAGTGGGTGTGTGACGGAACCCGGGGATGTGAGGGGTCCAGGGTATGACAGAACCGGGGTGTGTGACGGAGCCCGGGGATGTGAGGGGTCCAGGGTATGACAGAACCGGGGTGTGTGACGGACCCGTGGGTGTGGGGGGGTGGTGCATGGTGTGTGACAACAGTGTTGTGTGTGATCGGAGCCCCAGTGAGCAGTCCGCTTACAAACCGTGGCAACAACGGTTGGGTCCGAGTTGATGCAGAACCAGCGTATTGACGGATCTCACCCATTGTTTGGTTTTGGGTTTTTTTATCAACGATGTTTGTGTTTGACAGACCACACCCCTCCTTCACATACCGGCACACAACTGTGTGGTCCCGTGTGCAAAATATTCATTCACGCCACTTGTGAGATTGCCTGTTACGTTGTCAGTTCACCATCTCTTATAGGACATCTGTGTCCTCTATCTCATAATAGACTGTCCTCTCTATCTCTTAATAGACTGTCCTGTCACGAATACGCATATTTACTAATGGCGTCGTCGTCTTCCTCTTAATACACTCAACTTTATTCGACCTCCTCGCCGAGATCCCAGACTTTGTCGCAGACGCCATCTTTGACTTTTAGTCAGCGATTGCTTATTACACCAACTTAGATTACATTTTCTCTTTAGCGCCCCCCACTACCCTCGCTGGTCTTTGACCTTCGCATATTTCATCTTTAGCACATCCAACCCTGCAACGCTCTATGACCCTTTTGGGTTTAGCACTTAGTTTGGATTGTAATAATAATAATAATGGTAATAACAGTTTAACCACCATATTCATCTCCAATCACCACATTGACCTCCTCCAATCCCCTCATTTGCAAATATCCACAGTGATCGACTCCACACTAAAGACGGGCCATCATGATCATAGTTCTGCTCCTGTCCTACATATACCTAATAACGTCTACCCTTAGTTTCTAACCTTGCACCCTCCGTCCTCTCCTGTCGTGCACCCTCCGTCCTCTCCTGTCGTGCACCCTCCACTGCCTCCACCTGTTGATAACTGAGACACTCGTGCAACACGTTTCACCCACCAGTGGCTTTTTGATACTACGGAGCAAAACAGTGAAAAATGTGAAAAGCGACTGAGGTAATCAGTCCCTCAGTCTAGAGGACCTTGAGGTAAACAGTCCCTCAGTCTAGAGGACCTTGAGGTAAACAGTCCCTCAGTCTAGAGGACCTTGAGGTAACCAGTCCCTCAGTCTAGAGGACCTTGAGGTAATCAGTCCCTCAGTCTAGAGGACCTTGAGGTAATCAGTCCCTCAGTCTAGAGGACCTTGAGGTAATCAGTCCCTCAGTCTAGAGGACCTTGAGGTAATCAGTCCCTCAGTCTAGAGGACCTTGAAGTAATCAGTCCCTCAGTCTAGAGGACCTTGTAATCAGTCCCTCAGTCTAGATGACCTTGAAGTAATCAGTCCCTCAGTCTAGAGGACCTTGAGGTAATCAGTCCCTCAGTTTAGAGGACCTTGAGGTAATCAGTCCCTCAATCTAGAGGACCTTGAGGTAATCAGTCCCTCAGTCTAGAGGACCTTGAAGTAATCAGTCCCTCAGTCTAGATGACCTTGAAGTAATCAGTCCCACAGTCTAGAGGACCTTGAGGTAATCAGTCCCTCAGTCTAGATGACCTTTAAGTAATCAGTCCCTCAGTCTAGAGGACCTTGAGGTAATCAGTCCCTCAGTCTAGATGACCTTGAGGTAATCAGTCCCTCAGTCTAGATGACCTTTAAGTAATCAGTCCCTCAGTCTAGATGACCTTTAAGTAATCAGTCCCTCAGTCTAGAGGACCTTGAGGTAATCAGTCCCTCAGTCTAGAGACCTTGAGTAATCAGTCCCTCAGTCTAGAGGACCTTGAGGTAATCAGTCCCTCAGTCTAGATGACCTTGAAGTAATCAGTCCCACAGTCTAGAGGGCCTTGAGGTAATCAGTCCCTCAGTCTAGATGACCTTTAAGTAATCAGTCCCTCAGTCTAGAGGACCTTGAGGTAATCAGTCCCTCAGTCTAGATGACCTTGAGGTAATCAGTCCCTCAGTCTAGAGGACCTTGAGGTAATCAGTCCCTCAGTCTAGAGGACCTTGAGGTAATCAGTCCCTCAGTCTAGAGGACCTTGAGGTAATCAGTCCCTCAGTCTAGATGACCTTGAAGTAATCAGTCCCACAGTCTAGAGGGCCTTGAGGTAATCAGTCCCTCAGTCTAGATGACCTTTAAGTAATCAGTCCCTCAGTCTAGAGGACCTTGAGGTAATCAGTCCCCCAGTCTAGAGGACCTTGAGGTAATCAGTCCCTCAGTCTAGAGGACCTTGAGGTAATCAGTCCCCCAGTCTAGAGGACCTTGAGGTAATCAGTCCCCCAGTCTAGAGGACCTTGAGGTAATCAGTCCCCCAGTCTAGAGGACCTTGAGGTAATCAGTCCCTCAGTCTAGAGGACCTTGAGGTAATCAGTCCCCCAGTCTAGAGGACCTTGAGGTAATCAGTCCCCCAGTCTAGAGGACCTTGAGGTAATCAGTCCCTCAGTCTAGAGGACCTTGAGGTAATCAGTCCCTCAGTTTAGAGGACCTTGAGGTAATCAGTCCCCCAGTCTAGAGGACCTTGAGGTAATCAGTCCCACAGTCTAGAGGACCTTGAGGTAATCAGTCCCCCAGTCTAGAGGACCTTGAGGTAATCAGTCCCCCAGTCTAGAGGACCTTGAGGTAATCAGTCCCTCAGTCTAGAGGACCTTGAGGTAATCAGTCCTCAGCCTGGAGTCGATGTGTTCAGTCCATCAATCTTGTAGACTGATGGACTGAACACATCGACTCCAGGCTGAGGGACTGATTACCTCATACTCCTCCTCTCCTTACGCCTTCCTCTTTGTATTGGACTGATGAAGCCACTGTGTGGCGAAACGTTTCCTGAATAAAGATTCCCATATGCTGCATAGGTGTCTCAATCTTCAACTTGTCGGTTTTTCAAACCATTCATCACAAATGTACATACTGCATCATCGTCACACAGGCAGGAATGCCACAGAGACCAACACTAACAACGCAGGAACCAACACTCACCACTAACAACGCAGGAACCAACACTCACCACTAACAACGCAGGAACCAACACTCACCACTAACAACGCAGCAACCAACACTCACCACTAACAACGCAGGAACCAAAACTCACCACTAACAACGCAGCAACCAACACTCACCACTAACAACGCAGGAACCAACACTCACCACTAACAACGCAGCAACCATCACTCACCACTAACAACGCAGCAACCAACACTCACCACTAACAACGCAGTAACCAACACTCACCACTAACAACGCAGTAACCAACACTCACCACTAACAACGCAGCAACCAACACTCACCACTAACAACGCAGCAACCAACACTCACCACTAACAACGCAGCAACCAACACTCACCACTAACGACGCAGTAACCAACACTCACCACTAACAACGCAGTAACCAACACTCACCACTAACAACGCAGTAACCAACACTCACCACTAACAACGCAGCAACCAACACTCACCACTAACAACGCAGCAACCAACACTCACCACTAACAACGCAGGAACCAACACTCACCACTAACAACGCAGCAACCAACACTCACCACTAAAACGCAGAACCAACACTCACCACTAACAACGCAGCAACCAACACTCACCACTAACAACGCAGGAACCAACACTCACTAACAACGCAGCAACCAACACTCACCCACTAACAACGCAGCAACCAACACTCACCACTACAACGCAGTAACCAACACTCACCACTAACAACGCAGTAACCAACACTCACCACTAACAACGCAGCAACCAACACTCACCACTAACAACGCAGCAAACAACACCACTAACAACGCAGTAACCAACACTCACCACTAACAACGCAGTAACCAACACTCACCACTAACAACGCAGCAACCAACACTCACCACTAACAACGCAGCAACCAACACTCACCACTAACAACGCAGCAACCAACACTCACCACTAACAACGCAGTAACCACCACTCACCACTAACAACGCAGTAACCAACACTCACCACTAACAACGCAGCAACCAACACTCACCACTAACAACGCATTAACCAACACTCACCACTAACAACTCAGCAACCAACACTCACCACTAACAACGCAGCAACCAACACTCACCACTAACAACGCAGCAACCAACACTCACCACTAACAACGCAGCAACCAACACTCACCACTAACAACGCAGTAACCAACACTCACCACTAACAACGCAGTAACCAACACTCACCACTAACAACGCAGTAACCAACACTCACCACTAACAACTCAGCAACCAACACTCACCACTAACAACGCAGCAACCAACACTCACCACTAACAACGCAGTAACCAACACTCACCACTAACAACGCAGCAACCAACACTCACCACTAACAACGCAGCAACCAACACTCACCACTAACAACGCAGCAGCCAACACTCACCACTAAAACGCAGCAACCAACACTCACCACTAACAACTCAGCAACCAACACTCACCACTAACAACGCAGCAGCCAACACTCACCACTAACAATGCAGCAACCAACACTCACCACTAACAACGCAGTAACCAACACTCACCACTAACAACTCAGCAACCAACACTCACCACTAACAACGCAGCAACCAACACTCACCACTAACAACTCAGCAACCAACACTCACCACTAACAACGCAGCAGCCAACACTCACCACTAAAACGCAGCAACCAACACTCACCACTAACAACCGCAGCAACCAACACTCACCACTAACAACGCAGCAACCAACACTCACCACTAACAACTCAGCAACCAACACTCACCACTAACAACGCAGCAACCAACACTCACCACTAACAACGCAGCAACCAACACTCACCACTAACAACTCAGCAACCAACACTCACCACTAACAACTCAGCAACCAACACTCACCACTAACAACTCAGCAACCAACACTCACCACTAACAACGCAGCAACCAACACTCACCACTAACAACTCAGCAAGCAACACTCACCACTAACAACGCAGCAACCAACACTCACCACTAACAACGCAGCAACCAACACTCACCACTAACAACTCAGCAACCAACACTCACCACTAACAACTCAGCAACCAACACTACCACTAACAACGCAGCAACCAACACTCACCACTAACAACGCAGCAACCAACACTCACCACTAACAACGCAGCAACCAACACTCACCACTAACAACGCAGCAACCAACACTCACCACTAACAACTCAGCAACCAACACTCACCACTAACAACGCAGCAACCACACTCCTCCCCTAACAACGCAGTAACCAACACTCACCACTAACAACGCAGCAACCAACACTCACCACTTAACAACGCAGCAACCACACTCACCACTAACAACTCAGCACCAACACTCACCACTAACAACGCAGCAACAACACTCCTCCACTAACAACGCAGCAACCAACACTCACCACTAACAACTCAGCAACCAACACTCACCACTAACAACGCAGCAACCAACACTCCTCCACTAACAACGCAGCAACCAAAAAAAAATTTGAAAAAAAAAGAAATATTTGAAAATCGTTTAATGTGGTGTTTTTCATATTGAAATTTGTCATTGTTGACGCTGCGAGTTATAGAAGACGGGAAGATGGTGGGTCAGACAGGAGCTAGTTAGGTAACTGTGAACACAGCTCTGAGACAGGAGCTAGTTAGGTAACTGTGAACACAGCTCTGAGACAGGAGCTAGTAAGGTAACTGTGAACACAGCTCTGAGACAGGAGCTAGTAAGGTAACTGTGAGCACAGCTCTGAGACAGGAGCTAGTAAGGTAACTGTGAACACAGCTCTGAGACAGGAGCTAGTAAGGTAACTGTGAGCACAGCTCTGAGACAGGAGCTAGTAAGGTAACTGTGAACACAGCTGAGACAGGAGCTAGTAAGGTAACTGTGAGCACAGCTCTGAGACAGGAGCTAGTAAGGTAACTGTGAGCACAGCTCTGAGACAGGAGTTAGTTAGGTAACTGTGAACACAGCTCTGAGACAGGAGCTAGTAAGGTAACTGTGAACACAGTTCTGAGACAGGAGTTAGTAAGGTAACTGTGAACACAGCTCTGAGACAGGAGCTAGTAAGGTAACTGTGAGCACAGCTCTGAGACAGGAGCTAGTAAGGTAACTGTGAACACAGCTCTGAGACAGGAGTTAGTAAGGTAACTGCGAACACAGTTCTGAGACAGGAGTTAGTTAGGTAACTGTGAACACAGTTCTGAGACAGGAGTTAGTTAGGTAACTGTGAACACAGCTCTGAGACATGAGCTAGTAAGGTAACTGTGAACACAGTTCTGGGACAGGAGTTAGTAAGGTAACTGTGAACACAGTTCTGAGACAGGAGTTAGTAAGGTAACTGCGAACACAGTTTTGAGACAGGAGTTAGGTAACTGTGAACACAGCTCTGAGACAGGAGCTAGTAAGGTAACTGTGAACACAACTCTGAACAGGAGCTTTACGTAAACTGTGAACACAGCTCTGAGAAAGAGTATAGTGTTAACTGTGAACACAGTTCTGAGACAGGAGTTAGTAAGGTAACTGCGAACACAGTTCTGAGACAGGAGTTAGTTAGGTAACTGTGAACACAGTTCTGAGACAGGAGCTAGTAAGGTAACTGCGAACACAGTTTCTGAAGACGGAGTTAGTAATGGTAACTGTGAACACGTTCTAAGACAGACTAGTAAGGTAACTGTGGACAGCTCTGAGACAGGAGCTAGTAAGGTAACTGTGAGCACAGCTGTGGAGCAGGAGCAGTAAGGTAACTGTGAGGCAAGCTTGAGACAGGAGTTAGTAAGGTAACTGTGAACACAGCTCTGAGACAGGAGTTAGTAAGGTAAATGTGAACACAGCTCTGAGACAGGAGCTAGTAAGGTAACTGTGAGCACAGCTCTGAGGTGGGAGGGAGGAAGAAGACTAGGGAAAGATGGATATGTTATACTAGTTTATATTTTCCCCTCTTATCTCCTTTATTCTTATACTTCTCTTCACTGATTAATTACTCTTCCCTTCATCCCCTTTCTGAGTTATGTCACAGTGCCTTTCCTTCCGTTGTTATCCCTGTTACCCTGCCTTACCGTCTGTCTTATTTCCCTTTGCTGTGATGGTAACACAGTAGTGGGGAGAGGCAGCATTGGTGGGAGTGATGGTGTTGGTGGTTATCACAGTGGTGGCATTGTTGCTGATGGTAGTAAGGTTGATGGTGGAGTTTTTGAAGGTCGTAAGGTTGATGACGGTGGGGTTGATGGCAGTGTTTATGATGATAGTAAGGTTGATGGCTTTGGGGTTGATGGTAGTATTTATGATGGTAATAAGGTTGATGGTGGTGGAGTTGATGGTTGTATGTATGAAAGCAGTAAGGTTGATGTTGGTAGGGTTGGTGGTGGTGCTTAAGACGGTAATAAGATTGATGGCGGTGGGGTTGATGGTAGTGTTTATGATGGTAATAAGGTTGATGGTGGTGGGGTTGATGGTTGTATGTATGAAAGCAGTAAGGTTGATGTTGGTAGGGTTGGTGGTGGTGATTAAGATGGTAGTAAGATTATGGCGGTGGGGTTGATGGTAGTGTTTATGATGGTAATAAGGTTGATGGTGGTGGGATTGATGGTAGTATGTATGAAAGCAGTAAGGTTGATGTTGGTAGGGTTGGTGGTGGTGATTAAGATGGTAGTAAGATTAATGGCGGTGGGGTTGATGAAGGTAGTAAGGCTGTTGGCGGTGGGGTTGGTGTGGTGGTCATGAAGGTGTAAGGTTGTTTGGTGGTGTCTTGAAGGTAGTAGGTTAATGTGGTGGTTGATGGTGTTCTGAAGGTAGTAAGGTTGATGGTGGTGTTCTGAAGGTAGTAAGGTTAATGGTGGTGGGGTTGATGGTGGTGTTCTTGAAGGTAGTAAGGTTAATGGTGGTGGGGTTGATGGTGTTCATGAAGGTAGTAAGGTTGATGGTGGTGTTCATGAAGGTAGTAAGGTTGACGGTGGTGTTCTTGAAGGTAGTAAGGTTGATGGTGTTCATGAAGGTAGTAAGGTTGATGGTGGTGTTCTTGAAGGTAGTAAGGTTGATGGTGGTGTTCTTGAAGGTAGTAAGGTTGATGGTGGTGTTCTTGAAGGTAGTAAGGTTGATGGTGGTGTTCTTGAAGGTAGTATGGTTGATGGTGGTGGGGTTGCGTGAAGGTGTTCTCAGGTAGCGGTGTTTTACACGCCTGGCTGCCGCCCTCTTGTGCTCCACCGCCAGCCCGAGACGGCTCTTTGTCCCCACAAACTCGACACCCAAATTACGTAGGTGGCGGCCCCTCTGGGCGACGCCCCCTCTCAGTTGCTCATTTGACTACGCCACGAACACAGTGCCATCGCCACCTTGACCTTCTAACATGTTGACATTCCCAGTAGTGAGGTGTTTTTGGCTCCGTGTGAGTGCCTGCTTTATCAATAAGTATTATTATTTCCATTAGTTTCTTGCACTTTTAAATTTGTGCACATGTGAAGACTTTGAGATATTTGCCGCCAAAGCGGCAACGCATATCCATCCTATGGACGTAGCGGAATATATAAATACACAGATGGCCTAGGAACTAGGCCCCAAAACGGCAAACAAGAGTACATCTGGATAAATATCTACTATGTATGTTTCGTCTATGGCAAATTAAAGGCCTTGGAACTAAACTTAAAAAGAGTAAGAAAGATCGGAAAACGCGACCTAAATACAATGCTTCCATACTGTTGAGCTACCATGTGCTGAGATGGAGTGGAAAGGGATTTGGTCGTACGTGGGGAAAATCATCCCAGGTGCGGTGAGATCGAGCCGCGTCGTCGAAGAAGAAGAGTTCGTCGACGTCTCCGAAGGAGAAGACACCGTCGACAAGAGGTCAGTGTCAGGTGCCGAGGATGAATTTCTCTCCGAGGAAGAGCTGTGGATTGAAGAGGAGCCAGTAGTTGAGGTAAAGCCGAAGCTTAAGCAAGTACTGGGAACCCAGGTTGCTTCAGAAGTCTCAAATACACTAAGAGCCGAGGAACCACCGGAAGCTGAGGGAACTCCAGAAGCTGAAGTACCGAGAGCTGAGAAACCACCAGAAGAACTATCGCATGCTGAGGATCTACTAGAGGTGCAGGAGCTACTAGGAGCTGAAGAACTACTGAAAGCCCAAGAGTTACTAGGAGCTGAAGAACTACCGGAAGCCCAAGAGTTACTAGGAGCTAAAGAACTACCAGAAGCCTCGAAGCTACTAGGAACTAAAAAACTACTAGAAGCCTCAAAGCAGCTAGAAGCTAAAGAACTACCAGATGCCCCAAAGCTACTAGGAGCTAAAGAACTACCAGATGCCCCAAAGCCACTAGGAGCTAAAGAACTACCAGATGCCCCAAAACTACTAGGAGCTAAAGGATTACCAGATGCCCCAAAGCTACTAGGTTTTAAAGAACTATCAGATGCCCCAAAGCTACTAAGAGCTAAAGAACTACAAGATACCCCAAAGTCACTAGGAGTTAAAGAACTACCATATGCCCCAAAGCTACTAGGAGCTAAAGAACTACCAGATGCCCCGAAGCCACTAGGAGCTGAAGAACTACGAGATGCCCAGGAGTTACTAGGAGCTGAAGAACTACCGGAAGCCCAAGAGTTACTAGGAGCTGAAGAACTACCAGGTGCCCAAGAGTTACTAGGAGCTAAAGAACTACCAGAAGCCCCGAAGCTACTAGGAACTAAAAAACTACCAGAAGCCCCAAAGCTGCTAGTAGTTAAACAACTACCAGATGTCCCAAAGCTACTAGGAGCTAAAGAACTACCAGATGCCCCAAAGCTTCTAGGAGTTAAAGGACTACCAGATGCCCCAAAGCTGCTAGGAGCTAAAGAACTACCAGATGCCCCTAAGCTACTAGGAGCTAAAGAACTACCAGATGCCCCTAAGCTACTAGGAGCTGAAGAACTACGAGATGCCCAGGAGTTACTAGGAGCTGAAGAACTACCGGAAGCCCAAGAGTTACTAGGAGCTGAAGAACTACCAGGTGCCCCAAAGCTTCTAGGAGCTAAAGAACTACCAGATGCCCCAAAACTGCTAGGAGTTAAAGGACTACCAGATGCCCCAAAGCTGCTAGGAGCTAAAGAACTACCAGATGCCCCTAAGCTACTAGGAGCTAAAGAATTACCAGATACCCCAGAGTCACTAGGAGTTCAAGAACTACCAGATTCCCCAAAGCTACTAAGAGCTAAAGAACTACCAGATGCCCCGAAGCCACTAGGAGCTAAAGAACTACCAAAAACCCCAAAGCTACTAGGAGCTGAAGAACTAACAGATGCCCCAAAACTACTAGGAGCTAAAGGATTACCAGATGCCCCAAAGCTACTAGGAGCTAAAGAACTACCAGATGCCCCAAAGCTACTAGGAGCTGAAGAACTACCAGGTGCCCAAGAGTTACTAGGAGCTAAAGAACTACCAGAAGCCCCAAAGCTACTAGGAGCCGAAGAACTACCAGATGCCCCAAAGCTACTAGGATCTAAAAAACTTCCAGTTGCCCCAAAGCTACTAGGAGCTAAAGAACTACCAGATGCCCCAAAGCCACTAGAAGCTAAAGGACTACCAGATGCCCCAAAGCTACTAGGTGCTATAGAACTACCGGATGTTCAGGAACTACCGGGACTTGAGAAAGTACAGGGTACCGAGGATCTTCCAGGTGCTGAAGAACAACTGGGAATTGAGGCAAAATTAAAGGCTGACGGAAAACCTCGTCAAAAGGAAGATGTAGATGAGGATGAAGAACTTGGAACTGGTGAAGAATTAGGAACCGAAGAAGAGCTAGGAGCTAAGGAAGAACTAGAAGATGAACCTGTAGGAATTCCCGCAGTAGGGGTGACGGATTCGTGTCTACTAGGTTCAGTCGCCAAGACCAAAGAAGGCGAAACTCCTTCAGAACCTAACGACGACGACGACGACGACGACGACGACGACGATGATGACTTCGAGAAGAAGGCTAGGAAGAGAAAAGAGAATGTACAGAGACATGAAGGTACCTGTGATGAAGAGAAGAGGGGAAAGTTAGTGCAAGAAGAAGATAAGGAAGAGGAGGAGGAGGGAGACGTGGATGGTGGCGGCATTCCAAGGTCCTTCAGTTCGAGTGCTTACGAGGACTCTGACGAGATCGATACTAACACCTTCAGCGAGACCAGCAACGAGGACAAGAGAGGCGACGATGGAGCGAGAACGGATGCCAGAGTGTGTAGGACGAAAGAGGACGAACGAAGAGCCGAAAGGGAAGGAAATGGCTATACACGTAACGAGGACGAAGAAGCAGGGGCGACTGATGGTGTGGATGGGAAAGTAAACACAAACAATATAGACGGTAAGACTGAAGGAACAGACGGCTCAGACGCAAGGGAAGAAAAGGATGAATTAGACAGTGGAAGAGAAGAAAAAGGCGGCTCAGATGATGGAGGAGAAGTAAAGGATGACTTAGACGGTGGAGGAGGAGAAAAGGATGACTTAGACAGTGGAAGAGAAGAAACAGAGGTCACAAATGGCGAAAGAGAAGGAACATATGTAACAAACAGTGAGGAAGACATCAGAAACAGTGAAGAAGGAAGAACAAGCGATGAAGGAGGAACAGCTGTTACAGGCAGCGAAAACGGAGAATCAGACGCAACAAACGGCGAAGTTGAAGAAGATGACGCAACAGACAGTGAAGTAGAAGAGTCTGACGCAACAAACGGTAAAGTTGAAGAGTCTGACGCAACAAACGGTAAAGTTGAAGAGTCTGACGCAAAAAACGGTAAAGTTGAAGAGTCTGACGCAACAAAGCGAGTTGATGAAGAATCTGACGTAACAAAAGAAATCGTAGAAGGGATAGACGTCACCCACATAAAAGACACCAGAGAGGGAGAAATTGACGTCACTGACGTCATAAGCAGCAAGGAAGAAAAAAATGACGTCATAAGCAGCAGAGAAGAAAATGACATCATAAACAGCAGGGAAGAAAAAGCTGACGTCATAAGCAGCAGGGAAGAAGATGCTGATGTCAGAAGCAGCAGAGAAGACGCTGACGTCTTAAGCAGTAGGGAGGAAGACGGTGACGTCTTAAGCAGGGAAGAAGACGGTGACGTCACAAACAGTGAAGCGGTAGCAAGCATAACTGATGGTGGGGAAATAAACTCTGACATTTTTGATGGTGATGGAGAAGGAACAGTCAGTGAAGGAGCTGACATCACAGATGGTGGAGGTGAAGGAGCTGACATCACAGATGGTGAAGATGAAGGAGCTGACATTACAGATGGTGGAGGTGAAGGAGCTGACATCACAGATGGTGGAGGTGAAGGAGCTGACATCACAGATGGTGGAAGTGAAGGAGCTGACATCACAGATGGTGGAAGTGAAGGAGCTGACATCACAGATGGTGGAGGTGAAGGAGCTGACATCACAGATGGGGGAGGTGAAGGAGCTGACATCACAGATGGGGAGGTGAAGGAGCTGACATCACAGATGGTGGAGGTGATGTAGCTGACATCACAGATGGAGGTGAAGGAGCTGACATCACAGATGGTGGAGGTGAAGGAGCTGACATCACAGATGGTGGAGGTGAAGGAGCTGACTTCACAGATGGAGGTGAAGGAGCTGACATCACAGATGGTGGAGGTGAAGGAGCGGACATCACAGATGGGGGAGGTGAAGGAGCTGATATCACAGATGGTGGAGGTGAAGGAGTTGACATCACAGATGGTGGAGGTGAAGGAGCTGACATCACAGATGGTGGAGGTGAAGGAGCTGACATCACAGATGGTGGAGGTGAAGGAGCTGACATCACAGATGGTGGAAGGTGAAGGAGCTGACTCAGTGGGATGGAGCTGACATCACAGATGGTGGAGGTGAAGGAGCTGACATCACAGATGGTGGAGGTGAAGGAGCGACATCACAGATGGTGGAGGTGAAGGAGCTGACATCACAGATGGTGGAGGTGAAGGAGCTGACATCACAGATGGTGGAGGTGAAGGAGCTGACATCACAGATGGTGGAGGTAAGGACTGACATCACAGATGGTGGAGGTGAAGGAGCTGACATCACAGATGGTGGAGTGAAGGAGCGACATCACAGATGGTGGAAGGTGAAGGAGCTGACATCACAGATGGTGAAGGTGAAGGAGCTGACATCACAGATGGTGGAGGTGAAGGAAGACATCACGATGGGTGAGGTGAAGGAGGATATCACAGATGGTGGAGGTGAAGGAGCTGATATCACAGATGGTGGAAGTGAAGGAGTGACATCACAGATGGTGGAAGTGAAGGAGCTGAATCACAGATGGTGGAAGTGAAGGAGCGACATCACAGATGGTGGAAGTGAAGGAGCAGACATCACAGATGGTGGAGGTGAAGGAGCTGACATCACAGATGGTGGATATGAAGGAGCTGATATCACAGATGGTGGAGATGAAGGAGAGGACATCACAGATGGTGGAGGTGAAGGAGTGGACATCACAGATGGTGGAGGTGATATAGTGACTCACAGATGGGGTGAAGGAGCACTCACAGATGGTGGAGGTGAAAGAGCTGACATCACAGATGGTGGAAGGGTGAAGGAGCGGACATCACAGATGTGGAGGTGAAGGAGTGTATCACAAGATGGTGGAGGTGAAGGAGCTGACATCACAGATGGTGGAAGTGAAGGAGCGGACATCACAGATGGTGGAAGTGAAGGAGTGGACATCACAGATGGGGGAGGTGAAGGAGCTGACATCACAGATGGTGGAGGTGAAGGAGCTGACATCACAGATGGTGGAGGTGAAGGAGCTGATATCACAGATGGTGGAGGTGAAGGAGCTGACATCACAGATGGTGGAGGTGAAGGAGCTGACATCACAGATGGTGGAGGTGAAGGAGCTGATATCACAGATGGTGGAGATGAAGGAGAGGACATCACAGATGGTGAGAGGTGAAGGAGCTGACATCACAGATGGTGGAAGTGAAGGAGCGGACATCACAGATGGTGGAGGTGAAGGAGCTGATATCACAGATGGTGGAAGTGAAGGAGCGGACATCACAGATGGTGGAGGTGAAGGAGCTGACATCACAGATGGTGGAGGTGAAGGAGCTGACATCACAGATGGTGGAGGTGAAGGAGCTGACATCACAGATGGTGGAGGTGAAGGAGCTGACATCACAGATGGTGGAGGTGAAGGAGCTGACATCACAGATGGTGGAGGTGAAGGAGCTGACATCACAGATGGTGGAAGTGAAGGAGCGGACATCACAGATGGTGGAGGTGAAGGAGCTGACATCACAGATGGTGGAAGTGAAGGAACTGACATCACAGATGGTGGAAAGTGAAGGACGGACATCACAGATGGTGGAGGTGAAGAGCTGACATCACAGATGGTGGAAGTGAAGGAACGGACATCGCAGATGGTGGAATTGAAGGAGCTGATATCGCAGATGGTGAAGGTGAAGGAGTAGACATCATAGGTGGTGGAGGTGAAGGAATTGACATCGCTGATCGTGTGGGTGAAGGAACGGATATTACAGATGGTGGAGGTAAAGGAGCTGATACCACAGATGGTGGAAGTGAAGTTGATATCACAGATGGTGGAAATGAAGGAGCTGACATCACAGATGGTGGAGGTGAAGGAGTGGACATCATTGATGGTGGAGGTGAAGGAACTGACATCACTGATCGTGTAGGTGACGGAGCGGATATTACAGATGGTGGAGGTGAAGGAACTGACATTACAGGTGGTGGAGGTGAAGGAGTGGGCATCATAGATGGTGGAGGTGAAGGAGTGGACATCACAGACGGTGGAGGTGAAGGAGTAGACATCACAGATGGTGGAGGTGAAGGAACTGACATTACAGGTGGTGGAGGTGAAGGAGTGGGCATCATAGATGGTGGAGGTGAAGGAGTGGACATCACAGACGGTGGAGGTGAAGGAGTAGACATCACAGATGGTGGAGGTGAAGGAACTGACATTACAGGTGGTGGAGGTGAAGGAGTGGGCATCATAGATGGTGGAGGTGAAGGAGTGGACATCACAGACGGTGGAGGTGAAGGAGTAGACATCACAGATGGTGGAGGTGAAGGAGTGGGCATCATAGATGGTGGAGGTGAAGGAGCGAACATCACAGTTGGTGGAGGTGAAGGAATGGACATCACAGACGGTGGAGGTGAAGGAGTAGACATCACAGATGGTGTAAGTGAAGGAGTGGACATCACAGATGTTGGAAGTGAAGGAGTGGACATCACAGATGGTGGAGGTGAAGGAGTGGGTATCACAAACGGTGGAAGTGAAGGAGCGGACATCACAGATGTTGGAAGTGAAGGAGCCGACATCACTGATGGTGGAAGTGAAGGAATGGACATCACAGACGGTGGAGGTGAAGGAGTGGACATCACAGATGGTGGAAGTGAAGGAGTGGGCATCACAGACGGTGGAAATGAAGGAGTGGACATCACAGATAGTGGAAGCGAATTAGTGGACATCACAGATGGTGGCAGTAAAGGAGTGAACTTCACAGATGGTGGAAGTGAAGGACCTGACATCACAGATGGTGGAAGCGATGGACCTGACATCACAGATGGTGAAAGTGAAGGAGCTGACATTACAGCTGGTGCAATTGAAGTTGATGACGTCACAGATGGCGGAAGTGAAGGAGCTGACATTGCAGCTGGTGGAGGTGAAGGTGCTGACATCACAGATGATGAAAGTGAAGGAGCTGACATCGCAGCTGGAGGTGAAGTTGCTGACATCAAGGCTGGTGGAGGTGAAGGAGCTGACATAACAGATGGTGGAGGTGAAGTTGCTGACATCACAGATGGTGAAAGTGAAGTTGACACAGCTGGTGGAATTGGAGGTGAATCTGCTGACATCACAGACAATGGAAGTGAAGGCGGTGACATCACAGCTGATGGAAGTGAGGGAGTTGACATCACAGCTGGTGGAGGTGAAGTTGCTGACATCACAGACGCCAGAGATGTAACGGAGGATGCCAGTACTGGTTCTGAAAATGTGCCGAGTAACAAATTGGGAACCGAAGGTGGAAAAGATGATGGAACGAAGAAGACTTCCGCAGGAGGTGACGCAAGCAAAGGCATCACTGGAGATTGGAAGGATAATAACAGCAGCAAGCCTGACGTTAACACAGAGGTACACTGTACTCTAGACACACCTGTCAACATAGACTCAACTCTAGACACAACTGTCAACATAGACTCAACTCTAGACACACCTGTCAACATAGACTCAACTCTAGACACACCTGTCAACATAGACTCAACTCTAGACACACCTGTCAACATAGACTCAACTCTAGAGGCATCTGCTAAGATACACTCAACTCTAGGGGCACCTGCTAAGATACCCTCAACTCTAGAGGCACCTGCTAAGATACACTCAACTCTAGAGGCACCTGCTAAGATACACTCAACTCTAGAGGCACCTGCTAAGATACACTCAACTCTAGAGGCACCTTCTAACATAGGTTTTGATTACAAAGTAGAAGTCAGTGAAGGGATTACAAATGAGAATGATGAGTGCATATATGAAATATTAGATGAAGGAATTAAAGATGGGAGTAAGAAGACAAGCAATGTTCAGGTTCCAGCCAAGGGGTGGAAGGATGATGAACCTGGAGTTGGTCACGATCCTTTAGTGGGTGATGAAAGTACAGTAGAGTCCAAGCCTAAAGAAGACGAGAGGCGTGAGGTTGAAGAGGCTTTTGCAATGAAAACTGAAGGGGAAACGGATAAAGTAAGTAAGGTGATGGAAGGAGTACATGACTTTACAGGTAGTGAGGATATGTGTGATGGCGGAAGAGTCAGTGTAGATAAGCCTGTCGATAAGGAGAAGGCTCTCGAAATTGTGATGAAAGATACTAAAGAAGACACTGAAGCAGAACCAGAAGTGAAAGAAAATGAGGAAAATACAAATACTGTTAGTGATAAAGACACTAAAAATTTGCTTTTTACAGCAAGCGATGCTAGAGAGAAAGAACTCCCCAAGACTCCTACTGACATCAACCACGAGGTGAGGAAGAATGAACCGCACGGGTTAACTAAGCATAGAAGGGAAAGTAACATAGCAGTATATAAAGACAAGAAAAGCGACAAGGTTAGTAACGTCTCTGAGGTGCATGAGGATGGAGGCACAGAACTCGGTGAAGATTCTACCAAGCCCAAGAAACCAACAGGAGTGGCACAGTTCTCCGACATAGCCAAGCAGATCATGAAGGAAGTCCAAGACAGCCGCTCCAGGAAAATGAAGTGTTTAAGGGATTTGCGCAGCTTAAAGCCTAAAACAAAAAGCTTTATGACGAAAAAGTTTAAAGATAAAAGCACTCCAGTAGAAAGGGACAAGTTTGGCTATCACAGTGGTGGTGCTTCATTAAACGTGGAAAGGTCAATGTGTGTTGAACAGTCACCGTCTAGATCTGTGCTGGATGCCACCCGACGGAGATTACAACTACAGTCACAGGCATCTAAAAAGGAAAGTAAGGGACAGCCATCTGCTGATGAGATCGAGCACTGGATACCATTATATTCTTCAAAAAATGAACCTTGTCAAGTTTCAGAGTCCGTTAAAGTTTCTCAGGAAACTTCCACTACAGACGTTCTTCATACTAGTATGATCCCTCATAAGTTACTTTCCATAAATGTGAATGCAAATTCCAGCCCTCAGGCTCTGGAAGGAGAACCTAGTATCACTAAAACAAAGGAAAATCGAACGCACCCGACCGTGACTGAAACGAAAACAGAAGACACTCCCAGAACACAAGACAGTCAGACTTCTGTTTATACAGAGGCGACAACCATTCCAGCTTCACCCATAAAGTCCTCCTCTAAGGAAGTGGGTGGTAGTTATCGTGTCAGTGCATCTATGGTGGAGGCAAGAGAGGTTCAGAAACCTGACTCCGGTGATCCTAAAACCTCAGTGGTGGAGGGTGGGAGGTCGCATCAGTGTCCCGCTGAGACGGGTCGCGTCAAGGCGGTGGGCGATCGCGCTGTCGCCGCCGCCGCCGTTACTCTTCTCCACCAGAGTGAGGGGTTACCACAGGCTCTTGATGACAATAATTACGTGGTAAATAATGCAGTTGACGGAATGGCAATATAAAAGGAAGTGAGAAAGTGGAACATAGTGAAAAGAAAACTTTTGTGAAGGAAAGTGCGACAGATAGACCCCTGACGGATCAATTAAAGGATATTCACATAACGAAAGAAATTTCTCCGGTCAAGCAGTATACCTGTAACGCAACACATGGCGTGACTGGTGACACATCACACACTCTGGACACTGCCATCGAGGTCATACAGGCTGACGATAACGCCACCAGAGACTCATCCACTCAACATTTTACTGAGTCAGTACTTGCTTCTCCAGACATTGTAGTGTCATCACAAGAATTACATTATAATACTGATGAAAACAGTGAGAACATAAACAAGCCTTTGAGTTTGGATAGTGGTAATGATGAATTAGATGCAGCAGATATTAAGGAAAATAAAGGAGTTTCACTACGAAGACGTCACAGTGGTGAAAGTAAAGCTAGCGTATCGACTTCCTCGTCAGAAGATGGAGACATGGAGAGCCTTGAGGGTCCGTGGTCAACCCCTCACCTAGCTCTGGTGGTGCAGGAGCTCGTCGTCTCTAAGAAGTTCAACATGACCTCAGCACAGGTTAAAAAACGCCAACATACCATCACTCGGCTCGATGTTCCTCAGAATCATCGAACTCTCATCTTCGACAGCGCGAAGTTGTCTAAGACTGAGAGGAGCAGAAGTGTCCCTCCACTGGGGACTCCCAGAGACAAGCAAGAGAGAAGGCCGAGTCAATCGCACGAAGAGGCTCTGAAGGGGGCGACCAGAGGTATGATGAGAAGTAGCCGTAAAAGCAGTCGAAATGGGGACCAAATGGGGCAGCCTATTTTTTCAAAAAAGAGTACAGAGAGAGAAAATAATGAAGCAGATAACAGCAGCTCAGAATTGTCAATAGACAGCCCAGTACAGAATGAGGATAAGAGTCCAACCCCTGACATAGATGTGTGCCGTAAACCAATAGATGACCAACGTTCTCACACGAAACACAGCTTAAATAAAGGCTCAAAAGTTGAGAAAAAGAAAACTTGGGGATTGAGAAATAAGAACTTGAAGACGACCAGCGACTCCAGCAAGGCTGATATTGTCAGAGTAAAAAGCCCACACGACAGAAAACTTTTGCCATCCCCGAAAATTGAGCGTTTGTGTCGGTCACCACAACTTCACAAAGGAAGATCAAGCAGCAACAGCCTCAGCCGGGACATGTCTCCTCGGCAGTCTCCAGTAAGAACCCGACGGCAGAGATCTCCCAGGGGTTCCCAGTCTGAGTCCCCCAAACCTGGATCTCCACGGCCTTTCTCTCCAAAAATGGACTCTTTAAGAAGCTCGAAGTCTAGTTCTCCTGCACCAGAGGGTTCGCCTAAACCCTCTCCAGCAAGGTCACCAAGAATCGCTGCTGCTAAAATAATTAAGTCAGTTGTGACTCAGGTTCAGAGCTCACCCACACTCTCGTCTATCCCAAAACTTCAAACAAGGGATACAGACGAACCAAAATTTGGAGGAAAACATAGGAACTCTGTAACAGAAATACTATCCAATTTTGAGAATAAGCAAGAAGAGAAGAAGATTTTACCAAGAGCATCTGAACACTTGGTTGAGAAGACTCCGGAGTATAAAATCAAAGATTCTGGGAAAGAGACCAACATGGGAAGTGTTTATGGAGGTAAGGTAATAATCGTTGTGAACGGAGACACGAGTGAATCTGAAGGCAAGAAGAGTATGGTGTCGGAAGCGGACACTCTATATAAGGACCAGTCACTCACGGGTGATCTCAAGTTAGATGTGCGACAATCATGGAGGGACCACCTACCTATAAATAAATTCCAGTCTCAAAAAAACACGTTAGTGGGTCTGGTAACGTCGGGGCCAATCAAACGCCAGAAAACGAGGAAATAGAAACTAGTATAGCTGGAAGTGACGAATTACCAGGTCAAAAGACACAAAGCCTGTGAATGCGCTTCGCCGACAGCTGTCTGATTGCCGCCAACGGTTCAATGTTTTTTTGGAAAACAAAGCTACACACGACCAGCGTCAGCAACGCTATGCATACATTGCTTCCAAAACAAGTGGTAAACTGGACTCTGAGATCATTCAGTTCTTCGAGTCTCAACAGCATAAACCACGGGAAATAGCAAGGAATGAAAAGGTTATCCCAGAGACACTTCAGAGGCAGCCGGAGAGGTGACCCTAGGAAGGTGTCGCAAAATATTGACAAGAATGAGAATGAGAAAAATTGTAAGATTTTCCCAAAACAGGACAAACAGCCAGAAACAAAACAGGACAAACAGCCAGAGATAAAGCAGGATGAGCACTCTCAAACAAAGCAGGACAAACAGCCAGAGACAGAACAGGATGTTAATATTTCGGTAGAAGTGAAGAGCAACGCGACCATACTTAGTGTCAAGCTTAAAGAAGAAGGGAGAGGTCATACCTCAGTTGTGGAATCAGAACATTTACATCAAGAATTTAGAAAAACGAGGTCAAAATATGAAAATAGTTTGGAAATTAGTAAATTTATAGAAGCAAGAGAAACATATCGTGTACGTGGTGACAAAACTAGAAGAAAGAAAGTAATACCCAAGGTAAAGAATGAAGACAATGAAAATGCTATGGGAGCAGAGACAAGTGAGGGTAATGAAAGCCAGAGTGTGAGAGAGGGAGAAGGAGGAGAGGCGACACTGGTTCCTTTCTTCAGTCACTCCAGCAGACAGCATGAGCAGGTTGATGATGCTAGTGTGGTATTGACACTGGACACAGGTAACTTGACGGACGCAGCTGTTACTGATGCCAACGTAGGAGGGAAGGATGTGCAGATGGCAGTCAAGTATGACACCAGCCAGAGTAGGAAGACACGTAAAGACAAACAGAGGCAGGAAAGTCTCAAAAGCAGGAAAGATACCAGCAGTAGCTCAGCAGATAAGAGGGATGAGATGATCGCCAGGTTCAAGCAAGATGATGGTATTATGATAGAGAAAATCCGGACGCTGAAGGGCACCGGGCAGTTGCTGGTAGATGTCTCAGGGCAAGTGGGCGAACAAGTGAGAGACAAGACCAACACGAATCTAAGGATCTCACTGCACTCTCCTACATTCACAGATCAAGACGGAGAGACGAGAGAGCATCAGGTTAGTAACATTACCCAGGATGACGCTCACATTATCTCTGAAATTGAAACAGCAGAAGATGAACGAATTGGCGTCAAACATGTGTTTTCAAGCCAGAAAACTTTACTAGATAATGAAGGAGAAAGTGAAGATAGTTTAGCACAGGATGAAACAGAGAAAGCTACAAATAAGATGAAAAAGGAGGATAGATGGAGCCGAGATGAGAGAGAGAGTGCCGTGGGAGAGGTTGTAGTGAAGAGTGCTGGGGGAACACCTGTGCAAGTTGATCCTGTAGGAGAGGTCACTTCAACCTGCCCGAGGAGATGCCAGAGTCCTTATATTCCTACCTTACTCTCCACCACTGACCACAACCTCTCCACCACTGACCAAGACCCCTCCACCACTGACCACGATCTCTCCACCACTGACCACGTCCCCTCCACCACTGACCACGACCCCACCACCACTGACCACATCCCCTCCACCACTGACCACGACCCCACCACCACTGATCACTTCCCCTCCACCACTAACCAAGACCCCTCCACCACTGGCCACAAACCCTCTACCACTGACCAAGACCTCTCCACCACTGACCACAAACCATCCACCACTGACCAAGACCCTTCAAAACTGACCACGACCCCTCCACCACTGACCACGACCCCTCCACCACTGATCACCCTCCACTGCTGACCACAAACCCTCCATCACTGACCAAGACCCCTCCACTGTTGACCGCAAACCCTCCACCACTGACCATGACCCCTCCACCACTGACCATGACCCCTCCACCACTGACCAAGACCCTCCACAACTGACACAAACCTCCACCACTGACCATGATCCCTCCACCACTGATCACCCCTCCACCACTGACCACAAACCCTCCACTACTTACCATGACCCTCCACTACTGACCATGACCCCTCCACTACTGACCATGACCCCTCCACCACTGACCACGACCCATCCACCACTGATCACCCCCCTTCCACTACTGACCACACTACTGACCATGACCCATCCACCACTGATCACCCCCCCTCCACTACTGACCACACTACTGACCACGACCCTTCCACCACTGAGCATGACCCCTCCACCACTGAACATGACCCCTCCACCACTGATCCACCCTCCGCCACTGACTACACCTCCACCTCTGACTACACCTCCACATTGATCACCCTCCATCACTGATCACACCACCACTGATCGCCCCTCCAGCACTGACCACACCTCCACCACTGACCACACCTCCACCACTGACCGCTCCACCACTGACCACACCTCCACTGACCACACCACCACTGACCACACCTCCACCACTGACCACACCACCACTGACCACTCCACCACTGACCACACCTCCACTGACCACACCTCCACCACTGACCACACCACTGACCACACCTCCACTGACCACACCACCACTGACCACACCACCACTGACCACACCACTGACCACACCACCACTGACTACACCACTGACCACACCACCACTGACCACACCACCACTGACCACACCTACACCACTGACCACACCACCACTGACCACACCTCCACCACTGACCACACCACCACTGACCACACCTCCACCACTGACCACACCTCCACCATGGCCACACCACCACTGACCACACCTCCACCACTGACCACACCTCCACCACTGGCCACACCACCACTGACCACACCTCCACCACTGACCACACCTCCACCACTGGCCACATCACCACTGACCACACCTCCACCACTGACCACACCTCTACCACTGGCCACACCACCACTGGCCACACCACCACTGGCCACACCACCACTGACCATACCACCACTGACCACACCACGACTACTCAAACAAACATAATCTCAGAGTCTGGCGGATTTAGAGCTGACGTGGAATTATTGAAGGTTAAAGCCTCCCCAAAAGTTGACTCCATTACAAGTGACATTAAGCAACAGTCAGACGAAGATTTACGGACGGAAGAAGACCCAAGTAGAATTTACTCCGTAATTAATGTTTCTGAGAAGAAACAGCGCATAAAATCTAATGATTCGTTCACTCCCCATTTATCATCGGTCATCGGTAACGATGTAGAAAAGACTGTTGAAGACGGAGATGAGGAGATAAGAACGTCGTCTTTTGGCATGACCATAAGACAGGGTGGTTCCAGGGACGTCACTCTGATTGAAGAGAAGCTGTCCAAAAGCATAGTCTGTAGCAAAGAAAATTTATTCTCTGGGGATTTTGACAAAGATGTTTGTGTTGTGGATGTGGAAGATGGCAGTGATGACGTGGGGGTGAGTGGGAGTGACAGAGGAGGCTTTCCCAACGCTACGGAGCTCCCTCGTGAAGGTAAACGTGGCCACCGTGCTCGTGACAGCTGCCTGCATCATGTTGAAGACGCCAGTACAAATATTTTTCGTTATGAGAGTTCTAAAAAAGTTGACATATGTGATGAATCGGATCGAAATACGACAGCTCGACGACTTCTGACAGGTCACAGACGACTTACCAAAACTATTTCTGAGGATAACTTTACTCTGAAGGAGAACCCAGAGTTCGGCTCGCAGGAGAAGGTCGCAGAACTTTCACGGCTGCCTTCCTTCAAGAGAAGTCGAACAGAGGGTGATTTTCGTCAAGAAAAGTTAGTGACAGACATGACTGTTATGGATAAATCGTCGACGGTGAGCGAAATATTCGCTCGTGGTGTGTCGGGGAAGATCAGGCTGAAGAGTCGAAGTGTTGAGAATATTCGTCTCTCCAGCTTGAGCTGTGTGGAGATCCCCAGTCCCACCGATACCATGCCTCTTCCCAAGGCTGAATCTTCTGCTGCTGTTGACATTCCCAACACTGAAAACACTACCTCTTTTCCCAACATGGGCTTCTCTGCCTGTCGCATTGTTGGTGTTCTAAAGAAGAGGGATTCCAGGGAGAACGTCTTGGGGCTAATGTCTCCGTCCAAGGCAGAAGATAATCAGACCCATGATGAGGCTGGTGTCACAGGACGCAGTGAAGACTCAGAAAAAATACCTCCTGTTTCCAAAACAGATGAAACAGTGATTCCAGATGAGGAAATCTCTGTTATAAAAGCTTCGCAGCTGGTATCAGAGGAAGTTGCCAAAGAAGCTGTTGAGGCGGCAATAACGCAGTGCGTTCAGACTTGGGATATTTGTGATCAAGAAACCATAAACCTTCCCAATATTACTAAAGCCAAATTAACCGTGGCTGGAAGTCAGATAGCTGAAACTCACATTTATGAAAATGTACCTGAAGTCATATTTTGCCGAGGTAGTACGACGGAAGTCCCTGCTCCGAGTTTACCAGCAGGTGAAGAACATCCGCCAACTGCAGCCGATCTCAAAAATCTTGTACCCAAGGTAATACACATATACGAGAACTTGCAGGCTGCTGCTGCTGCTTCAGTCTCAACAGCCACCCTTTCCTCTGGTATCACAGATACAAAATTCGTGGATGTTCAGCAGCGTCAAGAAGAAAGCATCACGAAGGAAAGTTTTTCAAGGAAATTTGTCCCATTTAAAGAAACTCGTGCGGACATGAAGGGCCATTCACAGTCAACATTATTGCCCAGATTGTCGACCAGTCAGCCCCTCATCGAGGCTTCGTCACCTAAGCGTGTGGCGTATGAAAGATCTTCGTTAAGGAGGAAGCTACAACCGGAGTCCGAGAGCAGAGCTGAAAAGCAAAAGTCAAATTATATGAAACAAAAGACTGTCAGAGTTGGTATTTTAAAAAAACAGAAGTCGGACATTACTGGAGTTCGGCTGCAAAAACTTCACTACTTTGACAACGAGCTTCCAGGAGAAAGAAGAAGGTCTTACTCAATTAGTAGTGTTGACCCGAGGGCATCGCCTCGAGTCCAGAAAAACGATGTTGTGGACCACAGAGGTTTAAATTCCGAGAGTACTAGAAGCGACTGCAGAGCACCAAGCGTCAAGCTGGAGACGAGTGGCTTAGACAGGCGGTATAACGCCGCTATGAATGCCAGCAGTAGCACTAACAGGAGCAGCGCCATTGACAGGATTCTCCAGAGTTGTGCCCCTTGCATTTCGAGCACAACAAGTTCCACGTTGGATTTGTCCGTCATGTCATCACCAGTCAATGCTGACACCAGCGGTGATCCTTCAACGGAATTTGACCCAGACGACGTGGGATTCAGAGACAGAGCAGTTCGCAGAGGTAGTAGTGGCTCCTCACGCCGACAACGTACCAGAAATAAACATCTTTACAAAACGTCATACTCATCATCGGATGTGCCAACCGTTGTGAGCTGTGATACCTCTTTTACTGCGAACGAAAACACGCCTTTGGTCAGTCAAGTAGCCCTGGAAAATACAGAAGTTCTTGATGTTAAACCCAGTCATAAAGAAAGCGAGAAAACAACAGAAACGACAGAACAAGAGGCAGAAAGTCCTGGAGGCCAAGTACTAAGCCAGAGCAGTTGCAGTTTGGTATCCATCTCGGCGGTGGATGGAACAGTTGCAGTAACATCGTCTGATGCATACTTTACTGGAGACGAGGCCATTACCAACAGTGAGCACGAGACAGCAGAAAATAGCTATGTGAGCTTTGAGAGAGAGAGCTCGACTCCAAACCCAGAAGAGGAAGAAAGAGCCACCGACGACGCTGACTTTTACAGCGAATTGCTGGACACCATTCTGAGTGTGGTTGATGCGCAAGAACCTTCTTTTTCTGCAGATGGGGATGCTCCATGCCCAGACGAAGAGGGTAAGACCGGCTTGCAGGTATTGTCGCAGCAGAAAGGAGGAAAACGTGCACATGAAACAGTACAGGCGCACATACAGGAATTACCGAATAAAGAATGTGTGGATGAGGTTATTGCAATCATGAATGATAAAAAGCACAACTCTCCAACTAAAGAAGAGTGCAAGCATTCTGCAGGCATTAGTGATTCAGATTCAACCTCGAGTGTAGACTCGGAATTGGCGGAGGTGCGCCGCCGCATCACTCAGAGATTCCCACCCGTGCCCCGGGCAGACCCTCAAATGAGCCAGGAGTCAGTGCTGGTCTCACCTAGTGCCCTGTGCCCCATGCCCACCTGCGCCGCCTGTCGTGACTACAGCACCCGTGTATCACAGCCTCTCGTGTTTACTTTCGACTCAGCGGTGGGCTCACTACCGCCCTGTAAGCCTGCACGTGCCGTCAGCATGCCCTATGTGGACCAGCCGTGTGAGGGAAACGACCATGACCTCATCAGCCGGTCTCTCAGCCTCCCTCACGACCCCGAGGTGTTTCATAGCCCTGAGGTCGTCTGTCGTACCGAGCACGACGATGACGAGTACTGGAGTGCTGGCGAGGAGGCTGGCCGAGGCTCTCCCCAGATTTCTACTGGTCTACCCCAAAACTCACCACACCAAGATTCGTCACCCCAGGATTCCTCGTCACCCCAGGATTCCTCGTCACCTCAGGATTCCTCGTCACCTCAAGATTCCTCGTCACCTCAGGATTCTTCACCACATGATTCTTCACCACAAGATCTTTCTCCTCATGACCACACGTCACAGGATGATCCTCATACGGACTCCGGCGTGGAGGGATGCAGAGGTGAGTTGGTCATTATATTCATAGGAAAACGATAAACCCGTAGGGATTATACATCGCCTAGGAAATGGGAGGTAAAAAGGTTTAATCCAACGAATGGGAAGGTAGGTCCAATTCCATGGACCAAGAGTCCTATACCAGCATGAAGGCACTCCCCCCTTAAAAGAGAGTCGAGTCAGTACAGTGTGTGTAACATGCAGGATATTTACTTATTGTACTTCCTTCCAGTCGTGGCATATTCTTTGCTGTGTCAGGTACATCAGTGTCACTGTCATAGACAACACGGGATATAGCTCAGTTACTGTGTCACTTGAGAAACGTGCCTGACCTTTTTCACATCATGTTATATATATATATATGCTGTATTGCATATATTGTTGATTAATTTTTCATAGAAAATTCAGAGTTGTCATGTTTGTCACGTGTCATAAAGGAAACATGTCAATCCTGTGCATGCATATGCTTATAAAGTGTTTCAGCGTAGCCATCCAAAGGGGTAATGCCTACTGCATTCATGACTCGTGTCCAGCTTCGAAGGAGCTGGAAGAGATTCATAATCTCATTTGATATGTTGCACTATTACATAGATGTTTGTGCTTTTCAAATAATCCATGACATTAAAAAGGGATAGTATATATGTCGTGCCGAATAGGTAAAACGCTCTTTTTACCGAATAAGGCAAGCAAAAATTTGTGTATGCAATAATTTCGCAAAAATCATTCTGAACCTAACTAAAAAATATATATCTAAAATATATTTGGTTGGATTAGGCTTAATTTAACTGTGCTTGTTATAATAAGGTTAGGTAAGTTTCCTAAGGTTCTTTTGGTACAAAATTATTAATTTTTAAGTTAACATAAATGAAAAAATGTATCTTAAACGTATAAGAGAAAATTTTAGAAAGGACTTAATTTTAAATGAGTCAGTTTTACCTGTTCGACACGAACAAGTGGTATTAATCAATAATAACACAGCGACTAGCCGAGGATTCGAACCGTGTCGTTTTGGCTCGTGGGTTAGAGCGTCATTTGTGGACCAAAACGACATGGGTTCGAATTCTCGGCTAGTCGCAGTGTTGTTATTGATATATATATATATATATATATTATATATTATATATATATATATATATATATATATTATATATATATATATATGTCGTGCCGAATATGTAAAACTGGTCAATTGCAAGAACTCATTTAAATTAAGGACCTTTCCAAAATTTTCTCTTATACGTTAAAGATATATTTTTTTCATATGTTGATGTAAAATTTATAATTTTGCACCCAAAAGGAACTTAGAAACTTTCCCACCTTATTATAACTAAGCGTAATTTATTTAGCCTAACCCAACTAGATATTTTTTTAGATTTGTTTACAATAATTTAATACTTAACAAACAGAGTGAAATATACTTTTTTCGTTAGGTTCAGAATGGTTTTGGCGAATTATTGCATACACAAATTTTCACTTGTCCTATTGGCAAGATGAGCGTTGCTATTTAAGCAAGATGCAAGTTTGCTTATTCGGCACGACATATATATATATATTATATATATATATATATATATATATATATATATACACATATACATACATACATACATAGGGCTGGCAGAGACGGGCAGGGAAACAGGCAGGCAAGGATTGAGGTCATTACGTCAACCCAGGGAATAAGGACTCGAGTTACTGGAACTGGAAGCTCAAGCGTTGTGACGATCCAGACTGCCACCAACCCAACCCCAGGATTATTCCAGTTGTATTGATGAGTGCTGTTTTGTGTTGATGGGTGCTGTGTTGTGTTGGTGGGTGCTGTGTTTGTGGGTGCTGTGTTGTGTTGGTGGGTGCTGTGTTTGTGGGTGGGTGCTGTGTTTGTGGGTGCTGTGTTTGTGGGTGCTGTGTTTGTGGGTGCTGTGTTGTGTTTGTGGGTGCTGTGTTTGTTCGTGGGTGCTGTGTTGTGTTCGTGGGTGCTGTGTTGATGGGTGCTGTGTTGTGTTGGTGGGTGCTGTGTTGTGTTAGTGGGTGCTGTGTTTGTGGGTGCTGTGTTGTGTTCGTGGGTGCTGTGTTGATGGGTGCTGTGTTGTGTTGGTGGGTGCTGGTGTTGTGTTAGTGGGTGCTGTGTTTTGGGGTGCTGTGTTGTGTTCGTGGGTGCTGTGTTGTGTTGTGGGTGCTGATTGTGTTTAGGGTGCTGTGTTATGTTCGTGGGTGCTGTGTTGTGTTCGTGGGTGCTGTGTTGTGTTGATGGGTGCTGTATTGTGTTTTTGGGTGCTGTGTTATGTTCGTGGGTGCTGTGTTGTGTTTGTGGGTGCTGTGTTGCGTGGTGGACGATACATTGCTGTGTGTTATGTTAGATCTGTCTTTGGATATGTTGGCAACCAGGTAAAATGTCAGCTCGTCAAGATGGTGTTGCTCTCTAGACCGATGTTCTACAGCGGTTAGTGGTGTATCGGAAGTCACAACAGTGGCTACAAAGCATTAATGAAGTAGAGGAAGAACCTTGACATCTGCGCACGTAACTTCCCATACGAAACACCTAGGAATATGATTCTAGTGACCCTTAACACACGTAGGATACACACACTGCTAACAATCAGAATACCTCTACATACCGTGTAACCACTGTTAAATGACGTACAATGTTATTGTTAAAGAATAAATTACCAACATTTGGCTCCTGTCAAAAAAAGATAAATCTTACTCTGGTGTTACCATTGCTTGGCAATGTTTATGTTGTGAATATTAGTAATAACATTACGTTGCCATTCTGGTATGGCAACGGTGGCGAGATCAGTTATGTATTCAAAATCCTTCAGAAAAGAGAAATTGGATTTTGCAGTGAACTGCAGTTTTACTGGACTTTATGGTAGCAAAGAAAAGGGCGACTAAGATCAGGTGTTTTCCCTACACTAATTAATGGTCGAACCTGTTTATGACATTGAAACTTAGTAAATGAATTAAGGGTTGATTATTTATGTTTGACATTGAATACATAACGAATAAGGGTGTGTTATAGTTGTTTACATTCATTAATAACTGAATTAAGGGTGTGTTATTTTGTTTGACATTCATTAATAACTGAATTAAGGGTGTGTTATTCCGTTTAACATTGAATAATAACTAAATGAATAATTACTAAATTAAAAGTATAGGGTGTGTGTTTTCCTATTGCTTTCGACTTCTGAGACACCGTCAACCTTAGAGGTAAAAGACGTAACAAGCTTAACAAAAATTATGTACTCATTGAGTTGTTTTCGCAGGGGTTGCAACATTTCTCTTCAGTCCTCATCATCGAATTGGCTAGGCAGACATTTACTTGTATTTTTTTTTACCGTGTGATGAGGGAATTCAGGTTTGATCCAAGGAAAATGAGAGACATAGGCAGCTGCAGTTCCTCGACTCAAGAGTTTTTTTTAACACACTTCAGTAAATCTTGTGAAGGTTGTGGATAGGTGTAGAAGTTGACTTTGTAAGCCCACTATAAACACATGTATAAGCTAGAAAAACAATGACAGTCATTAAACATGTAAATAATAGGTAATCACTATATATTGATCTCATTAACACGAATCATTGGAAGATTTGACTTCCTCTCAAGGAAAGCGGCTAAAGAACAACAAGGTACAATACAGTGACTGGAACAATACACAGATAACCCGCACATAGGAGAAGGAAACTTATGACGACGTTTCGGTCCGACTTGGACCATTAACTAGTCGCACAGCTAAAGTTGTGCAAATTTTGTGTGTCAGTCACGAATTCTGCACCACAGTACATGGTACACGTTTGATAGACAACCTAAACTAACCTTGCTAAATGTACGTATTGTACAATAACTTAATTTCTCAACCCTATCTAAGACGAGGCTAGTCTTTAGGTGAGCCAACAATACTAAAAATATTTATTATAATGTATGTGAGTCTGCAGTTTATGGCGCTACTCTGTATCATAGAAGTCTAGCCACGAGTAAAAACAAAAAAGTGCGAATGATTACCTTGATCATATTACACTGTGAGGGCGATCTCTGACCACAGTAATTCACCAGCCTGAGATTACTTACCTAGGAGTCTTTGATATATGCTAATACACGTGTTGGCAGATTTCCGACTACGCTGATTTCTTGGGGATGAATCAGCGCTTTTCACTAGCGATTTGTGTGTTGCTTACTTCCCATGGCTGGTGCAGGTGAACGGGTTTTGATGGGAGAGAGGTGACCTCAAGGCATCTCAGGATGTCAACCACAGGAGCTGCTGGCTCTCCACCACTGCCACCTCCTGCCCCGCCACCTTCGTCAGTTGTGCTTGGTCTATCTCGTGATGGTCAGCTGGGGTTGCCCGCTCACCATGGGGAGGCACATTGTACAAGACGTTAAGGAGAGACTGTTGTAAATGAAAGCTTATACGATATGGATCTGCTATTCTGATCATATTACGAAGTAAATTAGTGGATACGAAGGTGTTTTGTGTCATAATGACTTGAAAACATCAGACTGAAACCAATTATACATTTTAAAATTTAAATTAATTCCAAACTATGTTGACATTATTAATCCGATAGCACAAAACATTACACATGGAATCTTGTTTTTTGTGGAAAAAAAAAAGTTGAGAGCGAGCATGAAATTTAAGCTTTATCTGATTGTGAAAATACTTAAAAGAATGCTATGTAAATTCAAAGTTTTAGATACGAATTATGAAACAGGTTGTATATTTCTTGGTCAGCCGAACAATGCAGAGGCTAACCAAATTAAAATGTGCGATGAGGATTGTTAATCTACAGTGATTTTTGTTAAACATTTTAAATCTGACAGTCTGGTGACACTAGTGATTCAGATACAGTACAGTAAAAAAATTGTCTACGGCCAAAATACTAATTCGCTGCATCTTTCAAAATGGGAAATAGTGTTGGTTTTTATGCAGTTTCACATGAACTTAAGCCTAATAGGGTGAGTAGTCCAAGCCTTAGTGATTTAGATGTTCTCACTAACCCAAGAGGAACCGACAACATCCAGCGGTTATCAGTAACTTGTCTCGACACTGAATTTGACGTCTCTCGCCCATCATACATGGAAACAGCTAAATCAGTGGACATTAATGCCACTGTCTCTACCCAAAGTATTGGCTCCTTCGACAGTGAATTTTCTGTCAAGTCTTGTCCTGAAGTCAGACGGAAAGAAAGAGCAGCCAACTTTAAGTCTTTTTGTCAAAGAAACAGCATAGGTCTTGTTACTGAGATTCTCAAACTGCGTAGCCATGAAAACTGGAAGGACGGAGACAGTAATGCTTCTAGTCAGCCTTACGTAGATTCATTAAATGAAGTGTCTGAGTCAGTAAAATTAAAGATGGCGATAACGAAACTGCAAAACCACACTATTTAGAAACCTGCATAGATGAACCCACGTCTAAGGATCTCTCAGGGCAACCCCAGGACACAGGTGACGACACCCACCCACACAATTTTATTTCAACACATTCAACTAAAGTTATCAAGTCCCTTTTATTAGAACTTCAAGAAGAAGTAGACTTTCCTATACTACCGTCGGCAGGTATCACCATGAACACACTGGAGGATGATCTTAACAGTGGCCGTCCTGTTGTTTACACTGCGACTAATGCAGCCGATTGGAGACTTGGTACTATTATCGAAGAATCTGTAAAACATCAGAATAGACATTTGGATACTGATTCTGAGGCACGCATAGCCAATATGATCTTTGATAAATACAACTCGAGCGACGATGAAGATGATATAACTGTGGGCAGTGCTGTAAACGCCACTGACATCGATGCAGAAAGAGTGAAAGAGGAAGGGATCCAAATGTGCCTAGAACCATATGAAGACAAAATTGAGACGATCGAAGAGTGTCTTTTGAATAGTAGTGATAGTCACGTGAGTACCACTGAACAAGTGAGGCAGAACGGCGAGGAAAGTGCTGGCAGGCAGCATCGTGCTGATCTTACCACTGTCATTGGTGGAAACCACAATATAACATATTTACGTTTTGGTGCAGGGCTAGAGGATGATGTGTCCAGTGTTGTGGCATCAGAGTACTCGCAGTGTGGCGATTGTAATCACAAATCTGTCATTGCGGAAGATACACTAATAAGCGAAATACATCTGATCGTAAATGAATACAAAACTTCGAATAATGAACATATGTTGCACGATGGAAAACGGGAAGAGGAGGAAAAGGACTCCTCGTCTTCAGAAAATATGAATAACAAACAGCAGGAATATTCCCATGTGAATGTCTTGCTTGATGGAGAATCATTAAAAGATTGTGCCAGGATATATAATAAGGAAAATGAGAGTGAAGACGTGAGTGAATTATATGACGAAACAGCGGTAGAAGTAACTGAAGTTAATGAAAGTTGGCGGCAACTTTACGTGCGTCGAGCCTCGGCTGGTGCTCTAAGTAGCCTCGTTACTGCAAACACAGGTATACGCTTGATAGACATTGTTACTGCAAACTCAGGTACGCTTGATAAACAGTTACTTCTAACGCAGGTACAGTTTTGAGAAGCTTCGTTACAAATGTACTTAGGATAACAGATTAAGTAGTTGTTATCATCATTTAGAAATACCACTGCAGTTTTGCGCTTATGTTAATTGGTTATTAATCTGTAGCGTCATAATAATAATAATAATAATAATAATAATTATTATTATTATTATTATTATTATTATTATTATAATTTCTACAAGTATCATACAGACCAAGTTGACAGCAGCTCGTAAACTGTAGTTTTATTTGCTTCAGTGATTCTTTCCAAACCTTTGCAACCAATTCCGTTTGTATTAAGGTTCATAGGACACTCATTGTCAATTATTGTGCACTGGTGTATAGTGGTTAGTTCATTTCTGATGATTTTATTATTGTTCATTATTGATTATAGCACAATCATTATTGATTATAAACCATACCGCGGGTGGGATAGAACCCGCGGTCAGTGTCATAAAACTTCAGACCTACGATTTCGTGAGTCATTATTGATTGTAGCACTCATTGTCGATTGTAGCACTTATTGTCGATTATAGAACACCCATTGTAGATTATAACATTGTCGATTATATATATAGTACACTCACACTTAAGATCGAACTGGTGGTCAAGACCACACTTTCCCCTCCTGTCACAAATTAAACGAAGATTCCTTTCAATATTTTTGTGCAGCTCTATTCCTTCGAAAGGGTTCTTGATGCTGGTGAAGGGCTCTTGATCAGAGGAATTAGAGCTATAAATAAAAAAAGGCACAATACCGTGACTGGAACGATACACAAATAACCCGCACATAGAAGAGAGGAGCTTACGACGACGTTTCGGTCCGACTTGGAACATTTACAAAGTCCAAGTCGGACCGAAACGTCGTCGTAAGCTCCTCTCTTCTATGTGCGGGTTATTTGTGAATTAAGAGCTAGCCTTAATTCTCGAATCAAACTTGATTGCCTCTCATATCCTAGGCGTTGTATGACGCATGGGAAACGTATGACTCATCAAGGGCACACGTTATTACGTCGTATTGTCCGTATGTACAGTATTTTACACAGAGCATCAAGTTTATTATTATTATTATTATTATTATTATTATTATTATTATTATTATTATTAAGCGTTAATTAGTCCAGATGTTTTGCACTCCCAAAATAAATACATTACTTTCGATATCTCCCAACATAATTTGCTTAAGATATATGTATTGTAAAATTTAAACTAATACCTGAGTTACGCCGAGTAGTAGTAAACTATAGCCTAATAAAATTCTGGCATCTGTGTACAAACATTTGAAATTATGAATTTTATTTTTAGTGGCGTCGTGAACTGCGGAGCAACTGGGATCCAGTTAGTACAACATAAACTTGTATTAGCTATGTATTGTCACTGGTTTTGTACAGTCATTGACGGGTCTTTCTCAAGTTTGATTATTTTATCGATGATTTGAACGACTCTTCCTCAAGTTTGATTATTTTATCAAAAATTAGAACGGGTCTCCCGCTAATTTGATGATTTTGTTGAATATTAGAACGGGTCTCCCAGGGCCCGGCTGTGAATCTCTGAAGGGGGCCCCACACCGTATACGTTTTCTTATGATTTTTTTCATTTGATTTTTTTGGGGTAATTTCAACAAATTTTAGTTTATTTAAAAAAATAATTATGTGAAATTCAGTTAGACTGGGGGGCTTAGCTCTCCCCCCCCCCCCGAGCCCAATAGCAATCTTGTTCCGCCTTGCAAAATTTCTCGTAGAGGCCTTGACCATCCCGTCTCGTGTTTAAATTTAAATCGTTGTTGAGACTAGTCCATACAGTTGGAACACCCAACGTAGATGTGCTTTATTATTATTATTATTAACATGCCTAAGACCTAAATTCTTAAACGTCGTGCCTAGCGAATAGGAGGTAATCAAATTTGATCCAAAGAGAGAGAGAGTAGCTCAAGTTCCTTGAATCAAACATTACTGTTTAAACTGGTGTCAATAATGCCTGTTACCCACAGATCACAGTGAGAGCTCGAGTAATCAGCTGGTGGAGGAGCTGTCGCAGCTTCGCCTGGAGAACGAGAAACTGGCCGCCAGGAACCGTTCCTTACAGAGTGAAGTGGAGGAGTTACGCAAGGTGAAGGAGAACAAGGTGGAAGAGGATCTCCAACTAAAGCCTCGAATCAATGAAATGACAATAGAACTTACACATGCGAAGGAGGCGCTATCAGGTAATTGGACCCTTATCTTAATTATGTGGAGAGAGAAAATGCAGTCACTAGGACATGTTTATTGAACACGTTTCAGTTCTAGGACCTTGATCACTCTCAATGTGACCAAGGTCCCAGGACCGAAACATTTCCAATAAACATTTCCTAGTAATTGCATTTTGTGACCTCCACTACTTGTCGGTTTCCCGTGGGGGTGGGGGTGGGGGTGGGGGGTCGAATCCCTATGTGATCGCTTATACACGTTGGGTAAATTTGTAAACCACGATATATGAATGTCTTTAATGTACACCATATAAGCTCAGCCTTGATTAGTGATAATTTGTTTCTTAGTGTACAGACATTGCATTAATTAATGAGCCTGCTGGACCATCGACACATGGTCTTGGATACATAGAAAGACTTAACAAATACTGATGTAGTATATACAGACTTTGTAAAAGCCTTCCACAGATGTAATCAGTGCGGTGATGGCTTCCATTATGACATTTTCCAGAGCATTGTACAGACTGGCCAAGCTACATATATTCCGAATATAGAATTTAGTTCGAATATAAATCCTTTGAACTGTACTTCCTAGAATGTAGACGAGAAAAACATAATTTTTGCTTGGAAAAATCTGGAACGATTCATCCTAGATTTGCACACCAAATAATTCCTTATGGAAGCTAGAGGCTCACCAACTGTACCAAGTTCCCCTCCGAAAATCGGGAGTGCAGTAATTACACTTAGAGATAACTCATTAATTGTAAAAGGACCAAGACTTTTCAACAGCCTCCCTTTAAATATAACAGACGACTAGATGTCTTCAGGAGGGAACTTGATTGAGTTCAAATCGGCCCCTGTGGTGCCTATGTTGGGCTGGATACAACCAACACCCGTAAGTTGATTGATCAGATCATCAACCGAGAGGCCTGATCTGAGATCAGGTTGCAGGGGCAGTGACCCCCAGAAACTCTGCAACTATTATAATATTAATGGTATACAGTACATGATGAATAAGACACGTGTAACCTCTGGTTACACGTGTACTAACTGGAGATAGTAGATGAGGAGACAGGTAAACTGAATCACCGTGTGCAGCGCTAACATGTTGATTATCTTGTATCTTGAAGTTGGAGCCTGGCTGTCTCCGTTCACGTAGCAAGCAGGTAAGTACCTGGGTGTTAATCGACTGGTGTGGGTCGTATCCTGGGGGACAAGATTGAAGGACCACAATGGATATAAAAAATGATGCACTGACTTTTTTGGGTTATACTGGGTGGCTAACCCTCCTGCAGTGCCGGATTTAGGTGAAGAGAGGCCCTAGGCTATCCCACTTGTGAGGCCCCTCACAATTCCCCACCCTCACGACTAGATTATTATTATAATCAAGGTGGAAGCGCTAAACCCGGAGGATTATACAGCGCCTGGGGGGGATGTGGAAGGCATTCAGGCTTAATTCGGGGAACTGGAGCACAGATCCAATTCCCTAAATCAAGAGCCCCTCACCAACATCAAGGAACCTTCCTTGCTCACGACTAGAGGAAAACGAAGAGTTTTAAACAAAATTCAGTGAAGCCGAGGATGATGACGGGTTTTTAAAATTCCGCAATTCACAGTGCCTCCTCTAAAGGACAGAAAATGTTAGTTAAATACCGTAGTGATTGAAAAAAATCATAAATGTTAAAATTAACACTGAGAAACTTTTGCAATAACCGAACTTTGTAAACATTTTGTGGAATAAGCAGGAAGTTTTAGGAAAATTAAATTGTAAGTTTACTGCATATTCTTTAAAATACGTATATTCTTTAAAATACGTATATTCTTTAAAATACGTATATTCTTTAAAATACGTATATTCTTTAAAATACGTATATTCTTTAAAATACGTATATTCTTTACGTATATTCTTTAAAAATACGTATTAAGAAATAAAGAAACTACAATCACCAGATACACTAAGACTAATAAAAAAAACTTTTTTCTAGCGTTCCTCATAGCAAAATCATCCAAAAGTTCGTCAAAATTTATTTGTCTAAGTTTGGACAAATAACAGTTTCAAATGCAGACAGCTTCTCTTGAGACATCGTGGCTCTTAATTTATTTTTAATTCTTTTGAGGCTTGAAAAAGACCTCTCTTCCCAGCAGTTAGTGGCCATTAAGCTAAGAAATAGCTGCAAGATTACAGTGCGTTATGACAGAATGTGTAAGAAAGGCCAATGAGCGTCAAAAATATTATACACCATGACCGGAGGCCTCCTAGATTTTGAGGCCCAAAGCTTCAGCCTACCAAACCTATAGGGAAATCCGGCACTGCCCTCCGGGTTAAAAATCCGAAGAAAATCTTGCCTTATTTTAAGGGCTCTTAATCCAAGGAATTGGAACTACTCATTTTAAGTCAGATGTGATTATTTCCAGTATAACACCATTGGGTTCAACTCTTCCCCGTGAACATGATCCAACTCTAGTTGGCTGCTCGTTCTGTCAGTGGTGGGTCAGTCAGAAGACAACAAACAGTATAATAATTTTATTTCAGCATGACACAACATTCGTACAGGGATGGATGACATTTAGCTGTTCATGCAGAAAGTTCATAGTTATGCAGAGGAATAATGGTGTTTTAACCAAGGATAACAAGTTAAATAATGAATTATACAGTCTTGGATTATCCTAGGCAATTTACACATATGTTACTATGTGTGACTTTGTCAATGGTCCAAGTCGGACCGAAACGTCGTCGTAAGCTTCTCTCTTTTATGCGCGGGTTGTGATGAATGGTTTGAAAAACCGACAAGTTGAAGATTGAGACACTTATGCAGCATATGGGAATCTTTATAAAGATTCCCATATGCTGCATAAGTGTCTCTATGCGCGGGTTATTTGTGTATTGTGTAACTGTACTTACGTGTACCTGTATCTAACTAAATATACTTATTAGAATGCTACACAAGTCAACTGCTGCTTATTGTGCCAGTAACAACACGTAATTCAGTCAACCAAATTAGGACAACCTCATTGTGGGGTTACTAGGAATTATATTGCAAGTTGCAGTTGGTGCTCGTGGCTAGGTTGATAAGTAAGTTTATTTAGGTACAGGTGCACTTAAGTACAATTATCATACAAGTGTAAATTACCTCGGATAACCCAAAAAGAGTCAAAGTGACTTATTTCCATTGGGGTCCTCAGCTTGCAAACTGAGTGACTGGGGATCACATGGGTGAAATGTGTACTTTTAAAATGGGTGGCATCCAGGGGGAGATTAAAAGACCCCAAAACAAGCAAGACCATCAGTCTTCGGTAATGCACAGACTTTACATTCTGGGTTACTACCCCTCAAGGAAGGTTCCTTGATGCTGGTGAGGGGTTCTTGATCTAGGGAATTGGATCCTGTGCTTCAGTTTCCCGAATTGAGTCTAAGTACCTTCCATCCCTCTCCCCAGAGTCACTGGATAATCCTATGGGTTTAGCGCTCTCCCATTATAATAATTTTCTGGGTTACTAACTCCCCTTTAGCGCTTCCCCCTTGATTATAATAATAATAATAATACTAACTCCCCAGGTTAAAATTTCCAACAAATTCTTACCGTACAGGGTTGAATTTAGCAAGAACTATGTTTATCTAACTTCTTTTTGATTATAATAATAATATGTTTACCTAACAACCGTCAGTAGGATGATTTTTCTGTCAGTATTTATCGTACAAAATGAGTTCTAAAAATATATACATTATAATGGAAATAAGTCACTTTGACTTGTTTGGGTTATGCTAGGTAATTAACACTGTGATGATTGTACTTATGTGTACCTGTGCCTCAATAAACTTACACTTAGTGTAGAATTTCTCTTATTATAGACCGTTTCACTTCTGGTAGAACTTTTTCCAGTAAATATCTTGATAAAACTCTACATGAGAAGAAATGAAATGACATTGACAATGACAAACTTTGTTTCTGTAAAGTACATTGTACAGTTGATGTAGGTTAAATTGACATGCTTAAACTACTCTATATTTATAAAGCTCCTGATGATGCAGGACATTTTGGATATCCTTAAAATTAACCAACACCTACTGAACAGTCATTTAATTAGGTTAGTTTACTTGACTGCTATAGTTTGCAATCATTAACATTTCATGTAATAATTTTGTTAATGAATACTACTGACATTTTAATCATTCATGTAAGACTGTTATAACATTTGTAGTGGTGTATATCATACTTGTTGACAATACTTGCCATTAATCAAGTAAAAAGTTCAATAAAAAATTAAATAATTTTTACTATTGTTCAGTAATAATAGTTAAGAAAAGATTTTGTTCAGATTTTTAACCCTGAAGGGTTTGCCACCCAGAATAACCCAAGAAAGGCTGTGTCAACGAGGGACTGTCTTGGCTTATTTACATTGGGGTCCTCGATCTTGTCCATCAGGATGCAACCCACATCAGTTGACTAACTCCCAAGTACCTACTTGCTTGCTAGGTGAATGGTGAAAACAAGCATAAGGAAACATGCCCAGTGTTTGCATGTTGCTGGGGATCGAACCACAGACACTGTGAAGTGAGAGCATCACCTACCAGGCCTACCAGTTGTTTTCCTCTTGACAATGAACTGTTACATCTGTCAAGATAAGATAAGATAAGATTTCGTTCGGATTTTTAACCCCGGAGGGCTAGCCACCCAGGATAACCCAAGAAAGTCAGTGCGTCATCGAGGACTGTCTAACTTATTTCCATTGGGGTCCTTAATCTTGTCCCCCAGGATGCAACCCACACCAGTCGACTAACACCCAGGTACCTATTTGCTGCTAGGTGAACAGGACAACAGGTGTAAGGAAACGTTTCGAAATGTTTCCACCTGCCGGGAATCGAACCCGGGCCCTCCGTGTGTGAAGCGGGAGCTTTAGCCACCAGGCCACCGGGCCAGTCATGTGTATATTCTTGTGTTCCTGTGAGTCTGGCAACATAAATTATATTCTAAAACATATTTTTAAATATATTTGATTAATTGATCAGTAAAACTTTCATTTTTAGATAGCAAGTTAGCTTAAAAATGATGATTAGTCTACAGTTGGCAAGAGTATTAGAAAGGTTCAACTTATTGGAGGAAAGGTGAACTGATTGCATGAGCATAGGTGTTGTTAATACTGCAAAGAATAGTTTTAAGAAATCAGAGTTTAGATATTTTGAGGCATACTGCTTGTAGAGATAAACAGGAGAAAAATAGATATGCTAATAGTAACTCAGGTTTTAAAAACTCATCATTTGAGAGTGGGTTTCCTCTCATAATACATCCCTGGGGGGGTGGGGGGGGAGGTCACACTTGCTGAGTTGCTAAACAAACATTAAATAAAGAGCATTAAGCATAGCTTTGGTTTTCAAATAAAAGTTTATGAAACATTGTCAAAAAGAACTAACAAATGTGCTCGAAGCCAGAACACTGCAGACAGGAACTAGGAGATCCATCGTAATGAAATGTGTCAAGTTGAACACATATATGGAGAAAGTAACATTGTCAGTAGACTGCAAGATGTTACTGTTAGACTAAGGCTGGAACAGAAATGCAATATCTCTGGCAGTACGGTTTGTGTGGAGATGTCAGTGACAAAATGCAAAGTGTGTAAACAGAGACTGGGCCATACACTGGAACATTATATATTAGTGTCCAAGTATCCAGTCTTTCAGAGACACCTCCATTCAAATCTTACAGCATATGGCAAAATACCTCATTATTAATGATAAGATATCTAAAAGATTGAAGTTGTATCCACATTTTGCATTGACTAGATGAACAAACTGTCTTTATAGAGATTGCAACCCAGCTATGACTAATATTTTTTTGTTTTTTATTGTACTGTAGACCACTTTGTTATAGTGCTTCTCGTAACAAATTCATAAAAAGAACAGGATTATCTCATCTAAGGGTCATCATACACAGGGTTCACTCGAAGAAAAGGAGTCTGTTAGGTTTCTGCTTTTTTATTAACAGTATTAATAATCACTTTAAGTTTCTATTATGAATTAAATAATTCAATCTTTAAAACAGAACTTCTCATAGCATAATCACTATGAGTAAAACATATATCAACCTTATTATCACATCACTTATAATACATTAAATATTTGCAACTTGTTCTAGACAGAGTTTCTAGCCTCCTTCACGAGGAGTCAAAAGATATATACATGTATATGTATGTACAGACACAGGCATTTACAAGCCTAAATGCCACACTGACACAAATAGCAGAGTTCTTCCTTGGGGACCATTCTTCATTAATTTCTAAATCAGTCTATAAAAGAAGTAACACTTAGACTCGATTGCTTATTTCTAATTTCTTCAAGAGTTTCTACACTGCCTTCTCAGACTGAGCTATACCCTAGTAAAGGGCTTCCAAAATACTGGTAACTTCTGGGGAAATGTAAGGTGACTTAGCCCCTAAATGGTCCAAATGTATATATACGTTCTCTCGCATAGCGCCCCAAACGTATATACATGTATATGTTTTCTTTGTCATTCATTCAACATTGCCACGATAAGCCTGAGTCGCCTAGACATGAGAGAATGGGTGTGCGCACTCACTGTGCGCCATATTAAAATAATTGGGGATGCCTGGGTACTATATGCTCTTTTTTCCTATTAAAAAAAAACTTTTTTCTCTCTCAAAAAATTTGGGGCACTATGCGAGTGAACGTATATATACATTTGGACCGTTTAAGGGTTAAAGCCAGGTTCTCCACTAGATGCTTCCTCGACTAGTGGAAGGTGAGGACTGAACAAGGTAAGGCTTTACCAGCCAACCTTGACTCTGAGTAGGGGTGAGTAGCTCAAATTGTCTGCTGGTGCCTAACCATGCCGCACCAGCAGTTTGGAATATTTAAACATCCTACCTGTGTACGAAGCTAAACAATTTATGGCCAGATAATATAAAGCAAAGCAGCCTTATTTTAGCTACTGGTAAGGATACCAATAATATACTTAAAATTAAGTGAAACAGCTGAAATTGTACATTAAACAACTGACCCTTTAAAAAAAGGCGTAGCAACAACTAAATGAAGAAATTATAAAATACAAAATGATCAGTGTTCCTTCCTAGTGATATAACAATGCTCAGTGGGGTTTCACAAAGACCCATTGTGACCTCTGTAATACTGTTTTTTGCACTACCACTCACAGGATGAGCTGCAAGTGGTGAACAATAAACTAGCTTGTTAGGTAAGACACATATGCAACAGTTAGGTATCTTTATTTCGAAACGTTTCGCCTACACAGTAGGCTTCTTCAGTCAAGTACAGAAAAGTTGACAGAAGCAGAAGAGACTTGAAGACGATGTAATCAGTCCATCACCCTTAAAGTTTTGAGGTGGTCAGTCCCTCAGTCTGGAGAAGAGCATTGTTCCAAAGTTTGAAACAATATGTTTCAAACAATATGTTTCAATATTGTTTCAAACTTTGGAACAATGCTCTTCTCCAGACTGAGGGACTGACCACCTCAAAACTTTAAGGGTGATGGACTGATTACATCGTCTTCAAGTCTCTTCTGCTTCTATCAACTTTTCTGTACTCGACTGAAGAAGCCTACTGTGTAGGCGAAACGTTTCGAAATAAAGATACCTAACTGTTGCATGTGTGTCTTACCTAACAATCTGTCGGTATTTTATACCATTTTAATGTTCAATAAACTAGCTGCTCAGGCAACTTGACTAACTAAATTTCCTGGGCTGCTGCCTGGAGTACCTGGGGCCATGTACAGTATTTCTTACACGAGACATGTGCCTGGGGCCATGTACATCCTTTCATAGATGGGATAGAGGAATCTTGTCTGTGGGCCTTGCAACACGACAGTTGTGTTGATATCTTTTTTCTACTCTATTGTGGGATTATTGAGAGTGCTTGAAATCCCTTGAACTGTATTCTTTAGAACATAGATGAGAAAGATGCATCATAATCTACAGTTGGAAGATTCTGGAGGGATTGATCCAAAATACCTCTGGTGAAAAGCAGGGAAGAAGTTTCTTCAGAAATTTTAGTGCTTAACTCTGATTTAAATAAAGAAATACATGTACAGTAAGGTATATATAGTGTGCTGTATATACTATTTTATTGATATTTTATCTATGTAAATTCATCATGTTTAATTTTTAAATTTTCACTAAATATGTGATTTTTTTCCTTCTCTCCAGCCTTAAAAGCGGATAGGAAACGTCTGAAGGCAGAGAAATTTGATTTATTGAACCAGATGAAGCAGTTGTATGCCACACTAGAAGACAAGGAAAAAGAATTACGGGACTTCATTCGAAATTATGAACAGGTACATTTAGGGTGTTGATTGTTAAATACAGTGCGTTGAATAGTTACAAGGTTGATGATAGTACGGTGGTATTGTTGGTAGAAATAATGGCCAGTGTTGTTGCTATAGTACTGCAGAAAAAAATATGGTTTAACCTAATAACTTGTTCTGAGAGCACTCTGATTGAAAGCATGATAAAAATGTCTAGATAAATCCATAGTGTCTGGGCTGTGTTCAGTATTATGACATATGATTGAGACTTACAGGTTTTTCTTACAACCTGGTAGATAGTGCTGGCTGCTACTTCCACAATACTGGAAAGAAGACACATTGTTTGGCTTATTGGGTTACCCTAGGTTAAATTCTACATAATGTACTTTGTAAAACCATTGTAAAAGTTTCAAATTATGCATGAGGCCAAAATACTATAAACAAACTTGCATATACATATTTGGTTAGTGTACTCATGTCAGTGCACTAAAATTTTTACCAGTTACATAGATAAATTGTCTTGCCCTCTCCATTATTTATACACACTGCTTCATGTAATAGAATGTCACCTATCATAATTACAATAAAATATGATCATTTAATAATCTTAGGATTATACACTTATTACTTCAGATAAATAACACTTTAATTGTAATATCATTTCATTATTTGTTCTGGCAAATGTTTACCGTCGTCAGCGCATGAAGGAGAGCGATGAGTCCCTGCGCCACCTTGCGGCAGAGAGAGATGAAACAGAACGAGAAAAATGGAACATCCTGAAGCATGCTAGGGATGAATCAGAGAGAGTTGTCAAACTTTCTGCGCAGCTTGGTCTCAAGGAAGCTACTGTAAAGAAGCTTCAAGAAGAACTTGAAATGGTATGAATTTCCTCTGAAATATATCAGAATTAGTTATGAATATCTTAATTTGCTGTAAAAAGTTCTTTGTAATATTCTAAGAAAACTTAGACACAGTATAGCGTACAAATGAGTGCTACAGTATTATACTGTATAATACGTTACTGTAGATCAGGGGTGGGCAGAGTACAGCACCCGGGCCGCTTCTGGCCCATCATTGTCTTACAACAGGAAGAAAAGTAGACTTAAATTTTTGCCAGCCATTGTTTCTGGCAACAGGAAAAATGAGAATTTTTTCACTTCCAGAAATGGTTAATTTTTACTGCATCCTACTCGTGTATTTGTGTCACATTTGACCAAAATTCTTTACCAGGATGAGCTTTCTACTACCACACTTGGTGTCATTTGTCTTTCTCCATTTCACAGCTTATTTAATGAGAAGCAAGCATTCTCCTTGTACTTCTCAGTGAAGAGAGCATTACTGTGATTTATCTGTTGTCTACTTGTGTTTATTTTTTATGTCATTTTGCAAATTTGGTATAGTATTTATATCATCCAAAAACCCGTGCATGCCACTTTGGAAATGAGTACACTATTTCAAACAGAAAAGTGGAACACTGAATGCAGAGTAATCAACTAAGGATAATTTTTTTTTTATGTATATTTTGCCCCTATGGGTGGAAAAAGCCATGCTTAATTTCCAATGATTAGAACTGAAATCTCTGTTTTGAGAGTAAGCATGCAGGCAAATATATGAATGCTACTGATGAAAAAGTAGCCAGAGTTGATGAGAGAATTGCTCAAATGCAAAAGGAGCAAAGCTTTTTCATAGAAGAATTTGCATTCCTGAATAATGTTACTCACAAAATTGCCGAGAAACAGCAAACCACCTCAATGAAGAATTTAAAGGATTTTATGGTTAATACCACTTCTATAGTATTTTTGTGTGGATAAGAAAACTCGGCTTGAGAAAATTGTCGTGTTTAGACAATACTGCTGAGGACCCGTTTCTTCAGTTAAAGTATAGAAGTAAGCGATTTGTTAATATTTTTCTCTATATGACTGAGAGATACAGACTGGGTGATAAATTTATTTGAGTTGTCATTTAAACTTTTGAGCTCTCAGAACTGGTATCAGTGAAGTGAAAGACGACAAAATGAGAAGATTTATGCGAGTTGAAAAACTGGCGAATGTTCCTGATGATATAAGCCCACATCTGACAATTTAAAAATGTCCATTTGCTAAAAAAAAAAATACTCTCAAGAACAAGAGAAACAAATGTTGAACAAAATATTTCCTTAAACTGCATTATTTACTAAGAGGTCCTCTGAAGTTTATTGACTTGCAATGTAATCCATTGCATTTAGAGTAAATATAATCAGTTTTGCTTCTCAGGTTTTGTCTTTGTTATGCATTTTCAAAATTAAAGACTCAAAATAGGTTCTTCAAATACTGCTGACCACTTCAAGGCAGTACTAACTATTTCATCAGTAGAGATGATGCTTGACTTAACACATCAGCACTTTTTTTTCATTGGGTGAGCTTCTCAAATTATCATCAGTATGTAGATTTATTCTTTGAGTAAATTTGCTCAGTGATTTATTATTATTTAAACTAGTTTTTATTGATGTCAGTTATTTTTTTTTGTATGGACAATTGCAAGACTTGATATAGAACATATAATGAAGTACAGCGGAACCTTAACTTACGAGTGTCCCAACATACGAATTTTTCGAGATACGAGCTGTCACTCGGTCAATTTTTTGCTCTGAGTTACGAACCAACATCCAAGTTATGAGCGAGCTTCCCCCGCAACCCACACACCTCGCTTGCTTATCTATGATTTTATGCTTTAATTTCATAGACATTATCATCTTTTTCGTCTCAGCACTGTCCTTTGCACTTACTTTCTTAGAACCCATGGTTAGAAAAATGAAATTTGGTAAAATAACTCTACAAAATGCAAACGAAACATGGGAGAAATGCTTCCACGGTGAGGTAAACAGTGCACTGAGTTGGCGGTGTTCTAAAGCTCTTCGTTGTTATTGTTATTATTATTATTATTTTTCTAATTATTATTATACTAATTATAATAATTATTATTATTTTAATAATGAGTGAGCTTTAGTTCCCTAAATTAATAATAATAATAATAATAATAATAATAATAATAATAATAATAATAATAATGAGGATCTTCAGAACACTGCCATGAGTTGGTGCATTGAATGCAAAACATCCGCTGAGCAGTGGAAGCATTTCTCTTGTGCTTTGCTTGCATTTTGTAGAGTTTTTTGCCAAATTTCTTTTTTCTAACCATGGGTCCTGAGAAAGTAAGTGCAAAAGAGAGTGCTGAGAAGAAAAAGATGATGATGTCCATGGAATTAAAGCATGAAATCATAGATGAACACAAGTGAGGTGGAGGTGTTCGGGTCATGGGTTGAGGGCCACTGACAGTGTACGTGGCTCTGCCTACTTCCACCCTCCATCTCTTCTCCCAGGTAAATATGTACGTACACTTTACAAAACCAACTTATTTCTTTACATTCTCTATTATGCTTTTATACAATATTTCTTATTTATAAATACAGTGGACCCCCGGTTAACGATATTTTTTCATTCCAGAAGTATGTTCAGGTGCCAGTACTGATCGATTTTGTTCCCGTAAGGAATATTGTGAAGTAGATTAGTCCATTTCACACCCCCAAACATACACGTATAAACGCACTTACATAAATACACTTACATAATTGGTCGCATTGGGAGGTGATCGTTAAGCGGGGGTCCACTGTACATTGTGTCATTGTTTTCCTTATGAAACTAGTGTTCCAGTGCAGTTAGCCTCACAAACACTCCATTTTCAGAAGGGGAAGAATGAGAAGATATGGTCAGTGCAGGAGCGGCAATGGCCGCCACCACTCATCACACGATACATTTTATTCATTCTAGAGTATTTATCATGTTTCCATGTTATTTATATTGTTTATTATGTCATATAAGATGAATCGCAATAAGTAAATAAGCCGTAGAGTTAATATTAGTGTCATATTGAAGTATTTTGTCCTGCCTCCCAAGACCAGGAATTCCGCTGGAATGGATTAATGGCATATCAATTAATTTAAATGAGGAAAATTGATTTGATATACATCCAAGCAAATTGAGTTACGAGCTAGGTCACAAAACGGATTAAACTCGTAAGTCAAGTTTCCACTGTATTAACATGCAGTGTGTGACATGAAATAATTGCTGAAATAATTGCCCATCCTTAATGTAGCATGTACCGTATGTAAAACATACTCATGTGCAATCTTGCATTAGTGAACTTAGGAAGTAAATTGGAATTATAAGTACACTTTTATTCCTTGATCACGACTGACAAAGCTGTACTGTCACCTCTGTCATCAGTCTGAATTTCACTTGTATGTCATTAACCACAATATATTGTATAGTGGCTTTGATGGTGAAAGGAAACCTGTAGTATTTGTGGCTGAAAAAATCTTTTATTTCATATGTTGAGTTTTTCAGTTGAATTTGCAAGTTGATTACTGGTCTTATTTCATTGTTAAACATCTAGTCTTAACAGGGTTCTTACTCTGGAAGGAGTACTTCCTGTTATCTGTTCGGCATTTTACTTGGCAAGGTTGTAGACTTGTAGATCAGCAGACTGCAAATAAATCAGGCTGTTGTACAGACCTGTGTTATGAGCCAGCATTTACAGACCACACATTTGTGTGTATGGTAACAGTATTTACCCCTTTAGTGGTCTTCTGATGGACAAAGCCTGTGGCTCTTGGCATCCCTCATTTTTTCTTGGTGAGATTTTTCAAGGTAAATTTTGTACTGTAGCACAGTCTTGACTGTGATTGCTTTATAGGTACTGCATATTTCATAGTTTCATTACTCTGGAAGAGGAAGAATTTCTTGTTATCTGTCCTTCACTGTGGTTTGTCAGCAATGGAATTGTTATTTCATGTTTGTTTTATATTGGGCTTTGCCAGTGGCCGTGGTTTGTATTTACAATTTTATATTCGATATACCAGCCCCCTCCCACTGAGGTAGGGTAACCTGAAAAAGAAGAAAACTATAATTTTTTCTTCTTTTAACATTTATTAATTTATACAGGATATGGGGTTAATATTTACAAATATTTGATGCATTTCAAGTGTTGTGAATTAGTTGCTCTGAAAAATAGACAATAAATTCATACTAGGCAACCCAAAGTAATATCCAGTATAAAGGGGTGTTTAATGAGTGTAACTTAAGCAATTATGATATCGACTGAGACAAAATAATCAAGGAGCTATCCAATGTCTCTTGAGAAATTATCCTGAATACTCTAACCCGAAAGAAAACCTACTGTAGATTTTGTTAGCATAACCATAGCGCGCGCGCGCACACAACAACACACACACACCGACACACACACACACACACACACACACCACACACACACACACACACACACACACACACACACACACACACACACACACACACACACACACACACACACACACACACACACATACACATACATCCACCACCCACCACACCCACCCACCCTCTTGTGTAACAAAAAATTCCTTTTAGTAAATAATAATGTCACTACTATCCTTAGTTAAAAACTTACCATATTCTCTTTCATAAAAGCTCAGAAGTACATATGTATAGAATTAAATTTATTACTGATAGGGTACCAAACATTAACTTCTTTTTTCACACTTTATTTTTTGTACAGTTTTAGGTAGACTTGGGTAGATTATGGGTGTCTCACTCTGCCTGGATCTTAGGTGGAAAAGTTCATCTGTCTTGTTTGGGAGGACTTGTTTCCTTTTCTAATTGTGCTCAGGTTAAGGCAACATTTTCTTCTTGGACCCTGAGAGGTAGAGCTCCATGTAGTGTAAGCTTCAATGATTCATATAAACCCCCAACAGTAAGAAGTTAAATTACCGGGTCAGCACCTAGATAACAAAGTGATTTTCAGTACCCAGATCTAGTACACATCAAGGAAAGTACACAAGGAAAGTACAAAGAGCAGAGGGCATTTTTTTTTTTTCAGAGATTTTCAGTGATATACACTCAAATTAAAGGAGTGCCTTAATTCTGGTGAAGCATACTTGATCCAAGGAATTACAAGTACCCTTCCCTTGGATCAAACATGAATACCTCTCATTCTCCAGGCACTGTATGACCCCTATGAGTAGTTCTTCTCCATGAGTATAATATATATAATATTCTAGGTTACACTTCACTTTGTACTGCAGTACACTGTGTGTGCTTGTGAATAAACTACCAGCATTTAAAACCAATCATCACAGCAAAGAGCTGCTTTAAGAATCATCTCAAGATTAGACAATACCCCCTTTCTCCAGCCAATAAAAATAAGTAAACTGCTGAACATACAGATCATAGGTATGGTGTGCTCTGTCTGTAGAATCTAGAATAAAATATTAGCATAGAGATAAAACTCTCCACAGGGATTTGTAATGAAAAATAGAGGGTATAATGCAAAAAATTAGCACACTTAATATCCCATGTATGTGGCAGAATCTAAGCAGAAATTCCTTAGAAATGTCCAAAATTGTTTAACACACTCATCTGAAGAATTTTAAAATTGTTTGAGAGTAATACATTTAAAAGTGAATGTCATAAAATACTTCTTCAATATGATGCAAGTTCATTTGTGCAGGATCATAAAGCTTTATACTGTAGATAATTGAACGTAACCAGTATGCTACTTGACATACAGTACAATGTATTGTAAATGGTTTTACCATATTTATATAAAAATAGGTTGTAAGTACAGGAGTCCTGCCCCACATATGCTACACATCAACTGACTTATGTTATATCACACACCACATTATCTCTTGTCAAATAATTTATAAACCCCATTTTCTTTAAACTAGTCTTTTTTATACATAACACTTATATAGAATTCTTATTATTCAAGCATTTGCACTGTATAACCTCCAGGAGTTTCTGGCATTTTTTTTGTGAATATAATATTAATAATACTCCAAGCTTTGTAATATTGACCCTATATTGCAGTAGTTTTAACTTTTTGTGCCAAATACAGTACTGCACAATTATAATAAATATTGGTACTATTATATATGTTAATATTGTTTATTATAAAACCCTATTTTATCTTTAGTTCTGTCTAAAATTTTATGCATTTTTGGGCTTTTTAATAAGTACCAAGACCACCATCATAAGATGTCCAAATTTTTAAATGTAATACAGTGTTTAGAAATTAGCAATTTATCATTCAGCAATCTTCAGCAAGCAATCTATGGATCAATATCCCAAGCACCAGTAGGAGGTATTTAAGATGGTTGAGGTAAGGGATGTAATTGACAGGATTGTTTGTAACGTCAGCTCATCAATCCTGTAGGACACAGTATGGTGAATCAGTGAAAGAATTCGTGACTTTTGTCAGCAAAATGAGGCAGGAGGCATTTGTAGATTATGGCAAACATAAGATGTTGGTAAGTCGTGTGAAAAATAAGTGTTTTGCTTTTGTCATTGGATGTGCCACTGAGCTAGATGTAAGGGCGAGGCCTAGAAGTTACATAGTCTTGGCTGAGGGGAGGCGGGGACTGCATTTGGAGAAAAATTTGTATGTGGTAACTTTGGTGGCAGGCAGTATGAGACAGTTGCCTGACTTGTCAAACTCTTGAAAGTTAGACTTTGGACTTGCAAGGCCAGGGATCAGATCTCCAGATGTTGTAAGACTGCTTCCATTGTGGTGTGCTAGGGGCCCTGATTAAAAACATGAAAATTTAGGTTTCCACGAGGAGTTTCATGTGGTTAACAGTCTTAAATAGAGAGCCCTCCAGATTGGTTTGCCACCAGGAACCCTTCTCTGGTGATTGAGGGAGAAAGTTGCCACACAGTTTTCAAAAACTAATTACTGGGAGACTGAGGTTATGCAGAGACTAGATATTGATGAGCAACCTGGTTTTCCAAGACTCCTGCAGCTGATTTTACTTTAACCCTTACTGGCAGGTGGTGATCACAAAAAAAAAAAAAAAGAATTGATGAGCCTCAAAACAAATTGGATTCTCAGCATTTGTGCCAGTTACAAGGATGCCTATTTTGCACCTACACCATTTAACATGGTATACAGTGTCCTTGTACACTCATAGACTTGTGGTCAATGTGTTTTTTTTTTTTTAACCAAGTAGAACTGGAAAAGTCAGGTGATAAAAAAAACCATCCATTACTCTATGGGGAAGGTACAGTACTGGTAACACTGCACTCCCAATGGGCAGTTTCCAAAGAAAAAAAAAGCACACAATGCATGGATGCATGTGAGGGAGGTTTAGTGATGCCATTGAAAAAAATTTCTGCACGTACTGTACAAATCTGTTGATGACACCCTGCTGTATGATTTTAGCGTTGAAACTTTTTTTAGGTGCACAAAAGGATTTTCTTGCACAGCAGGAATGTTTCTCCCTGCAGTTAGAGAAGTTCAAATTTTGCTAGCGGGAATTGAAATTTGTGTTTCTGCCTGAGTTCAGAGAAGTACTTCCCAACAGAAGGCACGCTAAATGTTGTAAAGGACTTTACAATGCTGTACCAGTTCACTATCACTGGCACAAATTAAGCAATCAGCTTTCCTTATTCATGGTTGCATCATTTGTTTATAATCATTTAAAATGCTAATCGATAAGATTATACAGTTCTGTACCTGTATTAAGACTAGCAGTGGCATTAGCAGCTTGAATGATTTATAGAAACTATCTACCGGAGGGCAAAGGGCTGAGTAGTGTACCAAGATAAATTCTGACTAGCAACAGCATCACTGCCTTGACAAAGGACATTTGGCTTGTTGTCCTGCACTACTTTTGCACATAAGTAAATACATGTACCTCATTCTGCTGCCCTGAAGGCTGATGGCAGGCTTTGTGTGAGAGTTGCTATTATGTATTGAGAAACCACACGTGTGCTGTATCTACATACTGTAAAATGTATTGTCTTTGCAGCCACAGTGTATATGCAAATTGCAGTGAGGCAGTTGCATGAGTTTATTCACAGAGATGCAGAAAAAGTGAAAGACAGACATAACTGTGCAAGAGGCAGTTGCATGGGGAAGGAGGTGAAAATGGTGGGTGTAGTGCTATTACTGAAGCAGCATGTTAATAAGACAGGCAGAATCATGTCAAGCCTAGAGGAAAGAGCTAGTATGTCATAACCAGAAATGATGAACTTCTAACCAGAAAACAGAGATGCATAAAAAGACTAGGCAATACAAAGCAGTCAGTCTAGGGTCAGGGACCATTAAGACATGAATAAGCGGCTTTTATCTCTAGGTCACTTGCTTATCTGAGCAAGCATGCAGCCTCTTTATGCAGTGCCTGCACTCTGAAGGAGGGATGAAGATATGTTGCAATTTTTGAACTGTAGTTTCTGCATGCTTCTGGCAAGACAGTGATTCCCTTCCTACCTCGGTGGGAAATGACCGATGTGTAAAAAAAAAAAAAAAAATAATAAAATTCCTCTAGTGTGGTGATTCTCATCATTTTTCAAACATTACTTTTGTGGTCTAGCCACTATCTTGCAGATCCCATGTACTGTATTTAAAATAAAAATGGAGCTAATATTTGATAACCTTTTGTCCAAAATATTGTACATTATAAATGCATGTGCAGCACATGCTGTTTCCCACCAAAATTGGGTGACCCAAAGAAGAAAATGTAAACGAACCACAGAATGGGTGGGGTTTGAGCCCACGGTGAATGAGTCCTAAAACTCCAGGCTAGTACCATCGTCTTATTACAATTTTGTGGATCAAGAAATTGTAAAAAGTAAACTCTTTTTTAATTAGTATATGGAAAAAATAACTAGCTCCTTGCTCCCATGGATATGAAAACATTACGGAATAAGAAACTGGGAAAGATAAGTGTATATTGAATATTAATGAACAATTATAATTGTATAATTATACAATATACCTTCCAGAGTGCAAAATGTTTAGTATGCTTGCATTTCCTACATAACACAAAACAATAAATAAACAACTTTTTTTGTTTGTATAGTATACAAAGTCTAGTTTACACAATAAAATATTGTTAAGCACAAAGAAAGGCACTAGCATGCATGGGCATTTCAGGCAGACTAATACTAATGCTTACAGCCAACTTTGGATTAGACATACATTAGTGGGAGGTAAATTTTAATTTATTACCGGTATACTATTTACTGCAATATGTACAAGCTTTGAAGAAAGGCTGAAAACACTGAAGAGCCCCTCATTCTTGACAACCAGCTCAGCGGTTTCTTCTAACCATTCTCTCGGATCTAATAGAAACTGATAAGTACTTTGAACTTCAGGGTTAATATCTTGGGACCACAGCTCATACAAGATAAATAGAGGTCCACGAGCTTGCCTCCCGTAGAGTTAAAATAAGTAGGCATAACTGCCTAAAAAGATACGAGAAAATAGATGCTAATGTTAACCATGGAATGGGTGGAGTTAGAACTCATGGCAAGTGAGTTATAAAACTCTAGGTTGATACAAATTTTCTATCACCACAGAGAGGGATAATAAGAGGCCACAGTTGTAAACTGAGAAAACTGTGGCACCAGAAGGGTATTAGATAAGATTTCCTCACAGGGAAGTAGAACATTGGAACGATATCCATAGAGCAATGGAAAGGTATTCATAGAACAGTGGAAAGGTATCTATAGAACAATGGAAACGTATCTATAGAACAGTGGAAGGGTATCCATTGAACAGTGGAAAGGTATCTATAGAATAGTGGAAAGGTATCCATTAAACAATGGAAAGGTGTCCATAGAGCAGTGGAAATGTATCCATAGAACAGTGGAAAGGTATCCATAGAATATTGGAAAGGAATCCATAGAACAATGGAAAGGTATCCATAGAACATTGGAAAGGTATCCATAGAACAGTGGAAAGGTATCCATAGAACATTGGAAAGGTATCCATAGAGCAATGGAAAGGTATCCATAGAACATTGGAAAGGTATCCATAGAACACTGGAAAGGGATACATAGAGCAATTGAAAGGGGTCCACAGAACAATGGAAATGTATCCACAGTAGAGCAATGGATAAGGATCTGTAGAAGAACAGTGGGAAAGGATCCGTAGAAGAACAATGGCAGGGGATACAAGAGATGGTACTAAATCTTAAAAATAAAAAATTGGTGTATGTAAATTAAACACTGATGATTGGATATAAGCATAGCCTTGCTTCTGTCAAAACTCACTCAGGTTAAACATAAGGAAGAATTACTAAAGTTAAGGACATAAAAATAGGAAGACTGTGATGGTGCATACCATTTAGACAGAATCTATTAAAATAGGTAAGAATAAAAAGGAAAGATTATATAAAAAATTGTCACCAGGCTGAATGATTTAAGAAAGCAGGATCATTTGCTTTCTCCAGGGTAACAGGGCCAAACCCATTTATGAAATAGCTTATTAGGGGAAACAAACAAAAAAAAAAGGATTGAAATAAGGAAAATGGACGAAACATTATCTAAATTTTTTTTATATGCAAATAAAGATGGAATAATCTCATACAGACTAGCACTAAGGAGCATTTTTTATGAAAAGAGACCCGACACTCTGACTTTAACCAAACTGGAAGACTACATTCTAAATGAGGTAATGTTCAGGGGAGGCTACTGGTGAGTGTCTTGATGCCAGTGAAGGGCTTTTGATACAAAGAATTAGAGCTACCCTTCCCTTGGATCAAAGCTGATTGCCTCCCATTTCCCAGGGACTGAAAGACTTGTACAGGTTAGTGCTTTTCTGTGAGTGTAATAATAGTAAAGAAACAATTTATGAAAGGGGCAGGATTGGCACTATTGGTAAAAGAAGCTTTATTAACTACATTAACCATTTGACTGTTTAGACCCCAAATCCTGAAGTGTCTGTCTATGTCGCAAAATATTAGAATTTTTTTTTTTTTCTTATGAAATGATGGAGAATCTTTTCCCGATAGTAATGACACCAAAAGTGCAAAATTTGATGAAAAACTTATGGAATTACACTCTCACGAAGTTAGTGATCTCAGTAATATAGTATATGCGTCGGCAATTTTGCTCTATTTGGCCAACTCCATTGTTTCAGTTGACCAAACTCATAGCTATTTCTTAAGAACTCGTTTGTTCTATCGATTGAGTACAAGAAACCGCCCATTTACCGATTTCAACTACCCAATAAAGTGGTCAGAAATTGGCAATTTGGCCAATTTCACACAAACCAAAAAAGAGGCCATTTTTAAAATAGGGCCCAGAATAAACATTGCAGACATTCCTGGCACTAAAATAACATTTTCTCTGTTCATTAGTCACATCTCCAGGCCCCTTTTATATTACTCTTGCTTTCTATTTTGAATTTTTATTCACACATAAAATAGAAGATTTACTGTTATACAGACTACTGCATTATTGTAATACAGTGGACCCCCGCATAACGATCACCTCCGAATGCGACCAATTATGTAAGTGTATTTATGTAAGTGCGTTTGTACGTGTATGTTTGGGGGTCTGAAATGGACTAATCTACTTCACAATATTCCTTATGGGAACAAATTCGGTCAGTACTGGCACCTGAAAATACTTCTGGAGTGAAAAAATATCGTTAACCGGGGGTCCACTGTAATTGTATAAATAATGTCAACCAATTCGTGACTGCGTATTAGAATGGCTAGTTGGACACTTATTGGACGGTGATGTCATTTGTTTACTCCTGAACATCAGCAAAAATCGAACATTTCTGCTACTTTTGAGCTCAGTTTCAAGGTCCTTTTCATGGCGAAACCAATCAAAATCATTCTATTTCTGTAACATGTCTTCCACTGTATCAAATGAGACCAAGAAAACCAGAATACAACCATAAATACTCTACGAAAAGGCACCTCAAAGTATTTTAATCCAAAAAAAGGTTGGAGTTTTTTCTCATTATGCACTGCATGCTGCAGGATTTTTTATATTGCGCACACTGACCACACATACCCATTGTCTCGTGGGCCTACCAGCTTTCTCCCGCTTGATTTGAAGCCGCTAGAATTTTGGCGTATTATTACGTCAAAAACACTGGCTTGTAAGACATATACATGTATATATGATACCGACAGTCAAAGGGTTAATTAAAATCCAAAAATTGTAAAAAATTCAAATTGCTGTTAGAACCCTCAGGAAAAAAGATTGTAATTGAAAATACAGCACTGTACTGTACAAATAACTCGCTTCATAACACAAGGGAGACAAAATTTGACAGGAAACATAAAGGACTGCATAATATAATGCAGTATATTAAGGTAACTATAATACATTATGAGAAGGCAAAACCCATTGTAATTGGGATTTAAACCAAGACTGTTTAACTGCCTCACAGCATACATAAGCGGGATTACCAATAGACCTCTGTCTGTCTTCAAGAGGAAGCAGGACAGGCACCTAAAGTCAGTACCTGATCAGCTGAGCTGTGGTTTGTACACTGGATTGTATGTGGCTGGCAGTAACAGTCTAGTTGATCAGACCCTGATCCACCACAAGGCCTTGTCAGAGACGCGGGGAACACCCTCCGGGTATATATTTACACCAGTCGACAAGTAGACTGGATAACTGCGAAGACGGAATGAGAAACAGTTGTTCAAATTCTCTAGTACAGTGGTACCCCGAGTTTTGGCCATAATTCATTCCAGAAGACTGTTTGAGTGCCATTACCAAACAAATTTATTCCCATAAGGAATAATGTAAATTAGATTACTTTGTTTCAGACCCCCAAAAATACACTTAGAAAAGCACTTACAATAATACACTTACATAATTGTTCGAGTTGAGAGCTGTACAAAACTCAAGGAAAGAAGTTAACATACTATTAATACTAGACTTAATATTTATTAGGAAAATGAAGAGATTCTAAATAAATTGATCTTAAACCTAATTTGAAAGGAGTGATCATGTTTTGTTGGAGGTATTACCATCCTGCCAAGTGAGTGCAAAACAGAAACCTGTAATTGTTTTACATGATGGTAGGATTGCTGGCGTCTTTTTTTCTGTCTCATTAACATGCAGGGTTTCAGGTACGTCTTGCTACTTCTACTTACACTTAGGTCATGCTACACATGCATGTGCAAGCACATATATATACACACCACTCTGGGTTTTCTTCTAGTATTTCTTACTAGTTCTTGTTTTTTCCACTTATCGCCATGGGGAAGTGGAATAGAACTCTTCCTCCGTAAGCCATACATGTCATCAGAGGTGACTTAAATACTGGGACTGAGGGGGCTAGTAACCCCTTCTCCTATATATATATTACTAAATTTAAAATGAGAAGCTTTTGTTTTTCCTTTTGGACCACGCTGCCTTGGTGAGATATGGCCTGTTTATTGAAAGCAAAGATTGGAAGAAAATATTGCAAGGGACAGATATATACAAAATATACAAAGAATTCTGAAACATATTATACAATGAGTGCTTTAACAAAGGTGCTGGGAAGTCATTAAAAAAAAGAAGGAAAGGACTCGGAAAGCATGTCCACCCTGAGGCTTACCATGGATTCAGCAGCACCAAAAATAAACTTTGTACATAAAAGTGAGGAACAAGGAATAAAGAAACTGAGAAAGAAATAGTAGACAAGAACAAGATGGAGCCAAATACTCTAGACTGAAGAATACCATATATGTATAGGATCAAGGATAACAAAATTAGGGGACAAAATATATAAACCCTAGATATAAAGATGCTTAGTGTTTGCTTGAGAAAAGAATATATTAGATGTATATTAGATGGAATTTAATCTACAATAACCAGTTAAAATGGCACCCATCCAAATATCCAAAGGTGTAAAGAAGCTGTTGTTTTATACTTTATTGTGCTGCATGACCCTTCTTGGTTTAGCACTTTATTTGATTATAATAATATACTTTATTTTCAAAAAACTAAAAGTCAGTAGTAGTTCCATGTGAAATATCACTGTGGCTTTTAAAAAATGCTTATAAAAACTAAGCTATTATCTCTGAATTTTTGGGAGGATTGCATTAAAAAAAAAGTAAACTATTGGACAGGTAGAAATTAGCACACTGGTGATATTTAAAAAGGGTCACAAGGAAGACCCTTTCAACTAGAGGCCTACATCATTGACGAGCATGGTTATGAAAATGTAGAAAAAAGCCATTAGAGAAAAGTAGGTGATGCACTTGGATAGCTTGTTTCTCAAAAATAATTCATGAAATGGGTCGGCAGATTGCTTTGACTTGGGTTTCAAAAATTTTGGATTGAGCTGCCCATGAAAGATTAATATGAAAGCTACAAAACATAGCAAGAATAAAGAGCAAGCTATTACAGTGGATACCTGGAGTATACTTGGAGGGTGTTTTGAGGATTAATGCTCCCGCAGCCCAGTCCATGACCAGGCCAGATGAGATATTTTGTTTCAAAAGAAAATATTAACAGTAAATGGAGGAAAAAATTCTCTTTAGGAAAATGTCACTAGTGGGGTCCTACAAAAATCAGTAACGTGTACAACTTTGATTCTACTTGATTAGCCAAGAATTTTTCCTGTGTGTAGTAGTCCCCCATATCCACGAGGAATACATTTCAAGACCTACCGAGGATACCCAAAACCACGGATAATAGTGAACCCTGTATTTAAGTCATTTTTCATTTACATACATACCGACAAAAAGATTTAAGATAAATTATGCACAAAAAGTTGAGAATTAGCACTTTTTCCCTGATGTTAAGCACTTCAATGCTTCTCTTAGGCTTTGAAAAACTTCCATCATTGTTACTTTTGTGCAAAATTAAGGGTTATTTTCAGGCCACAGTAAATCACAGATGACTAAAACAATGGATAGCAAATCTGCAGATGAAGGGTTATACTGTATAAGATTATTACTATTTTTTAACTCACTGGCTATGTCTGGCCAAGGCAGCGTGACACACAGGAGTGAACATATCTGATCTTTCGTTCATATGCTGTTTTGTTTTTTAACACACCAGCCATCTACCATCAAGGTAATGTGACCTGGTAAAAAAAAAATCCACTGCCACTCAGTCAGTGTCGTGCCAGAAGCATGGGAGAGAAATGGTATGAAATACTGACAAGATGGATAAAGACACAAATGCAGTATAATGCTGTCTTCTATTGACACCGTTTTGTCCACACAGTCAACTTTATCAAGTTGCAGACAGATCAACCTGGGCAGAGAGGATGTTTATATATATAGTGAACAAAGTGATGTGAAGAGTCGGGCAGAGTATGTTGAGGCTACTTTTTGGGTAGACTGATAACAGGTTGGACAATACATGGCCAACCTGTTATCAGATATTACTAAGTTCACACTTAGTAGCACTAATTGCTGAAGGTCACTTATCTCCACCCTGGTTTAACCTGCTAACCTATGCATATTGAAATAACACACCCCTTATCTTTAATGCTTTATTCATTTTTTTTTGACCCTTCTTCACCTTTATATATCCTCTTAACCATCCTATTATTTTTCTTAACTATATCTCAGCATTGTCTCTTCTGCATGTAAATATACTGTATTTCCTGGGAGACTGGCTGTCAACCACTTTCCTGGGTGGGAGATGGCTGGTCTGTTTAAAAAAAAAATGGTTTGCAAAGTCTGCCTGAAGAATAGACCGTTTGATCTGCAATATAAATCTTTTTTGCCTTTTTGAGTATTTATTAGTTTGATACCTTGTCTGTCCTGGTTTTCATGGTGACATCTTTGGGATATTATCACTTCATGGAGGTTTCTTTAGTGAAGTATATGCGGTCTCCACTGTTATATGCAGCAGTCCAGAAAGGATTATATAAGGGATTTATAATAGACAGTGAATTAGTCATTGTAATTAAAATCCCATTTAATAATTCTTAGATTTTTTGTGTTATAGCTGCTGCTAATTTCTAGGGTAATAAAAAGAATACTTTAGTCTGACTCCTTGGTCTTATTCCTTTTCTTCATAGGTCTTGATACTTTGAAAAACATTTGCCAGCCTTTGATAATTTGTCAAGATTCAAAGGGTAATTCACCACTGAAGCAGTGTGTGTGTGTGTGTGTGTGTGTGTGTGTGTGTGTGTGTGTGTGTGTGTGTGTGTGTGTGTGTGTGTGTGTGTGGGGTGTGTGTGTGTGTGTGTGTCTGTGTGTGTGTGTCTGTGTGTGTGTGTCTGTGTGTATGTGTCTGTTGTTCTCAGTCTCTCCTTGACTTTCCTTAATACTATGAATGTTTTAGTTGGAAACTTAGTAACTATCATCATTATTATAGCTAATTTATGTAAGTATTTACTTTATTGGCGGGGGTAACAGGGTGAAAAGTTAGTTACAAAATTTAAAATTCAGAGTTTTCTCTGCTTTGCTCAAAGGTTCTTGTAATTTGAAAACATATTCTTATTAAAAATTGAAGCACGAGACATTACATAGCTTATGGTTGTGTATGTTGATGAACAAGTCATTTAATTTTCTATAAAAATTGGAAGTTTATAACTATAAAAAATGTAGATTTGTATATATCATGTTTTATATTTCCAAATGAAATTTTCAGGTCCATAAGCAGCTCACCTCTGTGGGATACTACAGTGATGCAGAGTCTGTCAGGACTAATGGACTAACTACTCCTACAGCTTCCACACCTGCATGTTCACCCTTGCCACTTTCAACGCCAACTCCTACCCCAAATGGCCGTGGGTCATCAGCAGACTCTGGTGTAAGGCTTTCAAGTGATCGAGAGTCAACTGCTAGTCATGATGGTAAGTCGTTTGTTTGAGTAATGACATAGGGAAGAGTTGTTTAAAATCTTTACTTATTTACTTTTAATATCCGTACTTTTATTTACCAGTAAGGTTTTTTTTATTTCGTGTGTAAGATGAAATAGTATATACTAATTAGCACCAAACTTGCTATGGCATTTTTAGTGTAGGTTTTATTTTTCAATACAACGGATGTCTTACACTGAGGCAGGTGGGATTGAGAAAAGTAGAGAAGGAAAACACTCCAAACACACCGGGAGGATGTTCTGGAGATCAAAGCCCCTGTGGTCTGGTCCATGACCAGGGTTTGATCAACCAGGCTTTTACTGATTTCTTTTTTTACACTGGCCATTTTCCACCAAGGCAGAGTGGCCATAAGAAGAAAAACACATTTTGTCATCACTCATTCCTAACTGTCTTTCCTAAAGTGCTTGGACATCATAGTTCAAATGTTCCATCAAACCACAACATACCCAAGTGTTATACTTCCAACCTCCAGAATACAAGTCTAGCTGGTTTCCTCTGCATTCCTTCATAGATGCATTTAGGCCAGTAGTGGTACCTATACTTTTCAGTTTTTAAAATTATGATTTCTATTGCTCATTAAACATTAAATAGCCTAGAGGAGAGTGATTGAAGTGGATCAATATTTGCCTATACAGGAGGGCCCCACTTTATGGCGTTTTGCTGTTACAGTGATTTTAAATTGCAGCCTCTCCTCACTTAACGACAGAGTTCCATTCCTAAGACAACATTGTTAAATGAATTAGTTGCTAAGTGAGGAGCATACTATAATGGTAGTGAGTTTATGTCAACCATCATTGATATTGTTTTAATGTCACCTTTGCACCATTTATAACATTTCTGGTATATTTTTAAATGTTTATACAGCAGTGTACTGTATATTGAAATAAACAGAATAGAGGAAATCAGCTCTAATATACATTATTTAGGTATGAATGCTGGTCAGGGAGCCCATCGTAAATCCGAGGCATCGGTAAACAAGTACGTTGCTAAGTGAGGAGAGGCTGTATACCCATTCTTCATTTATTCAGACTTCCTACAGTAAATATATTCACCACTCATTATAAGCTAAGGATGAAAATATTTTAAGTTTAAGTAGTGTGTGTACTGTATATGCATTTTTTTTTTTAGGCCTAGCTCTATTGCTCACTTAATATATGATAGGCTTTTATATGTATTTTGAAAGTGAAAAAAGGCTATATTTCACTTTACAGCAATTTTTGCTTTACAACTGTAACCTGGAACCTAACCTGATGTATAAGCGGGGCCTTCCTTAAGTTAGCAGTGATGTTTTATTATTCTCTGCTCCAGAATACAATCATGGACTAATTGAAGTGCATGTAGAAAGCATGGCAAACTGTTGTATTCTATTCTCTCAATACCTTTGGCATCTTTGGCACCATTATCCTGTGCTGCCAAATGAAGTTTGGAAGTTTGATATGTGGAATTCATGCATAATTTAGCTTTAATGGCTTTCTATAAAGCAGTAATTTATGTCAGTCTCCCTGATTGTATAATATATTGTATTCCTCTTTATGGAAATGAAGTTTGTTTGCTTACTCTTGAATAATCTCATTGATATACACTGCTATTTTGGCTTCAGGAAATAGAATCACTCTGAAGGACAACAGTTTTCTTGACAAAGTCAGTACACTCATCTGTACAGTATCTGTGGTCAGACTAATAAATTCCATTTCTTCCACTCTATTTTTACTTTTTTATGGCAGATGAGTGAGTGGAGGGGACAAAAATGTTTCTAAAATACTTCCTGCTTGGAAGTTCATAGTTGGGTTCCATTTTTTTTTTTTTTTTCAAAAATTTACTGAAACCCTTGGTATTAACTACTGAAAAAAGGTCGGTCATCAACTGTGTATGTGGGTAACCCTCGTAGTCATGAGACATTGTTAATTTTACTATTTTAAAGCACGTGTAATGCTGTATTTATAAAATGTCCAGACGTGTTAGTGGCTTTCTTTGTACTTAACACTTTATAAAATATAAATTACGTATTGTAACCTTAGCAAAGAAATAAACTGTATTTGTATTTATATTTGTATTTGCAACTTTTTCACCGATAACAATACCATAAAAGTAGCTAATACCCCTGATACTGATACCAGTACTTTGGCCTGCTGGATGCTCAAGCCTGTACCTGTCAAACCTTCACATTTTTGTGCAGCCCTAACTGGAACATTCCCTACACCACCTTCCATCCACCCCAGATTTATATATATTCTCTTGGTTAGCCTAAATTGTTTCGTCTTTCTGAAATGCCCAAGCCATCCTGACCCCTTTGCCGGACAAGAAACTATAATGGCGGTAGGGTGATCCAATAAAGAGGAAACACTTTCACTGTCACTCATTAAATTATTGTCTTGCCAGAAGTGGGATGACATCACAAGTCAGATGGCCATTCAAATTGCAGCATCCCCACCCCTCTGATTTCAGAGTGCAGGCACTGTACTACCCACCTCCTGGACTTAAATCTTCGCTTACCAGTGTCTCAGAATCCCTTCATAAGTGTTACCTTATTCACATTCCAACAGCACGTTGTCTTAAAACCCACTTCTCCATTCGTATCTAACATGATCGCATATGCCTGTTGGATGTCTATGCTCGTAACACTCAAAAAAAACTTCCTTTACCCCCACTCCCTTCACTCTTTTCTGGAATGACCCCTATCCCTCCTTCTCTCCATCTTAGATTTATACATCTTTCTAGCCTTCTTGTTTTGCCCATCCTCTCCAGATGACCAAACCACCTCAGTAACCCCTCATCTGAATTCTTTCTTTCAACACACACCGGCCGTATCCCACCAAGGCAGGGTGGCCCAAAAGGAAAAACAAAAGTTTCTCCTTTTACATTTAGTAATATATACAGGAAAAGAGGTTACTAGCCCCTTGCTCCCGGAATTTTAGTTGCCTCTTACAACACACATGGCTTACAGAGGAAGAATTCTATTCCACTTCCCCATGGAGATAAGAGGAATTAAACAAGAATAAGAACTAGAAAGAAAAATAGAAGAAAACCCAGAGGGGTGTGTATATATATGCTTGTACATGTAAGGTGAGTGGTGCGTTGAGGTATATGTGGAGTCAAAAAACGTTATCTATGGAGGCAAAGAAGGGAATATATGAAAGTAAAGTAGTACCAACACTCTTATATGGGTGTGAAGCTTGGGTGGTAAATGCAGCAGCGAGGAGACGGTTGGAGGCAGTGGAGATGTCCTGTTTAAGGGCAATGTGTGGTGTAAATATTATGCAGAAAATTCTCGATGTGGACATTAGGAGAAGGTGTGGAGTTAATAAAAGTATTAGTCAGAGGGCAGAAGAGGGTTTTGAGGTGGTTTAGGTCATTTAGAGAGAATGGATCAAAGTAGAATGACATGGAAAGCATATAAATCTATAGGGAAGGAAGGCGGGGTAGGGGTCGTCCTCGAAAGGGTTGGAGAGAGGGGGTAAAGGAGGTTTTGTGGGTAAGGGGCTTGGACTTCCAGCAAGCGTGCGTGAGCGTGTTAGATAGGGTGAATGGAGACGAATGGTACTTGGGACCTGACGATCTGTTGGAGTGTGAGCAGGGTAATATTTAGTGAAGGGATTCAGGGGAACCGGTTATTTTCATATAGTCGGACTTGAGTCCTGGAAATGGGAAGTACAATGCCTGCACTTTAAAGGAGGGGTTTGGGATATTGGCAGTTTGGAGGGATATGTTGTGTATCTTTATATGTGTATGCTTCTAGACTGTTGTATTCTGAGCACCTCTGCAAAAACAGTGATAATGTGCGAGTGTGGTGAAAGTGTTGAATGATGATGAAAGTATTTTCTTTTTGGGGATTTTCTTTCTTTTTTGGGTCACCCTGCCTCGGTGGGAGACGGCCGACTTGTTGAAAAAAAAAAAAAAAAACATGTATGTGTAGTGTGACCTAAGTGTAAGTAGAAGTAGCAAGACGTACCTGAAACCTTGCATATTTGAGACAGAAAAATGGACACCAGTAATCCTACCATCATGTAAAACAATTACAGGCTCATCTGAATTCTCTGCATAATATTTACACCATTCATTTTCCTCATACACATCTCCATTGCCTCCAGCCTCCTCCTCAGTGTAACACTCCAAATTCATGCTGCTTGCCTATATAATAGTGTTGGTACAGTGGTACATTCTATTTTTTGCCTCCATGGATAAAAGTCTTTGTCTCTTCAGATGCCTCAATGCTTCACTCACCTTCCCCTCATCAATTCTGTGGTTTATATTTTCAGTTCTTCAGTAATTTTGTAGTTTTACTTTCACTAATTTTTAATTCAGCGAGGTGTGTGCATCTCTGGTTAAAGGTTTATATGCTAAACTTTCATGTATTTCAAGTAAATTGCATCTTTTATATTAAAAATGTCTAGGAGCAACACTAATAAGTCTGTAAGTGGTAAGAGGAAGAGAAAAGTGCTTTCAGTGGATTCTAGGAGACAGCAAGTGTATCTCTGTTAAGGTATGTACTTTTCTATATGTAGCTGCAGGAGTCAACTCTCAGCTCTTGGCTCTGCCTCTTTTGCTGGACTTTATTTTTTTTTAAGAATAAGGTCACAGTACCATGGATGGAAGAATTCACAACTGACCCATAATGTAGAGAGAAAGTTTTGAACTCTATCTCACTCCATTTTAATATTGGCCAAGATAGACTGAATCGTCATTCAGAGTTTCCTCTCTAGATCTTGGGCTTGTTGTAACTTGATTTTTGTTTTCTATTTTTGACAACTTCATTGATTTATTGTACATTTTTTTTTTTTTCAACAAGTCTGCCGTCTCTCACCGAGGCAGGGTGACCCAAAAAAGAAAGAAAATACTTTCATCATCATTCAACACTTTCACCACACTCACACATTATCACTGTTTTTGGAGAGATGCTCAGAATACAACAGTTTAGAAGCATATACGTATAAAGATACACAACATATCCCTCCAAACTGCCAATATCCTGAACCCCTCCTTTAGAGTGCAGGCATTGTATTTCCCATTTCCAGGACTCAAGTCCGACTATATGAAAATAACCAGTTTCCCTGAATTTTTTTTTTTTTTTTCAACAAGTCGGCTGTCTCCCACCGAGGCAGGGTGACCCAAAAAAGAAAGAAAATCCCCAAAAAGAAAATACTTTCATCATCATTCAACACTTTCGCCACACTCACACATTATCACTGCTTTTGCAGAGGTGCTCAGAATACAACAGTTTAGAAGCATATACGTATAAAGATACACAACATATCCCTCCAAACTGCCAATATCCCAAACCCCTCCTTTAAAGTGCAGGCATTGTACTTCCCATTTCCAGGACTCAAGTCCGACTATATGAAAATAACCGGTTTCCCTGAATCCCTTCACTAAATATTACCCTGCTCACACTCCAACAGATCGTCAGGTCCCAAGTATCATTCGTCTCCATTCACTCCTATCTAACACGCTCATGCACGCTTGCTGGAAGTCCAAGCCCCTCGCCCACAAAACCTCCTTTACCCCCTCTTTCCAACCCTTTCGAGGACGACCCCTACCCCTCCTTCCTTCCCCTTTAGATTTATATGGTTTCCATGTCATTCTACTTTGATCCATTCTCTCTAAATGACCAAACCACCTCAACAACCCCTCTTCTGCTCTCTGACTAATGCTTTTATTAACTCCACACCTTCTCCTAATTTCCACACTCCGAATTTTCTGCATAAATTTACACCACACATTGCCCTTAGACAGGACATCTCCACTGCCTCCAACCGTCTCCTCGCTGCTGCATTTCCACCCAAGCTTCACATCATATAAGATGTTGGTACTACTATATTTTTCATACATTCCCTTCTTTGCCTCCATAGATAACGTTTTTTGACTCCACATATACCTCAACGCACCCCTCACCTTTTTTCCCTCATCAATTCTATGATTAACCTCATCCTTCATAAATCCATCCGCCGACACGTCAACTCCCAAGTATCTGAAAACATTCACTTCTTCCATACTCCTCCTCCCCAATTGATATCCAATTTTTCTTTATCTAAATCATTTGATACCCTCATCACCTTACTCCTTTCTATGTTCACTTTCAACTTTCTACCTTTACACAACAACAACCCCTCTTCTGCCCTCTGACTAATACTTTTATTAACTCCACACCTTTTCCTGATTTCCACACTCCGAATTTTCTGCATAATACAGTGGACCCCCGGTTAACGATATTTTTTCACTCCAGAAGTATGTTCAGGTGCCAGTACTGACCGAATTTGTTCCCATAAGAAATATTGTGAAGTAGATTAGTCCATTTCAGACCCCCAAACATACACGTACAAACGCACTTACATAAATACACTTACATAATTGGTCGCATTCGGAGGTAATCGTTATGCGGGGGTCCACTGTATTTACACCACACATTGCCCTTAGACAGGACATCTCCACTGCCTCCAACTGTCTCCTCGCTGCTGCATTTACCACCCAAGTTTCACACCCATATTGTACATATACAGGTATATTTAGTTTTTGCAAGTATGGAGAGTTCATTATTCTTTGATATATATGAAAAAATGGATTATGTTTTTTTTTTTTTTCAATCTGTCAGAGGATTGATTTCCTTTATTGTGTTTTTCATTCATTTCCTTTTGAGGTACATCGATTTTTTTGAATACTCTGTATTGCTTTTGAGTTTAGTATGTGGCGAGCTATCCGGTATTTGTTCACTACAGATTTGTCAGTAAATGTGCATTTTTTTGTATTTTTATGAAGCTGTTTGAGGATTTTATTTATTTTTTCTCATTTTTATGGAAAGCATTTATTTTTTGCATGTTTGATGAATTTGGTGGACAAATATTTCTTAGGTACAGATTGGTCAAGAAATATTGAAGGGCTCTAGGTCCAAGAAAATGGAGCTAACTTCTCCTTCCTTAGACTGAATCTGATTGCCTCTCAGTCTCCAGGCACTGTATGACCCACTATGGGTTTAGTATTCCTCTTATGACTGTAATACAGAGGATGATCACTGTTTCATTCATTGCTTTCTTAAAATTATTTTGCATGCTGGTGGTGGTTTTGTATCGTATTCAATCGACCCTCAACTAACGGCGGCATTAAGTAATGGCAATTTTGTCTCATGGCGCTTTTTGCCATAGAAAAACTGCCTTAACCAGTGGCGAAAAACTTAACCAACGACGTTTGTCCGGAAGTGTCGATTCAAATTCAAAGTTTATTCTCTATAAGGATTACAATGCTGAGTTTACAGAAATTTGGTTATTGTTTGGTTTACATGTAGTAAAATTGAGATTACAGAGTGTACCACTAGAACGCTTAGCATGGCTAGGCATTTCGGGCATACTTAGTTTTATTCTTAATTCTTTATTCTTAATTCTTTATTCTTAATCGATGTGCCCGGAGCGTGGCCTGAGCGGGCCCAGCCACTCCAAGAGTCGGTGTACCATCGTTTACAAGCTGTTGCAGTTGGTTTCCACATGTGCCTCCCATATATTTTAGATTATTCCACTATTTCTAGAGCTTGTAACTGCTAAATAAGCCACCATGGGTCCCAAGAAAGCTTCTAATGCCAAGCCTGTGTTAAAAAGGGTGAGAATTACAATGGAAATGAAGGAGATCGTTGAAAAATGCGAGAGTGGAGTGCGTATGGCTGAGTTGGAAAGGCAATACAACAAATCACATTCAACCATCAGTACTACCTTGGCGAACAGACAGGCAATCAAGGAAGCTGTTGTTGCGAAAGGCTCAAGTATGTTTTCAAAACGGAGACCACAAATAGTTGAAGAGGTAGAGAAACTGTTATTGGTATGGATAAATGAAAAACAATTATCAGGTGATAGTGTTTCTCAGTCTGTAATTTGTGAAAAGGCAAGGAAGTTGCATGATGATCTCATTAAGAAAATGGCTCAAAATAGTGCTGCTGATGATAAATTTAAGGCCAGCAAAGGCTGGTTTGAGAGATTTAAGATTTGTAGCGGCATACACAGTGTGGTAAGGCATGGTGAGGTAGCCAGTTCAGACAAAAATGCAGCTGAAAAATATGCGAAGGACTTTAAGGAATACATACAGACTGAAAACCTAAAACCTGAACAAGTGTTTAATTGTGATGAAAGAGGTCTGTTTTGGAAGAAAATGCCAAACAGGCCCTACATTACTCAGGAGGAAAAGGCACTCCCAGGACATAAGCCTATGAAAGACAGGCTGACAATAATGTTGTGTAGTAATGCTAGTGGTGATTGCAAAGTGAAGCCTTTATTGGTGTATCACTCTGAAACTCCCAGAGTGTTCAGGAAAAGCAATATCGTCAAGGGTAATTTTTGTGTGCTGTGGAGCTCAAACAGTAAGGCATGGGCCACTAGGGTATTTTTCTTGGACTGGTTTTATGGTGTGTTTGGCCCCACTGTGACAAAATACCTCCAGGAAAAGAAATTGCCACTCAAGTGCCTCCTGGTAATGGACAATGCTCCTGCTCTCCTCACGACTTGCAGGAGGAAATTGCAGGGGAGTTTGGTTTCGTTAAGGTGAAGTTTTTGCCTCCTAATACAACTCCACTCCTCCAGCCCATGGACCAGCAGGTCATTTCAATTTCAAAAAACTCTACACAAAAGCAGTGTTTCAAAAGTGCTTTGAAGTGACCTCAGACACTCAGTTGACCCTAAGAGAGTTTTGGAAAGATCACTTCAATATCCTCAGTTGTGTAAACCTTATAGGTAAGGCTTGGGAGGGAGTGACTAAGAGGGCCTTGAACTCTGCTTGGAGGAAACTGTGGCCAAATGTGTAGAACAGAGGGATGTTGAAGGGTTTGGGGCTAACCTCCAGGAGGCTATGCCAGTAGTGGAAGCTATTGTGTGTGTCATTGGGGAAGTCCTTGGGGTTGGAGGTTTGTGACGAGGAAGTGGAAGAGTTGGTGCAGAACGACGAGGAAGAACTAACCATTGCAGACCTGCAAGAGCTTCAGGAGAAACAGCAACAGATCACATCTCAGGAATGTTTTTCGGAGCAGGATAAAGAGAGACAGAAGAAGATGACTTCATCAAGGATTAGGGGAAATGTGTTCAATGTTTACAAAGGTGCAAGCATTTATTGAAGAATTTTATCCTGTCACCGAAGTTACAAGCTGTGTTGGCAACATGTACAATGACTCTTGTGTCCCATTTTAGGGAAATCCTAATGGCCCGTGAGAAACAGAGCTCTCTGGACAGCTATTTTGTGCGATAGGGGTCCAGTGACTCTCAAGCTGGTCCTAGTGGCATTAAAAAACCAAGGAGGGAGGTAACCCCACCAAAGGACTTGGTACCTGAAGTCCTTCTGGAAGGGGATTCTCCTTCCAAGCAATAGACAATTCTGAATTTCCCCTGCTGCTGGCACATCATTCATCAACAACTCCACAATAAAGGTAAGTGGTATTTAATTATTGTTTATTTTGCATGTCCCATTCCTTTCCATATAAGGAATTGCATATTTCACGTAAAATATTTTTTTCGGACTTTGGGGTGTCAGGAACGGATTAATTCTATTTCCATTATTTCTTATGGGGAAAATTAACTCAACCAACGGCAATTTCGACCAACGGCAGCCCTCTGGAACGGATTAATGCCATTGGTTGAGGATCCACTGTACTACATTTTTTTTGTAATGGTTAAGAAACATGTTTTATTTATATTATGCAGTATGTTTTACTATACAGTGGAACCCCTGTATTTGTGGGTCGTGTATCTGTGGTTTCAGTTATCCGCAGTTAGCCATGGCCTGAAAATAACCCTCAAAGTGCAAAAGTAGTGATGGTGGAAGTTGTTCAAAGCCTAAGAGAAGTTTTGAAATGATAATTCTTCACTTATTGTGCATAATTTATCAATTAAACTTTATAAATAGGTATGTATGTAAATGAAAAATGACTTATATATAGAGTTAGCTACTATCCATGGTTTCAGTATCCATTGCAGGTCCTTGGAACGTATCCCCGCGGATATGGGAGTCCTAGTCTACTGTAATATGGAATTGGGATTTTTATGGTCATTTTGTGCTATATTTAAGTAAGTTTAGATGAATTTGATATAAAAATATACGCAAATATACTTTCTGTATCTTGTTGTAATTATTGAAGGGTAAAAAATATTGATTACAGGTATGGGGTATTCATAATTTTTATTGTTAATCTTGTAGGTCAGATAATTGAGTGACCACTGGATTTTGCTTGTTCTGTCTTCATTTTTGTCTGAGGTTCCATTATTGTCTCAGCTCTTTCTGAGAAATATTTATCTTTCTTTTTCTCTCTCTAATGCAAGCAAGTGCCAATTCTGATTTATTTTTTTTAGTTACAATTGAATTCAAAAATTTTATATAGTACAAGTCTTCCATCACAAATCTGGCAGTCAGACATCCAGTTCCATCAGTTATTCAGCACTAATTTCAGCTAGCATAATTTCAAATTTCCAGGGTTGCCACACCAACCTGCTGGTACTGTTTGGTGGTGCTACTTGCTGCATAAGTCATTCCAGTTTCTTTTTCTCCATTTATTGTTATAACCTGCTTTTAGCCCTAGCCATGGTTCCAACGAATAAAAGAAATGCTTCTCGTTGTGTAAAGCACATGCACAGTACATTGTCCATAAAAGATAAGGTGGGTTTGAAGCCACTGTAAGTTGCCATGATCTCAGTTTCGTGATGCAGGGGAATATGCTTTGTTATTACGCCAATATCAACACTTAGGCTTATATGCCTATCACAGTTGATCTAATATGACATAATGAATGATATAAATAGCATAAAAACATGTTAAATACACCAGAATGAATAATATTTGGCATAATACCAAACGGTTCGACAGAGGTATGAAGAGGATATGGTATACAAGTACAGAGTATAGCACAGGGCTAACTGTGATATATACTCGCAGTGCACCATAAAACTTAAACAAAAATTATATTTTCTCTACATAGATTATCATACATAGCAGCATATATGTAGAGAACCTAGGATAACCTAAAAAGTCAGACAAAGTGACTTATTTCTAGTACCTGGCTTGGGCTTGCCATATGTATGTTTTTTGGTAAATAATTTTTTTTTTCAGTTGTTTGTTGGGCTACCTTATTGAAACTTGGGCAATGTATGATGGAAAGATGCTTCTTAACATACACTAAAAATGAAAGAAATTGGACGATAAATAACAGAGTTCACTTCTCAGCCATTAGTTGTTCCTTAGCAGTATATTTTTGTATGGTTTTTATGGCTGTATTCTAGTTTTTTTGGTCTCATTTGATAGAATGTAAGATATATTATAGAAATAGATATGCTTTTGATTGGTTTCATGACGAAAAGTACCTTGAAATTGAGCTCAAAGTAGCGGAAATGTTCGATTCTTTGGTGATGTTCAAGAGTAAACAAATGACGTCACCGTCCAATATGTGTCCGCCTGCCAGTCCAAATTCTAATACGCAGTCACGAATGGATTGACATTATTTTTACAATTATTACAATAATGCAGTAGTTTGCATAAGAGTAAATCTTCTTTTTTTGTGTGAATAAAAATTCTAAATGGTAAGCAAGAGTAATATAAGAGGGGCCTGGAGCCATGACTAATGAACAGAGAAAATGTTATTTTAGTGCCAGGAATGTCTGCATTGTTTATTCTGGACCCTATTTTGAAATTGACATCTTTTGAAATTTGTGTGAAATAGGCCAAATTGCCAATTTCTGACCACTTTATTGGGTAGATAAAATAGGTGAATGGGCGGTTTCTTGTACTCGGTCGACAGAATAGAAGTAAGTTTATTCAGGTATACACAAATATAGTTACATAGATTATCATACATAGCAGCGTATGTATAGAGAACCGAGGATAACCCAAAAAAAGTCAAAGTGGATTATTTCGAGTACCTGGCTTGGGCTTGCCATATATGATTTTTGGTAAATATTTTTTTCTCACTTGTTTGTTGGGCTATCTTATTGAAACTTGGGCAATATATGATGGAAAGATACTTCTTAACGTACATCAAAAATGAAAAGAAATCAGACAATAAATAACAGAGTTCACTTCTCAGTCATTAGCCTCCCCTTAGCGGTATATTTTCATATGGTTTTTATGGTTGTATTCTTATTTTTTTGGTTTTATTTAATAGAATGGAAGATATATTACAGAAATAGACATAATTTTGATTGGTTTCACGACAAAAAGCACCTTGAAATTGAGTTCAAAGTAGCGGTAATGTTCAATTTTTGCCAATGTTCAGTGAACTTTCTTGTGTAAGTCAAGTTGGTTAACTTTATTAAGTGTATTCTAACCTAATCACTCTGTAATTCAGCAAACTCAATAATCCAACACACTACAGGTCCCATTGATGCTGGATTTGTGGTGGTGGACCTGTACAATATTAATAAAATGGTATATGTAAAATTCAGCATGAACTACCCTACACACTAGTAAATAACTTATGCTGTAAATGGATAGTTATAAATTTATAAATAATGTATATATTATATAGTACTGTTCCATATTAGCACAGGTTGTTAATTCTGTGCAGTACATCTTGTGCTACATTTAGAAAATTACATTAAAGTAAAGTCTAGTGTGCTTTATTGCATTTGTTAGAGTTGTGCTGTGAAATTAATTAACTCCGTGTGGCTAAAAGTTGTGTCCCGTGAATTGATTTTTACATTAGGAAAAAATCGTACATTTTTGTATGCAATATCTAAATTTTGTTTTGACAGAATTTTCACACAGTAACCTTACTGGGTTGTGTGCTTAGCATTTAGATTACGTTGTAGTAGCAGTTCTTTAATTTTCTATGCAATGTAATATTTACTTGTACAAGAAAACTGTACTTGTCCCTGCTAATATGTACTGTATTTTTTTGTTTATGCACGGCTCTCTTGGCAGGGAGTACCAGGTGTATGTACACAATGGATGCAAATGATTTCTTTCCAAATCTGTGTGTAGTTATGGTTCCAGTTAAAATGTATTTTCATCTACTTGAAATAGATATGGCTTACTTTAGATATGTTAATAAAAATCTTGAACTCCTGCTCCTCAGAAGCTGGATAACTTTACTTGAAAGTATTGCACATTGATTCTAAAACTGTAAAATAAAAAGCAGTACAGTACATTCTCTGTGGCTTATATCCCCCCCTTCCTCGTTCCCAGTCCCAATTAATGTGATTTTGTTTTGGCTCCCATTGTTCACTTCCCTTGTAATTGAGTATTCTCTGCATTCCATCTAGGCACCCCTACCATTACTGTGGAGCGAGGCTTTCTGGACTGTGATTCGCTATCAGTCTGCTCCTCAGCCACTGCTGTTTCTCAGTACTACTATTATGCATGTACGTCACCTTAGAGATTTCTTGCGAAATCTGTTTCTGTTGGGCTGAGTTTGTACCCACAAATACTGTGACAGTTGTTATTCTTGTTAGTTTTGTGTTGCATGAAAACTAGTGTTGATCCTTTGAGCATATATAAGCAGGTATGGAAAACCTCTGACCTGCACCTGGCATTGTCCCAGCCTGCATTATGAGGTGATGAGGAGATTATAAAACTTCTTGGGTAATGAATTGTGACATTTGTTGATATTCTTACATATTGCCATTTATTTTTAAACACACTGGCCATCTCCTACTTAGGTAAGGTAGTGCCCCTCCCCTCCCCCCCCCCCCAAAAAAAAAGAGGGAATTCATCCAGTATCTTTAATTCAATTACTACCTTGTAAGAACCATGCTGACATAACAATTTAGATGACTCTCCAAACTGCAACTTCCTCACCACTCCTTTTAGAGTGCAGGTTGCTGCTACTGCACAACTAAAAGTCACCTCTGCTACTACTATTTCTGTTACCACTGCCATTGGCCAGTAGACCTACTGCAATGCTTGTGTGCTTCTGCATCCATCCTTGCATTGCTTATATTGGCTTGACAAAACTCCTGGAGAACGAAATGTAGCCAAAATAAAATGTCTCATTAGTTGCACATGTACCTGTTTACCATACACTGCCTAGTATACTTAAAAGGCTTCTTTTATTTTTTTTAACTTTTGTCTGCCCACTGAGGCAGGATAACCTAAAAGAAGAAGCATTTTTGCCAATACTACAGTTCAGATGCCCCTCCAAACTGCAAATATTCCCAATTCTTCTTCATAGTGCAGGCACCGACTCTACTTCCCATAGGCTTACTTTCCTGTGAGTTATTCCATATATTGTCCACTTTTTTCTTTTACAAAGGAACTGTGTATGCCATGTTCAAGTCCTTGTGTGCCCGCCCTTCTGTCATGCATATACAGTGGAACCTCAGCACTCAAACTTAATTGGTTCCAGAAGGCTGTTCGAGTGCCTATCTGTTTGAGTACAGAATGGATTTTTCCCAACCAATTTTCGATTTGGTTAGCTGTTGTCACTAACCCTCTTAGGCCCCATGGTGACTTATTTATTCAAATAATATAAAAAACACCAAAAAATGTGAAGAAACATGAAATAGTAATGTCTATTTAATTCCATGTTTCCCAGCTATTTTACTCCCCTTTCTTTCCACTGCCTCATGCATTTCCCCACACTCACATCTGGTTCTTCCTTACTCCTTCAAGATATTAAACATCTCTGCACAATGACTGAAATCACTACTTCCTCTTCCTCTCAACTTGTTTATCTCACTCTTAAACTTTTTCTCATTTTAAGTAAAATTTGCTGATTAATCCTTGCCCATTCTTCATTCCCTCTCCAATTTTAACCTTTGTTTTCTCTCTCTTTTTGTCTTCTGTCCTTCATATATCACATCTGCATTGTAAAAGCCTCTCATATGCTAACTTTTTTCTTTCTTACCACCCTCTTTATCTCATTGTACTATGTAAATGCAGTACTGTATATATGTAGAAATTTAAGATTGGTAAAAACTAGCAAACTCATGAATGTCATTGATGTCCAACAATTTTCTAGACAACAAGAAAGATGTGATGTAACGACTCATTTACTGTAGTTCTAGTACAGTATGGAAAGTAATGCAAAATGAAAAAAATAATTAGAAATGGGAAGCCCACTTCAGAAAAAAATGAATAAATTTGTACAATGTATTTGCTAGATATGAGAAAAAAAATTTGCTATGTTTTGAGATTTATTTATCTTCCCTTAAATAAATTAGGGCCTAAAAAATATGATGGACCTAAGGCTGAAGCATTTTTTTAGCATACAGGTAGAGCAAGATCTGGTCATTATCATTGCCCATCTAGTTGTTTGTTTCTCTAGGTGACGGAGGACCTAGTTCTTATTTTTCTTCATTCCTCATTTTTCTCAGCTCAGGTTCCAGTCTGGATGCACTCTGACTTTCTTGAGTTTCACTTTGTGTTTTACTAGGTGAGGGTTCTATCTAGGTATTTTATACTCAAGTAAGGGTTGCACTTGTGAGGTAAATTGTGTTTTGAATGTGCCTTAAGTTCATGAATGCCACTCTTGTGTTTGTAGACTTAGCCTGTGCTGCTGATGTTATCTTGTTGGTGTACTTCAAAGCATAGGTTCCATATAATGGTAAGTCCTAGGTTTTTTTTACCTGTTTGTGATTTTTTTTTAATGCTCCAAATATTACTCAGTCATTGTTCCCACATCTTCATAACTTTGCTTTTTTTACCCCTGGGGTTAAACTTTATTACTCATTTATTAGACTACAGTATTCCTTGAGTGCGAGTGTCCTCTTTTTGTAACCTTCTTGTATCTTCTTCAATTTGTATTCTCATTATTTTGTCATCCTGTGCAAAGAATATGTAGGAGTACAATATATTCCTTTAGTCAGGTCACTAATATACACTTGGGACAATATCGAGCTTCTGTTTTGTTATATTCCACATTTAATCTTGTTTCTTTCTATATCATTTGCTGTTTGCTATACTTCGAAAGTGCCTTGATACTGGTGAAGTGCTCTTGATCCAAGAAATTGGAGCTACCCTCCCCTTTCTTGGATAAAACCTGACTGTTTCCCATTCCTCAGGTGCTGTGTCATCCCAAAGGGTTTAGCGCTTCCCCATGAATATAAAATACAGTAATAATAATTACAATTTTTCAATCTTTTGCTCATTTAAGAAGTTTTTTGTAGGTCATTTTGCATGGGTGCATTTTTTTCCCATCTTTCTACTTCTTCATGCATTTTGGTATTTTTCACAAATTTTTAGTCTGGTTTGAGAAATTAGTGAATTAAATATGCTGTGTTTTTTTTATTTTGGCAGAAATCATTTCTCAATAAAATACTTAGAAAGAAAATGTAATAATCTCAAGTTATGATTATATAATGTTTATATTATCTTATGAATGGCAACTCTGTCTAGCTCCCTAATAATCTGCTGGAAAATGAAGACATGTTAGTAAATGTGTCCACTCGTGTATGTACAACAAATTTTACCAGTTGTACTGTGTTGTACAATAGATTATCAATTATCTGGCACCTTTAGGGGTAGAGGTGTGCTGGATATTCATCCACACCGGATAATCTCATAATTTTTTATGGTCTTTTCCTTTTTATTTTTACACATTTCCTTTTAACATTATCTGTTTATATGCTGGGTTGAAATAGACCACTGAATGATGTTAAACACCAAATAACTGATTGCCGGATCATCGATGATTTACTGTGCGTACTGTTCCACACTACATGCGTTAAATGCCAACCACTGCTTAGCATGGTAACTCTGTTGACTGACACTGCTGCTTTTATATGACCTTACCAAACTGCACAGCTTTGTAATTACAGTATGTAAATGAATTGTATGTATGCTTATCCAGATTGCACCTCCTTTACACTGCATTGTATGTACACATACCCAGACTGCAACCACTGTAATGGCACTTAGATGCACTCTTGTCATGAATAGGTGTTGCTATGGCTTTGTGTCATGACAATTGTCTTCAATAAGTACCCAGTAGATTGATTTTTTTAGTCTTAGTATTGTTTATATTTAAGTGTCCATACATTCATTGCTTGATATTCTGCATACAGCATTTATCATCTTTTAAAAAATATTCCATAATATTTCTAGGTAATTAAAATGCAATATTCATTATCAAACTTTTCTTGCTAAATGCACTAAAAATACAGCTTTTACACAATAAATAATGCTGTTTTGTTTTATCATGACTTCGGCTGTCCCAGAGAGACATCCTGGTTTGGGCCATTCCAGACTTGACATCATGTATTGGGCCATTCCAGACTGACACTGTGTCTTGGGCCATCCTGGATTGACATTGTGTCTTGGGCCATCCCAGACTGACATTGTGTCTTGGGCCATCCCAGACTGACATCGTGTCTTGGTCCATCCCAGACTGACATCGTGTCTTGGGCCATCCCAGACTGACATCGTGTCTTGGGCCATCCCAGACTGACATCGTGTCTTGGGACATCCCAGACTGACATCGTGTCTTGGGCCATCCCAGACTGACATCGTGTCTTGGGACATCCCAGACTGACATCGTGTCTTGGGCCATCCCAGACTGACATCGTGTCTTGGGCCATCCCAGACTGACATCGTGTCTTGGGCCATCCCACGACTGACATCGTGTCTTGGGCCATCCAGACTGACATCATGTCTTGGGCCATCCTAGACTGACATCGTGTCTTGGGCCATCCCAGACTGACATTGTGTCTTGGGCCATCCCAGACTGACATCGTGTCTTGGGACATCCCAGACTGACATCGTGTCTTGGGCCATCCCAGACTGACATCGTGTCTTGGGCCATCCTAGACTGACATCGTGTCTTGGGCCATCCCAGACTGACATCGTGTCTTGGGCCATCCCAGACTGACATCGTGTCTTGGGACATCCCAGACTGACATCGTGTCTTGGGACATCCCAGACTGACATCGTGTCTTGGGCCATCCCAGACTGAAGTTATGTTTTGGAATGCTGACACATTTTCATTAAAATTTTAACAGTAATAAGTCTTGAATTAAAAGATCAGTCTTCCACGACGGTTATAAATGTGCTAAGCAGGTACAGTTTGAGCATGAATTGCCCAGAAATTGTATGCTAGTTTGGGTGATTATGTATTTTTACACAGTTATTAAATCATGACTTAACTTCCTTTCATCCCTATTTCTCTGTCCTCTTCATTATAGTGTACCTGAATAAACAAAAACCCTTAACCTTATGTGTATATAATAAAAAATGCCCTTCAAAATGCACTTCCTTATGCAAGTGTGCAGTTTAAACATACAGTTAAATCACAATGTGTAAAGTATTTATATCAGGTTCCTTGTTAGATACTGTTGAACACCCAAATTCTTGCTCTCTGTAATTTGCAAAATTTGATTAATTGGTTGCTTTTCTGAAAGGCAAACCTGGGAATAGCTCCTGTTAAAGAGATGCCAGATGAATCCCTGTCTGAAGCAGAATTGATTAAACTGACATAATTTAGTATTATTTATGAATTGCATATTTATGAGGCTTCTAGAAATGTGGCCCTAACAAATTTGGGGGTTTGACTGTGTATACAGCATCCTGATGATTTAAAAAAAAATCAGCCTTAATAAATTAAGTGCTGAATAAATCCCTTTTGTTGCTGCATCTAGAATTCACTTTAAAATGAATAAACACCTACTATTTTTTCCTTTTCCTCTTTTTCCCTCGGTGTTCTTCTCTTTGAAGTCTTATCCCTCATATTGTCTGTTGTCCCTTTCTTATGTGAGCTATCTAGGATTTATGTAGGAAGGTGTTAATAAGTGCCATAGTTTTTCTTAAATATCAGTTTTTTCTTAACTTTTAGCATTTCCTTAACTTTTCACCTAGGGTATGCTTGTATTTTTCCCGAGTACGTTTTCTCTATACTACAGTACTGTATCGTAAACGTGTAATTGATCAATAAGTATATAACATGTTGCTTCATCTGTTGTCATGTGAAAAGTTAGCTTATCAGTGATGTTTATTACCCAACCCTGTAGGTGGTGCGGGATCCCCCAAGGAGTCACCCTCACTCTCGCCTCTTTATGCCACACCAGTTTGCCTAAAACGAGAGGAACAGAGTGGAGACAATACTCCCACTAGTGCACAAACTCCCACAGCTGCCACTGTCAATTCTCCTACTATAAGTGGACTTGCAAACAGGTAGGCTTTTTGATGTTGTTGCCAGTATTTTTCTAAACTCAAATATGAGTTAATAACATATGTAATACAGTGGACCCCCGCTTAACGATCACCTCTAAATGCGACCAATTATGTAAGTGTATTTATGTAAGTGCGTTTGTACGTGTATGTTTGGGGGTCTGAAATGGACTAATCTACTTCACAATATTCCTTATGGGAAAAAATTCGGTCAGTACTGGCACCTGAACATACTACTGGAATGAAAAAAGTTCGTTAACCGGGGGTCCACTGTATAGGATACACAGGGCTCGAGCCCATGGCAGGCAAGTCCTTAAATTAGTAGGCCAGTGTGCCATCCACTGGTTAGCGATACTTCCCGGTATTTTAGGACTGGCTTGCCATAGATTCAAGCAGTCCGTGTGGCTGGTTGTTTATAGCCACATCATTATGATTTATCATGTCATTAATAACTAATGTTTTGGTATATTATACAGTACAGTTACTAAGAAACTGGAGAAAACAATGTGTAACTCACTTGCTGTGGTGTATAATGCTGGTAAAACAACTTTAAATGATTTAAATGATTCATGCTAATATGTTGATATTTTATAAGAATTGTTTCACCAGCATTGTGGCGAACATTTTTTATTGCCTGACAAAATGTGTAGTCTAATACTGGTGGTACCAAAAGTTTTTGAAGAGAGAGTATTTCAGGATATTCTTTTGTTTGTGGCACTGATAAATCAGTGGCTGGGATGAAAGATCTTTAGGTAATCTGTAAATTCTTGACCAGAGATAATGAAGCTGGTACACACTACATGGGCACTCAAGTTTAAAAATGTTGCCAGTTCATTACAAGACAAACAAGGGGACATAAATTACATACAGTCTTACTGTCAAATGGTTTAACAGATATTATGTGAAGGAAACATTAAAAAATTCATACACACTTAAAAAAGTACACTTTGAAAAACATTACAATATGATGGGTAAAGTACTACTGCAAAGCACTTAATATGCCCAGTATTTTGGATAGAATTAGGTTCATATTGAAGAATAAATATTTTGCTAATTTCAGATACAAGCTGTAATCTAAAGTGTTGATATATCTTTTCTAAATCTACAGTAGTGCAAATGCAGGAGGGTTGAGCCGATCAGCTGAGCAGTTGTGTGAAAGGTTGAGTGAGGCAGCAGACTCTTCCAAAGGTCGAGGTTCAAGCACTCTCATACGTAAGGGTCATAAAGGTGGCGGGACATGGGGATCAATCTCAAGGGTATTTGCCAGACAAAAGAAGCGTGCTGCTTTTGATGCTTCACTCTATGATGGTAAGGTCAAAAGAAGATGTAAGGTACATTTCATATGCAGTATAGTTATTTTATCTCCATCCTATTTATCATGTGAATGTTTCTCTCTCTCTCTCTCTTTTTTTTTTTTTAAAACACCAACCATCTTTTACCAGTGAAGGCTGACCCCCCCCCCCCCAAAAAAAAAAAAAAAAAAAAAAAAGAGGAAGCAATTTCTCCATTATTCAGTCACTGTCTTGCAGAAATGTATTGACATTGTGGTTGTGCTGACCCTTGAAACTGCAACATCTTCAATTACTTCTCACCCCTAGGATTCAAGTCCTGTTTGGTCTGCACAGTCTCTACCTTTCTTAAATCCTATATGTTCTAGTACAATCCTACAAACCTCTCATATGCTGTCTTTTCATGCCAGTCATTCCTTTTCCCACCCATACCCACCCTCCCATATCCACAAACTTCTGTGCACTCTAGCACCACATTCTTAAGATCTTTTTTTTTTTTTTTTTTTTTTTTTTATCACACTGGCCGATTCCCACCAAGGCAGGGTGGCCCGAAAAAGAAAAACTTTCACCATCATTCACTCCATCACTGTCTTGCCAGAAGGGTGCTTTACACTACAGTTTTTAAACTGCAACATTAACACCCCTCCTTCAGAGTGCAGGCACTGTACTTCCCATCTCCAGGACTCAAGTCCGGCCTGCCGGTTTCCCTGAACCCCTTCATAAATGTTACTTTGCTCACACTCCAACAGCACATCAAGTATTAAAAACCATTTGTCTCCATTCACTCCTATCAAACACGCTCACGCATGCCTGCTGGAAGTCTACCCCCATAATTCTTTGGCTTCGCCCTCATTACCTGGACACTCTAGCCTACCTTCCTCACATAATTGCTTATGTTTTACTCTGTCTCCTTTAGTTCATTCACATTTGCTTTATTCTTACCCACTGATGACAGTCTTGTGCTTCATCTACCTCTTGACTCACAGTATAGTTCCCACTAAATAATGATCCGACATACCTGTTGGATCATTATGTTATCAGAGGGATGACATCTACATATGAGGCAGTGAAAGGGTTAATGAATTTGAGTCATAATGAAAACTTTCAGTATTTGCACAACTTTTAGTGGTTAATATATAAAGTCGTTTTTTTATAATTTAAAGGCAATAAGCATGTTTACCAGTTTTATGTGACAATTTTTATGAACGCAGTAAAGGTTTCTGTAATTGAGCTTCCCAGAGGTGAATTTTTGCATCTAGGAAAATATAAGGTAGCATTATGAAAGAGGTAATGAAAGAGGCTGCCATCACTGGCAGCCTCTTTCATTACCTAGATGTTTATTTCATATTAAGAGTACTGCAGATAGCATCAGCCCCTCCCTCTGTTATAACAGAGTTATGTACTTTATTTATTAATCAGTGAGTTATTTGAGATTATTATACAGTGGAACCTCAAATTTCGAACGTATCACTTATGGAACTCTTCGAAAATCGACCGCTTGTTTCGAACCAACTTTGTCCCTATTATCGAACTCGCCCCTATTTTCGAACCGCCGGGTACTGGACCTGTCCGCCAGCCTGCTCTGTCTGCATCTCCGTGCAGGTGCCTTGAGCCAATCTGGCTTTGTTGATGCTTGAGTGAACACTGACCTGCAGTCTCATTCAAACATTTTACAATTAACTCATTGTGTTTAGTGCTTGTGGGACTGTGAAATAAGCTACCATGGGCCCAAAGAACTTGCTAGTGGTACCCCTGTGGTAAAGAAAGTGAGAAACACCGTAGACGTGAAGAAGGAAATACAGTGGACCCTCAACCAACGATATTATTCCGTTCCTGAGAGCTCATTGTTAGTCGAAATTAACATCAGTCTAGTTAATTTTCCCCATAAGAAATAATAGAAATCAAATTAATCCGTTCCTGACACCCCAAAGTATTGAAAAATAAAATTTTACCACATGAAATATAATTTTAATACACACAAAGTGAAGAAGACATGTACAATTAGGACTTGAGGTGTCAAGTCCTTTTCTGGGGTTACTTCCCTTCTTCTTTTAATGCCACTAGGACCAGCTTGAGAGTCACTGGACCTCTGTCGCACAACATATCTGTCCATAGAGCTCTGTACCTCCCATTCCTTTAAGATTTGTCTAAAATGGGCCATAACATTGTCATTGTAACAGTCACCAGCACGGCTTGCAATAGCTGTGTTAGGGTGATTTTCATCCATAAAAGTTTGCAGTTCAACCCACTTTGCACACATTTCCTTAATCTTTGAAGTATGCACAATGGATTCCACAACTGGCATAGGCATCTCAGGGTTAGCCCCAAACCCTTCAAAATCTTTCTTAATTTCCATACTAATTCTCACCCTTTTTATCACAGGGTTGGCACTAGAAGCTTTCTTGGGACCCATGGTGACTTATTTTGCAGGTGCAATCACTAAAAACACTGTGATAATATGAAATGTTCCGATTGTATGTTTGGATGCGACCACGGTGGCTGGCTTGTAAACACTGGCACCCATGGGACAAGTGAGGCGCGCTCAGGCCACATGTGGACGCGTCTCGAATGGAACGAATCGCGTTGGTCGAGTTTTTTAGCGCTAGTCGAGGCAAAATTTTTGCGTTAAAATGTATCACTAGTCGGATTTAACGTTATACGATGCCATCGTTGGTTGAGGGTCCACTGTAATACAGAAGTATGAGAGTGGTATGAAACTTGTTGAGCTTGCCAGGATGTATAGGAAAAACAAGTCGACCATCGCTTCTATCCTGGCAAAGAAAGAACAAATCAAGGAAGTTGATGTTGCGAAAGGTGTTAATATGCTAACCAAAAAGCGACCACAGACAATCGATCAGGTTGAGAAGTTGTTGCTGGTGTGGATCAAGGATAAAGAGGTGGCAGGTGATAGTGTTTCAGAGACAATTATTTGTGAAAAGGCAATGAAGTTGAAGGGGATTCCCTTTCCAAACACTAACCCCAACTCCTTCTCTCCTCCTCCCTATCTTCCAGATGCCATCACCAATCCTCAATAAAGGTAAGTAAAAATGTTATTTTATACGTTTATTTAAATTTATTAATACATAATTGTACACTATATTTGTTGTGCGTATGTAAAACTGTAATTAATCTCTATAAAATGTATTTTTTTTTGTGAATATTTTTGGGTTTCTGGAACGGATTAATTGTATATCTATTATTTCTCATGGGAAATACTGCTTCGCTTTTCAAACTTTTCAAATTTAGAACTAGCTCCTGGATAATAATTTTTAATAATTTATGTTAAGCTCTGAATCCATGGGGATCATTCAGCGCATGACGTTGTGGAGGCTTGGTCCTCCGTCTGCTGAGCGCCAGACAGACGCGCTTCCTATTTGTACTCACATAGTTGCTTACTGGAATGGATTAAGTTCGAAATTTGAGGTTCCACTGTATTAATAAAAATATTGCACTAATAATAGAGTAATTATGGTAATTGATACTCATTAATAACCTACATGGAGACAGAAACACACAAGATTGATTGATTTGTTCACTTTGAGACCCCCTTCTGGGATCCTCTCTTCATCTGAAGAGAATCCTAGGAAGGAGTCAAAATATACAGATAAATCAGTCTCCTGTGTTTCTGTCAGTGTGGGTTATTATTGATCAGTGACAAGTATTCATTACACTTGTTATTTATGGTAATTGTTGTACAATGTTTCACAAGACATTTCTTATTGATTGTAGGGATATCAAGCTGTGAAGACCTGCCCTCAGCTCTCAACCATGTGGATGCCAAGCAACCTTAGTTCACACTAATAAGCTCCCTGTGTTTTAATAATTGTACATTGTTACTAAAATGTAACATTTCATAGGCATTTATGATGCATGTAATAACTTAAATGTTACCCTAAAATATTAAATATTTTGCTAGATGTTAGTCCGTTACTCCTGTCAGTTGCATGTGGGCATTTTGGCTTCAAGCCATCTAGTTACTAACCATCAAGCATATTTTAATTCCTAGATAGGGGGATTAAAGTCAGCTGTGTATATACACCTCTCGGTAGATGTGCCCTGTGTATATCCCTTTTAATTTCTTGTGATTAATACCTTGTATTATTGTATTAATATCAACCTACTGAAAATGCTGGAATTTTTTTTGTATTTCATTTTTTGTATAAAATGTATGTGTGTATATTTCATAACTCCAACTAATAGTGAGGCCTCCATTGCAACAGTGAGTTATGAATCATTTACAAAAAGAGTAAATTTTTTCTTTTTGCAAATAACCTAAGTGTTACTAACATGGCATATAGGTAATGGGAGTGACAAGCGTGCTTCCTGGTCTCCAAGTACATCCCTGTGTGCCTCACCCTTGACTGAAGAGAGTTACTCTGAAAAACTTAGACTCTTAGAAGAGGCACAACACATTCCTCTGGAGAGATGGAAAGCTCCAACTGTCCTTGCTTGGCTTGAAGTTACTCTGGGCATGCCTCAGTATGGTGCCATGTGTGCTGAGAATGTTCGAAGTGGAAAGGTAAATTGACACTGAAAATATAGGATAAATGTCTGCTTACAGTGTTTATCTTGAATGAATGTCTGTGTTGTTTCATATACAGTACTGTTCAGTATTAGCATATAAAATTTGTGATGTAATTTTCTTGTTTAATGTTGATAATTATACTCTGTGTGTTAAGGTTCTCCTAGAACTCAGTGATTCAGAATTAGAAGCAGGCCTTGGTATTACACACCCAATGCACCGTAAGAAACTTCGTTAGCCATCGAAGAACTCCGTGAACCTCGCGTATCTCGCTTCCCTCGTATATCTGCGTTGGGACACACATGGGTGTCATCTGAGTGGCTTCCAGATTTGGGCCTTCCACATTACTCTGATACGTTTGCCAACAACCTTGTGGATGGCCGGCTTCTGGAGGCCCTCACAAAAAAGGAGCTGGAGAAGTATCTAGGGGTTCATCGCAAGTTTCACCAAGCTTCAATAATCCATGGAGTTCATCTTTTAAGAATTGTTAGGTTTGATAGGCAGGTGAGCAATATGCTGTAATTAGTTTTTAATTTACTGATTGTGATTACAATTAATGCATATAAATTATGATTCACATAAATGTAATTTTATTTGAAATCTCTTGGTAGAATAAATAATTAAAGTTTATGTATGTAGTATAATTTTTTATTTGCTTACATTCATTGTAATAATTTGAGATTTTACCTGGAAAAACAGATTTTTTACATATAAAATGAATACTAGAGATAATTATTTAGAATTTCTTTGGTGATGAGAGAAAAAAATCTAGGCAATGAAACATTGTATATCAGACTGGAAGGAGGGAGTATGGAGGAAGTAAATGTATTTAGGTATGAAAGATGAGGTGGTGTATCAAAGCATCTGTGGAGACAAAGACTATTATCTATGGAAGCCAAAAAGAGGAATGTACCAGACTATAATGATTCCAACATTGTTATATAGGTGTGAGGCATGGTCTTTAAATGTTGCAGTGAGGAGGAGGCTGGATGAAGTGGAGATGTCATATTTGAGGGCAGTTTGTGTATTGTGACTTTTATGTAAAGAATTCAGAGCATAGAAATTAAAATGGAGATGTGGGGTTACCTACGGTATAATTCAGAGGGCTGAGGAGATTATTGAGGTGGTTTGGGCATTAGAGAGGATGGATCAGCATAGGATGACAAAGAGGGCATAATCTAGGAGGTGGAAGGAAGGAGGGATAGGAAATCATCTCGGGAAAAGTTGGAGAGAGTGGGAACAAAATGTTTTAAGTGCTAGGAGTTGAGCATCTAGCAGGCTTATGGGAGCATGTTAAATCAAAGTTAGAGGAGACAAAGTTTTTATCATTTGATGTGGTGTTAGTGTGTGAGCAAAGTAACATTTATGAAGGGATTCAGAGAAAGTGGTTAGCTAGACCTCAGTCATGAAGGTGGGAAGTACAGTACTTATACTTTGAGGTAGGGGTGAGGATGTTGCAGCTTAGAAAGTCATTTCAGTTATTATGTCTTTACTCTTCTGGCTATACAACTATTAAATAAATTTGAAATAATCTCGTGTGAACAAAACTGAACAGGTATTAGCGGAGCGCCGTCGTCAGTGTGATCTCATTGATACTGATCCAGTTGTGTGGACAAATATGCGATGGGTACGCTGGGCAAGATCCATAGACCTTGCAGAGTATGCAGATAACCTAAAGGGTGAGTGATTCTGTATCATAACTTTGCTGCTTCCGACCATAACAGGCTTAACTCTACACTAAAGCTCTATGAACTCAGATCATATGCACTTTACCTCAGGAACAGATATAAACATGCAACCATAAGTAGTGCATAATTATTTACTCTACCCATAACCCTTTCAGGGTTTCTGATGTACTAGTATGGCTTACACACCAGGGTTATTGACATACTAGTACTCCTAAATTCTAGCACCTTCAAATCTAGCAAGGGAAAGCTGGTAGGCCTACATATGAAAGAATGGGTCTATGTGGTCAGTGTGCATAGTATAAAAAAAATCCTGCAGCACACAATGCATAATGAGAAAAAAAAACTGACAGTGTTCTTGGTTTAAAACAGCGACTTTGCACTGTATTTCCGTATGGTATCTATGGTTGTATTCTAGTTTTCCTGGTCTCATTTTATAGAATGGAAGACATATTACAGACATTGAGATGATTTTGATTGGTTTCACAATGAGAAGTATCTTGAAATTGAGCTCAAAGTAGCAGAAATGTTCAATTTTTGCCAAAGTTCAAAATAAACAAATCATGCCACACGTCCAATACACGTTAATTGGTGAGTCTAGTATTCTTTCACAAGTGTGCTGATATTATTTATACCATTTCTACACTAATGCAGTAGTCTACATAACAGTAAATCTTCTATTTTTTGTGAGAATAGAAATTCAAAGTGGAAAGCAAAAGAAATGTAAGAGGGGCCTGGGGACATGACTAATGAACAGAGGAAATGTTATTTTAGTGCCAGGAATGTATGTCTTGTTTATTCTGGACCCTGTTTGGAAATTGGCATCTTTTGAAATTTGTGTGAAATTGGCAAAATTGTTAGTTTCTGACCACTTTATTGGATAGTTGAAATTGGTAAATGGGTGGTTTCTTGTACTCATTCGATAGAAAAAATGGAGTTCTAGCGGAATAGTTATGTTTTTTGTCGGCTAGTAAACTGGAATTGGCGGAAAATGGGGCTCAAAGTGGGTGAAATCACCGATGCATAAACATCGTTGAGACCGCTAATTTCGCGAGAGCATAATTCCGTAAGTTTTCCATCAAATTTCATACTTTTGGTGTCATTATGATCAGGAGAAGATTCTCTATCTTTTCACAAGAAAAAATAAATTTTTTTTTTTTCCCGAAAAATTTTCGACCCTGAGAACAAGTTTAGGAGAGGGCCTCTCAACCCTGAAAGGGTTAAATATTGGTGTAGCCCAAACCAGCTTCCTGGGTCCTTCCTCTTCCAGCTTTATATCAGCAACCTGAACCAGTACTCTGCTGATAGTAAAACTTTATTTTTCTCCAATATGCTGCTTTAAATGGTGGTATATGATTTTTTCACTTGCATGACAACTAACAAATTTACACTATATTAAAGGATCTTCTTTATTCTGTTTGAGTAAACCAACCAACCAATAAACTTTAGAATAGATGACTCAGATATAAAGAAATGACAAAAGGCAAATTTCTAATCATCTAGATAATAATACTCTTATATAAAACATACCATATAGTGTCAAAAACAGTGAGTACACTTTAAAAAGTTTACTACACTGGATACTACACCTTAGACCACTTGCTCTATGCTACACCTCACCTATTGTCCCTTCTTCCCATAACTTGACCATATTCCCTAACTTCCATAAAATATCTAGCCCTCCTTCCCAGCCTTCCTTAACCCTTTGAGGGTCGACAGGCCCTCTCCGAAACTCATTCTCAGGGTCGGCCAAATTTGAAAAAAAAAAAAAATTATTTTCTCTTATGAAAAGATAGAGAATCTTTTCCCGATCATAAAGACACCAAAAGTTTGAAATTTGATAGAAAACTTACGGAATTATGCTCTCGCAAAGTTAGCGGTCTCGGCGATGTTTACGCATCGGCGATTTTGCCCACTTTGAGCCCCATTTTCGGCCAATTTCACTGTATTAGTCGACAAAAAACATGAATATTTCGCTAGAACTCCATTTTTTCTATCGAATGGGTGCAAGAAACCACCCATTTATAAATTCAACTATCCAGTACAGTGGTCAGAATTTAGCAATTTTGCCAATTTCACACAAATTTCAAAAGATGCCAATTTCCGAATAGGGTCCAGAATAAACAAGAAAGACATTCCTGGCACTAAAATGACATTTCCTCTAGTCATTAGTCACGTCTCAAGGCCCCTCTTATATTCTTTTGCTTTCCACTTTGAATTTTTATTCTCACAAAAAATATAAGATTTACTGTTATGCAGACTACTGCATTAGTGTAAAAAATGGTATAAATATTATTGGTGCACTTGTGAAAGAATATTAGACTCACCAGTTGACGTGTATTGCACGCTTGGCACGATTTGTTTACTTTTGAAGTTTGGTAAAAATCGAACATTTCTGCTACTTTGAGCTCAATTTCAAGGCTCCTTTCATTGTAAAACCAGTCAAAATCATCTCAATTTCTGTAATATGTCTTCCATTCTATAAAATGAGACCAAGAAAATTAGAATACAACAATAAATACCATACGAAAATACACTGCAAAGTCGCTGATTTATTAAAAAAAAATGGTCAAAGTTTTTTTTTTCTCATTATGCACTGTGTGCTGCAGGATTTTTTTTAGACTGTGCACACTGACCACATAGACCCATTCTTTCATATGAAGGCCTACCAGCTTTCTCCCACTAGATTTGAGGCCGCTAGAATTTATGAGTACTAGTACGTCAAAAACCCCTACGCGTAAGACATACTAGTACGACCAAAACCCTCAAAGGGTTAAACCAGATGTACACTGGCCAGGCTGGAATGTCAAAGTAATATACAAACCTAGATGGGATTACAAATAAAACAGAAATTAATAGAAATTTTAAGGGGAAATATTCAATCTCATCACAGTTAAGTAGAATAAATGACTGGCTACTAGAATGGCTGAAAATAAATCAAAACAAATTCCTACAAAATGACTTGGATTAATTGAGGAAGAAATTTAACATTGACAAATGCCATTTAATGGAAATGGGTATCTTATATCCTATCAATGTGTTCTTCATTCTTAACCACAAGTTAGTGTAGGGCTCATCACATTTATCTTGAACATCTTACAAACCCAAGATGTAGAGGAATGTGTGGGTCAACAGACAACACAAAGACCACAGAATAACCTTGAAGCATTATTGAAAACTTCAGATAGAGGTGATCTTAGCAATATTAAGAACAAATTATTACCAGATTGCATGAATGCAGTACATACAGTAGTATACTAGTATATATACAGTATGCTATACTAGTAAACTCTAAAATAAGTATATTAATATAACATCTTGATTATAGCAGTTATTTTCACATTTTAGAATGAGAAGCCAAACTGGGTGCAACTTAAAATATTGAGTATGACTATGTAAGAATGTATTTAAATATGGGTACTGTATATATTTTAATATCTTCAATTTGTTTGCTATTCAGAACATTTATAAGATCTTATCCCTTTTCATACCAACAGACAGTGGTGTCCATGGTGCTTTGGTAGTTTTGGAGTCTTCCTTTACTGCAGACACAATGGCCACTGCCCTAGGGATTCCCCAGTCCAAAAATATAATCCGAAGACACTTGGCTACAGAACTGGAGAGCCTTGTGAATCCTGCAAGGTGACATTTTATGTGACATTTTATGTGATATAAAGATACAAAATTATTATTTTTTTATTAAATAGTGATTGTAAGTGTTTAAGTATCTGGATAATATATATATGGTGGGTTTGTTGGTGTCTTGAATTATGGCAGCTCCTTAATGAATAATGGTGAATGTTTCTTTTAGATCACTCTACTTTGTTGGGAAAGGCCTCTTTTGGTAAAAAAAAAAAAAAAATAAAAATTGAGGCTGAGAAAAAGCTTATAAAATTTCTAAAGTCATTGACTTAGCTTCTTCATTGGTATGTAGAATCGGTATACAAGAGGGTAAAATTAAAACTTGTGAACAGTCAGTGACTCGTGAGAGTACAAAATTATCACAAGGCCATAGTGAAATACTGGACAGTATAGAAAGCCTTATGTATGGATTGGACCTTAAAACAGATGTAATATTTCTGAGCCAGAATAATACAATGTAGACATTTTATTTTTCCTGCAGTTTAACTTACATTCAGTAATATTTTTACCAGACCTGAAGCTCAGTTTATGTTTAGTTATGCAGTAAGTGTAAATGAGGCAAATATTGTGGTATACTGTAACTGAAAATATGTAAAGTAGAATAAAAGGAAAGCTAGAAGGAGCCCTAAACTGAGACATTATAAAGGGTTCAGTGTAATACTTTCATTGCCTTTCTAGGAAGTGTACACTTAAATAAAAAAATTCTGAATAATTATTATACTTTATATGTTATACTGTACTTTTATGATGTAAATAGTTTAGAAAAATAACAAGTTGAAGAATGAGACACTTTTGCAACATTTGTTGCAAAAGTGTCAAATGTACTTTTTTTTTTTTTTAACAAGTTGGCCATCTCCCACAGAGGCAGGGTGATGACCAACTTGTTTAAAAAAAAAAAAAAAAAAAAAAGTACATTTGACACTTTTGCAACAAATGTTGCAGAAGTGTCTCATTCTTCAACTTGTTAGTTTTCTAAACTATTTAGATCATAAAAGTACAGTATAACATATATACTGTAGTATAATAATTATTCAGAATTTTTTTATTGAAGTGTACATTTCCTAGAAAGGCAATGAAAGTATTACACTGAACCCTTTTATAATGTCTCAGTTTAGGGTTCCTTCTAGCTTTCCTTTTATTCTACTTTACATATTTTCAGTTACAGTATACCACAATATTTGCCTCATTTACACTTACTGCATAACTAAACATAAACTGAGCTTCAGGTCTGGTAAAAATATTAATAAATGTAAGTTAAATTGCAGGAAAAATAAAATGTCTGACATTGTACTTTTATGTTTGTTTAAAGATTAATCAACTGCTTATAGCAAGGGTTAATAACAGTATTTTTAAAAAATAATTTTTACAGACAACAGCTTGATGAACAAGCTCGATATGCCAAATTGGAGCGCCGTAGGCAGGAGAAATTGGCAGCTGGAGGAAGTCTAGGACGGTCGTTCTCTCGAAGTTATGGCACTGGTCTAGAGAGAGGAGAAAAAGACAAGAGAAGAGCATCACTAAGAGTAAGTCACTTAGCAGTGTTTAGAGTTTTTAATAAATAAATTGTATTTTTAAAATATCTTTGTGTGACTTGGAATTGTAGAAGAGTATTATTAAGAGTTTGAAAACTGTAGTTAGAAATATGTTTGTAGGATGCGTATGTCTTTTCCTCTTTATGTTAGAAACTGATATGAGTCATAGGGATGTTAGGAAGTATTTCTTCAGCCTTAGAGTTGTTGGGAAGTGGAACAATCTGGAGAGCGAAGTAGGGAAGGCAGGATCCATGCATAACTTTAAGAAGAGGTACAATAAGCCTCTTGTAGCAGGGAAAGAGTGGACCTGTAGCAACCAGCAAAGAGGTGGGGCCAGGAGCTGTAACTCAACCCTTGCAACCACAAACAGGTGAGTGCAAATAGAGACAAATCAATATGGGTACAAACCCAGTTTTAAATGGCTGTGGTGGGAAAGTGATTGCTGATTTATAAATATGTATGTTACTAATTACAAAAAAAAATCAGACTTTCTCCTTAATGAATACACTTATTTATTTTTTTTTTATTTTATACACACCGGCCGTTCACCAAGCAGGTGGCCCGAAAAAGAAAACTTTCACCATCATTCACTCATCACTGTCTTGCAGAAGGGTGCTAACACTACAGTTTTTACACTGCAACATTAAACCACCTCCTTCAGAGTTGCAGGCACTGGTACTATCCCATCCAGGACTCAAGTCCGGCCTGCCGGTTTTCCCTGAATCCTTCATAAATGTTACGTTTGCTCACACTCCACGCTACGTCAGTTATTAATAAACCTTTGTTTCCATTCACTCTATCAAACACGCTCACGCATGCCTGCTGAAGGCCAGGGCCCTCGCAAGACAAAATGCCTTCATTCTTTTACCCCCTGTTCCCTCCAACCTCCTAGGCCGACCCCTACCCCCGTTCCTTCATCTCAGAATGATACACTCTCAAGTATTCGTTTCGCTCCATTCTCTTACATGTCCGAACCACCTCATACAACCCTCCTCAGCCCTCGGCAACAGTTTGGTAATCCCGCCCTCCTCCTAACTTCCTAACTACGAATTCTCTGCATTTTTACACCACACATTGCCCTCAGTCTGACTCTCCACTGCCTCCTAGCCTTCTCCTCGCTGCGACATTCATCACCCACGCTTCACCTCATAAAGAGCGTTGTAAACACAAACTCTCATATATTCCACCTTTGCCTCCAGGACCAAAGTTTCTTTTCTTGCTACCACGACTCCTTAGTGCACACTCACTCTTGTTCCTCATCAATTCTATGATTCACCTCATCTTTCATAACCATCCGCTGACACGTCCCTTTTCCCAAATATCTGATACGTCACCTCCTCCATTCCTCTCCCTCCATCTGATATTCAATCTGTTTCATCCGCTAATCTTTTTGTTATCCTCATAACCTAACTTTCCATGTATTCACCTTTAATTTTCTTCTTTTGCACACGCCTAAGCCCAAATTCATCCCAATCTCTGCAACTTCTCTCAATCTCAGAGCACAGTGTCATCACAAAGCAGCTGTGACAATCCCACTTTGTGTGTGATTTCTTTATCTTTTAACTCCAGCCTTTCCAAGTACCTCGCATTTATTCTCTTACAACCCCATCTTAAATATATTAAACAACCACGGTGACATCAAATCCTAGTCTATGCTACTTTTACTGAAAAAATTCCCTCTTTTCCTACATACTCTAACTGAGCTCACTATCCTCGTAAAAACTCTTCACTGCTTTCAGTAACCTACCTCTACACATACACTTGCAACATTGCCAACATTGCCCCCCCTATCCACCCTGTTATACGCTTTTCCAAATCCATAAATGCCACAAGACCTTTTAGCTTATCAAATAACTGTCCTTATATGTTTCACTGTAAACACTGTCCACACACCCTAATTTCCTAAAGCTCCTTGTTCATCTGTATCTCTGATTCTCGTCTTACTCTAATCTATCAATTAATAACTTACCAACACTTTCCGGTACACTCAACAGACTTATCCTATATTTTTGCACTCTCTATATTACATTTCCCTTTGCTTTATACAAAGGAACTATGATGCTCTCTGCCAATCCCTAGGACCTACCTCTTCCATATTTATTAAAAATTGCAACACCATCAAACTATATCCCCACCTGCTTTAACATTTTATCTTTATCCATCATATCCGGCTGCTTTTTAAACCCCTTTCATTTACCTACTGCCTCACGAACTTCCCCCACATCTCACAACTGGCTCTTCCTCACTCCTACAAATGTTATTCCTCCTTGCCCTATACACGAAATCACAGCTTCCCTATCTTCATCAACATTTAACAATTCCTCAAAATATTCCTTCCATCTTCCCAATACCCCTAACTCTCCATTTAATAACTCTCCTCTCCTATTTTTAACTGACAAAACCATTTGTTCCCTTTGGCTTTCTTACTTGTTTAATCTCACTCCAAAAAAATTTTTCTTATTTTCAACAAAATTTGTTGATAACATCTCACCCACTCTCTCATTTGCTCTCTTTTTACATTGCTTCACCACTCTCTTAACTTCCTCTCTTTTTCTCCATATTTCTCTTTTCCCCCTTGCATCACTTCTACTTTGTAAAAACTTCTCATATTGCTAACTTTTTCTCCCTTACTACTCTCTTTTCATCATCATTCCACCAATCGCTCCTCTTCCCTCCTGCACCCACTTTCCTGTAACCACAAACTTCTGCTGAACACTCTAACACTACATTTTTAAACCTACCCCATACCTCTTCGACCCCATTGCCTATGCTCTCATTAGCCCAAACTATCCTCCAATAGCTGTTTATATCTTACCCTAACTGCCTCCTCTTTTAGTTATAAAAACCCTTTACCCTCTCTTCCCTGATGCTTCTATTCTCCTTGTATCCCATCTACCTTTTACCTCAGTGTAGCTACAAACTAGAAAGTGATCTGATATATCTGTGGCCCCTCTAAAAAAATGTACATCCCGAAGTCTACTCAACAGTCTTTTATCTACCAATACATAATCCAACAAACTACTGTCCCTTTCGCCCTACATCATATCGTGTATACTTATTAAACCTCTTTTCTTAAAATATGTATTACCTATAACTAAACCCCCTTTTTTATACAAAGTTCAATCAAAGGGCTCCCATTATCATTTACACCTGGCACCCCAAACTTTCCTACCACACCCTCTCTAAAAGTTTCTCCTACTTTGCATTCAAGTCCCCTACCACAAATTTCTCTCTACTTGGTTCAAAGGCTCCTATACATTCACTTAACATCTCCCAAAATCTCTCTCTCTCCTCTGCATTCCTCTCTTCTCCAGGTGCATACACGCTTATTATGACCCCTTCTCGCATCCAACCTTTACTTTAATCCACATAATTCTTGAATTTAACACATTCATATTCTCTTTTCTCCTTCCATAAATGATCCTTTAACATTACTGCTACCCCTTCCTTTGCTCTAACTCTCTCAGATACTCCAGATTTAATCCCATTTATTTCCCCCCACTGAAACTCTCCTACCCCCTTCAGCTTTGTTTCGCTTAGGGCCAGGACATCCAACTTCTTTTCATTCATAACATCAGCAATCATCTGTTTCTTGTCATCCGCACTACATCCACGCACATTTAAGCAACCCAGTTTTATAAAGTTTTTCTTCTTCTCTTTTTTAGTAATTGTATACAGGAGAAGGGGTTACTAGCCCATTTATTGTAATAACAAAAAGAAACTTGAACTTTATGCATAGTAACCTGGGTAAAAACTTCTGCATTTCTGCTGTCACACTGAACATTGTATGGACACATGCTCAGAGCTTATAATGCGACCTATCCTCACTGTACATCCTGTGTTTTCTTAACCATTACAGTGAGTTAGTTTCTCACTGTTATTTCATTTTCATAATTTTGTTTTTATTTTTCAACATACCAGTCATCTCCCATTGAGGCAGGGTGGCTCAAAAAAGAAGAAAATGTTATAAATCTTTTCTTTTGGGTATCTCATGGAAAGGCACCCTGTTTCTCTCTGTGAGAAGTGTCAGGTTCAGTATCGGTTAGCCACATTCTGTTAGACTGCCCTCTCTATCAACGAGCACGCAGAATTTACCTCCAACGTCGTCTCCGCTCTCCTACTCTTTCTTTACCTTCTCTTCTTGCTGATGGACCCTCCTTTAATCCTGACTCTCTCATTGACTTCTTGACAACGACTGATTTACTCCACAAACTCTGATGATGATACCTTTCGCACTCCCCTCAGCCCTTTCTACCTCAATCTCTTGCTGCCCTCTACCCTTTCACTATCCACTGCCCTGCTGTTATCCATAACCTATTGCTCATCCATCTCCCTTTTGCCACCTGATACCCTCGCTTCCTTCCTGCCCTGTAGTGCTGTATAGCCCTTGTGGTTTAGCGCTTCTTTTTGATAATAATAATAATAATAATAATAATAATAATAATAATAATACATTTAGTATTTTATACAGAAGGGGCTACTAGCCTCTTGCTTCCTTTCATAATAAATTATTTTAGCTAGATTATTTAATCTAAGCTGTATATGCTATATTTAAATTGTCAATAAATAAATTATAAAACTGGGCTTTCATGTCTGGTAGGAATATGGTGTCTTCAAACTCTTCACTTAATGAGTAAGGATGGGTTGTATAATAAGCCTATTATTTTTTCTTATGCTTTGGGGTTTGCTATCATTCACTAAAACTCTTTCACAAGGATGGGCCCGAACTTCTTCATAAGCTTTGTTTATGCTTCACTAAGCAGTTGCATTTAGAAAGCTATGCTAGTCCACTGAATTTTTTTCATTTATGAAAGCCATTATAAAATATTTACAGTAATTCAAATGACAGATTACCCCTTTAAGTTGATGCGAATTTAAAGAGTAATACTATATGTTTAAATGTTTGTATTTTATCTCTTGGAATACGTACATTAAATATAATTAATTTTTTTGGGCAGTTGCCCGGAAAACACTAATATAAACCCTTTTTTAAATGTTGTTATGTATGTATGATTACATTGTCCATTGGCATATTTTACAAATAAATATTTTATTGGTATTTTGTATTTTACAGTAACAGTGTGAAGATTAAGTTGAGAATTAATTTGTTACATAATAGGTGCTGTTGTAGAGTTTAATGAAAATTGGAACTTTAAATTCATACAAAAATAAAACATAAATTACTAACAAATATGCAATACACAAAGCTTTTACTGTACTTAGTTACGTTAAGGTTTTAGGCCCCAATTTTCAAGGAAAAAAAATTTTGTGGGGCAACCATTTTTGATTAATATTTTGAGGGTTAAATCCTTAATTAAAGGTCTACCCTATAGATTTCCATTTCTTGGTGCATCAAGGGGAAAAATCATACTCGGTAACCTTTTTTTTTTTTTTCCTTAACACACTGGGTCTTCCCCCAAGACGGGTGACCCCCCAAAAAAGAAGAAACACTTTCACCATCACTCACTCCACATTTTTTTGCCAGAAGATCACCAATACTCAAATCAAACTGCAGATATCCCCACCCCTACTAAATAAACGTAAATATAGAGTGGAAATTAAAATTTTTACGCCAAAGTGTGTGACGGCTTGTTTTAATAAAGCCTGCAAAGGTGAAGTTTAGGGAACCCGAAAAGCTTCTTCAGTAATTGTTCCATAAATTTCCAAGTTTTTTTTTTTAACTACTTTTTTTATTTTTTTTTATTTCACACTGCGATTCCCCCCCAAGGGAGGGTGGCCAAAAAAAGAAAACTTTCACCTCTTCACTCCATCACTATCCCGGCCCGGGGTGCTTTACAACTTTTTAAAAATGCAACATTAACACCCCCCTTCAGAGTGCAGGCACTGTACTTCCCCTCCCAGGACCAAGTCCGGCCTGCCGGTTTTTTTCCCGAACCCTTCATAAATGTTACTTTTTCACACTCCAAAAAACGTCAAGTATTAAAAAAAAATTTGTCCCATTCACCCTATCAAAAACGTCACGATGCTGCTGGAAGTCCAAGCCCTCGCACACAAAACCTCCTTTACCCCCCCCTCCCAAACCCTTTTCCCAGGCCGAACCCTACCCCCCCTTCCCTTCCACTACGATGATCACCTTGAAGTATTGGTCTTGCTCCATTTTCTCTACATGTCCGAACCACCCCAACAAACCCTTCCTCGCCCTCGGACAACATTTTGGGGAACCCGCAAACCCCCTCCTAACTTTCCCAAATTACAATTTCGCATTTTATTCACACCACACATTGCCCCCAAAATGCATCTCCCCGCCTCCACCTTCCTCGCTGCAAATTAACACCCCGCTTCCACCCATATAAGAGCGTTTGGTAAACAACTTCATAATTCCCCCTTTTCTCCCAAAGGACAAAGTTTTTGTCTCCCCAACTCTAAGTGACCCCTCCTCTTTTCCCTCACAATTTAGTTCACCCATCTTTTATAGACCCATCCGCTGACAGTCCCTCCCAAAAAATCTGAAAAAGTTCCCCCCCAAACTCTCCCCCCCTCCAAATTTATATTTAAACTTTTTACACCTAATCTTTTTGTTATCCCATAACCTTACTCTTTTCCGTATTCACCTTTTAAATTTTTTTTTTTTTGCACACCCCCACCAAATTTATCCCCAATCCGCAACTTCTCTTCAAATTCCCCAAGAGCACGTGTCATCGCAAAGAGCAGCGTACAACTCCCCCTTTGTTGTGATTTTTATCTTTTAACTCCACGCCCCTGCCAAGACCCTCGCATTTCTTCCTTACAACCCCATTATAAAAAATATTTAAAAAACCCCGGTGACATCACACATCCTTGTCTAAGGCCCATTTTACTGGGAAAAATTTCCCCCTTTCCACATACTTAACTTGAGCCTCACTTCCTCGTAAAAAAATCTTCAGCTTTCAGTTAAAACCACCTCCCACACCATACACTTTTCAAAATCTGCCACATTGCCCCCCCATCCACCCTGTCATACGCCTTTTCCAAACCATAAAAGCCCCAAAAACCCTTTAGCCTTATCTAAAATACTGTTCACTTATTTTTCACTGTAAAAACCGGGCCACACACCCCCCCACCCTTTTCCCAAAGCCTCCTTGTTCCTGCTTCCTTTCTCGTCTTACTTTAAAATTTTTCAATTATAACTCTACAACACTTTACCAGGGACACTCAAAAGACTTATCCCCTATAATTTTTGCACTCTTTTTTTCCCCTTTTCCTTTATAAAAGGAAAATGCTGTCTCTGCCAACCCTAGGTACCTCCCTCTTCCATACATTTATTAAAAAATTGACCAACCACTCCAAAAAATATCCCCCCCCTTTTAAATTTCTTTCTTTTCCCATCAATCCCGGCTGCCCTTACCCCCTTTTTTTACCTACTGCCCGAACTTTCCCCCCCCAATCACAACTGGCTTTCCTCACTCCTACAAAATGTTTTCCTCCTTGCCCTATAACGAAATCACAGCTTCCCCATCTTACAACATTTTTAAAAATCCTCAAAATATTCCTTCCATCTTCCCCAAACCCCTAACTCTCCCTTTAAAAACTTCCCCCCCCTATTTTTAAAGACAAATCCCTTTGTTCTCTAGGGTTTCTTAAAAATTTTTAAATTTACCCCAAAAATTTTTTTTTTTCAACAAAATTTTTTGATAACATCTCACCCCTCTTCATTTGCTCTCTTTTTACATTGCTTCACCCTCTCTTAACTTCCTCTTTTTTTTCCCCAACTCTTCCCCCCTTGCATCACTTTTTACTTTTTAAAAACTTTTCAAACTAATTTTTTTTCCCCTTTCTACTCTCTTTACATCATCATTCCCCACGTCCCCTTCCCCCCTGCACCCACTTTCCCGTAACCAAACTTTGCGGAAAACTTAACACACATTTTTTTTAAAACCCACCCCCTACCCCTTCGACCCCCTTGCCCATGCTTCTTAGCCCATCTATCCCCCAATGCTGTTTTTAAACTTACCTAACTGCCTCCTCTTTTTGTTTTTAAATTTACCTTTTCTTCCCCGATGCTTCTATTCTCTTTATCCCATTACCTTTTACTCTCTTTTAGCTACAACTAAAAGTGATTGTAATCTGTGGCCCCCCATAACATGTAATCCTGAAGTTACTCAACAGTTTTTTTATCTACCAATAATAAACAACAAACTATGTCATTTCGCCCTACATCATATCGTGTATACTATTTTCCCCTTTTTTTTTAAAATATTATTACCCATAACTAAACCCCCTTTTTTACAAAATTCAAACAAAGGGCCCCTTTCATTTACACCTGGACCCCCAAATTTCCCACCACACCCTCCTAAAAGTTTCTCCCACTTTAGCATTCAAATCCCCTACCCAATTCCCCCTCCTTGGGCAAAAGGTCCCATACATTCACTTAACATCTCCCCAAAAACCTCTCTCCCCTCTCATTCCTCTTTCTCCAGGTGCATACCGCTTATTTTGACCCACTTTGCATCCAACCCTTTTCTTTTTCCACATAAATTTTGAATTTTACCTTCATATTCCTTTTTCCTTCCCTAAATGATCCTTTAACATTACTGCTCCCCCTTTCCCTTTTCTTAACTCTCTCAGTATCCCGATTTAATCCCATTATTTCCCCCATGAAACTTTTCCACCCCCTCCTTTTTTTCGCTTAGGGCAGGGCATCCAACTTCTTTCATTCATAAAATCAGCAATCATCTGTTTTTGCATTTCCCCACCTCCACGACATTTAAGCAAAAACCCTTTTATAAAATTTTTTTCTTCTCTTTTTTTTGTAATTGTATACAGGGAAGGGTTACTAGCCCATTTTTTGTAATAACAAAAAGAAACTTGAACTTTATGCATAGTAACCCGGGGGAAAAATTCGATTTCTGCTGTACACTGAAATTGTTGGACACATGCTCAGAGCTTATAATGCGACCCATCCTCACTGTACATCCTGTGTTTTCTTAACCTTAAGTGAGTTAGTTTTCACTGTTATTTTATTTTCTAATTTTTTTTTTTATTTTTCAACTTTTCCAGTCATCTCCATTGAGGCAGGGGGGCCAAAAAAAAAAAAATGTTTAAAAACTTTTCTTTGGGTATCCATGGAAAGGGACCCCGTTTCTTCTTGAGAAGTGTCAGGTTTAGTATCGGTTTGCCACTTTTGTTAGACTGCCCCCTTTTTATCAAGAGCACGCGAATTTTCCTCAACGGTTCGCTCTCCTACTTTTCTTTTACCTTTTCTTTTTGTGAGGACCCCCCCTTTTAAACCTGATTTCATTGACTTCTTGACAACGACGATTTATCCCCAAACTCTGATGTGAACCCTTTGCACTCCCTCAGCCCTTTCTACCTCAATCTCTTGCTGCCCTCTACCCTTTCACTATCCACTGCCCTGCTGTTATCCATAACCTATTGCTCATCCATCTCCCTTTTGCCACCTGATACCCTCGCTTCCTTCCTGCCCTGTAGTGCTGTATAGCCCTTGTGGTTTAGCGCTTCTTTTTGATAATAATAATAATAATAATAATAATAATAATAATAATAATACATTTAGTATTTTATACAGAAGGGGCTACTAGCCTCTTGCTTCCTTTCATAATAAATTATTTTAGCTAGATTATTTAATCTAAGCTGTATATGCATATATTTAATTGTCAATAAATAAATTATAAAACTGGGCTGTTCATGTCTGGTAGGAATATGGTGTCTTCAAACTCTTCACTTAATGAGTAAGGATGGGTTGTATAATAAGCCTATTATTTTTTCTTATGCTTGGTGTTTGCTATCATTCACTAAAACTCTTTCACAAGGATGCCAGAACTTCTTCATAAGCTTTGTTTATGCTTCACTAAGCAGTTGCATTTAGAAAGCTATGCTAGTCCACTGAATTTTATCATTTATGAAAGCCATTATAAAATATTTACAGTAATTCAAATGACAGATACCCTTAATGTTGATGCGAATTTAAAGAGTAATACTATATGTTTAAATGTTTGTATTTTATCTCTTGGAATACGTACATTAAATATAATTAAATTTTTTTGGGCAAGTTGCCGGAAACACTAATATAAACTTTGTTAAATGTTGTTATGTATGTTATGATTACATTGTCCATTGGCATATTTTACAAATAAATATTTTATTGGTATTTTGTATTTTACAAGTAACAGTGTGAAGATTAAGTTGAGAATTAATTTGTTACATAATAGGTGCTGTTGTAGAGTTTAATGAAAATTGGAACTTTAAATTCATACAAAAATAAAACATAAATTACTAACAAATATGCAATACACAAAGCATATACTGTACTTGAGTATACGTTAAGGTTTTAGGCCCAAATTTTCAAGGAAAAAATTATGTGGGTCAACCTATTCTTGATTAATACTTTTGAGAGGTTGAAATCCTTACATATTAAAGGTCTACCATACTAGATTTCCATTTCTTGGTGCATCAAGGGCAAAAATCATACTCGGTAACCTTTTTTTTTTTTTCCTTAACACACTGGCTGTCTTCCACCAAGACAGGGTGACCCCTCAAAAAAAGAAGAAACACTTTCACCATCACTCACTCCATCATTTTCTTGCCAGAAGATCACCAATACTCAAGTTCAAAACTGCAGATATCCCCACCCCTACTAAATAAACGTAAATATAGAAGTGGCAAATTAAAATTTATACAGCTCAAAGTGTGTGACAGGCTGTGTTTTAATAAAGCCTGCCAAAGGTGCAAGTTGAGTCAACCAGAAAAGACATTCTTCAGTAATTGATTCCAGTAATTCCAAGTTTTTTTTTTAACTACATATTTCACTAAAACCTAGGTAGTAGGTTGGTAGACAGCAACCTGCCCAGGGAGGTACTACCGTCCTGCCAAGTGAGTGTGAAACGGAAACCTGTAATTGTTTTACATGATGGTAGGATTGCTGGTGTCCATTTTTCTGTCTCATAAACATGCAAGGTTTCAGATACGTCTTGCTACTTCTACTTACACTTAGGTCACACTGCACATACATGTACAAGCATATATGTATATACACACCCCTCTGGGTTTTCTTACTAGTTCTTGTTCTTGCTTATTTCCTCTTACCTCCATGGGGAAGTGGAACAGAATTCTTCCTCCGTAAGCCATGCGTGTTGTAAGAGACGACTAAAATGCCAGGAGCAAGGGGCTAGTAACCTCTTCTCCTGTATATATTACTAAATGTGAAAGGAGAAACTTTCGTTTTTCCTCTTGGGCCACCCCGCCTCGGTGGGATACGGCCGTTGTGTTGAAAGAAGATTTCACTAAAATTTAAATTTATACCTGTTTGGACTAAACTTATAGGATATCATTCTACTTGGCCCACTGGGCACATTAGAGGAGGGGCACCTGGTCATCGGCTTGCTCTTAGCCAGCTCCATCTTTCCGCTTTGTGGATAATTCTCTAATGGTTCTTGGTAGGAAGTCAAGCCTTCTTCTGGGGCTTGGCAAGGGGGTCTACCAGGTCTAATTGGAAGTTTTAAATTTCTATTTGTATTTACAAAGGAACTTTTGTTCCTTTTCTTTCATTGCCAAACTTTGGGCAACAGATCCTCCCTGAATATCGGGAAGTTGGGCTTGATACGGCGTAAGCTGTCAGCGGCCCTGGTAAACCCCACAGACAAACAAAAGTGTTCCAGGAATGTGGTCCTCATTACCATACACAAGTGTTTTCAATTTGAAGGTGATTGGATGTGTTGTTCTTGAGTTATGAGAGAAATAAAATTGAGAAGTTGGAGGAAGAAGAAAAAGGAACTAAATTTAGGCAACTTCTGAAAAGTACCTCTTTGAAGATACCTAATAAAACTACCATTCTTTGCCAGTCTCTGCCAAACAAACATGTTGAATGTGAGTATGGCTTGCCTAACATGGGCCAGAGGGCTTGCTGCAGTGCACCTCTATTCTTATGTAATTGTTGGGTGTAAGCAGGACCTGCTTAGCATGAACAAATGCATCTAATGCAGTGTTCCCTTATGCTTATGTTTCTCATGTCTATGGGTTGACTACTTCACTGTTTTTGTCGTAAATATTGTAACATTTTGGGTGCTATTTATGTTTTCAAGATTTTTTTTTTTTTTCAAGTTTGAGGTACTGTTAAAAGTCCCTCAGGAACTAAGGTAGAATCATACATGAGACAATATAACAAATTACAGATTTTTATATCTTGTATATTTGGTATGCAAGTGCAGTGTTACACAAATAACCTGCACATAGGAGAGAGAAGCTTATGATAACATTTCGGTCCGACTTGGACCATTTACAAAGTCACACAATGTGACTTTGTAAATGGTTCAAGTCGGACTGAAACGTCATCGTAAGCTTCTCTCTCCTATCTAGGGGTATTTGTGTATTTTCCAGTCATGGTATTGTGCCTTTTTGTTCATAAATACAACATGTGTGTAGACAAAGTTAGGTTACTTAGGCTTATAATACATAGTCAGAATTGAAAATGAAATACAAGTTCAGTATTTTATATACAAAAAATACAGTACAGTATGTAGATTAGAATGGAAAGTTGTATACAGTAGACTTATGTTGTAAGCACATACTGTGTGCAGTATTTCAGAGAAGTTTTAAGCTAACATTTTTTGTAATGGAATACATTAATATACAGTATTAAAAATTTATTTGGTAAATAGTAAAAAGTATTTTGTATTTTAATTATTTAGTACAAGTTTTAGCTTGTTACTTATTGAATTTAAGTATTATTATGTATAATTATACTCGTGAATATATTGGGTACAGAATACAGTGGTACCTTGACTTACGAGTTTAATTCATTCCATGACAGCTCGTAACTCAGTTTGCTTGTACTGTGGAACCTTGACTTATGAGTGTCCCAACATACAAGCTTTTAGAGATACGAGCCATTGCTCGGTTGATTTTTTGCTCTGAGTTACGAGCCAGCTCACCCCGCTTCCCCCTCAACCCAAAACCTACTCACCTCACTTGTTTATCTATGATTTCATGCTTTAATTCCATGGAAATCATCCTCTTTTTCTTCACAGCACTATCCTTTACACTTGCTTTCTTAAGGCCCATGCTTAGAAAAATTAAATATTGCCAAATGACTGTAAAAAAATGTACACAAAGCATGAGAGAAATACTCCCACACTGAGGTAAACGGTACACTGAGTTGGTGGCATTCTGAAGCTCTCATTATTATTATTATTATTATTATTATTATTATTATTATTTTATTATTATTCTTATATAATAATAATGAGTAAGCTTCAGTTCAATAAATTAATAATAATAATACATACATACATACATAATAATAATTCAGAATGCTGCCACTAGTTGGTGCAGCCGATGACAAAACATCCGGTAAGGAGTCTACATGTTTACATTGCCATGGGAGCATTTCTCTCATGCTTGCTTGCATTTTTTTACAGTCATTTTCCTAAGAAAATTTAGTGCAAAGGACAGTGCTGAGAAGAAAAAGAGGATGATTTCCATGGAATTAACCCTTTCAGGGTCTCTGCCGTAGATCTATGGCTTTACGTTCAGGGTCCAAACCGTAGATCTACGCCATGAGCTCAGCTCACTCTGATAAGCTGTGAGCAGTAAATTTGGGCCTAGATATGAGAGAATACATCTATATGGTATGTGTGCACCACATAAAACAACTCCTGCAGCACACAGTGCATAATGAGAGAAAAAAATTGAGACCGTAATTTTCGATTAAAACAGCGATTTTGCACTGTTTTTTTGTATGTTTTTTATAGTTGTATTTGCAATTTCTTGGTCTCATTTGATAAAATGGAGGATATATTACAGAAATAGAGATGATTTTGATTGGTTTAAGCACTGAAAATGGCTTGAAACTGAGCTCAAAGTAACAGAAATGTTAAATTTTTGCCGATAAACAAATGACCTCACAAATCTAGTACATGACAGCTGGTGGGTCTAATATACATTCACAAATGTGGTGATATTATTTATACAATTATTACAGTGTTGCATAACAGTAATTCTTCTATTTTTTGGTTTGTATAAAAATTCATTATGTGAATAAAAAATCAAAATGGAATTCATTTGTAAAGCCTGAAAACATAACTAATGAACTGAGGAAATGTTAGTTTAGTGCCAGGAATGCCTGCATTGTTTAATCTGGACCCTATTTTGAAATTGGAATATTTTGAACTTTGCATTAAATTGGCCAAATTACCAATTTCCCGTCACTTTATTTTGTTGTTGAAACAGTTGACTTGGCGATTTCTTGTGCTCAATCGCTAGAATAGAAGTAATACTAGTGAAATAGCTAAGAATTTGGTTGACTGGAATACTGTAATTGCCCTAAAATGGGAGTCAAAGTCGGCAAAATTGCCGATGCGTAAATATTGGCGACACATCAAAATTCGTGAGAGCATAATTTTGTCAATTTTCCATCAAATTTTGTACTTTTTGCTTTATTACCTTCAGAAAAAGATTCTCTACCATTTCATAAGAAAAAATAACAATTATTTTTTGAAAATTCTTGGACCCTGGTGTGCACTTTGAAATATAGCCTCTGGACTCGGAAAGGGTTAAAGCAAATTGTGTCAGTTAAATTCAGCAATCAAACAAAACAAATTATATCTTCACTCGTCATATTATGGCCTATTTTATTCATTCTAGAGTAGTATATATCATGTTTCTCTGTTAATTATATTGTTTATTATATAATATTAGATTAATTGTGATAAATAAATAAGCCATAGAGTTGTTATATTGAAATATTTTGTCCTGCTGCTGGGACGGATTAATGGCATTTCAATTAATTTAAATGAGGAAAATTGATTTGATAAACGAGCAAATTGAATTACGAGTTAGGTCACGGAACGGATTAAACTCGTAAGTCAAAGTTCCACTGTATATCAAATCAATTTTCCTCATTGAAATTAATTGAAATGCCATTAATCCATTCCAGCCCCCAAAAACCACCCCAATTTTTTTGTTACGGGTTTTTAAATAAGAAAAATGTATTTATAAATAAGAAATGATTTTTGCCAGGTCCCAGCAATGTTTTAGAAATGCTAGAGTATATATGAAACTCCTTGAAGCACGGTGTAAGATGACTGTCACTCCACTGCTGACAGTGCAGCAGTGGAGTGAGATTTGATAGAACAGATAGATACATTTGATAGAGACAACCAAAGCAAATTAGCCAGCCACCGGTCACCCAGCCGGCCACCCAACCAGCCGGCCACCCAACCAGCCGGCCACCCAACCAGCCGGCTTCACGAACATGTATTACACGTTCCAGAATTGTTTCTCTTAGGGCATACATTATAGAACATTCTGGCAGGATGACATTACCAGTGGTATCAAAATTGAAAGGATGTTACACATTGGTTATTATCAAGGTTTTTTATATTTCCTTGGTATCTCCTGCGAGTGGCAGTGTATTTGAAGCTTGCTCATAACTCAGATTTTGGCTTGCAACTCAAAGCAAAAAATCGACTGAGCGATAGCTTGTAACTCAGAAAACTTGTAAGTTGGGGCACTTGTAAGTCAAGGTAAAACTGTATTTTCACAATTTGGTGTATGTGTGGAGAAATATGTATAGTGGATATGCAATTTCAGGAAGTGTTCATTAATAGGTTTTTTATAAATTTGTTAAAAATTCTACAGCTTTTAGGTTTCTTCAGGCCAATTCTTCCACATTTTGGTACTCTTGTTTATTTCCATTGAGTTTTTTGCATGGGTTCAGACGTTTCATATTTTGTGTTATTCCTATAAGTTATGTTGAAGTTTTCAAGGAAGAGTCTGAAGTTTGGATTAGTGTTACATTCAAGATCCTGAAAATGTTAACAATGGAATGTGTGAATCATTTGTAAGTTTAGTAGGTTGAGAAATGTGAATTTGGGTATTGTCTATTTTAATCAAGAGTTTGATATTCTGATGTCTGACTAGTGTAATACTAATTAGTTTAAGATAATTTGCTGCTGTTGGTTTCCATGCACAGACACCATATGTGAGGTATGGATAGATTAGTATATGTGGAGGGTGTTCTTGGGGTCAGTGCCCCTGTGGCCTGATCCATGATCAGGCCTCAGTGTTTAGCATGTGGTAGCCAATGCAGCTGTAATAATAATAATAGAGAAGAGAGGGTCATCCTTTGCATAGGAGAATCCCATTAGAAAGAAAAAGCAGCAGATACAAAATGCAAATGACAAGGAGTAGGGCAAGATAGTTTGGAAGTATAGAGATTAACCCTTAAACTGTCCAAACATAGATCTACATCCACGTGCGGGGGGCTCCAAACGTAGATCTACGTCTACGTGCAGGGGGCTCCAAACGTAGATCTTCGTTTTTTTTTTCCATGCTTTCAAATGGGGAAAATCAAGGTCGGAGCATCACTGTACTCTTGTACATACCCTTCTTTACTTCCATGGATAATGTTCTTTGTCTCCACAGATGCCTCAATGCATCACTCACCTTTTTTTCTTCTGTGGTTTACCTATTCCTTCATAAACCCATCCACTGACAAGTCAACTCCCAAATATCTGAAAACATTCACTTCTTCCATACTTCCTCTAAATCGTTTGATACCCCTCTTCACCTTACTCTTATATGTATTTACTTTCAACTTTCTACCTTTACACACCCTCCTAGACTCTTCCACTAACCTTAGGAACTTTTCTTTAGAATTCCCCAAAAGCACAGTATCATCACTAGCAAAAAGTAACCGTGTCAACTCCCATTACTGGAAAGTAATTTCCCTCTCTCCTACACACCCTAACTTGAGCCTCACTATCCTCATAAAAACTCTTTACAGCATTTAATAACTTACCACCTATTCCATATACTTGCAACATCTGCCACATTGCTCCTCTATCCACTCTATCATATACCTTTTCTAAATCCATAAATGCAATGAAAACTTCCCTACCTTTTTCTAAATGCTATTCACAGATATGCTTCAATGTAAACTCCTGATCCACACATCCCCTACCCATTCTAAAGCCTCCTTGCTCATCTGCAATCCTGCTTTCTGTCTTACCTCTAATTCTTTCAATAACCCTACCATACACTATACCTGGTATACTCAGTAGATTTTTTTTTTTTAACAAGTTGGCCATCTCCCACCGAGGCAGGGTGACCCAAAAAGAAAGAAATCCCCAAAAAGAAAATACTTTCATCATCATTCAACACTTTCACCACACTCACACATAATCACTGTTTTTGCAGAGGTGCTCAAAATACAACAGTTTAGAAGCATATACATATAAAGATACACAATACAGTGGACCCCCGCTTAACGATCACCTCCAAATGCGACCAATTATGTAAGTGTATTTATGTAAGTGCGTTTGTACGTGTATGTTTGGGGGTCTGAAATGGACTAATCTACTTCACAATATTCCTTATGGGGAAAAATTCGGTCAGTACTGGCACCTGAACATACTACTGGAATGAAAAAAGTTCGTTAAGCGGGGGTCCACTGTATATCCCTCCAAACTGCCAACATCCCAAACCCCTCCTTTAAAATGCAGGCATTGTACTTCCCATTTCTAGAACTCAAGTCTGGCTATATAAAAATAACCGGTTTCCCTGAATCCCTTCACTAAATGTTACCCTGCTCACACTCCAACAGCTCGTCAGGTCCCAAAAACCATTCGTCTCCATTCATTCCTATCTAACACGCTCATGCACGCTTGCTGGAAGTCCAAGCCCCTCGCCCACAAAACCTCCTTTACCCCCTCCCTCCAGCCTTTTCGAGGACGACCCCTACCCCGCCTTCCTTTCCCTACAGATTTATACGCTCTCCATATCATTCTACTTTGATCCATTCTCTCTAAATAACCAAACCACCTCAACAACCCCTCTTCAGCCCTCTGACTAATACTGTACTTTTATTAACTCCACACTTTCTCCTAATTTCCACACTCTGAATTTTCTGCATAATATTTACACCACACATTGCCCTTAGACAGGACATCTCCACTGCCTCCAACCATCTCCTCGCTGCAGCATTTACAACCTAAGCTTCACATCCATATAAGAGTGTTGGTACCACTATACTTTCATACATTCCTTCTTTGCCTCCATAGATAACGTTTTTTGTCTCCACATATACCTCAACACACCACTCGCCTTTTTTTCTTCATCAATTCTACGATTAACCTCGTCCTTCATAAATCCATCCGCTGACACGTCAACTCTCAAATATCTGAAAACATTCACTTCTTCCATACCTTCCTCTCCATTATGATATCCAATTTTTCTTTATCTAAATTATTTGATACCCTCATCACCTTACTCTTTTCTATGTTTACTTTCAACTTTCTATCTTTACACACACTCTCAAACTCGTCCACTAACCTTTGCAGTTTTTCTTTAGAATCTCCCATAAGCACAGTATCATCAGCAAAAAGTAGCTGTGTCAATTCCCATTTTGTATTTGATTCCCCATAATTTAATCCCACCTTTCTCCTGAACACCCTAGCATTTACTTCTTTTACAACCCCCTCTATGAATATATTAAACAACCATGGTGACATTGCACATCCCTGCCTAAGACCTACTTTTACTGGGAAGTAGTCTCCCTCTCTTGTACACACCCTAACCTGAGCCTCACTATCCTCATAAAAACTCTTTACAGCATTTAGTAACTTACCACCTATTCCATACACTTGCAACATCTGCCACATTGCTCCCCTATCCACTCTATCATATGCCTTTTCTAAATCCATAAATGCAATAAAAACTTCCTTACCTTTATCTAAATATTATTCACATATATGCTTCCATGTAAACACTTGATCTACACATCCCCTACCCACTCTAAAACCTCCTTGCTCATCTGCAATCCTACATTCTGTCTTACCTCTAATTCTTTTAATAATAACCCTACCGTACACTTTTCCTGGTATACTCAGTAAACTAATTCCTCCATAATTTTTACAATCTCTTTTGTCCCTTTCCCTTTATATAAAGGAACTATACATGCTCTCTGCCAATCCCTGAGTACCTTCTGCTCTTTCATACATTTATTAAACAAAAATACCAACCACTCTAACACTATATCTCCCCCCCTGCTTTTAACATTCCTGTCATGATCTCGTCAGTTCCAGCTGCTTTACCACCTTTCATTCTATGTAATGCCTCACGCACCTCTGCCACACTCACATCCTGCTCTTCACACCTAAAAGATGGTATACATCCCTGGCCAATGCATGAAATTACCGCCTCCCTTTCTTCGTCGACGTTTAAAAGTTCCTCAGATATTCCCGCCATCTCCCCAACACCTCCATCTCCCCATCTACTAACTCCCCTACTCTGTTTTTAACTGACAAATCCATTCTTTCCCAAGGCTTTAACTTGTTTAATTAACTCCAAAATTTTTTCTTATTTTCATTGAAATTTCTTGACAGTGCCTCTCCTACTCTATTATCTGCTCTCCTTTTGCACTCTCTCACCACTCTCTTCACCTTTTTTTTACTCTTCATATACTCTGCTCTTCTTATAACACTTCTACTTTGTAAAAACCTCCCATAAGCTACCTTTTTTCTCCTTTATCACACCCCTTACTTCATCATTCCACCAATCACTCCTCTTTGTTCCTGCACCCAGGGCCAGATTAAGAAGTCTCCGGGCCCTAGGCTATTCAGATTGGCGGGGCCCCTTTGAGTTACGGGTAAGCGAAGCGACCCCTTCCAGCTTGGGGGTGGGGGGGGGTCGGTGTGAGCCTGTTTAAGGTCTAATTAAATACATTCTGGCTATTTAGATTAAATTTAATAGGGAAAGTACATCAAGACAACCAAAACCATTTACCAACAGCCATTATAACTATCTTGTTAAATCATGCATTTTAAAGAGAATAAACTCAAGACAGCATAGTATTACTAGATTAGGCTATTAAAGTAGTGACCTCATGTACCTATTATATTCAGCATAACCACTACAGCATTATTATTCTCTTTATAAATCACTGACCATTATTGTTATCATTGCATCATGCATAAGACTATCAAATCATATAAACTCAAGAAAGTAAAGAATTGTTTATAATGGACCCGCAAACGATCACCTCCGATGCGCATTATGTAAGTTATTTATTATCTTTGTATGTTATGTTTGGGTCTGAAAGGACTAATCTACTTCAAATATTCCTTTGGAAAACAATATTCGGTCATGTACTGGCAACCTGAACATATTGAGTGAAAAAATATGCTTACCGGGTCCACTGTATTCGCAGGCACTTCTTAAATAACTGTTTTTCTGATTTCTATTGGCAAAATCATCAATATATCTGAAATAATATTTCCTTGTTAGTCAGACTCATGGCAACAAGTGGTTACACAATTTGTCTTGGTCATTGTTGAAGGGCGTTATCATCTTTCAAAACAAAATGATGTCACTTACAGTTTAGCTGGAAGTGTTAGGTAAAGCGATACATATTCAACTTGGGAAGGTTTCTGAGATACCTGCATTTCTTAATTTCAAAGCAGCTAGGGCGCACATTTTTCAGGTGGAGCTTTAATCTGATTCATATACCCAGAAAAATGAACTATTTCTTCAACAAATGTGTCCTGAACATCTGCTGAAAGGTGTTGTTGCAACTTTAATGCAGCTTCTCTCAATTCTGCATCTGGCATAGTAGTAATTTTGAACAGAAATCCAAACTTGTCATTGAAATTCTGGTAAGATTTCTTTTCTTTTCACCAATTCTGTAATCAGTGAATCCAGAATGACGAAGTATGTAGCTGTCTTACATTTCGCCTTGGTAGCAACACAATTTCATTGTCTGGCTCTTCAAAATTGCATTTCCTCTTCCTTGACCGCTGATGATCAGCCCGGTAACTGTAGTCTTTCACCAGCAGTTTAGCTTTCTCTTCAAACATTTCAAAAGCTTCATCATTGCGAAGTGAGCTTACAAATTCCACTAAGCCTGCATAGAGGTTAGCACAAGTAGCCATTTCAATTTCAATTTTCTGAAGTGTCTGGTTCGTGGCATTTAACCGTTCCAGTATACAGTCCCAAAGCACACAGAGTAAGGCCAATTCAAAATCTTCCAATTTTGATGCTAAGATGGCTGCTTCGCTTCTTGTAGTTGCTGTCTGGTCTTCATCCTCTGCTATTTGGATCAAAGCAGAACGTATTTCAGCAAAGCTGTCTTTCAAAGTATGTGTTGCATCATGCTGCGCTGACCACCTTGTTGTTGATAATGATTTGATGACATCTCCATGAATGGTTGACTTGAGTATACTCCACCGATGCGTTGAAGCAGAGAAAAAATTAAAAGAGTGCTTGTAAAAGTCCAAAAAATTAAACTGCAGCAACAACAACACCTCTGCAGAACATGACCCAACAAGATTAAGTAAATGTGCTGAGCAGGGCACATATTCATGCAAGTGGGTTGATTTGCTTGATACGGGCTTGCAATCCATTATATTTATCCGACATGTTACTTGCATTGTCGTAGCTCTGGCCACGGCAATCCATAATAGAGATCATGTTCAAGCAGAGTATCCAGTACTACATTCATCATTGTTTCTCCATCATGGCCTGAAAGAGGAATGAATTTTATAAAGCGCTCTACAGGCTTACCACTGGAGTCGACAAAGCGAACAATGAATGTCAATTGATCTGTATGTGAAATATCTGGTGTTGAATCTACACTTATGCAAAGTATTTTGCAGTTTTCACAGCTGCTATGATGTTATTGAGACCTTCTTAGTCATCAGTTCAGATAAATTCATTGCATATAGTAGATGGACATGTAAGATAACAGTGCCTCTTCCTGCCATTCCCAAGGCGTGAACACATGATTTACTAAGAATGGATCTAATTGTGCTAACAGATTCTATGATCCCTAGGAAATTGCCATTGTTTTCCGAACCAAAAACCTCATTTTCTCCACGGAAAGCAAGTCCTCTTAGAGCTAAGAATTTTACAACAGCAACAACTCTTTCTAGAACTTTTCTCCAATAGTGCACTCTTTTTCAGTTTGATTTTCCAAATGAGAATCCAATAAGCCTTTTTTTCTGTGCACGAAATACATGGCTAAAATGCAGCTCTGTGATGGTGCTGTTTTCATGTTCCTTGAAATGCTTGGAATTTTTCCAGTCATTGAACCCCTGTATGAAGGTATTTTCTTGGTAGAAAATAGCTTGCATGCTGAAACAGTACACTTTCCTGATCTTTCAGAGTATACCATCCATGATCTTTTCACAGTTTCTGAATTTGCAAGCTTCCTATAAAACATAGATGACTTTTAAACAACGATGACTTCCATCATCATAAATCCTTGCTGATTTCCTAAAGTCAATGTTCAGAGTTTGACTGAAGTTTTCTGCAATGAAAGCATTACGTAGAGAATCTGGGATTACATTTGGCCATGAGGCAGGATCTTTTAAGACAAATCCTGTGGATGAAATGTCCGTTGAGACATTGAGAGGAGACACAAAGAAGTAGATGCTGGCTGAGAAATAATGGAGGGAGGGCTTCCTGTTGATTGACGATCTGCAGATTCAACTGTACTGGTAACATCAGAAACTGTTTTCGTGAGCATGTCTGTGATCTTTCTGCAGCTTCCTACATCTTTCTTTTTCTGTTCTTCTTGAATTGTCTTCTTTCTTTTCTGTGACCCACTCGCATATGAACGTCCAACATCACGTTTACGAGATGCCATAATGAGGATGTATCACTGTCAGTAATCATGCAAATACAAATTTTTCATTATCAGTTATTATTAATTTTTTAATTTTATTAAATTTTTTTTTTCTGCCAATTGGGGGATATGCCCTTGTTAGCCCCCTTTCCTCTGGCTGCGCATCTAAAAATTCAAAACGTTACCAGAAAGGAGTCATATACAGAACTTTTACCATAGATTAGGTTAGTGATTTGGGCTACGAATATTTTACTAATTCATCCTCCTTGATCTCCAATTTACTTAAACAGAAATCATACTGAGTCCAAGAACAATGCACAATGGTATTTATATTACCATTTTCATAACTAAACTACGTAATTATGTTTTGCATGATATATGGCCTACCACCATATAGATAAGGACATGAGAATTAAAGAATGCAGGGACAATTTCAGTTTCACCCAACCAACGATTTTCTGATGTGGCTTATGTGTTTCTGGGGAAATATGTAGTAAATTAATTGATGTTCTACATCAATTCCGTCGCAACTTGAAAACTAAGCATTTGCGACGGAAGTGATGTAGAACATCAATCAATTGAGATCTGTTATTGAAATGATAAAGACATAAAGACAGGACAAAGTGCTTTTAAAACCTACAAACGGAAGTCAGCTTGCGTTTTTTAGGTTTTTCTTTATAGTATTTTTACCAAAAATGCGTCTTTACTGGTCCATGCGTCTTTACTGGTCAAGTAACCCTATCAGGTACCTCCCTTAACATTTAGAGGCAAAAACAAACATTTATCCATACACATCAATGTCTGTCAACAACACTTCAGTTAATTTGTCACAGTACAATCTAGATAACGTGTAATTACTACAGAAAATTGGAGAGGAATCTCCCATACTCACCCATTAGCGGGAAAACACAGCTGTTCTGATGTAAACAAAGGCGTGTTGAGTGTTGCCATCTATGGTTAGGTTTATTGATTTTTATTTTATTTTATTTCATTATTTATTTTTGTTTTGATTAATTTTTAAAAATCAATTTTACTCTCCAACACTTGAAACTTTTTAGGTAGGACCCCTTTGCACTTGCACCATGTGCGTAGTCTTGGATGAGCCCCTGAACCCCTTGGACCGCGGGGCCCTAGGCAAATGCCTAGTTTGCCTATGTGGTAATCCGGCCCTGCCTGCACCCACCCTCCTATAACCACGAACTTCTGCCCCACATTCTAATACTGCATTTTTAAAACTATCCCAACCCTCTTCAACACCCCCACTACTCATACTTGCATTTGTCCATTTTTCTACCAGTAGTTGCTTATATCTCACCCGAACTTCCTCCTCCCTTAGTTTATGAACACTTTCACCTCTCTCTTACTTGTTGTTGCCATTTTCCTCTTGTTCATCTACCTTTTACTCTGATTGTAGCTACAACTAAATAATGATCCAATATATCAGTTGCCCCTCTATAAACATGTACATCCTGGCGCCTACCCATCAACCTTTTATCCACCAATACATAATCTAACAAACTACTTTCATTACATGCTATATCATACCTTGTATATTTATTTATCCTCTTTTTCATAAAATATGTATTACTTATACCAAACCTCTTCTACACAACGTTCAATTAAGGCTCCCCATTTTCATTTACCCCTGGCACCTCTCCACAACATCTTTATCCACTTTAGCATTGAAATCCCCAACCACAAGTACTCTCACACTTGGTTCAAAACTCCCCATGCATTCACTCAACATTTCCCAAAATCTCTCTCTCTCTCCTCTACACTTCTCTCTTCTCGCAGTGCATATACGCTTACTATAACCCACTTTTCACATCCAACCTTTATTTTATTCCACATAATTCCTTGAATTAATACATTTATACTCCCTCTTTTCCTGCCATAGCTTATCCTTCAACATTATTGCTACTCCTTCCTTAGCTCTAACTCTGTTTGAAACCCCTGACCTAATCCCATTTATTTCTCTCCACTGAAACTCTCCCACCTCCAGCTTTGTTTCACTTAAAGCCAGGACATCCAGCTTCTTCTCATTCATAATATCCCCAATCATCTCTTTCTTATCATTCACACAACATCCTCGCACATTCAGACATCCCACTTTGACAGTTTTCTTCTTTTTCTTTTTAATAGGCTATACGGGAAAAGGATTACTAACCCATTGCTCCCGGCATTTTAGTTGACTTTTACAACACGCATGGCTTTCGGAGGAAAGATTTTTATTCCACTTCCTCAGGGATGTGAAAGGAAAAGTAATAAGAACAAGAACTATTAGATAAAATAAAAGAAAACTCAGATGATGTGTATACATAAATGTGTACATGCATGTGTAGTGTGACCTAAGTGTAAGTAGTAGTAGCAAGACGTACCTGAAATCTAGCATGTTTATGAGACAGAAAAAAGACACCAGCAATCCTACCATCATGTCAAATAAATACAGTCTTTTGTTTTACACTTACTTGGCAGTATGATAGTAGTACCTCCCTGGGTGGTTGTTGTCTGGTAAAAATGCTGATGCAGCATTTTCACTAATGATGGTATTAGTAGCAAGGCAGACAACAGAGTACGGATGACAGTGCTTGAAAAGAGAGGCTGTAAATAAAGACACCATGCTTTAAAAAACATGTGTATTACATTGTGAGGATATGTGCTAAGGTTATGAGGACTGGATGGAGCAGGATGCCCATCCATGGGGTAAGCATGGAAGTCTAGTATAATATGTGCTTTTATAGAAAACAGCTTGTTGATCATCATTTGACATTAATGTTGCCAGTAAACATGGAAAAATTGGATAATAATCTGAAAAGGTAACTACAGTGGAACCACGGTTTTCGTTTGCCCTGGTTTTCATCAAATTTGGTTTTCGACGAATTTTTTTGTCAAAATTTTGTCTCAGCTTTCATTCATCACCTTGGTTTTCATCGGTCTGCTGTACCGAATGTGTCCGCCTTCCCGTGCCTACACAAAGCATCCCATGCGTTCTGAGTCAGTCTGGCTTTGTTTCGCATTGAGTGAGCATTACCCTGCACGTTCATCCGAAACATTTCATTATAATCCATTGTTTTTTGTGCTTGTTTATTGAGTGCGACTGCTAAATAAGCCACCATGGGGCCAAAGAAAATTTGGGTGCCAGTCCTTTGATAAAGAAGGCGAGAAACTCAATAGAATTCAAGAAAACTCATAACAAAGTATGTATACGAAAGTGGCATACATGTGGTCGATCTCACCAGGATGCATGAGAAGTCCTCATCAACGATCAGTGCCTTCTTCAGTGATTAAGAACATGTGTGCAAAGAGGACTGAGTTGCAAAGTTTTGTGGAGAAATATCACCCTAACAAAGCTGTTGGAAGCCATGTCTGCAACATGTTCAATGACAATGCCTTGTCTCACTTTAGGCAAATCTTAAAGAGGCACCAGAAACAAACTTCTCTGGACAGATTTTTTGTGCGACAGGGGTCCAGTGCCAGTAAAATACAAAGAAGGGAAGTAACCCCGGATAGGGACTTGATACCTGAAGTCCTTATGGAGGGGGATTTCCCTTCCAACTAATAACCTCTCCTCCTCCCTTTCCCTTCCTCACGTCTTCCATACGTCAAGAAGAGTTTTCAATAAAGGTAAAAGTGATATTAAATGTTAATTTATCCATTTCATTAGTCCTTTATATTTATTTCTCATTGTCTTCCTTATGTAACACTACAGTTTTTTTCTATAAAATGTATTTTTTGTTAATACTTTTGGGTGTCTGGAATGCATTAATTGGATTTACATACATTATTTCTTATGGGAAACATTACTTCAATTTTCGTCAGCCTTTCCGAAATGAATTAATGTCGAAAACCAAGGCTCCACTGTACCTGCGAGTGATGGGAAGGTTCTAAATCGCTGAACATACATTGTGTTGTAATAAAATAAAAAGACACCATTCAAAGACACGGCTGCCGTTGGAACTTGAGCTAGATCTTGCCACAGCCATGTTGATGAGAGTTTCATCTGTAAAAACTGCATTTGTGGCATATACAAAATACCAGTGCATTTGGTAAAAAACTAATGGAGAAAAAATACAGTATTTATAATTCAAATCTGTAGTTCTTGATTAATCTCTTACTAATCAGATGTGAGCTCTCTATATATGCACAAAATCTAACATGAAAAAATATGAATGCATTTGGTAAAAAGAAATCAGAAAAGTTATTTAAAATAATTTGTTTGAATATTTGTAATATTTGTAACTGCAGATCAGCACTCACAATTAATTTACATATTCCAAATTTCCAGTACTGTAAGTGTAAATGCGGAAAATTCTGTCAGAATACTTTAAGTCAGGGCCCTACTGTAAAGGTACTGATGAAGGTCATGTAAGATATGACAAGAGACATGCTACTCATTCTGATACATGCAGGCCAGTGGTGTTTCTATAATTGGTATCACAGTCATGGAATGGAAACCCCTGAAGATGCATGTAGGGAAGTATTACTCTAGTAGGGATCATACCATGCCTAGAAAAAGAGGCGGCAGCTCCCAGTGCTTGGATTAAAAGCCTTTTGCTGGAATCAAGGCATGCCCCTTTGAAGGGTTAGGAATGTGTGATACAGCATTGTGAAGGCAAAAGTGAAAGCTAAAGTGTACAGGTTGTATAAATAATACTGTACTTAAATTGACTTGGTATAAATATTAGATTTTGATGTCTTGTCTCACTATTGATAATGTTTGGACATTTAGAGAGGTGGATCAGAAAGAATTATTCTTTATTCTTTTAATGACCAAGAGGGTGTGTTTAATCTGGGGCAAAAGAAGGGATAAGGGGTAAAGGAAGCTTTGGGTACTAGGGGCTTCAGCATCTAGTAGGCTTATGTGAGTATGATAGATCAGAGTGAGTGGAGACAAGCAGTTGTTATGTCTTGACACACTGCTTTAGTGAGAATAAGGTAACATTTATGAAAGGATTCAGGGAAACTAGTAAGTACAGAAGTACAATGCATGTACTCTGTAGGAGGGTGGGGATATTGCACTTCAGGGCTCATTTGAATTATGTCTGTGCACTGCTGGCAAGACAGCTATTGAATGAATGATTTATTTTTCCCTACCTCCGTGGGAGATTACCAGGGTGTTAAAGAAAGAGATGCAAGTATATATTGACTTAGCTACTGGATAGTGAAATAATTTTTCAAAACTCATTGGAAATGTTATTTCCAGTCTTCAAAACAGTAAGTTTTTGTATTTCATTCTAGAATCCTGTAAGGTCAGATAAGAAGCATCCTGGATAACTGAAGTAATGAATTCTTAACTGTGATTCATTTAAACTAGCACTTAGGAACGGTTTGTGGTAAGAAATATGCAACACTTAACGTAGATAATCCAGTAGCTATGAGAACCTGTTTTTTGCACGAGATCATGACATTGCATTGAGACCCAGATGTGACTAACCAGTACGTGATGCCTGTATCATCCAATATCTATCTGTAATTGATATTATACAGTAAATAAATGTGTGTGCTATTATTTTGTAAAATACAGTAATAGCACACATCTCTACATTGATGCTATGAAATACACGAGAATACCAGTAACCAAAGGGTTTTGTGCTAAGCAAAAGTTACACTTGCATTATTGTTGCTGTTTATTATACTTTTTCTTTAAGTATTACAATGCAATGTATCGAAATTGTTATGGCTTAACTTTTTTTTTTTATATGACTTTTCACAGAGTATTCACAACAAATCATATAAAATTTGTATAGTATAGCTTATTGTTTTACTTCAGGTAAATGCATGAAGGAATCAGAGTGTTTTCATATATGATGTCTACCACTCTGGTTATTATGCTTTTAAATAAATAAAGCTCACAATGTTAATAATGTATTTTATAGACAATTTTTTTGCTATATAAACTTTCTCAAAGCTTGCACAGCTTTGTATCAGCTAGTTAATGCTTGCTAATGGTCTTAGTTAATGCTAGTGTTCAAAAAAATATTAACATTGTGACTTATAACACAAAGTGAAATTTTTTAAGAAATGTGTTTTGTGTCACTTATGTTTTTTTATTATGACACCTTGCATGGCCAAAAAATAATATTACATATGTTTTACCCTAAGAGAATACAAGAGCACAACACCTGCTGCAATACACTTCAGCTGCAATACAACAGGCTTCATCCTCACCACTGCTTTACTAACATTGCATCCTCTCTTGCTTTCTTTCTTTACTGCTTCTGCTACACTGCGCTGCGCTCTCCATATCCTCTTCTGACGAGTGCTTGTACAGCCCTTGCAGAAAAAGGTTTGCGCATTTCCTACACTTCCATCTAAGGTACTGAGTGCTTCTTAGTTTTTAAGTGTATCTTGTGTATATACAGCACCCAAGTAGATTATCTTTACTTTTTTTTTTGCAGTGACCCTTTAAAGGAAAAAAGTTATTTACATGTACACGTTATATAGTATTAGTTGCTAGGGAATGGAAGGAATACTTTAGTGGCATGATTTTATTTACAGTTACCTTGTTTCTTTTAGTCATTGAAAAATCACAATATCTAATTTCCCAGATTTTGTTTTGCATTTTACAGTATTACTTGTACTGTACAAAGAATGAAAAAGTAATGAATTCAATATTTAAATGTTTCATGAGATTATATTTACATTTGGTTGTAAATTCTCATGGAATAATATTAGTAAACATGCATACAAGATGTGGCTAAGACTGCTGAACTTGGCAATGAAGCTTTCTCTTATGCATGAGATTTGACTGACACGGTAAGCTAGAATATCATGTGTAGTACAATACCTGAGTATTTTCTGTTAGTGTTGTATTCTTGTACTAATAAATTAGTAGTACGTATAGTGAGTTTGAAACTCAAATAATTTTCAAAAAGACCTATTTAATTACAGTAGTTTGAATATGGTGTACTGTAGTAAAAATAAAAAAAGTCGAACTTAGTATACGTATATGAATAAAAGGGATGTGTGGAGAATGTGTAAAGCGAGTTGCAGTGGATGACAAGTCAGTCAGAAATATTTTGCTGAACTGTACTGTTGTATGCAGGTTGATTTTAATATATAGGAGGCTCCTACAGGTATATTAACGCCCAAGGTTAATTTAACCCTTCGACCAGATATCCTGTATATGTATAGAAGTGCATTAACTATACAACCCACCTCCTTTTTGATATTATGCACCTTTGAGTATTTTGTTACACATCTACAGCCTATGAATGCCTGCAGTCTCTATTAATAGCAATTTAGTCTTAGTAAGAAATACCGACGTAGCAACATTTCACCCAGGGGATTGAGGAAAACATCAACACCAGTATCGAGGTTCTGATCTGATGTAATGTCTGATATTGACAATCTTGATAAGGGATACATACAAGGATAGTACAAGTGAATTAGAACTTAGTTATGCAAACATATTCGATGCTGATCTTTCTTTCAACACACTGGCCGTATCCTACCGAGGCGGGGTGGCCCAAAAGGAAAAACGAAAATTTCTCCTTTTATATTTAGTAATATATACAGGAGAAGGGGTTACTAGCCCCTTGCTCCCTCGATGCTGATATGTAGAAAAAATACAGATCAGGATACAAATTCAAGGATTATGAGACAGTGGGTGTTATCTGAGGATTTAACTTATAACATTAAGCAGAGTACAACCACATAACTTTGTTTTTCTTTCTTTTTTTTATGTATGTTTTATCATTTTATGTGAAAGTCTTTATATTTTGGTAGTACAGTAGGTAGGTCCCCAGTTCATGATGTTTCAACTTACGATATTTTACACTTACGGTATTGGCACTTTGGAGACGGTTCATTACTAACACTCATCTGCAGTTACGACTATTGCAAATCCGTATTAAAAAATATTTAATGGATATCAATATTATACAGTGGACCCTCGACCAACGATATTAATCCGTTCCTGAGAGCTCATCGTTAGTCGAAATTATTGTTAGTCGAGTTAATTTTCCCCATAAGAAATAATGGAAATCAAATTAATCCGTTCCTGACACCCCAAAGTATTGAAAAAAAAAAATTTTTACCACATGAAATATTAATTTTAATACACACAAACTGAAGGAGACATGTATAATTACATGACACTCACCTTTATTGAAGATCTGGTGATGATTGATGGGATGGGTGGAGGGGAGAGTGTGGATGGTGTTAGTGTTTAAAAGGGGAATCCCCTTCCATTACGACTCCCCTTCCATTACGACTTGAGGTGTCAAGTCCTTTTCCGGGATTACTTCCCTTCTTCTTTTAATGCCACTAGGACCAGCTTGAGAGTCACTGGCAGCCTCACCATACCTAATCACACTATGTATGCCACTACGATTCTTAAATCTTTCAAACCAACCTTTGCTGGCCTTAAATTCACTCACATCACTAGTTGCAGGAAATTTCTTTACCAAATCGTCATACAACTGCCTAGCCTTTTCACAAATTTCGCTAAGAGTGCATCTCCTGCTATCTTTTTTTCATTTATCCACACCAAAAAACAGTCTCTCAACATTTTCTAACACTTGCGGTCGCTGTTTTGTAATCCAGTTCCCCTTTTACAAAAACAGTTTCCTTGTTTCCCTTTTCCCCTGGTCACTATATTTAAGATGGTTGTTTGGGGGTTTTGTATCAACATGGCCACTCCGCCACCCTCCACTTTGTCTTTGCGTTACTCTTTCTTCACTTCAAGTCATTAGCACCCTTTTTCTCGAAGGGTTGGCCTAAAACTTTCTTGGGCCCTGTTGACTTATTTGCAGAAACAAGGCCAAAAACACTGTGAAAATGGAATGTCCCGATGTTCCTTAATCACCACGGGCTGGCTTTGAAACATGGCACCAGTGGACACTCCAGGCGAATGTATAGGGGTTTTTTAAGGGGAAAATAGGCAAAATTTTGCGTATAAAGATCACAAATGGATTTATCGGATACTGTTTGGGCTCGCAAGGGGGGGCCACTGTATTCCTCATTTTTAATTAAATAAAAGTGGTTCACTGTTGTACTTAACTGTCAACAGTGTAGCTGAATTGCAGAGTCAATCCCTTTCCCAAATAACTTATTGAATAATGAAAATTTAACATCTAAAAATAATTACAGGTCGGCCATCCTAATCGGATATTGGGACTGTTGTGCCAGATTAGGAGTTTGCCGGATTACGAGTGGTTGGGTTAGAATACATTAATTAACCGTCAATAAGAGAGACTTTCTGCTACACCTTCCACATTTTCATCATGTTTTTCCCCTTTCACGGGCTTGCTACTGTGGATTTACAAACATCGCCCCAATTTTGAGTCGTATAATGATAAAATTTGAAATTGTGTACCAAAATTAGTCCCGGATTACTGATGGAACCAATAACTGATTCCCGGGATAGTGAGGGCTGACCTGACTGTAATTATTTTGTTAAGTATTGCCAGAATGGCAAAATAAAATGCCTAGTTGGTGTACAAACTCAGGTGAATTTATTTTTCGTAGAAATCGAGAAATTTAGAAGATGAATTAAAATGAAAATCTAAAAAGTTACACTGTTTAAAAAGGACTTAAAAAAGGGAAAGAGGCAAAATTTAATTTTGTAAAAGTACAGTATAGGGAAACTGTTCTATAGTGAGGATGATATAAACTGTGTGTGTAATTAATGATTGCCAGTAAAGGGGAAAGAAAAATTAGTATACCAGTATTATAAAAAAAGTTTTTTTTTTTGTGAAGGAATCTTGTGATATACAGTAGATCATTTCAAGGTATGGGGTAACAATCACCTTGCTTGTCCACTTTAATCTCGGAAAGAAAAAAAAGGAAAAACACCGTGAGGAAAAATCACAAGAACCCGCACATAGGAGAAAAAAAAGTTTAGATGAATTTTGGTCCCAAATTTGTCATAAGTTTTTTTTTCTTTTCCCCCTATGTGGGGGTTTTTGAAATACACTCATACGTATATTCCTTTTTATATCTCTTACTTCAATTACATCTTTTCTTCTTGTATTTTTTCTTTCCTTTCTGTATACAGTCCATACTTTCCGCATTTATTTTATAAAAAATTTTTTAAATTTTCATTGCAAGCAAAGGTTCTCCCTATATAGAAGCAAAATCAGAAACCTTTAGCATTTGCTTTAAAGCAAAACCCGTTTGAAAATTGTTAAAAAAAAAATATTTTGTACAATATATGACATACCATTCTGTGAGATGTTTATTACTTGTTGATAATGACATTGAAGCTTTTGTGTTGGGCTGCCTTAAGCAGAAGGTATACAACAAATTCATTTATAAATATAAACATCAAATTATATGGAATGCTTGTGGATTAAATTAGGTTGGTGAAGAAGTTTTTTTTATTTGAAGTTTCTTCTTAGAGATATTACTTAGAGGTATTACTGTAATTATAATAAAATGCATTTAATTTTTATGTTTTAATCTTTGAATTATGTGGCTTTGGTATTTAGTTATTACAGGTGCTAAAATTTTTTTGTAGACGCTAATTATTTTGTACTTAGAAAATATTTTAAATTATTGGTAGTGGTAGATTATACATACCTTAAATACTTTTACAGGGTGATGGCAAGTGGTACTGATTATAGATTACACTTTGTATGAAATAAGTTATGGTAATTATTCCCATTATTAACATTCCTCTTTTTAACACAATGCTTCATGCTTTTTTCTCTCTTTAGGACAGTTCTGTGATAGTAGTTACTGTTTTAACTGTCTAGTACTTTAGCGTTGATAATGAATATAGTGCCATGTTCATTTTAATTGTTTTAGGACTTCTAAGTTACTAGAATTTTGAAATTTACCTCTTGACGTAAACTAAAGCTTTGCCACACTTGGGCTATTCTGTAATGCATCCACTGATGGAGTTTTCTTGCCTTGTTCTTTAAGTCTGGCACGTGGCGGAGTTCACAGGTACTATCCTAGGAGGCACCCTTTCTTCGTCTGCATGTGTGTGTTCCTTGGCGTCAGTTCATGGTCTGACCCTGACTGCCTGCAACCCTTTTGTATAGCTTTGCCCATACTATTGATGAATTACATTGTAAAATATTCTTATTTGTATGTGCATTTACAATTTATTAATTGTATTTTAATAACTAAATTTTCAAATCAAAATTGCCAAGTTTGTAAGTTTAAATCCCACACCTTACTCACTTTACAGTTTGTATTTTCTCAGTACTTTAACACAAAGCTTCAGTTGCATATAATAAACGTAATTTAAATTAGCCACAAGTGTCGGGTTTGATGTAGAATATGGACTGAGAGCATTGATACTCTATCCATTTTGTTAGTTCAGCAGTAATGCTTGTGTCAGGTAGCTATGTAGCACAAGTTAAAATTGCAAATATACTGCTCCTCCTAAAGTGCATTGTACTTATCAAACAAAATGACAGGTGTAGAAGATCTGAATTAAAAATGAACATAAAATATAAGGGATTTGACTACGGGGTTTACTACGTCTTTTTATGAGTGTATAAGTGTAAGTTGGTGAGAATTCTATTGCCATTTATCACAGTTTTATTTTCCTCATCATTCTTTTGAATGCATTCATGCTCTGCCATTATAACTGCATTTCATTTGTAACCAGTGGCAATAATTCATCCATAGAAGCACTACGAAGAAAGGATCTTTCTTGTTTGTTTTACATACATGTACGTATTTAATTTAAAATCATCAATAGAAATGTTTTACATACAGTACTGTATAATAAATTTACATTGTTCTTTCATAATACATAAACAATACAGGGTACAGTACAACAGTGAGAAATTATGTTAACTAAGGATAACCAAGACCAATATAGGATTTAACCTTTAACTGTATTCAACGTCCTAGTACGCAAGTGATGTCAATGTGTTTGACGGTTTAGTATGCACAGTTTTTCATGCCTTCAAATATGCAACCTGATAATATTTTTGACCTCAGCACAACTCTTTGGGTCTTCTGCAGTGTCTTTATGCCTTTGAAAAAATCTAAGGTCAGGCGGGTCTACACAGTGTATCATTATTAACTACACAAGTGATGACTGTGTCCAACATACTAGTATGCCTAACTAGTATAAGTAAACAATGAAACCAGGAGCTGTTGTTCCACCACAAGCTTCCCTACCAGCAAACGGTGTGGAATTGGCAGGAGGGTGATACATACATTCCATACTAACAGTGGAATTCAACCACAAAGAACACAATGTAGATTTAACCCAGGGTAACCCAGTCAATCCAAGCAATGTGACTTATTTCCATGTTTCAGTGAGTATTAAACCCTGAAGCTATTGTAATAAATAGCATTCCTTGTACATAGTGATAGAAAATCAAAATGGTAACAAACAGTAAAAAACAATTATTTCACAATCTCATATACCAGGTGGATCAATGTGGGGGAAAGCATTTCCCCCATTTTTGAGGTACTAAAACACCTTGAAACACATCTAATATCATCAACTAGTTTATATAGTATTAAACATTAAATGCAATTAAATGTGAAGTGTAAATATCGCTGGTGCATTTATGCTGTTGTTGCCAGCGAGCGATCATTTTTTGCCAACTTCAGTGTGCCATAAAATCGTCTATTTTTATTAGATTCTACTCATTGTAATCTTTACTCGATTCATAAATAAGCATTCTTTCATTTCAAAATCTTGCCCCACACACACACACAGGAATTTTAAGTTTCTGGGTATGCCACAGTTTAGGTGTTAAAACACAAGTTGGTTTTTAATTACTTTTAGTTTTGTGTTGTAAAACATTTTGGAAAAATTCAGTAGGGGGTCGTGGTAGGGGATGTAAATTTGAGGGTTAATGCTTCAAACAACTTTGATTACGATATTTAAAATACTGTACAATGTTATCTTTATTCTAATGAAGAAAGTGTATTGTAATGAATTTGATGGTAGGTAAAGGAGAAAGAGGCCATGATGAAGATAGGGCAGATATAATGAGTGAATGTGTAGAGAAATGTGTGCAAAAGATTAGTACATTCAGATGATTTTCCCCAAATTTATGAGAATGGGGAATGTTATGTTCCTAGAGGTACTGTGAAACTAAAATCCATGAATAATGCAAAATTATCCTTGCATAATATATTTTGCTTAAGACTTGGGTTAAATTTGTCTTTCGGAGGCCATATTTGTATCACTAATCTGGTTAATATGACATTGTGACATTCCTTATTAAGAGTGATAAGAGATACTACATTTGAGAATGGAAACAATTTGAACAAAATTCTTTGGTTAGTTTTTGGTTTAGGAGTCATGTGGAAAACAGAAAAATGGGTACCATGAGAAAACCCACATATTTAATTTACTTGCGTACTGCCCACTGATAAAAAAAAAAGGTAGATAATTGATTTCTACAAATTTGGAACCACAGATTTGGCTGGTATTATGTGAGAAATGACTGTTAACATGTTAAGTCTTGAGTGCAAGTTGTTATAATCAAATAAATGATTTATCTGTTAACTCATGAGAAGCACTGTACAACTAGTCTCTGAAGTGGCTGAGATAATGTTGTAGGGGCTATGCTAGAATGTGATGCTGATAGTTCTCAGTTATACAGCCCAATGTGGAAGATAGTGAATGAACGGATGTCACCGTGAATACTTCAGTTTTTATTATTTTTTGCACTTCCTATTCAATACAACATATTGCACTACAATCTACATGCTCGTGTAGCTAAATTTACTTTTATATATATTTTACTATTTTAAGCAATTAATTACATAAATATTTACAAGTTTGGAGGTTTGGTCCATCATTCCTTGAAATTTTAACCCTTAAATGGTCCAAACGTATATATACGTTCACTCGCGCAGCGCCCCGAATATTTTGAGAAAATTTTTTTTTTTTTTTATAGGAAAAAAGAGCATATGGTACCCAGGCATCCCCAATTTTTTTCATATGGGGCACACTGAGTGCACACACTCATTCTCTCATGACTAGGTGACTCAGGTCTATTGTGCCACTATTGAATGAATGACAAATGAAACGTATATGCGCGTTTGGGGCGCTACGCGAAAGAACGTATATATACATTTGGACCGTTTAAGGGTTAAATTATCTTATACAGTGGAACCTCGGTTTTCATTTGCCCTGGCTTTTATCGAATTTAGTTTTCGATTATTTTTTTCATCAAAATTTTGTCCCAGTTTTCGTTCATCACCTCGGTTTTTGTCACTCCCCTGTACTGAACGTGTCCGCCTGCCTGTGCCCACACAAAGCATCCTACGAGTTCTCACTCTGGCTTTGTTTCTCGTTGAGTGAGCATTACCTTGCACGTTCATCTGAAACATTTCATAATCAGTGTTTTTTGTGCTTGTTTATTGAGTGTGACTGCTAAATAAGCCACCATGGGGCCAAAGAAAGTTTCGAGTGCCAGCCCTTTGATGAAGGTGAGAAACACGATAGAATTCAAGAAAGAACTCGTAGCCAAGTACGGGGTTGGATGTGAGTGGCCAGGATGTGGAAGAGTTGGTGGACTACCACAGGGAGGAGCTAACCACTGAAGAGCTGCAACACCTTCAACTGGAACAGCAACAGATTGCAGCTGAGGAAATTGTTTCAGAGGAGGAGGAAGAGAGAGGGCAGAATGTGCCTTCTTCAGTGATTAAGGACATGTGCGAAAAGTGGAGTGAGTTGCCAATTTTTGTGGAGAAATCACCCTAACAAAGCTTTTTGGAATTCATGTCCTGAAAAATTTTCCCATAAATTAATGCCTTGTCCCATTTTAGGCAAATTTTAAAAGGGAAAAACACCAGAAACAAACTACTCTGGACGATTTTTTGTGCGACCGGTCCATTGCCAGTAAAAGACAAAAAAGGGGAAGAAACCCCCCCGGATAGGACTTGATACCTGAAGTCCAAGGGAGAGGTTTCCCCCTTCCCAAAACCAAAAACCTCTCCCCCCCCCACCATTTTTCCTATGCCAACATGACCCTTCCCAATAAAGGAAAAATGATTTTAAAATTTTTCCCTTTTTCCATTTCTTTAAAGTCCTTTCTTTTTATTTTCCATTGTTTTCAGTAAAACATAGTTTTTTTTCTATAAAAGTTTTTTTTGTTAAAAATTTTGGGTGTCTGGAATAGAAAAAAATTTGGATTTAAAATTATTTCTTAGGGGAAAACAATGGCCCCCCCCACCCCCGGTTCGCGATATTAATCATTCCGAGAGCTCACGAAAACCCCAAAATTTAAATGGGAAAAGCGAATCATTTTTTCCCCCATAAGAAATTTTTGGAAAAACAAATTAATCCGTGCAAGACACCCAAAATTTTTAAAAAAAAAAATTTTTTAACCACATAAAAATATTAAGTTTAATGCAATAGAAAAAATTTAAACAATGAAAAACAATAACAAAGAAAAAAAAACAATAAATAATTGACACTTCCCTTTTAAAATAAAACGGTAAATTTTTTGATGGGAGGGGAGGGGGGGAGAGTGTTGAACCAAATGTTTAGAAGGGGAAATTTCCCCCTCCATTAGGGGGAACTTAAAATTGCTTTTCCCCTGGTAATGAAAGGTTCCTCTTGGAAATTTCTTCTAAAACAGGCCTTTTTTCCTTCAAAAATTTAAACACTTGTTCAGGTTTAAAACCCTTTTTTCAGCCTCTAGGGATCCTTGAATTCATGCACATATTTTCAGCCAAAACTATGTTTTCCCAACTAACGTTTCCTTAAATCTTTAAAACCCCAACCCTTTGCTGGCCTTAAATTCACTCAAAACCCCCATTTTTTTTCAGCAGTTTTTTTAAACCAAATCGTCATAAACCCGCTACCTTTTCAAAAATTTAAATCGCTTGAGGTTTCTACCCTCCTGCTATCTTTTTTCTTTTAAACCACACCAAAAACCATCTAAATTTTTTTCAAAACACTTGCATTTGGCTGTTTTGTAATCACAGTTGCCCCTTTTTGCAAGAACATTTCCTTGTTTGGGCTGTTTTCCTGCTCACAATTAGAAAAGGTTGTTTGGGGGTTTACAAACCAACCTGACCAGCCCACACACCACCCCCACTTTCTTTATTTTTGCAATTATCTCTTTTCATTTAAATAGTCTTAGAACCCTTGGCCTCAAAGGGGTTGCACTAGAAGTTTCCTTGGGGCCCAGGGACTTAGTTTGAAAGAAACAACACCAAAAACATTGATAATTTTGGATAAATGGAATGTACCAAATTTAAATCTTTAGATGCGCGCAAAATGGCGGCTTTAAACACTGGCCCCCAAAACGGGGCAGTTGGCCACACGGGACATGTCCCGACAATTGCATCACTTTCCCGGGGTTTTGTAAGGGAAAACCGGGGCAAATTTTTGGCGATAAAAAGCATCATTACCGGTTTTTATTGGATACCGATAGCATCGGGAACCGGGGGTCCACTGAACTGTTTCATTTTTTCGTCAATTTCCCGGTTTTCGTCAGATTTTCCGGGAACAAATTAATAAAAAAAAACCAGTTCCACTGTATAAATTTTTCCCAACAAAGTACCATTTTTATTAAACTTTTATAACCCCTATAAACTTTTGGGGTTTAAAACCTTGAAATATTATTTTGGAAACTGAAGAAACCTGATGAAAATTACTTGCAAACTTTTGACCACTTGGGTTAGTTTAATACTTTATTATGCACCCCAAAACCCATCCTGAAGCGGTGGGTCAAAAGTTTTTACAAAGGTACATAAGGGGTCCATGACGGGCCCCCAAAAGTTATGATAGCTAACAGTTAAAAAAGGAAAATGAACTCCAGGTAGATCTGGTCACAACAGGGAAAGTTACAGGGGAAAATGAATCAGCCTCACTCCTATACAGGGTTACAGTCATGAAAAAAATTTACAAAGAAAATGAACCACTGAACACCCCCTGGTCAAAAATTGAAAATGAGTTATAAAAAAACAAAAATTTAAAAGTGGATCATACACCCACCTAGCCCCGCCACAAACACACAAAAGGGGCGAAAACGCACGGACATGTGCACACGAGCTTAAAAATTTACAGGGCCCCCCCCGCATCCCGCACGCATCGCAAAACCGACAATCCACAAACCGTTTTCGTTTTTTTTCCCCAAAAATTTTGCCTCGTTTTACCCCCCAAAAAACCCCGCTCACCCGCTCTTGGGTCCGAGACGCTTCCAAATTTGTCCCCCCCCTGAGCCACGCTCCATTTTTCCCCGGGGGAAAGGGTTTCCCCACCACCTCCGCGGTAACACCCAAAAGCATAAAATCGGAACTTTTCGAAATTTTTAACAGTGTTTTTGTTTTTTTTTTTTTCTGGAAAATAAGTGCCATGGGCCCCAAGAAAGTTTCCCTATTCTAACCCTACGAAATTAAGGGTGGAATTACTATAGAGATGAAGAAAAAGATCATTGATAATATAAAGTGGAGTGCGTTCTCCGAGCGGGGCCAGGTTTGTATAAAAAACCCCCAAATAAAACCAAACGCTACAAATTGGGGGAAACACTGCTGCGCTGCTGTCCCCAACCCAGCTGCTCGCGGATCATGCCCGGGCCGGGCTGCTGCTGCGGTACCAACCGTCTGCTGCTGCTGTAGCATCGTCGCTGCTGCTGCGGGCTCCCTGTACCACCTCTGCTGCTGCTGTAGCATCGTTTTGCTGTTTTGCTGTAGCACCGTCGGGCTGCTGCTGTAGCATGGGCTGCTGCTGCTGTAGCATGTCTGCTGTGCTTAGCTCGCCCCTGCTGCTGCTGTAGCATCGTCTTTTGCTGCGTAGAAACGTTTTGCGCTGCTGTACCCCTCGTCTGTTCTCTGTAGCATCGTATTTTTGCTGCTGTACATCGCCCCGCTGCGGTTTTTGTACCCCCCGCCCGCTGCTGCTGCTCGGGTAGTCCCTTTCCCTGCTCTCGGAAGCATCGTCTCCCGGCTGCTGTACCAACTGTCACTGCGCGCTGCTGAAAGAACCGTTTTTGGTGTGGCTTATTGAGAATCCCAAGAAAAAATTTAAACCCCCAAGGGGATTTGCCACCCAGATCCCCCCAAAAAAAGTCAGTGCCCATCGAAGACTGCCCTTAAACTTTTTTTCCTTTGGGGGCCCTTTAAAATCTTGTCTCCCGGGATAAAAACCCACACCACCCGACTAACACCCGGGGTGAAAAAAAAAAAAAAATCCCCGGGAAACTAGTGCTCATTTGGTAAATTTTAAAAGCCAGCAAAGGTTGGTTTGAGAGATTAAGAAATCGTATTGCATACCAGTTTTAAAAGGGCCCTTTTTCGGGAAAAAAATGCCCAAACGGGACCTCAGTACCAGGAGAAAAGGCACCCCGGGACAAAAGTGCCCTCATCATCATTCCCTTCCCATCTTCAAAAAGGTAATTGCCCATTTATTTTTCATTTAGTAAGTAGAAACAGGCACAATATATAGTCATGTACAACTCTACTACAGGCCTTTTACCCTTTCCTTTTGTGGGGGAAAAAATGTATATTTCATGTGGAAAAATTTTTTTTTTTTTCATACATTTGGGTGCCCTTGCAGGGTTTAAAATTTGATTTCCATTATTTTTTATGGGAAAATTCTTTCGCATACCGAACATTTCACATAAAAATTCACCCCCTCTTGCAGGGTTAAAGTCCAAATCGGGGTCCACTGTAAGGCTTTCCCACAAAAAAAAGCCCCAACCCACACACACACCCACACCCCACACCCACACAAAAACCCACACCACACACCCCAAAACCCACCCACACACACACCCACACTCACAAAACCCACACCACACACCCAAAATTTCCACACCCCCCCAAAACCACACCCCCCACACTCACACCCCCCAACACCCCACAAAAACCCACACTAAACCACACCCACACTCACCCACCCAAAACCCCCAACCCACACTCACACCCCCACACTCACACACCCACACTCACACACCCACACTCAACACCCACACTCACACACCCACACCACACCCCCCACACTCACACCCCACACTCACACCCCACACCTCACACCCCACACAAAACACAAAACAAAACCAAAAACCACACACACACACACACACACACAAAACACACACACCCCACACCACACACAAAACCACACACCCACACACACACACACACACACACCCCCACACACACACAGGTAATGAAATTTATCTCCAGCTAAAAAAGCCCGGGTATTTTTTCAAAATTTGGTCGTAATATCCCAAACTGTGGATAAAATACTTTCCCTTTTTTCTTGAATTTTTCTGAGTAGTTTTTTTCAAAATTCTTTAAAATTTGATCACACTCCAGTACAAAATGCAAGGTGGGGGCAATAGTCCCGGAAAAAGTTTACTTTTTAACCCCTCCATAATACTTGTAACCCACCCGGGAGCCGGGCATAGGAAAACCCAAGGGCCCTGCTTATTTTTGTTGGATGCCCCAAATAGAAATGGGTTTCCTCCTGAAATAGGGAAGATGATAAAATGGACTGACTTGTGTAAATCCCCCTTTAAGTTTTTAAGCCCAATAAAGTTCTTTTAAAAGTTTTTTTCAATTTATTGTTCTCAAACTGCAACTGCAACCCAAAAATTGAATCTCCCCCCCTTTTTGGGAAAAGCATACAGCTTAGCCAATTTATCAGTTCAATCATCACCCTAAAAACCCAAATTTGTGAGAGGAATCCCAGAAATGTGCATCGACTCCACTGTCCACAATTTTAAACCATACCTGTTTCGGGCTTCTGACACAAGCATCCCACAATTTAAAACTTAAGATTAGAGCATTTAGGGAGACAGAAAAACAGTCCCCCAAATTTGTGGGGTTTTAAATTTTTTTCCCCCAACCCCAACTTATTCTCATTCTTTTTTAGGGGGTCTTTCGAAGACAAAAGCATTTTAATTATGGAAAACAAACCCTTTTTTTAAAATCTGTTTAACTTCCCTTTACAAAAAACTATAATGGGGAAAGGCAGGGTTAAAGATGCCCTTTTACACTACCCGGGCGGGACTAAAACATTTTTTAAAAAGCCATTCCATTCATAAAAGGACTAGCAAAAAACCATAAACTTTTTCACATGCATTAAAGGGGTTTCACTTTTCCAAATTAAACAAGGGTTTTTTATTTTGGAAAAAAAAACTTAAATTTTTGGAACTTGAACGGAAAAAATAGGAGGCCAAATAAATCTGCCCTCATTTAAACCAACGGGAATTTTTGTAAGGGAACAGTTTTCCCCCAGAAATTTCTAAAAATATAATAAAATTTCTGATACAAAAAAAACATTTCATCCCCTTTCCCTTGGGATTTTTTCTTTTTTTCCAAGATTTTTGATGTTTTTGACAGTTATTTAGATACCAGGAACCAAAAATATTGAAACCTGAAAAAATTTCACAACTTTTTTTTTTGTGGGCAAGGAATGAAAATTTTAAAAAAGAAGAAAAATTAAAATATAAAATTTTTTTTATTCACTGAACAATTTCAGAAAATTTAAAATTTTACTTAAAAGAATTTTTTTCAAGTAATTTTATGAAAAGCTGTTCAAAATTCTTTTTCGTTCTTTTTTAAAATTACTGAACTTTAAAAACAAAATGGTTTAACATACCGCCAGGTTGGGGGTAAGACACAAAGGCAACACTTTGGTTGCCAGTCCCTCACCCGAAAAAAGTTCATTCCATAGTCGGGAAACTTTTTAACTGAACTTCCCAGGCGGGGGACTGACAACCTCAAATCTATGCCTTCAAGGTGAGGGACGTTACATTTTTCCCGCCCTCTACTTTTCCGGCCTCCCTTTCTGTATTTAAAACTGAAGAAGCCAAATTGGGTTAGGTGAAACTTTTGGGAAATAAATTTGGGCCAAACCTTTTTGCCTATTGTTTTAACCTACCATTACTGTACAAAAAAAACAAAAAAGTAATGTAAAGTTGCAAAAATTTACACAGCTTTTTTGGGAAAAATTTTAAATCTAATTTTAAACCCCTTTTGGGAGGGTTTTCAGCCATAAATATCCCTCTTAAAAACCATTTTTTTGGAAACATGTATATCCCTATTTAAAAAAATTTTTAAAAGCGGGAAAAACCCAAAGCCTGTAATTTTTTTTAACATGAGGTGGGAAATTGCTGGGTGTTTTTTTTTTTTTTTGTCTCAAAAAAACAAAAATTCAGGTTGCTTGCAAATTTTTAAACTTAAAACTTGGGGTCACCCTACACAAACATGTACAAGCATTAAAATACATACCCCTCGGGGTTTTTTTTTCTATTTTCTTTCTTTTTTCTTGTTCTTGTTTTTTTTCCTCTTATCCCAGGGGGAAAATGGAACAAAATTTCGTCCTCCGAAACCCCCAATGCTTTGTTTTAAGGCAACTAAAAAGGGCCGGGGAAAGCAAGGGGCTATTTAACCCCCTTTCCCTGTATAAATTACAAAATTTTAAAAAAAGAAAAATTTTTCATTTTTTTTTTTTGGGCCACCCCCCTGGGTGGGAAGGGCCCGGGTTTTTTGAAAGAAAATTCTAGCCGCTTAAAATCAAGCAGGAAAAGGGTGGTAGGCCCCCCATTTGAGAAAAAGGGGTCTGTGGGTCAGTCACTGTAAAAAAAAAATCCTGCACACGCAGTGTAAATAGAGAAAAAAAACTCCAACCATGTTTTTGTTTAAAAACCCGGATTTTTGAGGTGTATTTTCCTATGGGTTTTTAGGGTTGAAATTCTCGTTTTCTTGATCCATTGGATAAAAGGAAAAAACCATATTACACAAAAAAAGAAATTTTAAATTAAAATTTTAAATATAAAAAAACGCCTTGAAATTGAGCTCAAAGTTGCAGAAAGTTAAATTTTTTAAAACCAATTTTTCAAGATAAGCAAATCAAAAAAACCCACACGTCCAATAAAACCCCCAATTTGGGGATCTAATATTTTTTTGTCTAGTGACTGATTTTATTTATCCCTTTTTTTACAATAATGAGAAAGCCCTCATAACATAAATTTTTCCAATTTTTTGTGTGAAGGGAAAAAATCAAAATAGAAAGCAAAGTAAAAAATGGGGCCCCAGAGACATGCTAAAAACCCAAAGTATAGGGCTTTTTAAAGTCCCAAAAATGTCTGCTTTGGGTTTTTTTCTGGACCCTATTTTAAAATTTGGCCCTTTTTTTAATTTGGGCATAAAATTTGGGCCAAATTGTCAATCTCACCCTTTATTGGGTATTTTAATCACAAATGGGCATTTTTTGTACTCAATTGATAGAAATAATGTATTTCAAAAGAAAAGCTATATTTTGGGTTTGACAAAAAACAAGGGAAAAAACGGGTTGGGAAAATAGGGCTCAAAGTCGGCAAAATTGCCAATGCTTATATTTCGGGGGAGATCCCCTAACTTCGGGGGAGCATAAATTCGTTATTTTTTTTCGATAAAATTTCTCAAACTTTTGGGTCATTGCCTTTTGGGAAAAAGGGATTCCAAACTCAAAAATTTTTTCCTTTCTCTCTCTCCCCTCTCTCTCCCCTCCCTATCTCAAATCTCTCCAACTCTACTCTATCTCTCTCTATCTCTATCTATCCTATCTCTATCTCTCCTATCTTATCTCTCCCCTATCTCTACTATCTCAAACCTCTCTATCTCTTCTCCCCTATATCTATCTCCCCTATCTCTTTTTAAAATATCTCTTTTCTCCTCCTCTCTCTCCTCCTCTCTCCCTCTCTCCCTTTCCCCCCTCTCTCCCCTCTCTCTCTCTCTCTCTTCCCCTCTCTCCCCTCTCTCTCCTCTCTCTTTTTTTTTTTTTTTTTTAAAACAGGGTTGAAAAATTTTAAGGATCCCTAGCTTTTTTGACGCTTTTTACAGGTTAAAATTCCTAATTTTTATTGGCAAGCTAAAGCTGTTACCTACACCCATTTCTTTTTAAAAAGCTTTTTTAAAGGTTATGAGCATACAAGTAGGGAACGGGAAAGAAGTTGGACCCCTCTGGGGGCCACAATTTCATTTAAATCAACTGACTTTATCTCGTTGACATCATTAGCGTAACAATGTGTTCCATACCCGGTCATCCGGGGTAATTTTTTTTATCTAAAGATGGAGTGATGTTCGGGAAAATTTTTTACAGCCAAAGTGAATTGCTGTTTTCTGCCCCGCTTGTGGCATAAAAGTTTGTTTCACGTGTCCCCCCCCCCCCCCCTCTCTCTCCCCTCTTTTTTTATTTCTTTTTCTCCCCTCTCACCCCCCCCTAAATTTCTCTCTATCTCTCTCTCTCCTCTCTTCCCCTTTCTCCCCTCTCTCTCCCCCTCCCTTCCTCTCTCTCTCTCTCCTTTTCCTCTTTTCTCCCCTCTATCTCTCTCACTTTTTCCTCCTCGCTCTCTCCCCTTTTCTTTTCCTCTCTTTTTCCCCCTCTCTCTACCCTCTGTCTCTCTCTATCCTCTCTCTCCTCTCTCTCTATCTATCTTCTCTCTCTTCTCTAAACCTCTCTCTCTCCAAATCCTCTCTCCCCCAGGAGCCCCACCAGGTTTTTGGGTTGCGACAGCCCAAAGGGGTTAAAAAATTCTACAGTTTTTTTCTTTTTTTTTTTAAGGATAACACTTTGGGGTTTATTATTAATAGGAGCTTTATAAAGGTATAGTTACTTGAACTTTAAAATTTTTAAAATAAAAAAATTTAAAAATTGGGTCTAATCAAAGGTGAGGGGTACAATTTATAAATTAAAAAATCAAAACATATAATGAAATGTAAGTTCTGTACAATTTTTCTGCAGACATGGCTAAAAGGGATTAAAGGAAAAAGGGGTAATATTATTTAAAAATTCCCTTTTTTTTATAAAAAGGGTTTTTTCTTATACATTTGGGCCTTTCCTACTTTTTAAAAGGGTTCAAAAGGGGAAAGGCACCAAAAACGGGACTTATCCCCAAAAAACCCCCTTAAACCCCCCCAGAAAAAAAAATGGTAATAATTATAATGCTGCTGTTTCAAAACAATTTTCCTAGTCTCCCTTCCAACAAGCCAGCCCCCCCTAATAATCCCCAGTATAGAAATTCGGTCCCCTCCCATATTTTACAGTATGCTTATTTTTTAATGGTAGTACAGCACTATTTAAATTTACTTCTTGTGTAGCAATACTCATGTCAAGGTACCCAACTTATCCCCAAAACTGTACGGTTTTAAAAGTTTTTCATTGTATAAAAAGGGAAAAGGTTTAATTTAAAAAACCTTTTTTTCTTATTTTTGTTACAATATTTATTTTCCCATAGCAATTAATCTTTCCCTAAATTTTTTCCTTTCTTTAAAAAAATATTCAAGAAAGTAAGTTTTTTGCATTTATTTAGCATGTTTAAATTGACTGCAAAGGTAACAAATTATTTTTTTCTAAAATACGTATGGGGGGGAAATTAAACTGAAGACTTTTCATATTAACTAGTGCATCATAAAAATAAGTTTTAAAAAAATTATATTTCCAACTTAATTTTAAAGGAATAACATAAAGGGTTGCAAACAGGCCCTCTCATACTTATTGATTATATAAAAAAGTTTTTTAATTATTTTTTTTTTTAACATATGTTTTTTTTCCCAAGTTTTTTTTATTTCCCCTTTAAGATTAGTAATAGCAACTTATTTTAGTGGGGATTAATTTTTTGAAGCTAAGTTCATGAAAAGTCCTTTTGAAATGCAAAATAAAATTGTATTTTAAAATTTCTTAAATGTTTAGAAAAGGACGGTGGGGAAACTAAAATTACCCCTTTTTAAAAATAGCAAACTGTATATTGACAAGTTTTTTAATTTTAAATTTTTGCAAGAGTTTTTTATATCCCCGTTTAACACAATTCAAAAGCCTCTAAAAGACATGGGTTTTAATAAATTTTTAAGCCATTTTGTGTATGAAAATTAGAAACCCCTGAGGAATACATGACGTATTTTTTTTTTTTTTTTCCGCCCCCTTTTTTTTTCCCAATTATATTGATCACCCTTTCTACAATGGTTTGGGAATATGAAACTTTTACTTGCTGTTTGTTTTTAAAATGAAGCCTTTTTCATAAAAACAGACATTTTGGAAAAAAATTTTAAAATTTTTGGGAGTTTTTTTCACCCCCACTCACATTTCAGTTGATTTAAGTTTTGCTACTAATAATTAGGATTCTAAAGGGTCATGAAGTCTTTTTTTTTTAGAATTTAAATTTTTTTATGCGGGAGGCTTCTAACACAAAATTTTTAAATTACCCACATCACATTTAAAAATCCCCAAATTTTACACAAGGGGAAATTAGAAACATTTTATAAATGAAAATTTTCAAGCGGGGCAAGATGACATACCCACATTTACAAAAGGCCCTTTTTTACAAAATCACACTTAAAAAAATCCCCAAATTAACCACCAAAACAGCAGCTAATTTAAAACCCTCATTTGCACTTACAAAAATAAACACTGGGGAAAAATTTAAATTTTTAAAAACGGGAAGCTGCGGGTCCCTGTGAAAAAACCCATCCTTTGTCCCGTTATTTTCTATAAAAACAAAACATTTTTAAAAGTTAAAAAAAAAAAGCAACTTCTTTGAAAGGGGAAACCGGCATATGCCCCCTTGGGTAACAAACTTACAGATAGTACATGTTTTGAAACAGTCGCCCTAGTTTGTAAATTTTGTTCCCATTGCATCTCATAGCAAAGAAACAGAAACATTGCAATACCCCCCCCCTTTTTTAAATTGGGTTCTCCCTTGGGTGGAGGGTTTTTTGGTGTCCAGGTATTTAAATACATACATTATTTGTATAATTTTTAATGTATTTTATAAATAAAACAAAATTATTTTTATTAAAGGAAACTAAAAATTTTTAAAAATCAAAAGTGATATGGATAATAAATTTTTTGGCAAAACAAAGATAAGGGTTACATTGATTTTAAAAAATTTAAATATAAAATTTAAAAAATTTAAATAATTTAATAAAAAAAAAAAATTTACATAAAAGCTGATTATATACTATGTATTTTAAATCTTTCCTTGTAATGTTTTAAAGGAAATTTAAAAACCTATCCCTGCTCCATCCCTTTTTTGTATAACCAACCCAATTTTAAAAACCCATTTTTCCTCAAAAATTTATCCCTTTTCCATATCACTACAAAAGAAATTCTAATTTTTTCACTAAAAAATTCCGGGCATAATATTCAACTACACTTTTGATCTCCAAAGTCAATCTTCACTGCCCCGCCTCAACCATGCTACAACACAAAAAACCATCCCTTTACCCCCAAACAGAACTTTTTCCCATCACTACAAAAACCCCCCCCTGGTGGTGGTTTTGTGGTGTGTGTTTTAACCCTTTTTTTTTATTAACAAAACGGGCCATTTCCCCCCAAAGGGCCCCAAGGGTGGCCTGAAAAAGAAAAATTTTCATCATCTTTCCACTCCCATCACTGTCTTGCCAAAAGGCTTTGCTTACACACAGTTAAAAAAATTGCAACATTAAAAAAACCCCCTTCCTTCAAGAGAGAGTGACCCGAGAGTGAGCAATTTGAAGTGAGCAAGCGGGGAAAGGTGATTGATTGAGTGAGTGTGTTGGGGGTGTGTGTGTGTGTGTGGGGGTGTGTGTGTGTGTGTTTGTGTTGTGTGGTGTGTTCTCACCTATTTGGGTTTTGCGGGGTCGAGCCCAAAAAGTTTCCGGGCCCCCCTTTTCACTGGTCTTACTAGTCACCCCCCCCTAAAAACCGTGAGTTTTTAAAATACCTCTGTTTAAAAGCTATGTAGGGTTTCTTGCCTCCACTACATCATTTCCCCCAAACTTTTCCCCCACTTCCTGACTACTGGTGGCGGGAAAAAAATACTTCCTAACATCCCTGTGATTCATCTGTTTCTTCAATTTCCCAACTTTTTCCCCCCCTTGTTGCTTTGCCCCCCATCTCGGGAAAACATCCTGTTTTTTGTCCACCTTGTCAATTCCTCTCAGCTTTTTGGAAATTGTTTACCCAAGTCCCCAATATCCTCCTGCCCTCCAGGGCCCGCAGGTTGATTTCCCTTAATCTCTCCCGCGGGGACATACCTCTTACTCGGGACTATCTTTTTGTTCAAACCTTTGCACTTCCTTATTTTTTCTTTACGTGTTTGGGCTAGGTGTGGGAAAAAAACCCGGTTGCCGCATACTCCAATAGGGGCCTAACTACACGGTGAAACGGGGCCCCTGAAACTTTCCCTTATTAAGATGTCGGAATGCTTTTTCTGGGGGTTTGCTAACCCCATTGCGCAGCAGTTATTTGGTTGATGGGGGCCTTCGACATGGGCCTGGTTTTTTATACTCACCCCCAAAATTTTTTCCTTTTGGTTGAGGTTTGTAGTCTCGGCCCCATAGAATTTTACTCCGTCTGCGGCTTCTTTGCCCTTTTCCCAATCTTCATGAGTTGAAATTTTGGGGGATTGAATTTCCAGGACCCAAATTCTGTACCAGGCCTGCAGCCTTTTTCCCAACCCCTTTTAATTCTGTTTGGGTTTCTTCTATCAGTAAATTTCCCTTCTCATCAACTAAATGTCATCTGCAAACGGGGAAAACCCGGGAGTCTTTTCCTTCCGTCATGTCTTTCCCAAAAAATCCCCAAAACAGCCCCGGCCCTGGGACTAAAACCCCTTTGTGGAACCCCGTTCGTCACGGGTTTCCCCACTCTGCCCCTTTGCCACTACCATGACTCCGGGCGTCTTCCTGACAAAAACCCCGATCCATTGTGGGCCCTTCCCTTTTTATCCCTGCTTGGTCTTCCATTTTTTTGCACTAATCTCTTGGGGAAAACTTGTAAAAATGCCTTCTTGCAGCCAAGAAAATGCAATCCACCCCACCCCTCTCCCCTTTTGTTTTAAACTGCGCCCACCATGCAAGACTCCAGTGGGTTTTGTGACACGGGAAATTTTTCCATCTCTGAAACCATGTTGGCTGCTTTTTGATGAGATCTTTCCCTTTTCTGGGGTTTCCACCCTTTTCCCTGAAATCTTTTTCCCATGTTTTGCATACTATACATGTCAGGACACTGGTCAAAATTTTTAGTGCTTCATGTCTGCCCTCCTTTTTAAAGTTTGGGGAAACTACATTTGCTTTTTTCCCATGCCTCACGTCCCCCCTTTTTGATAGTTTGATTGAATTTGTTGTTGGGGGTACACATAGGCCTCTGCTCCCTCTCCAGGCCCATGGGGAAAATGTTTATGGCCCCTTTGGGCCTTGAGGTATCTAGCTCACTCAAAGCCTCCCCAATTTCTTCCTGGGTTTTGTGGGGCACTGTGTCCAGCATTTTGGGGTGTGGGGGCCCCCCTCTTTCCCTCTTTCTGGAGCCCCCCTTTTGTCTTTCCCCGTGAACACTTTTTTGAAAACTCTTGTTGAGTTCCTCACATACTTCACCCGTCCTTTCTTTTTGTCCTCCTCCTTCCTTTCCCTTTCCTGATTACCTGGGCCTGACCTTTTTTTTTCCCCCCTATTGGCTGATAACCTTTCCGGGGTTTAATTTGGGTTTCGTGCCCTTTTCGTTTTCAAAATTGTCGTTGGGCCCCCTTCTTTTCTGGGGCCCTATTCATTTTTTGGGTCTATGACTGCTCTCCTTTTTCTCCTGGGTCCTTTGCCCTTTTATATTTCTTCCAATTTCCCCAGCACACTTGGTTTTTTTCCTCCCGAAACCCCCGGGTGAAACCATGGGGGTTTATCCTGGCTTTTTCATTATTCCCGTTTCCCTTGGGTAAAAACCCCTCCTCAGCCCCTTGCACAATTTTTGCTACTATTCCATATCTCATTAACTGGGTTTCCCCGCCATTCCTTTTCCCCCTGAACCCCATTCAGGAAGTTTTTTTTTATTCCCCCTGTAGTTTCCCCCCCCTTGTAGTTTGGTTCCCTTCCCTCCTGGCCCTTTCCCGCTTTCCCCCGCCACTTGTACTCTAATGTGTATTCGAAGCTTAAAACCAAAAGGAAACACTTTGGCCCCCCAAAGGGGCCCCCTTTTTAAAATGTGATTTTCCCTCAATATCGTACACTCAAGGGGAAATTAAGTCCCGGGCTTGCGGGTTTATTTTCATCCTCTCTCTCTTTTAGTGGGCCCCCTTTCTGTTGGTACATGAAGTTTTTTCCCGTAAACCACCTCCCCTCAACTTGCCCCCCTGTAACTTGGGCCCCATGTGCTCCAATTTCTCCCCAAATTTATGTTTTTGGGTTAAAGTCACCCATGATCAGGGGCTTTGCCCCCCGCAAGCATGACTCTTTTGGCCACGCAGTCAATGTGTCAACCATTGCTCTATTGCTTTTCATCATAACCCTTTCCTTGGGCCCCCTGCTGTTCTTTGGGGGGTTATACATCACTGCAATTACCACCTTGGGGACCTCCAGATTTAAGGGTTTCCCCCTATGGGAACACTTTTTCTCCCGTCCCCCTCTCTCCAGCTATCAAAATTTCCCTCGGTTTTGATCAGCAGTGCCCAAATCCCCCCCCCCCCCCTGTTCCCTCTGTCTTTCCTCAGGGTCTGGTATCCCGTTTGGAAAAATGGGATCTGTTTTCTAACCCGTAAGCTTGGTTTTTTGTGAGAGCTTTTTAAAAAAAGATTTTCCGGGGATGCCCCTTTGCCCTTTCGGGCCACTCCCCCACTTATTTTTCCATCAGCGTTTTTTGTATCATAAACCTTTAGTTTCCTTTCCCAAAACTGTGGTTTGAGGGGCCCGTGAGGGTTTGGGGACCTGGGAGCATAATGGGATTCTATAGCTCGGTGGGTTTGGGGGGAACTGGGGGGTATGGATTTTTAGTGTGTTTGGGATGGTGTTTTGGTTTTTGGGGGGTTCCCGAGGGTAGTTTTTTGTTTATGTGTCTTGCCCTTTGCTGCTCTGTTCTGCCCCTGACTGACCTCTGCGGTTCCCTCCTTGTCTCCTTTCCTAGCTCCTTTCGCTTTTTTTTCCTCTCCCCAGCTGCTTTCTTCTGGGTTTTTGTTTCCCTCTTGCCTAGGAACACCCTCTTTTACCTTCCGATTTTTAAAACCCTGGTTTTCCCCCTTGGAGGAAACCTTTTCCCGCACTGTTTCCGTCCGAGAATCAGCTTTATCATTTTTTTTTCTCCCCTTCAAGTTTCCCCCCCTAATTTTCTGAAAAATTTTTCAGTCTCTCCCTCTCTTCTTCACCTATTTTTCCCTGATGATTTTCCAATCTCCTTTTCTTCCTTCCGGCCCCCCTTTCATTTGTGTCCTTTCCTCTCTCTCCTGAAGCCCCCTGGTAAACACTATTTTCCCTTTCCTCCTCCCCCTTGCCTCACCCCTCTGTGACTCTGGAACCTGTCTGTATTTTGGGCATTTTCCCTTGGGTTTTTTTCCTTTGGGTCTTGGTAGCGTGGTTTGCCCCAGCATTCCCACCTATCACCCTCCCATCGGGCCCCCCATCTTTTTCCCTTTTACCTCCTTGGGCCCCTTTTTGGGAGGCTGATATTACCTTAGCATAATTCAATCTCTTCCTTCCTGTTTCCCCCTCAGTTTTTATACTTGTCTTCTCTGGGTTTCTGCCCCTTTTAAAAATCGCTTCCCGCCTGTTTAAACTCAACTTCTAGGGCCCTTTAAACCTTCTACTTGCAATTTTGACTTGTGCCTCCCCAAATTCCCTTTTTCTCCTTCTTTCCCAAACCCCTTTTTTCCCAATTTTCCCCAGAAAACTTTTTCTCCATTTTTTTTTAGAAAGCTCTCCTAATTTTCTCTCCTCCTCTTTTTTCCATTTCCCTTTTCCCCTGCTCCCCCCATCCACTCCTCCCTAAACCCGAACCATTTTCATTCCCGAAAACCCTGGTTCCTTGTTGTGTGTGTGTGTGTACTCACCCCAATTGGGGGGTTGCAGGGTTTGAGACCACTTTCCCGGCCCCACCTTTCACTGTGTGGGGTGGTTTTTGTGGGTGTTTGTTTTGTGGTGTTTGTACCACCTCCCTATTTTTTACTCACCTATTTTTGGTTTCAGGGGGCATCGAGTCCCTTTGCTCCCCGGGGCCCCGCCTCTTCCCCCCGGTTTTCTACTGGGGCCTCCCCTCTCCCCAAATCCAAAGACCCTTAAACAAACCCATCTTTAAAAATGTGTATGGTTTTTCCGCCTCCATAACCCCATTTTTTAGGCTATTCCCCTCCCCAAAAACTCTATGACGAAAAAAATACTTCAAAAATCCTCTGAATCATTTGTGTCTTCAACTTCCAATTTGGGGGGCCTTCCCTTTTTTTTGTGTCCCCTCCCCTGGAACATCCTGTCTTTGTCTACCTTTTCTATTCCACCATATTTTAAATGTCCCTTACATGTCTCCCTGACCCTCCCCGCCTCCCGGTCGTCAGGCCCAAATTTTTTCCCTTTAATTTTTCTTTATAGGGCTTTTCCCCCTTTTTCTGGAAAATAACCTTTTCGGGAAAACCCTTTGTACTTTCTCCTTTGTTTCTTTACGTGCCTTTTTTCAAGTCAGGTTTTCCCAAAAAGGTTTCCCGCATACTCCAGTATGGGCCCCGACAAAAAACAACTGTAAAAGTGTTTTTAACCCATTCCCCTTTCTAAGGGATCGGAATGCGTTCCCCAGGTTTTTCCCGGCGCCCATATGCTGCACTTTATCTGGGTTTAAAGTTGGCTCCGGAACATGCTCGGTGTTTTACCACCCCAAGATCTTTTTCCTTGGGGTTTAGGTTTTCCAGTCCCTTTTTGGGCTTTTTGGGGCCCTTTTCCCCAAACTTCATGACTTTGCATTTGGCAGGATTTAAATTTGGGGAAGCCATTTGCTGGGCCAGGTGTCCAGTCTGTCCCAAAGGGCTCTTTGAAGTCCTGCCCTTTTCCTCATCTGATTTAATTTTCCTTTATTAAATTCACATCATCTGCAAAAAGGGGCACTTCCAGTCTAACCCCCTTTTCCCCATGTCGTTCACATATACCAAAAAAAAGCACTGGTTTCCCGGGCCCCCACCCCGAGGGACCCCGCTCGTCACAGGCCCACTGTGATACATCATTACTACCATGACTCGTTTTCCTCCCGTCCCGGGGATTTTTCTATCCATTGCAGTGGGCCCCTTTTTGTTATTGCGCCTGATGCTTTTAGCTTTTTCACAATCTCTTGTGAGGGAAATGTGTCAAAAGGCCCCTTTTTGCAGTTCAAGAAGATGCAATCAACCCACCCCCTCTTCGTGTCTTTTGTTTTTTTAAAAAAAACCCAGAAGGTTTTTTGACAAAAGGATTTGCCTTCCATGAATTTCCTGCTGGTTGCATTTATACCCCTTTTTTTCGTTCCAGGGGGCTCCAAACCAAATCCCCCCCCTGATAAACTTCTCCATAACTTTTCATACTATACACTTCAATGACAAGGGCTATAGTTTTGTGCCCTTTTTCCCGTCCCTTTTTTTAAAAATGGGAACTACATTTGGGCCCTCTTCCCTACCCATTAGTTCCCCCGTTTTTCCCGGGACGTGGTTTAAGATTTTGGGAAGTGGGATGCCAACAATCTGCTCCCTCTCTTTAAAGGGCCCACCCGGGGGGGTTCCGGGCCCCCTTGCCCTTTAAAATTTTAGAAGTCCCTTAGCATTTTTTTCACCCCCCTCCTCTCTTTTTTTTTATGTCGTCCCAAAACTTGCGGTGTCCCCATCTGGTCTGTCCTCCCCAAAGGGCCCTTTCCCTTTTTCCCACTGTAAAAAATTTCCTTAAATCTCATGTTTAGCTCCCACATTCCTCTTCCCTCCTTTCTTTTTAAATTCCCACCCTTTTTTTTCCCAGCCTTACCCCCCCTGGCCTTGAAATTTTGTCTTTTCCCCCTAATGGTTTCTATTAAAACAGTTTTGGGGCAGTTTGACTTTTGAAAGCTTGTCCCTTTTCCCAAAAATGTCGCTGGGCCCCCCCCCCCCCCCTCCTTTCTGTGCAAAAACTCGTTTTTTGGGTCTTCTACTAATCCCTTGTTTTTCCCGGGGCCCATACCTCCCGAAACCCTTTTTCCCTTCCCCTGTTGCAACTTAGTTTTTGCCTCCCTACACCTTCGGTAAACCAAGGACTCGTTTTTGGGCCCTTTCCCAAATTTTTGTTTTCCCCTTGGGGAAAAAAACCTTTCCTCTGCCCCCTTGCCTTTGTTGCCACAATTCCAAACAACTCGATTACGGGTTTTTCAAACCAAATTTCTTCCCCTTTTCCCCCTGAACCTTCCCGCAGGAAGTTTTTTCATACCTGTTTTATCCCCCCCTTTTATAGTTTTGGGCCCGTTCCCTTTATTCCTGTTACCTTCTTTCCCCTTTTAACCTACATATAATCAAAAAATCAGAACCACGGAAACGCTAGCCCAAGGGGCCTCTCGTAATGATGTCCTCAATGTCCCGGGAACCCTCAGGGTGAACCCAAGATCCGTCTTACTGGCTCCCTCCTTCCCCTCTTCCCCTCTGTTTTGTCCCTGACATGTTTTATGCATGAGGTTTTTTTAAGTTCCCACATCCAACACCCTTTGGGTTCCCATGTTTCGGGGCCCCCCATTTTCCCCCGGGGGTTTTTTTTTTTCCCCTTTTATCTCCCTGTGGTTTTAAATCGCCCCATTACCATAACTTTTCTCTGGCACGAGTGACTCTTCTTGCCACCTCAGCCAGTGTGTCCACCAAACACCCTGTTGTTTTTTCTTTGTACTCCTCTCGGGCCCCCTAAATTTTTGTGGTGGGTTTTACATCAACCCCAAAAACTACTTGATTTCTCCCCGGGCTGAATTTTACGACAATGTAGTCTCTTTTCTCCAACAGTCCCCTGCCTTCCATTTCCTCAAAAACCCCATTGGTGTTTTTTTGACATGCAAACCCCCCCCTCCCCCTCTACCCTTTTTATCTTTCCCAGATCTGATATCCCATTGGAAATTGTGGGGAGGTTTTTTGTCCCCCAGCGAGTTTTTTTTCTGTGAAATGCTATTTTTTCTGGGATTTCTTACTGATTTTTTTCGTTCCACCCCATGTTTAATTTTGGGTTTTTCCAACCGCTTTTGTTAAAAAAAAATTTCAGTTTCTTTTTTATCTTTGGGCATGCAAAAAATTGGGGTTTGGGGGGGGGGAGAGCCTTTGGGGGGGGCCCATATGGGCAGTGGTGTAGGTGGGGTTTGTTTTATAAGGGGGGGGGTCAAATGGGCCCTAAGGGACAGCTTTTGGGGGGAAAGGGGTTTTGATATGGGGGGTTTGGGGGCGGAGGGGAAAATTTAGTGGGTTGTAGTACAGGTTGCTCAGTTTCGTTGGGGAAAAGTCGCGGGTTTGGGGTCTTTTGGTTTAAGATTCTGTGGGGTGTGTTTGCCCCTTTCCCCCTGTGTCTGGCCCCCGCTCATCTTCGTCATTGCCTCTCGTTTTCCTTTCCCTTTCTCTCTGTACCCTCTCTTTTAAAGTAGTTTCCTTTTTTCTTGTTTTCTGTCCCGGTCCCCAGGGGATACTTTTTCTGGTACCCCTGTTTGTCCCTCCCGTCTTTTTCTTTCTTTGCAGAAAACCTGGTTTGAACTGATTTTTCCCTTGAAAATTACTTTTTACAAAGGGGCCGTATCCTTCCCCCCCGCAAACCACCCAATTTCTCTGAAAAAATTTGTCACCTGGGTCAATCGCCCTCACCCCATTGTTTTAAAGATGCCTTTAATCATTTTTTTTTCCCCCCTGTTTTATTTTTTTCGAAGTTTCCCCCTTGGCTTCTTGGGGCCCAAAACACAAAAAATGAAACCCGGGCCCCTTTCCCCCTCCCCCTGAGTCTCCTCTTCTTTTCCCCTAGGCCTTTTTTTCCTTCCATTGCCATGTTCCCTTTCCTTTAGTCCCCCGTCCCTAAACTGGAAAATTCTATTCTCATGAACGGGCTTTTTAGACCACTGTCCCTTGCTACTGCAGTTGGCTTTTTAAGCCCCTGCATATAGCATACCTTTTATTGTCTTTCGGGCCCCGTCCCCTTTGATCTTAGTGGGGCCCTCGTCTTTTCCCTGGGCCCCCCGTGGGGCCGATAGGGCCCTTTGTGTACGGCAAAGTCTCCTTTTTGCTTACCGTCCCCTTTTTCTGTGCCTTTACAAAAAAATTTCCTGATGTCCACATCTGAATTGTCATTTTTTCTCTCTAATCTTTTTCAGGCCCTTTGGGAGTTTCTCTTCTAAAAACTGTATCCTGCTTCCCCGCTGCTAAGAACCCCCGTACTTTTTCCCCCCCCTGCCCTCTTAAACTATCCGCTCCTCCATTTTCTTACCAAGCTCAATATCTTTCCCTTTCCCCCTCTTTCCCCCCTTTTTTGGAGCTCTAACTCCCGTCTTTTCCCCCCTGCATCCCCAATCTCGGTTTTTTCCCTCCCCTAGGGCCACCCATTTTTTTTTTTTACCACAGACAGAAGGCTAGAGGAGGGGAGGGTGAGAGGGAAAAAAGGAAAGGGGAGAAAAGGGAGAGAGAGGAGAGAGTATGGGGGTGAGGGGTAAGACCCAAGGGGGAAGAGAGAAAACATGAGGGGGGGGAGAAAGGGTGAGAGAGGGGGAAAAGGGGAGGAGAAGAGAGAGAGAGAGGAAAAGGAGGGGGAGGGGAAAAAGGGAAGAAGAGAGAAAATGGGGAGAGAGGAAATGGTGTGTTGTGACTCACCAAATTTTTTCTCACCTAATTTTTTGAATAAAATGGGGCAAAAATCATAGCCCCCTGGGCCCGCCCCTTTACTGATTGCTACTAGGGCCTCTCCCCTCCCCGCTCCATGAGCTTTTTTTTCATACCTCCCCCTTTAAAAATAAGTTGGTTCCCCCCGCCTTCCCCTAAATTCACTTTCTAGGCTATTCCACGGGTTTACTACTCTATGACGAAGAAAAAACTTTCCCAAAATCCCTTTGATTTATCCCAGTCTTCAACTTCCAAATTTTTGACCTCTTTTTGTCTGGTCCCTCTCTGGGAAAATCCCCGGCTTTTTTCCACCCCGTCTATTCCGCGCAGTATTTTTAATTTTTCCGTTTTCATGTCTCCCCCCGACCCCTCCTGGGCCCCCAAATGTCGTCAGGGGCCCATTTCCCCCCAACCTTTTTTCGGGGGACAAAACCCCGTACTCGGGGCTAGCTTGTTCAAACCTTTGCACTTTCTCTAATTTCTTGAAATGCTTGACTAGGTGTGGATTCCAAAATGTTTCTGCTTACTCCAGTAGGGGGCCGACGTAAATGGGAAACAGAGTCCCCGAACAACTCCTTACTGAGGTAAACGGAACGCTATCCATAGGGTTTGGGCCCGGGGCCCGTATGCTGCAGCCCGTTATCTGATTATGTGCACCTCAGGAGATAAACTCGGTGTTTTACTCACCCCCAATTTTTTTTCCCTTTAGTGAGGTTTTCATACTTTTGGGCCCTCTAAACTAAAAATTGTGTCTGCGGGCTTCTTTGCCCCTTTTCCCCAAACTTCATGACTTTGGCCCTTTTGGCGGGGTTAAACTCCAAAGGGGCCAGTTTTCTGGACCCGGCTTGTAGCCCGTCCATTTTCTTTTTTTGTCCTGCCTTTAAACCCATCCGTTTGATTATTTCTCATTAACTTCACCAAACGTCCGCAAAAAAGGACACTTCTGATCTATCCCCCTTTCCTTATGTCATTTTAACAAATACCAAGGGAAAACACAGGGCCCAGGAATACCCCCGGGAAAACCCCCCTTGTCACAGGCCCCACTTTTACACCTCATCACTACCTTTACTCGTTGTTGCCTCCCCGTAAGGTATTCCCCCTTAAACCATTGCAGTGCCTTTCCCGAATGTTTTTGCCATCCTCTAGCTTTTGCAAATTTAAACCCCTTTTGAGGAACTGTACGAAGGGCCTTTTTGCAGTCCAAAAAAAAAGCAGTTTGAAACCACCCCCCCTCCTCTCTTGTCTTTCTTCTGTCCAAAACCCTTTTCATAAAACTCTAATAGGTTTTGGGGGCTTTGGAAATTTTTCCCTCCGAAACCATGCTGGTTGTTTAAATTTTAAAACTTTTTTCTTTCCCGGTGCTCCACCACTCTCCTCCTGAAAGAACTTCTCCATACCTTGCATACTATACCCCGTTAAATGATACCGGTCCCCGTAATTTAGTGCCTCATGTCCCGTCTCCCTTTTTAAAAATTTTGGGGCTACATTTGCCATTTTTCCCTTTCCTCAGGGTTGCCCAGTTTTAAAAGAAGGGGTTGAAGAAACTTCGTTAATGGTACACAAAAATGTCTCTTTCCCCTTTTAAGGGCCCACGGAGAGATGTTGTCTGGTCCCCCCCAAACCGCCTTTTGGGGGTCAAGGTTTTGCATAGCAGCTTCTTCACCTCCCCCTTGGGTTTTAAAGTACCTCATCCGCACTTGCTGGTGCACCCCCCTCCTGATTTCCTGGGGTCCCACTGTTTCCACTGAAAAAACTTCTTTTAAAAACTTGTGTTGACTCCCCGACATACCTCCCTCGTTTCCCTTTTGAAATTTCCCCCTCACCCTTCCTCATCTGATTTCCCGGTCCCCTTTCTGTTTTTTTCCTCCTGATGGCGTACAAAAACTTTTGGGTCAGTCTTGACTTTCGATGCCCATGGGGCATTTTCGTATTGCCGTTGAAACCCCTTTTCCCCTTTTTATCTGTGCATATTCTTTTTTGGGTCTTTTGGGTAATCTCTTTTTTTTCCTGAGTTCTCTGTCTTCTTGTACCTTTTTCCCTTCCTTTTAGTAAAACCTAGTTTTTGCCCCTCCCTAAAAACCTTTGGGGGAACCAAGGACTCTTCTGTTTTTCCCATTATTTCTGTTTCCCCTTTGGGGAAAAAACCTCTCCTCTCCTCCTTGCATTTTGGGTTTCCCCCATAGTCCCCTCATTTCTTGTACTGGTTTTCCTGTCGTTCCCTCTCCCACTGAAAGTCTTGAAAGAAGTTCCTCAAACCTTTAGTAGTTCCCCCCCCCTTTTTTAGTTTTGGTTTTTTTTCCCCCCCTAATTCCCGCCCGCTCTCTCCCCCTTTGGGGCTCAACCCATGTAAATCGAAGCACAGAAAACCCCATGATCAACAACTCCCCGGGGCCCTTTTATACAAGCATCCTCGAAGGTTTCCCAACTACTCAAGGTGAATACAAGGGCCAGTCTTGCTGGTTCATTCCCCTCCCTCTCTCTGGTAAATGTCCCCTTTAAAAGTTTTATGCAAAGAGGTTTTTTTCCCCCACCACATCCATCATCCTGGGTCCCAAGTTTCGGGAAACCCCCCTGGGGCCCAGGTTTCCCCCCGTCAATTTTCCCTTTTGATTGAAATCACCCCCTAATTAGTAAATTTGCCCCCCCCCCATGGGTTTCTCCCTTTGGGCCACCCCGGGGCCCAGTGTTCCCAAACCCTTGCTCTGTTGCTCCCACGTAAATTCCCTTTTCTTGGGCCCCGTGCAGTTCTGTGGTGGGGTTTTACATTTTCTGCAAATTTTCACCTTAATGCCCTCAGACTGGATTGTTCCTACTAAATAGTCCCTTTTGGGCCCTTTCCAAACCATTCCTTCCCTTTTCTCAAAAACCCCCCCCGGTTTTTTTTAAAGGCAGTGCAAAATTTCCCCCTCCCCCCCTCCTCCCTCTGTCTTTCCCCGAGGGGTTTTATAAACCGGAAAGGGAAAAATTGAATTTTGTTATTATTCCCGGTGAGTTTTGTTTTTGGAGTGCTATTATGTCTGGGGGGATGTCTCCCCTTTATTCTTTCGTGCCACTCCTCATAAATTATTTTGGGTTTTTCCATCTGCATTTTTATACCACACCCCTTTAAATTCTTTTTTTAAGATTGTGGCTGGGAGGTGTTTGGGGGTTTGGGGGAAATGGGGGGAAACCCATAAGGAACTATGGGTGGTTCCCGTGGGGGGAGTTTGTAATGCAGTGGGTGGGGCAAATTTGGGTGTGGCAATTTGGGGGGTTTTTTTTTAAGTGTTTGGGTTTCAAATGGGTTGACCTTATTGGGGAGGCCTTTTATAGGAAGTTGTGAGGGGGGCCCTTTTTTGATCTTCCTGTGTCTGTAATCTTCTGTCCCGTCTTTTCCATCCCCTTCTTTCCTCCTGTCGCCTTTGTTCCATCTCTCTCTGTTTCTTCCTTTTTTGCTTGTGTTTCTGTTCGGTCGAGATACACCTTTCCCGTATGCTGGGATGTCCCTTTTAAAGTGCTTTTTCCTGCAGGGTCCCCCGGGTTTAAAAACCATTCTGGGCCCTTAAGGTCCACTTCCTGGCCAGGTTTTTTTTTTTTACAAACCCCCCCCATCTCCGAAAATTTTTTCCCCCCCGGGGGGCATGTCCCCTTCCCCCTTTCTTTCATGATCTTTTTAATTGGGTTTTTTTTCCCCTTTTTTTCTTTCTTTTAAAATGTTTCCCCCTTTAAAATTCCTGAGCCCAAACACAAAGCCCGACCTCCCCCCTTTCATGCTCCCACTGGGATATCCCTTTGAAACCCCCCCATTCAAATTTTATTTTTCCCCCATTTTCAAACTTCCTTTCCCTTTAGTTTTCCCCTGCTAATGTAAAATTTTGGGGCCCGTAAAACCTGTCATTTTCCCTTCTCCCGGGGTTTTTTTTCCCCCGGGCTTTTGGGTTGGGGTTTTTTTTAGGGCTTCCCATAAGCTTTTGCTCTTTCATTTACTACATCTCCACTGATTGAGCTTCTACATGCAGTTTTTTTCTCCTTCTTTCCCTACTTTCCCCTATTTGTGGGCTGGGGGTACAGTCCCCTGTTGTCAAATCCCAAAATGTTTTTAGTTCTTTTGGCTGTTTTTAGATTTTTCCCGTTTTCCCCTTCAAACCCTGTATCCTGGCCCTGCTGCTTTGAATTGCACCTCCCACTTCCCCCGCTTTTTCCCTGTTTTATCCCCTCTTCCATTCTCATGCAAGTTCTTCCCAGTTTTCTTTTCCCATTCATGTTCCCCTTTTTTTGAGCTCTGCTGCCCAATCTTCCTTTTCCCGTTTCCTCCTCCTGGGCCCTTGGTTTTTCTTTTTTGCTCTTTTGTCAACCCATTTTTTTTTTAAACCCGATTTCCTCAAAAGTGGGGAAACCCATGTAATTCTTTTTATGTTAGGTTTGATTGGGTAAAAATCAAGTGTGGGGGGGGGGGAGGAGGAACTGTGGCTATGGGGAGAGTATGGGGGGGGAGTGGGAAAGGAGAGCGAAGCAAGTTTGGGGAGGGGGGTGGGGGAGGGAGAAGTGGGGGGGGGGGAGGGTGAAAGGGGGGAGGGGGGGGACAGGTGAAGGGGTGAGATGCCCGGGGGGGGAGGGGGGAGTGTATGTGTGAGTTCCCGGGGAATGTGTGTGTGTGTGGGGTGTGTGGGGTTTTTCATTGTGTGTTGTGTTGCATGTGTTGGTGTTAATGTGTGTGTGTGTGGTGTGTGAAATGATGGTGTGGGTGTGCGTGAGCACACTAGGGGTACCCACTCTTTTGAAGATTATAAATTTTTTTTTTTACAATCAATTCCTTATTAATATACAAATAATTTTTACTATATAATATTAATTTTTTTTGTACACTTGTGTTTGTGTGAACTTGTGTTTGTGTTTTTGGTGTTTGGTTTTACGTTCGTTCTTTGAAAAAGAGGGGGGGGTTTCTTAACCAATTTTTTATTGTTCTTGGTTCACCCCCGGGAAATCCCCCTCCACCCAGATCTTTTGCACACAAGCTACTTTACTTTTTTTTTTTTTTTAAGATTATAGGGTTAATTTTTTTCCACCCCAATTCCTTATTTTAAAATAACTAAAAGTTTTTTATAAAAAAAATTACGGTGGGAAAACCCTGTGTTTTTTATGTGCGTACTTTTTTACTACTTGTCGCTGTCAGGGGGGGGGGCACTAGGCCACACAACTCTTCTGGGTTTACCTGGGATTTTAGATAATTTACTAAAAATTAACAAGGGGTTAAACCCCTATCTAAACTCCTGTAATGAAAAGGGGAGAGAGGATGGTATAGCATTAAAAACCCGCAGGGGGAGACCTGAACTTTTGACACAAAACCAAAAATTTAAATACAAAAAGGCAAGTGATGTCTGCACAAAAATGTTTGTGTGTGTGTGTTGGGGTGGGTTTCAATTTTTTTGGAAAATTTTTTTTCTTTAGATACCCCGAACACTATTCCTAAATTTACTTCATCTACATTTTCCAAAAACAGTGGGACCCCCCCGGGGTTAAACGATATTTTTTTTACTTTCCCAAAATTTTTCAGGGGGCCAGTACTGACCGAATTTGTTCCCATAAGGAATATTGTGAAGGAAATTTTCCCCTTTAAAAAAACCCCAAAAAATACACTACAAAAAAAACTTACATAAATACATTCCTAATTTGGGGCCCCATTTGGGGGTTTATCATTAAAGCGGGGGTCCACTGTACTGTACAAAGTCCTCACTTAATGTTTTTGAAAAAAATTTTTTTTGTTTAAATGAAATGAATGTAATGAAAACCCAAAAATTTTTCCATAGGCCAATTGAAAATTAAAAATTAGGGGGGCACGTGAAACCTTTTTCACTCATTGCAAAAGGGGTTTAAAACAAAGGGAAAAAATTGTTTGCAAAAAGGAAAAAATGTAAGGACACCTCCTGCCCCCACAGTTTTAAAAATAAATTACAAATTCCCCACAGACATGCCCTGGCCCGGGAATCCAAATTTTTTCATTTAGCGTTATAACAATACATTAAATGGGACTTGCTGTATTTAAAATTGCATTTCCCCCCAGCCCTTTCCTTCCAGTCTGACATCCAAAATTTTTCACTGGGCCTTTTTTAGATATTTAAAAGTTTAAAAACAGTGAGGTTCCCCGTTTCGACCACCACTTCCATTTTGTGCATCGCCCTTACTGGAATTGACTGTTTGAAGGGATAATTGCAACTATACAGGCCTACCAAAAATTTTATTTTTTTCTTTAAACTGGGGGTAGGGGGTATAGTAAAAACCTGGGGACGGGAGGGATTTAGGTTTTTTTCCAAGGGGGGGGATGACAAGTCCAATTCCATGGATCAAAAGTTTTATTCACTGTTATATCCTAACCCCTCAACACCACCTCTTGAACTCCATCATTTTTTTCCCCCTTTTTTATAAATCTCCAAATAAAGATCTGATATATCATTGGTCCACTAAAGTAAGTTTAAAAAATACAAAAAAAAAGCACTTCATCACCCCCTCTTCTATTTAAATTTAAAAAAATTCCCAAATTTTTAAAAGTTTTTTACTCTTCTTTCTACAATTATTTATTTAATATTTCCACTAAATCCCCTTTAATTCTTATTTTTTCAGAAATTCCCCGCTTAAAACCTATTCATATAAAAAAGGGGAAAACCCCGTAGCTGTGCCCATTGGGAAATATAATAGAAATTAATAACTATAAAAGAGGCCTTTATCTAAAGGGTATCTTTACCTTTGATGAAAAATTTTAGAGTTTTTAAAACACACATCTGGCCAACGTGTACAAACATCCATTTCAAATGACTCTTTGAACTGGCAAATTTTTCCACCTCATCGGGTGCAAACATTGTCTTCTAGTCTGAACCCCCTCCCTAAATTTTTTAACTTCCTCACACTCCAACACCTGTCACCCTATAAAGAATCATTTTCTCCGGTCACCTGGTTTAAATATTCATGCAAACATACTGGATGATCAAACCCCTAAACTTCAAAGTCTCCTTTTCCCTTCCGTCCAACCCTTTCCCAGGGTGAACCCCCTACCCATCCTCCATGCCACCCCAGGTTTTAAAAATTCCTTTTGGGCAACATAAATATTCCCCTCCATCTTTTCCCCCTAAATTTGGTTTTAACCCCATGCCAACTAATTTCTTTTTTTACCTGAATAAAAATTCCCCATGTAATTTTTCCCTTAAATTTTTAGTACCACTCAATTTTTTATTTACAAATTACTTTTCATCATTTAAAAAACCAAAAATTCAATAACTTTGCTTAACACTAATTCTTTTTTTTTTTTTCCATTATAGCCCAAAATGCTAAATTTCAATATTAATCCCAAAATAAATTTTCCCCCCAATCTCTGCAAAAACACTCCCCATTTAACTCCAAAGTCCCGATCCCTCATAAGCCCCTATGAAAAATATCATGTTTTGGGTTTTATGGAAAAAACCACTAAAAAGCAAAACCCAACTTTTTATTATTTTTTTCAGAAACTTGGGCTAACCCATGATACTATAGACATGTATAACTTACCTGGGTACACAGCCATACATAACTGCAGACCTAATGAAAAGGGAGGTAGAACTGCAATCAACTGCGCCAATGACATGAAATGTATTAACTCTACATGTACCAGAGACAAACTTGGGCAATACTGTACACATGTGCACAATTCACAACTTAAATTGACCCTAATCACACTAGGAGCTGTCTATAGCTCACTACATACCAGTACAGACAACTTTTATGATAATGATTTAATCATAAATAATAAACTAGAAAAACATTGCCTCAGCCTCATTTAATCAAAAGACCTGCAAGTAGCTGGTTTCTTAAACATGTGTAATTGCTTATTAATACCATCAATAACCAAGCTTATGAGAATTTCTGAGACAGTTGCATCTTCACTTGACTGCATCTGGATGATTCATTCAGTTGGAAGGGGGGGGAGGGCTCTTGATTCAAGGAATTGGACCTCTTCTCCCTTTTATTTCAGTCATATCTACATATTCCCTATTCCTTTTTGCCTCATTTGTGGGGATATTTCCTCTTTTATGAAATCCCGCCTCTAGATATATAAGGTTGTTTTAACTTGGCTTCCATTGATAGTGTTGTGGTGGTTGCGTCACCCCACACTACAGAAACTGGTTCATTTGAGGGCTTGTACCCCTTGTGGGTTTAGTGCTTAATTTTGATTGTAATAATAATTAAGGTTTGTCAGATAATCCTCCAGTGAGATATCAGGGAAGCCATTTGGCAGGATGGTGAAAGTGCTACTGGAGGTTGCCTGTGGATCAAGGAGTAACAGCTGAAGGTGTATAACTCCTGGCATTCTTTCCATTTCGCACATTACTTTTATTAACGTAGAGACTGTTGCACAGTTAGTGCTTTTATCTGAACAGGCAGTTTTTCTAAACCTTGTTCAGTCAATGCTAGAGGTGCATCCGGTAGAGACATGAGGTGGTTCCCAGGGAACAACACATCTATCTGTCAGTGAAAGTGACTAGTTCATGATGGGTACCTAGTTTTTCTCCTCAGAGCTACCACTTTTACTTTTTTTTTTTTTTTTTTTTTTTGAATGAGACATTACCTTATTACCCTGGATCCATAGTGACTCGACACTCCCCAGACCCTGAATAACCATGGAGCCTCCTCAGAATCTGAAACCATTTTTTGGTAGTCACTTACTGCTTGAACCCAGTATATACCAGGATTCTACCTATCCTTCTAGTACCTCTGAGGTTTTTTCAAGGGTTCTTAAGGAATGCAAAATGGAACTCTGTGAACCATTAACTAATATTTTTAATTCATCTCTTCAAACAGGTGTAGTGTCTGATATGTGGAAGATGGCTAATGTAACTCCTATTTTTAAAACAGGGGACAAGTCGTTACCGTCAAATTACCGCCCAATAAGCCTGACCTCAATTGTAGGCAAATTACTAGAGTCAATTATAGCTGAGATTATAAGAAGCCATCTCGATAAGCATAGCTTGATTAATGATACTCAGCATGGATTCACAAGAGGCCGTCTTGTTAACTAAATTTTTTAACTTTCTTCAGTAAAGCTTTTGAGGCTGTTGACCACAATAAAAAATTTGATATTATTTACTTAGATTTTAGTAAGGCTTTTGATAGAGTTCCGCCCATTTGACTGTTTAAAGAAAGTGGCAGCTCATGGCATTGGGGGAAAAGTGCTCTCGTGGTCGAGTCATGGCTCACTGACAGAAGCAGAGAGTGTCCATAAATGGGGTTAAAAACCCAGTGGGGATCTGTAACAAGTGGCGTTCCACAGGGATCAGTCTTGGGCCCGTTGTTGTTTATAATATATATCAATGATCTTGATGAGGGAATTACTAGTGATATGAGCAAATTCGCCGATGCACAAAGATAGGTAGGATAATTGATTCAAACGTAGATGTTAGGGAACTTCAGGAGGAATTTAAACAAACTCTATTCTTGGTCAGAAAAGTGGCAGATGCAGTTCAATGTAGATAAGTGCAAGGTTCTGAAGCTTGGAGTGCCCATAACCCTAGTACTTTTTAAATTAAATGATGTAGAACTTAGCCATACAGATTGCGAAAAGGACTTGGGGGTTATGGTGACAACAACCCTTTAAACCAAGACAGCAATGCCTAAGCGTACGTAATTTAAAGGCAAATAGATTACTGGGATTATATCAAAAGTGTAAGCAACAGAAGCCCAGAGGTCATACTGCAGCTTTAATACTCATTAGTAAGGCCTCACCTTGATTATGCAGCTCAGTTCTGGTCTCCGTATTACAAAATGGACATAAATTCGTTAGAAAACATTCAGCGAAAGGATGACTAAATTAATACTTTAGCATCAGAAATCTTCCTTATGAAGAAAGATTGAAGACTCTTAAGTTACATTCACTTGTTAGACGAAGAATGAGGGGAGACCTGATCGAAGTGTATAAGTGGAAGATAGGTATTAATAAAGGGGATATTAATAAGGTCTTGAGGATGTTCTCTCCAAGAGAGAACCCGCAGTAATGGATTTAAATTAGATAAGTTTAGATTTAGAAAGGACATAGGAAAGTATTGGTTTGGAAATAGGGTAGTTGATGAGTGGAACAGTTTTTACCTAGTTGGGTTATTGAGGCTAGGACTTTGGGTAGTTTCAAATCTAGGTTGGATAAGTACATGAGTGGGAAGGGTTGGATTTGAGTGGGACTTTCACATCAGAGCTTATTTCTTGGGTAGCATTGAAAATTGGGTTGGGTAAATGTTTTGTTAGTGGGATGAATTGTAAAGGACCTGCCTAGTATGGGCCAGCAGGCCTCCTGCAGTGTTCCTCCTTTCTTATGTTCTTATGACTTCCACTTTCCTTGGACTATATAATTGACTTCCCCACAACAATTCACAAGATGGTTTACTTGCCAAAGGACAGAGTGGCTCAAAGCCAAGTGTCAAGAGACAATGAACACACACACACACACACACACACACACACACACACACACACACACACACACACACACACACACACACACACACACACACACACATACACATAACACACACACATACACACACACATACACACACACACACACACACACACACACACACACACACACACACACACACACACACACACACACACACACACACACACACACACAACACACATACACACACAAACACACACACACACACACACACACATAACACACACACAAAACACACACACACAACACAAACACACACACATACACACACATACACACACACACACACACACACACACACACACACACACACACATTCTCTCTCCCTCTCCCTCCCTCCCCCCTCCCCTCCCCCCCCCCTCCTACCTACCTACCTATACCTACCTACCTACCTATACCTACCTACCTACCTACACCTACCTACCTATACCCACCTACCTCAATCACATAATGAAAAACACTGCCTGGAAACCTCTTCCACTAACAGAAATTTTCCCAGACTGACATTGGATGAAAAAAATTTAACTACAGCTCCTCTTCCAGGGGGGCTCCTTGGCATGGTGAAGAGGCTCTTGGTCAAAGGAATTACAACTTTTGGTCTCCTTCCTCAGACTGAACCTAATTACCCCCCAATCCCCCTTCCCTATCCCATCATCCCCATCCTCGCTTTTTTTCCCTTTCCTCCCGTCCTCCCTATCTCTCCCTTATTCGCTTCCTATTTTTAGCCTTGGGATTATTCCCACAGGCACTCTAGTTCCTAGGTAGGGGAAAGGGTACAGGGGTCCTTCCCATTCCGTTGAGGTCCTTGACAGTGGTGTAGTTTGCCATGGAATCTGGATTACCTGGGGATGTCCCAATCTCTCTCCTGTCTCCTGGGGGTTGGCTTTGGGTGTTTTTCGGGTGACGTGTATCTGGAGGTTACCTTTCGGATTCTGGGGGGTGGTGGCCAAAGGAGGTATGCTTTGTGGTGGGTGTCCGGTTGCTCTCTCTTTTGTCCACCAAGGTGGCTCAACGGACATGAGGTTGCTGTCCCGAATTGCTGGTTTACTGGCATGAAGGGTAGAGTATGGCATGGGTTCCATGCCACATCTGCACTACTTGCAGTGCTGAGGTCCTCTTGGGCACAGAGGGAGATTTATAGCCCTTTCATTCCTCCTAGGAGCTATTCCTCCATGTTCCCCCTTTATTTTTATTTCCTTCTTTTTTTTTTATAAAACGCAAAAAGAAAAGGAGTGACCTAACCATGGAGTTCTCAATCCATGAACCTGCTCCCCCCGGGCCCCTTCCTGATACTGCACTCTGTTCTGACCCTGCCTCGTTATTTGACCACTCTTTGGACATTTCTAATGCCCCTGTACTTCCTGCTGGTGCCGTTTTGACACCTGCTCCAGGTACCAGGATTTCAACTGACTCCTTCAATACATCTGACCTCCACTCTTCTTTGACTATGCTTCAGGCTTCTCCCTCTACAGTGCGGCAATTTTCTGATCGCCCGCCCATCCTGTGTTGGACCGACTCCGGTCCCACTCCTAAACACCCAAGACCATTACCTGATGATACTTCTTCGCTTCCTTCTCAGAAAAGACCGGCATGTCACGCACTCTCTTTACACACTATGCTTCTAAATACACAGTGGACTTTATTTTTACCCTACGACCAATTTCCTCTTCTGCCTATCTTTCTGACCATAGTATTGGCAAGGCTCTCCTATGCCATTTTGGTAGAAATGTATCCTTTCATGCTCTCAAGAGCAGTGCACGCATCATCAGTGTCCAGAATGCTAACCATGCTCATGATCTTTCTCTCCTTACAACTATCGATACTATTCCTGTAACTATTGAAAAACATCATTCCCCCAAGTCTTGTAGTGGTACTGTCATTCTACCCCATACCATTGTCCAACAGAATTTCCAGACATGTGGCGATGACATTCTGAAACAGCTAAAACTCCAAGACCTCCCAATCCTCACTTATGTCCTCCCTGCCCACAAGCGGAGACGATACCATTGCAATGTAGCTCGTTTAACTTTTGACTGCTGTGAGCTTCCATCATCTGTATATATAGCAGGACACTGTTTCCAAGTTCGAAAGGTGATCCCTATACCACAACAGTGTAGAAATTGCTGGCATTTTGGTCATCTAGCAAAATATTGCAGGTCTGTTGCTGAATGCCTAGTCTGTGGTGCTGACAACCATACCAATACATCTTGTAGTCTACCTCCCTCTTGCCTTAATTGTCATGAGGGTCACCCGTTGCCAAGTTTACTTAAATGAGCATGAAATTCATTGTCTCAAAGAGGCAGATTATTATTATTATAATCAAAAAGAAGCGCTAAACCACAAGGGCTATACAGTGGTGCTCAAAGAGGCAGAAGACCTCCCACATGCTATGGCAGTTTCTCATCTATGCCTCCAAGGGAAATGTCCCCATATTTCTTATTCTCGAGTTACTAAACGGCCCCACTCCTCTGGGGTCCCAACTTCTGCAGCCTCCTTTGTGGTCACCCCTGTCTCTAATTCTTTTGCTGTCCTGGACTCAGAGGTCCCTACCTCGGCACCTCATTCTGTTCTCACCTCTTCCTCTTCTCGTACAACACCTACTCCCCGTCGCCCCTCTCCTTCTCCGAAGTCCAAAACATTCCCATTGTTAAAATCTCTTCTCACCCCTCCTTCCATTCTGCAACCTGCTCATTTTTCCTTCCCAGTCTCTATACCCAGTTCTTCACCTCTAACTGGCTCTGTTACGAGTGTGGAGGTTCATCCTCCTCCTCGTACAGTACCTTCTTTCCCTGTCCCCTCCCAGGTTGCTTCCTCTTCAGATGTCCCCTCCTAAACTTTTTCTCTAGTTCCCTCTACCCTTTCACTCCCACTTACTTTGGCACAGTCCATTGTCTCCCCAATCTTTACTCACCCTCCTTTTTCCATCTCCAGTATTGTACCACATACAACGTCCTTGTATCTCAGAATATATTGAGGAGACTAGACCATTGATGGACACTGATCCACTTCCTGTTCCTCCTCTTCACTCTCCATCTGCAGAACTCCTTTCTTTGCAGTGTCCCAATCCTTCGCTGCTTAAAAGTTTTCCGCTACCTCCACATGTGGACTTTTCTAACCCTGTTAGTCCGTAGATACCTCTACCTTCAGATTTCTTGCATCTTTTTGCAAATCATGGCTTATATAAAGTGGAATATCCACGGCCTGAGGGGTGAACTCCATGTGTTGCTCTCCCAGTTTTCCCGTTTGTATTTGTTGACAAGAACCCAAATTACGCTTCGCTGTTATCCATCCCATCTCAGGCTATGATTTATTATATTCATTAGATCCTTTTCCCGCTGGAACCTTTAATAAAAGTGCACTTCTTATACGCACCAGTATTCCATATTGTGGCCGATGCCTTCGCATCGGCCACTCGTCTTACTCACAGGTATCTCATGGAGAGGTGCCCTGTTCCACTCTGTGAGAATTGTCAGGTTCCAGTTTCTGTTAGCCACATTCTGTTGGACTGCCCACTCTATCAACAAGCATGCAGAATTCACCTCAAACGTCGCCACCACTATACTGCCCTTACTTTACCTTCCCTTCTTGCCGATTGACCCTCTTTTAACCCAGAGTCTGTCATTGACTTTTTGACAGCAACTGATTTACTGCACAAACTCTGATGATGATGCCTCTAGTACTCCTCACAGCCCTTTCTACCTCAATCTCTTACTACCCTCTACCCCTGCACTATCCACTGCCCTCACTACACTCCATGACCTAATAATCATCCCTCTCCCTCTTGCTACCCAATACCCCTCCATCCTTCCCTGCCTGGCAGCGCTGTATGACCCTTGTAGGTTTAGCTCTCTATTGATTATAATAATAATTAACTAGTGAATCCTGCAACATACTAGAGTGACCACAAACTTGTTCAAGAACTAATAAATCAAATTGGCCAAGATTCTTCCACTTTGTAAAATGTGGGATGGGTATTCAACAGAGTTAATGGTGACCAAGCTAAGAATGCAAGATATCACACCATTAGCAGGACTGTGATTGTAAATCAACACTCCACCCTTAATTCATGCTATGAAACTGTTGTCATCCTTTGCATCATTATCATACTGTAAGACTTCAAATACGGTTTAGAACCAACACCTTCCTCTCACTGAAGTTGATATGTATGTTTTGCTGCATTCACAGACTGAACCAAACCAGTATAGCTAATCTCATCTTATGAAAGATGAGGTGAATCATAGAATTGATGAAGGGAAAAGGGTGAGCGGTGCACTTAGGAGTCTGTGGAGACAAAGAACTTTGTCCTTGGAAGCAAAGAGGGGAATGTATGAGAGCACAGTCGACCCCCGGTTAACGATATTTTTTCATTCCAGAAGTATGTTCAGGTGCCAGTACTGACCGAATTTGTTCCCATAAGGAATATTGTGAAGTAGATTAGTCCATTTCAGACCCCCAAACATACACGTACAAATGCACTTACATAAATACATTAACATAATTGGTCGCATTGGGAGGTGATCATTAAGCGGGGGTCCACTGTATAGTTTTACCGACACTCCTGTATGGGTGTGAAGCATGGGTGATGAATGTTGCAGTGAGAAGGCTGGAGGCAGTGGAGATATCATGTCTGAGAGCAATGTGTGGTGTGAATATAATGCAGAGAATTCGTAGTTTGGAAGTTAGGAGGAGGTGCGGGATTGCCAAAACTGTTGTCCAGAGGGCTGAGGAAGGGTTGTTGAGGTGGTTCGGACATGTAGAGAGAATGGAGCGAAACAGAATGACTTCAAGAGTGTATCAGTCTGTAGTGGAAGGAAGGCGGGGTAGGGGTCGGCCTAGGAAAGGTTGGAGGGAGGGGTAAAGGAGGTTTTGTGTGCGAGGGGCTTGGACTTCCAGCGGGTATGCGTGAGCATGTTTGATAGGAGTGAATGGAGACAAATGGTTTTTAATACTTGACATGCTGTTAGTGCCTGCACTCTGAAGGAGGGGTGTTAATGTTGCAGTTTAAAAAACTCTAGTGTAAAGCACCCTTCTGGCAAGACAGTGATGGAATGATGGTGAAAGTTTTTCTTTTTCGGGCCACCCTGCCTTGGTGGGAATCGGCCAGTGTGTTAATAAAAAAAAAAAAAAATAAGTCTCCCTTCTAAAAAGGTAAGACTTAGCAGGTCAGTGCTTGTCACTGAGACCCCAAACCAATATCACAAAAGTGCCACAAATGCTAGGGATATGGCCACCCAAGAATATATTGCAAGCCACTGGAAGAATGTTCTTAACTGTGGTGCAGTATGCCTTTTGTATTTTCAGTGGCATCCCATATATTCTTTAAAAAAATGAGATTCAATTTTTGAGGAAGAAAGAGGGTTTGTAAAATAGTCAAGCTGTGAACCAACTCTACCAGAGTTGACACCCAGGATGATGACTGAGTAATATTGAAAGAATGAGAAAATTGGCTAGTCGTGTGTGTGGGGGGAGGGGGGGGTGGCTGTTATGGTTTGGAAGATCAAAACAGTATGGCATAAGTAATATGCCAGAAACTGTCATGCACATAGCTCACAAACACTGATGAATCTATTAAGTTACTAGTTTTGTATTATTTTTTTTTTATTTTTTTTTTTTTTTTGAGGGTTAGTGCTTAGTTTGATTATATAATTGTCTAAACATTTTATGAATGAAGCCTCTTAGTACTGTGTACTGTAGTTTTACACGCATTTAGGTTAGGGGTTTGCGTATTTTTATTTTTTTTTTCTAAAAATTTTACTGCTAATTATACTGGGATAGGAGACAGGATGCCTCCCTTGATTACTATAATTGCCATATCTAGTGAATATTACATTTAACACTTCAGTGACAGTATAAAATTAATTCTAGTAATTTGCAGTTTACATAAATTATGCCTTAGGCTAAGCACTACATATACAAAATTCACACTTTATTTAGCATTCTTTACATGTATAAAACATTTTAAAAGGTGCATCACAAAATGGAACACAGGTCGACTTTGTTACATTATAGAGTTTTGTTTCAAAATTAGGATTTGCACATTTTCTTACTACAATGCTAAAAAATTATATTTCTAGGTTAACTGAAATGTACTTCATTTGCAGGGGTCATTAAGCCGTGCTCTAGGTCTTCGCCTACGTGAAGAGGCTGCCACAGCAGGTAACAATGGTGGTGAATCCTCATCCTCGGGAGGGCAGTCCCCAGCTGTAACAGCAAGAACTAATGCCCATCGTGTACTTCATGCTCGCCCTCGTTCCACTATTATGCCTTCTGGTGTTTATGTACATCATGAGACACATCGTCGTGTCAAGAGTATTGGTGATATCGAGACTATCACCGTGACACCAGTTTAGCAATACTCTTGCCAGCGACTCACATGGACGTTCGCTGAAAGGTGTGCCGAGGTTTGTTCATTTATGTGTTCTCCTGTTTTGAAAATTTTCAACTAAACACAATGTGTATCAACAGGGTGAATAGATATAGATACATTAAATATACAAGACTACATTATTAGTCAAACCTAATGACACTTAGAATAAATACTTTGTATGAATATTAGATTACTTCATTTTAAGCCATTATCATTTAGAGTAGTTTTTGAAGAGCATGAGGAGCACTGGTAATCTATAATGCAAAAACCAGTATAACTGCTGCAACTGCTTTTCCTGAACTTCTCAAAGACCACTGAGCAATTTCTATGATATAATTCTACTGCCACTGAGATATTTTGATATAATATTTGAAACACAGATTCATATCGAAATTTTTTTGTATAATTTGATACTATTTGAGTACAACTTGATAAGCAGCCACAGGGACCACACCAGATGGCCTTTCCCCGTGGGTAGTTCTCAGGCCAATAGTGTGAGGTGATTTACATACAGTGCTTATTAAATTGGTAAGTAGGCTCAAACCAGGATTTTCTTGCACCACAAGCAGAATAGCTAGTGTTTGAAAAAATATGCATGTCTGAGGTTTACACAAAGGTATCTTCAAAATGTAAACATCTCTATCTGTATTGTACATATATAAGCTACATAAATTCAGATTTAAATACCTGCTTAAATTGTTTAATATACTGCTCAATTTTTTCCATTAACAATAGAACATAGCAGTGATGAAAAAGACACCAGTAGGAGTGAAGTCCTTTGTTGATGCATTTCACACGAGTGAAAAGCTGTACTAGTGTCTTTTACACCACTAGTTGGTGTTACATCTCCAGTTTGCACCAGAACATAGCAGTCATGGGATGAGCATTATAAACAAAGATGTGGGACCAGGTACCTTCTATTTCACTGAAGGGTTCCATGTTTTTCACACAGGTTTCTTGTCAGAAATGTGGTCTTTCAGTCAGCTGCATCAATCATGTAAATCTGTCAGATTCATCACTGCTTGAGGTTTAGTAACAGGTAATGTAAATGTATATGAATATTTTAAGTAATAATCTCTTTAGAGATACAGTTGCTAGCCCTCAGGAGGTGTTCAAGAGTTGGAATTAATTTCTTGTACATACTGTGTAACTTTTGTACTTAATAGTATATGTGAACGTAATGCACTGTAAGTTATTAATTTATGCTCCTCATGATGACTTGGTTGTTGTGTGTTTGACTTTTATGTAAGCAATTATATAATCTCATAGGAAAGTTAAATTTGGACAACTAAACAGTCAAGTTTTACATACATATACATATTTATATGTGGTGCTTTTTAGGCAGTAGGCCAGACAAGGCAATCTGCCATAATAGTACATACACAGTATTTAAAAAAATATTTTATACATTGATAGATTTTTGCAAATTGATGTGGTCACATTTTTAATTGTGCATCAAAACTCACTTATCAACATCAACTTGACCCTACTAAAATTAAAATAATGTTTTACAATCTTAGATCAGCCTACATCTAATTAGTATTTTTAACATCAATTAAATGTATTAATTTTGTATAGGTCAGACTAATTTTGCACAAAGCTGTTGCAGCAATGAAGTTACACTTTCCATATTTGATTTTATAAGCCAAAATTGCAAGCTCTGCCTAAAAAAGCACGACACACACACATACATATATTTTGCTTCAGAGTAGATTTGTAGTTATTAAAATGCTGATGAGCACAATAATGTTACAAGTTACTTTATAATGGATCATATTTATTAGTATTGTATTATTATGTTATAAAGATGCCACGTTAAAATATTATTGTGTGGTTTTCAATTATGACATTTCTCATAATGTGAATGTTACTAGTCAGATTTCTTTCTTAAAGACTGACCATGAGATTTTTTATTTCATGTATCAGTTGACATTGAGATATAAGCTTTCATTTATCAGTTGACAATGTAATTTTGTTCTCCTTTTGTGACTTTATCAGCACTTACTTGCTTATCTATAATCAGTCAGAGAGATTCATTGTATATACAATGAGTTGAGGTCTTAAGCAAAATTTAAGGTTGTAACTTAAAAATACTGAAAACTATGAGTTTGGAAAAATTAAATATGGACTTTGGATTAAGTTTTTTTTGTGTGTGTAGTAATGAACTACAGTAACATTTGAAATGACCATCTACAGGGAATATAATTTTATAATAAATAAAAAGGTAAAAAGGCCAGTAGTCAGAGAATCATAAGCTGTTGCAAAACTAATAGACACAAAATTGCTAGGCAACCAGTACATGTTGATATAGTCACAAGGTGGTGATTGTGTAGACTTTGCATTTCTGTTGGATACAGCCACTGCTAACCCAAACAATGTTAGTAAGTCAAGAATCAGGTTAAAATAGGATTGTTTAGGCCCCTAAATATTAAAGTGCACACCTCAAAATTTCTTCTGCAAGATTTATTCCTGACAGTAGAGAATAGCTAAACCAGGAATTTGCTTTGAACCAGCCTTGCTTATGCGGATAGCTTTCACTGTCGTTGCTCTTGTATTTCTCAGCACAAAAAAACATACGTCTTTCATTTTTTTGGTATGCAATTGTTGTATTTATAATGCAGTACGTACATAACTATTTTTATTCACTCATAAACATTTGATAACATTCATAGATTATATATATTAGTTTAATATGCAGTTCGTATCAAGAGGTATAAGTAATAGCATTGCAAGTCAGTTTAAATGTAAAATTATGAAAACTTTCAATACGTTAAGCTTTTTGTATTTGCATCGCTGGTTAGTCAAATCCAGTACACGTAATGCAAAATTGTGACAGGGGATAACCAAAAATTTATTTTATAATATAAAGGAGCAGTATCATACTATTCTCATGTTGTATCTATAAAATAAACTTAATTATCCTGTTGCAAACTGTACCCGAGTGAGAACAGAGTTGTCATCCAAAACAAGTGCATTGTATTTTTATATACTGTCTGTAAATTTATGATAGTGTGTTGAAATGTACATAAGACATCTACCATTGGCCGGTTCGCCATGACCAAACTACCTGAATGTGGTCCAATGTAGGGACCATAGGATATAAGGGTTCTGAAATACGTGTATTGTACACTGCATTTTTAATTTTTCTTGGTAAAATTATTTTTTGAGAATAGCAAATCTAAAAAATCATTTGGGATTTCCCAAGTAAAAAAAAACATTTGAATTTAGTTTGTTTTTAAAAAGTGATAATTAAATTCTTTTTGAACATTTTTAAACAGGAAGTCTAAACCCCCAAGGATCGCCCCTGGGAGGAAATCAAATTCGCCCCAAATTAAATAAAAGCCCTTTTCCTTGGACGCCTCTCTATGAAAAAGCCCCCCTTCGGGGGGGGTACTAATGAAAAAACCAATTCTCCTTTTTATCCCATTTTCTTGTTTCAGATATTTTTGAAGAATTCATGTTTTGAAAATGTTAACTATATCACTTTTGGTTTAGAGCAGAGGTTTACCAAGATTTACCCTTTGGGGCTACACAAATTTATTTACCAATTTAAAAATGTTACTTTAAAAGTTAAGGTATTTAAATTCTTAAGAAGAAAGTAGTGTTAATAAAATTAAAAGATGAAGAAAACAGGAAAATTTCAATGTTTTAAAAAATAATCACATTCCCAAAGGAAATAATCTGCATGTATGGCCAAGAAAGTATTTTTATTATAAAAATGTAATTATGGAATGAAAAACGGACAATATTAACATTGGGTTGGTGTAAGCATACTTTAAAGCCTTTTTTATTACAAATCAAAAATAAGCCTTTACACCCAAAGGGGCCAGTGGAAGTGTAAGTGAAAAACGCTGAGAATGTTGTGCCGAGATAGATAGTGTTTTTTAATACTGCTAAATTTCACAATTAGGGTAGCAAGATAACCCAATAAAATGCTTCATCAACTTGGGAAATTTACAGGATGCAACTTAAAACTTACAAAATACGGTTTTAATTCCCATGGCTGGAACAAATAAAAAAAGCCCAAAATTATGAAAGGAATTGGACATTTCGTCTGTTCTTTATGATTGTTTTACAAAACGAGCAAGAAATGCGAGGATAATCGGAAGTAGGGGAAAAGGGGAAGGATGGTGGTAGCAACAGAATGCTACTACCTCCTTATCCTGACTGCCTCTAATCTTTTTTTTTTCTTGTTAAACTGTGACTTTACAATTGTAAGGCCCCAAAAACAAAGGTCTTTTTTAACTTTTTTTGTAAGTGTGAACATTGTAAATACATTTCTCAAGTCTTTTAAAAATCTGTATGTTACACCCACACCAGCTAAAACTGCTAAAAAAAAAATATTGTATATTTAAATAAGTTACAAAATTTAGGGTCATTGGCGAGCCGACTGTTTGACTTTCCCGTTGTTTTTTTTTTTTTCTGGAAACAAAAAAACTTTTAGTTAATTTTGTTTATTTGCCTTTAACTAAAAGGAAATAGCCCCAAAAAGTACCCCCAGTCCATTATTTTATAATCAAAAAGAAGCGCTAAGCCACAAGGTTTACAGCGCTGCAGGGCGGGAAGGAAGCGGGGGCATCAGGTGGCAAAAGGGGATGGATGAGTAATAGGTTACGGATAACATGGGGTAGTGGATGGTGAAAGGGAAAAAGGGCAGCAAGAGACTGAAAAAAAAAAAGGGGGCTGGGGGGGGAGTGCGAAAAGTATATCCAATTTGTGGAGTAAATCATCAAAAGAATCAATGAGAGATCAGGTTAGAGGGGGGTCCATCAGCAAGAAGGGAAAAGGAAAAAGGGGGAAAGTAGTAGAACGAAAACGACGTTGGAGGTAAATTCTGCGTGCTCGTTGATAGAGGGCAGCAAACAGAATGGGGCTAATGATATGGAACTTGACATGCTACGGGGGGGGGAACAGGGTGCCTCCCATGAGCCCCCGGATAAGAGGTGTGGCCAATGCGAAGGCGGGAGAGAGTGGTCCTCCCCCCTCGGGCACTATGAAGAAGAGGCCGTAACCATGCCGGGGGGTTTTAAAAGAAGGTTCCCGGCCCAGAGTTGACAACGTTGGGTTGCCAACGGGTGCGAAGGGGGGGTAGCTATTGCAGCAAATGTCCAAAATGGAACCCTCGATGGGAAAATTTGGTAGGTTGTATGTGACCGGCAGCATGTCTGCTGTTCATTCCCCTGTACGTCGACATGACAGGGACCCAAAAAAAACAATATTTTTGTTTTGGTAGGATACGGCGTACCCAAAAATTTGGGATACGGAAAAAAGGGGGATAAAAGGTATCAAATTTTCTTAGCCTGTAGGCCAAGGGGAGTCTGAACTATAAAATGAGACACGGGCATAGATGCGATACGAAAAGTGCTGTAAGAAGGGCATACAGTTCAGCAGTAAAAATGCGCTAAAGATAGAAAATGTCCCCCACACGCTGTCCGGAAACACTGCTCAAAACCGTGCCGTCTGAAGACTTAGCCATCTTTTACACAGCATGGGGGAAATGGGAGGGGAAGTGATCAAGAAAAAAAGAGCGGGAAGCCACTGTAGGCATTAAATTTCGAGAAAAAGGAGTTGGGGAAAAAAGCCCGAACAGCTGGAACTTCCCGGGGGTGGGGAAAAAGTGAGATGCTACATGAACAATTTTAAAGTGGTAACTAAAGGGGAACGAGGAATGTAGGCGAAGAGAAAAGGGACGGGCAAACAGGGGCGGCGAACGAAAAAGAATGTCTACTAATATCGGTGACCATTCTAAAGGAAAAGGATTGTGTAATCGTAGAGGTAAAGTACGAAGGCAAGGGGCATCAGGGGCATCGACAAGGAGGGAACTTTCGTTTCTGTATAGAGGCCTCAAAAGGGGAAAGAGGGGAAAAAAAGCACCAAGGCACAAATGTAATCCTTAGTGATGGATGAGTTAAGGGTAGAGAGATACAGGAACCCGCCGGAATAAATCTGTTCCCATAATCGGTTTCAATAAAAGAGGGCTGATGTGGGGAACAGAGTTCGACACAGCTCCCCAGGAAAGATGAGAAAGGGGTTTTTTAAAAAGGGTTTTTAGCCGGCTGTGCAAGTTGCCTTCAAGGGGGGGAAAATGTGGGGTTTTCCAGGTAACACGGAAAAGGAAGGCTAGAAACCTACTGTATACGTTCGGGGATGGGGAAAGCCAAGAGATACAAAGGTGATGGGAGATAACAGAGCGTCTAGTGAAAGTAATTTGGGATTTTTGGTACTTGAAAATTTAAACCCATGCGTGGTGGCCCAAGGGGAAAACCCGGGTCGACCGCATGGGGAGAGAAACTGCAAAAAGTTGACGTCAGCGCCTGACAAGCAATAGCAAAGTCATCAACATAGAGTGAGACCAAATATTGGGGGAGAACGAGGCCAAAAAATTCATTTAAAACAAGGAAAAAAAGTGTTGTGCTTAGAACCACCCCTGAGGGACCTTTTTCGTTGGGACGAAGTCCGGGGAAAGAACTTATTGACTCGAACAGGGAAAAATGTCTGTCAGTTAAAAAGTTTTTAAAGGGGAAGGAGGGTTTAATTGCCTCGGGGCCCCAAAGGGAAAGGGGCCCGGGGCCCAAAATATTTACCTCCAAGTTGTGTAAAATGCCTTCCAGGTAAAAAAATATGGATTTAACCCGGTGATTATTCGCAAAGGCATTACGAACTATATCCAAGCGTAAAAGGGGTCTAGGGTTTTAGAACGCCCTTACGAAAGCCAATTGCATGGGAGAGTTGTGTGTCTCTAATCCCAATCAAAGTCGATTTCAAGACTTCCACACTTTTAAAACGCACAGTAAGAGCGAGGGCAATAGTGGGGGACAGTCCTGTATCCCCGGGTTTGGGAAAGGGGAAAACCCAATGGCAGTTTTTCCACAGCTGGAGAAGAACTCCTTGTGCCAAATTTAAGATTGAAGGGGTAAGGGGATACAAGGGCTGCCGATGTAAATGTTGTAACATACGAAAATGAGTGTCGTCGGCCCAGCTGCCGTGATCGAAGCTGAGAGCGTTGCCCCAGTTCTTGAAGTGAAAAAGGCCTTTATACGTTCTTGGAAAAAAGGGAAAAGCCCCAAGGGTACAAAATCTCGGCGACTTTGAGGAAAAAAACGAGGGGCATAGATGGAGCCCTCGGAAATACGGACCAAATTTTGCCAATTCATGGCCGCCGAAGGTTTGCCATCAAACCCACGCCCATAGAACAGGGCCGGTCAGGAATATTTACCCCAAATTTTCCCTCACTTTTTTCCAGACTGCACTCATAGAAAAGCAGAGGTATGGTGGAAACATAGTCCGCCAACAAGTGCTTTAGCTTCACGGGCCGGCGAGCAATCGCACGTTTCTGCTTTAAACAGAAGCTTCAGCGGTTCATTTTTACCGGGACCCGCCCCATGCAGCACGTTTTCAAACCGATGAGCACAAGAGGGGAAACCCCCAAGGGATGCCTTCTGAAATGCCTGCTGAGGGTTTGGGGGATAGAATGAGAAGGCGGTATAAACTGACGTCGAGAAGTGTGTAGGAGCTCATCAATGGAGGATGAGAAGGAAACCTCATAAAAACATGAGGGGGTGTGGGAAGTCCCAAATTGCCGCGAGGGCTAGGGAACGGTGGTGAAAAGAAGAATAAAAAGTCGGAAAATGACGCTGTCATTAATTGGTAGAAAAAGACCGGTGAAGTCATGCAGTGGGGAAGAGGGGATGATAGATCGATGCAGAAGAGTTGGTACGAGGTCAAAATGGGTGGGGGACCCCTATTTAAAACATGGAGGGGTAAGGGGAGGGAAAAACCTCCAATGGATGCCCAGGGTCACAATGAACCCCCCCCCGAGGAAAAGGTGGGGATTAAAATCACAAGTAACAGAAGGGTGGCGGGGGAAGGATAAAAAAAGAAAGGCAAAGTCGGGATAGAAAATGCCCGAGAAGGAGAGGATATAAAGAAAATTTGTAAACCACTTATTTAATTTGGGTACGGGCTGCAGTGTAATGCGCGAGGTTGGACAAATAGGGTTTAAGTACGGGGAAAATCCCTTTCGTAGAAGAAGGGACTTTATTAAAGGTCCCTCTGGAAAGGATCCGAAGAAACAATAAAATTTTAAAATGACTCAAGAAATCTTAATGACCGATTCAAATAAACCATACCCCCCCCCCGGGATTTAACCCCAAATAAATTATAGCCTGGATAGGTTGGAAAAAAGCCGAGTGTAAAATTTTTGGGTTTTTGTAAGCAAGCACCAACAGGGGAAAACCTGGGGAAAACAACATCTGAAGCTCACCCCGATTAACCCCGGGGGGCCCGGATATTTCCCCGAAAAAAGGCCTTTATTGGCGATGAAAAAATACCGGAAACTGTAGGTAAAGGCACTACGGACTAAGGGGGTTTTAAAAAATCAAAAATGTGGTGGCTTGGAAAAACGTTCAAGTAGTGAAGGGAAAGGGGTTGCGAAGAAGGGGTTGTGAAGAGGGGGAGAGGGGAAAAAAAAAGGAACAGGAAGTGAATCATGTCCCTTGAAGGTTTGTCCTGCAAATATACAGTGGACCCCCGCAAAACATGGCATGATAGGAATTTTTCCCCCATAAGATTCTTTTATCGCAAAAATTTTTGCCCCCCCATACCCATTAAAAACCCGCAACCGTTTCGTCCCAGACTCCCAAGTGCCCTCGCCAGCCTCACTGTGCCCCCCGTCCCCTTTTTTACCAGCCACCTCCGCGGTAAAAAATCCAAACTACACTCGGAAATTTCGTATTATTAAGATTTTCGGGGCGTTTTTTGGAAAATAAGTGACCATGGGGCCCCAAGAAAGTTCTAGTGCCAAACCCCGTGGTAAAAAGGGTGAGAATTTATGGGAAAATTTAAAAAAGATTTTTTTAAGGGTTTGGGGGTAACCCGAAAGTATTCCCGTTGTGGAATCCATTTGCCTACTTTAAAGATTAAGGAAAAGTGTGCAAGTGGGGTTAATGCAAACCTTTTAGATGAAAATCCCCCTGACACAGCTGTTGCAACCCTGCTGGTGATATTTTAATGACAAGTTGTGGCCCATTTTAGACAACGTAAAGGAAAGGGGGGTACAGACCCAGGACAGATTTGTTGTGCGCAGAGGTCCAGTGACTTAAGCTGGGGCCTAGGGCATTTAAAAAGAAGGGAAATAACCCCGGGAAAAAGGAAATTCTACCTCAAGTCGTAAAGGAAGGGATTCCCCTTCTAAAAAAAGTAAGAAGATAATGCTCTCCCCTCCCCCCATCCCCTCAATCTCACCAGTTTTTTCAATAAAAGTAAGTGTCATTTTTAAATTGTGCATGCCTTTTTCAGTTTTTTTTGTATTAAAATTAACATTTCATGTGGTAAAAAAAAATTTTTTTCTACTTTTTGGGGGTCTTTCACGGATTTAATTGATTTCCATTTTTTTTAGGGGAAAAATTTTATTCGATAACGATTATTTCGCATAAAAGGCCCTCTTGACGGGTTAAAATCGTTAACCGGGGGTCCATTTATTTAAAAAAGGGTTCAAGTGTTTTTTGAATTCAAAGATGTATGGGGACCCCTATTGGAGATGAAGGAGGAGGGTGATAAAGATTGGGAAGTAATGGAGTACCAAAGTAAAGGGGGGAGGGGAAGAGTGTAAGGGACTGGAGATGAATGTGGGGGGGGGACAGAAGAGGCAGAAAACCCGGGGGGTGGCAGAAAAGGGGGAAACTTTGGGGGGGGAGGGGGTGGAAGGCATAGTCGAGGGGAGGGTGAATCTCCACTTGTAATAGAGCCAGAGAGAGGGGGAAGAACTAGGTACAGGACTGGAAAGGGGAAAGTGTGGAGGTGGAAGAAGGGGAAAAAGGGGGAAAGAAGATTTGGCAATGTGGGTTTTTTGGACTTCTGAGAGGGGGCAAAATTGGGATTTGGTGCGTACGAGGTTTGTTGAACTGGGGGTTGTGAGGAAGGACGCGAAGATGTGAGAACAGACTGAGTTTAGTCGGGACTCAAGCCAAGGACAGCAAAAGGATTGATGCCCTAGTGGCTATGGGGGGGGGTAAAACAGAGGAGGCTGCAGAAGATGGGGACCCCCGAAGTGGGGGGATTTTGGAAACACGAGAAAAGAAACACGGGGTAGTCTCCCTTGGAGGGGGGATATAAAGCCATACATAAGGGAGACCTTCTGCCTCTTTGAGGCAACGGAAATTTTACGTTCATTTAAGTAGACCTGGGAAAAAGGGGGGAGTACGAAGGGGGGCTTATTTACAATTAAGGGGAAGATGGGGGTTGACTGCAAAAGTTTAAAAGGTCTCGGCACCACAGACTGGGGGATTCGGCCATAGATCTGCAATTTCGCTGGGTGACAAAACCCACAATTTTTACATTTTTGCGGTGTAGGGATACCTTTCAACTTGTAACCGATTTTTCCCCCGAATTACAGAGGACGGGAGTTCTCGGCTGTCAAAATTAAACAGCCACATTGCAAGGGGAACGTCTCCGTCCCCGGGCAGGAAGGACTAAGTGCTACTTGAGGATTGGGGACCGGGTTCCAGCTGTTAAAATGTCATTGCCAATTACTGGAAATTTTTTTGGCTAGGATGGGGCAGAATGACTACCACACAAAAATGAAGGGAAAGATGTTTTTTTAATAGTGAAGGGAGTATCCAATTCGAAAAAAGAGAAGGGTATGAGCTTGGGTAGCATTCTGGACAGGGCGAGCGCATACCGCTCTTTAGAGCATGAAAAAATATCCTACCAACATGACGCGGGCGCTTTGCCAATACAGGCAGAAAGGTAGGCAGAAAAGAAGTCGGTCTTAAAGTAAAGAATTTTTTCCATTTGTGGGCCGAAACTGAGCGTGGGGAGGGAGGCTTTACGTGTCGGTCTTTTCCCAGTAGAAGGGAAAGGGAACGAAGGAGCATCATCAGGAGTTGACGTTGGCGTTTAGGGTAGGACCGGGTTGGTCCCCGTGAAAGGGCGGGCGATTTAAAATTTCCGACCGTAGAGGGAGAAGCCGGAGCATATCAAGGAGAGCGGGGTTCGACAAAAAACGAAGGAGTCAGTCAAACCCCGGGACCCGAACGGTGAGGAAACAGCACCCGCAAGGGTACCCGGGGCATCAGGTTGTCCGAAGAGTGGTCTAAACACAAGGGAGGGTAGAATGGGGGCGGTATAAGAAGGGGCCCGGGGGGAGTGGGTTCATGGACTAGGGCGCCTGGGTTAGGTTACCCTTTTCTTTTTGTTTTTAAGAAAAAAAAAAAAAAGAAGAAAAGAAAATAAAAATAAAAAAAAAAAATAAAAAAGGGGGGGGAGCGGGGGGGGGAATAGTTTCCCCGGAGGAATGAAAGGGCCCCGGAAATCCCCCGCGCCCAAGAGGACCTCACACCGCTAGTAGCGCAGAGCAGATGGAACCCGTGCCCCTACCCTACCCTTATGCCAGTAAACCGCAAACCGGAAGAAACCCCCATCTGCCGAGTACCTCGGTGGGCAAAAGAGAGGGCGGCCAGATATCCGCTACAAAGCAAACCTCCCCTTTGGCCACCACCCCCGGAATCCGAAAGGGGGGCTTCCAAGATACACCCGTCGCCCAAAGACGCCCAAGCTACTCTGGGATCCGGAGAGGGGTCGGACATCCCCCGGGGAATCCAGATTCCACGGCAAACTACGCCACCGCCAAGAACCTCAACGGAATGGGATGGACCCCGGTGTCCTTTCCCCTACCTAGGAACTAGCGCGCCTGTGGGAGAAATCCCAAAGGCCAAAAAGAGGAAGGGCAAAAGGGAGGGGTAAGGAGGAGGAGGAGGAATGGAAAAAAGGGGAGGATGGGATAGGGGAGGGGAGAATGGGGGGTAATTAGGTTTGGTCTGAGGAAGAAGACCGACAGGGCTAATTCTGCAGACCAAGAGCCTCTTCACCACGCCAAGGAGCCCCCCTTGAAGAGGTATCCCAGTCCAGTTGTTGGAAAATAAGGATTCATGTGCAGGACATTAAAGGGTTTATCTTATGGCTATGTCTTCAGGTACTAAGTTTTAATATACAAGCTATGATTTGAGAATAGTGTTGCTTTAAACTTGGTTGCTTATAGATTAGGTTAGCATCGTGCCAACATACAAGATATTCCTGCGCATAACAAGCTGCAGGTGTATTTGTTCATAAATGTTTGTGGACAGGATTCTTCCAGGTTTCCTTGGCACACTGCTCACAGGGAATGGTGTATACTCCTATTTTTTTTAGACTAACTGGGGACTTTCTTGGTTAGATCAACTGAAGCTGTTGCCTACATCTAACCTCCTGACAATATATAGGCCACTAGTGGCCTACAACTCACCTCCTGACAGTATATAGGCCACTACTGGCCTACAAGGCTCCATACTGTCACTTCAACTTCACATTGTTTCAGACTATAGAACAAATACTTTCCTCCAGGCTGAGGGACTGACCACCTCAAAACTATGTCTTCAAGGGCGATGGACTGATTACATTGTCTTCACATCTCTTCTGCTTCAACTAACTTTTCTGTACTAGACCGAAGAAGCCTACTGTGTAGGCGAAACGTTTCATAATAAAGATACCTAACTATTGCATGTCTTACCTAGCAACCTGTTGGTATTTTATACCATATTATTATTCAATCCTGGATAAAATGAGAGGTGGGAGGACTGAAAATGAGTAAATGCTTGCTGAATATACAAGATGCATTTCTTCTTCCAAGAACTCTGGGTTAGTTATATGTAGAGCCTGCTGGAAAAATCCTATGACCACCCTGCAAATAGTGAAAGAATTGTGATGGGGAAAACAAATGTGCAAGCACATTCTTTTAGGACAAAATATCCATGGGTGTTCTGCAGTGTCAAGAAAGGGAACCTTATTTTTAATTTCTGGTTCAAGTGTAAATTTGGTTGGTTCTATGTTGAGTGCAAGTTTAGATGTCTAGGGGAGAGGGCTAGATTACATTAAGAAGTCGTGTGGTATCCAGGATTATGAAACTAAAGTCTTCAGTTTCCAGATTTTCCATGAAGAACATGGACAGAACAGTGCCTTTAAAAGAATTATCCATGGCCAAGCAAGAACACTGTTTGAAAAACTATTCTTTAAAGTAGAATGAGTTTGACACATAGGTCCTCCAAAAAAATGAAGTCAAGGTAGGGCTAAGGAAGATTGTATCTGTCAACATCATGAGAAACACAGTGTCCTTTGATGTTACTTCCCTCTTTACTAATATTCCCATTAACTCAATCATTGATATTTGCCACAGAAAGATCAATGAACACAATCTTTCGCCCTGTATATAGGAGTACAAAACTTATGACGTTTCGGTCCAAGTCAGACTGAAACGTCGTCATAAGTTTCATTTTCCTAAGTGCGTGTTATTTGTGCATTGTTCAAGTTGTGGTATGTTGCCTTTAAATTTTTTTGCTCTACCTTAACTTCACAGCCTTGGTGAACCTGTGCATCAGCTACAACTTTTGCTTGAGGAACATAAGAAAGAAGGAACACTGCAGCAGGCCTACTGGCCCATGTGAAGCAGGTCCAATTCTCCCACCAGCTTAAACCAATGTCTTAACCTAGTCAGGTCAGTCAGTCACAGTCACTTAAGAGAGGAGCACGGCATCTGACCTAGTAGCACAAGCTAGTCAGGTCCAACTCACACCCACTCATGTATTTATCCAACCTATTTTTAAAACTACACAATGTCTTAGCTTCTATGACGGTACTCGGGAGTTTATTCCACTCATCCATAACTCTATTACCAAACCAGTGCTTTCCTATATCCTTCCTGAATCTGAATTTTTCCAACTGAAAACCATTGCTGCAAGTCCTGTCTATGCTAGATATTTTTAGCACATTATTTACATCCTCTTTATTAATTCCTGTTTTCTATTTATACACCTCAATCATATCATCCCTAATTCTATGCCTTTCTAAAGAGTGCAGATTCAGGGCCCTCAGTCTATCCTTATAAGGAAGACTTCTGAAACACGGGATCAACTTTCTCATCATCCTTTGTACGTTTAACAGTGCATTTATATCCATTCTGCAATACAGTGACCAAAACTGTGTAGCATAATCTAAATGAGGCCTAAACAAAGATATATAGAGTTGAAGAACAACCTGAGGACTTCTATTATTTAAACTTCTTGATATGAAGCCAAGGATTCTGTTAGCTCTATTGCGAACACTTATGCACTTATGGTTTCAGATTACTGCTAACCAGAACTAAATCCTTTTTGCAATCTGTAATATTAAGATCTTCATTATTTAGTTTATATGTGGCATGGTTATTTTCCTGTCCAACATTAAGAACTCTGCATTTGTCTATATTAAACTGCATCTGCCACTTCTCTGACCACTGCATCAGTCTATTCAAATCATCCTTGAGTGCTCTGATGTCCTCATTAAAGAAAGGTTTTCAATGTTCTGGCTTGGCCATAGACAGTCCTTAACCCGTAAACGGTCCAAGCAGATCTACGTTCACATGTGTAGTGCTACAAAAGTAGATCTACGTTTTTTTTACATATTTTCAATTATAACAACAAAAAAAGTAGATCAAAGTTTTTTACACATTTTCAAATGTAAAAAAACAAAAAGATCTACTTTTTTTTACATACTTTCAAATGTTGAAAAAACGTATATATATGTTTGGACCGTTTACGGGTTAAGTGCTGACCTGGCCAACCACATAATGGAAAAGCTGAGACAAGGTTTTTACTCCATGGTTCTTAAAACTGTCACATAGTTTTTTTTATGTAGATATCCTAGTCCTCTACCCCAGAAATCTAAACATACAAGAGCTCCTAAATAAAATCAACAATGATGAAACATAAATTTTACACTTGAACTTAAAGCTGAAAGTAAGCTTCCCTTCCACCACACACTTCTGCATAACACCTGAGGATACACTGTCCTTCAAGGTTCATATAAAGCTTACCAACAAGGAGAATTTCATACATTTTGCACTATGACTTATCAAAAACGGTGGTCACAGGACTTTTCATGAGGTCTCTCATATATTTCTAGACTTGAATTCTTGGAAGAATGCAATATATTGTGCTGACTTTAATTCATTCTCACTTCTCCTCTTATTTTATTCAAGACTGCAGACACAACTCAAACCATTTTGCACAATCCACCAGCTGCCAGATGTAACCAAAAATTTATGATATATTGCAGTGATGTAGCTACACGAACCACAGAGGCTTTTGACAGAAGTAATATCCAACTTGCCACTATTGTAACAGGTTCAATTGGTGACCTAACACTGATAATGTACCCATTTAATGTTCCCTCAAAAAAAAAAAAAAAAAAAAAAAGTATACACCATTCCTTGTGAACAGCACAACAAAGATTACTTGGGGAAAAGCTTGGAGAGGTTTGTCCACCAGAATTTATAAATACAAATGCACTTACAGCAGGGATAACACTAGCATTGCTTGCTTCATACACAAAAAGGATATTTCATGCACTGGCATGATGCTAAACTGATCTACAGGAAACCAGATTGAAGACAACACAGGTACCGTGAAGTGTCAGTCATCGTCACCCCCAGTACCATCATTCAAAAACCTGGCAGTTATAATATTTCCACAATCTTAGTTCATAGCCATACACTAAAACCTTCTCCATTTCTGGGACCCTGCACTTAATTACCACTTACAAGTACAATATATACTATATAGCCAATATTAATCTCATACCCATATATTTGAAGTGATTCAGGTCCCAAGACAAAAACATTTTAAATAAAGGTGTCCATTTAAATTTAGGTGGAAATCATTATAACTTGTCTTATTACATTTTCCCTTAATATTAACAAATATATGAAATAATTAACAAAATATTTTAAAATGTATTAGTGTTATACATGTCTAAAATTTAGATAAATGAGGAAATATCCTCTCCTTTTAAATCAATAAAATCATTCAAGGACAAAGTGTTAGATCTATATGGGTCAAACAGCACCTAAGGAAATTTGAGGCAATCAGGTTGAATCTAATGGGCAATCAGATCCAAATCCTTGGATTAGAGCCCCTTACCAACATCAAAGAATCTCTTGAAGAACTCTTTAGCACTTCGGTCCCCTTAACGGAGGTGCCTTGATGTCAGTGGAAGATCCTTGAATCTAGGAACTTTACTTATCCTTTCACTGGACTGAACCTAAATGCCTCTCATTCCCCAGGCGCTATACGACCAATACGAGTTTAGTACTTCCCCCGATTAAAATATCTCGTGTGCGACCAGTTTTGAACAGAGCACCAGGGTGGAGCCCTCTAATAAAACAAAGTAAAACTTAGAGAGAGCACAAAGGAATACATCAAGACTGGTGCCTGAATTAAGGTAGAATGAGCTATGAAGAAAGAATGCCATAACTAGGCCTCATGTCACTGGACAGGGATGAACAAAATGGGCTACCATCACTACATACAAAATACTGCACTACGATGCATAGACAGGATAGATGAGGAGATTTTTAACCAGGGATGCAACAAAAATAAAGGGGGCATGACTGAAAGTTACACACCCAAGTGAGCTATAAGAATATCAGGAAATATTTCTACAACATAAATGGCAAAGACAAGACATGAGATGTGTAATGAAATTGAAAGCCAACTCAATAAAGGAGTTCAAGAATATAAATAACAGAGTTCAATCAAGTTAATTAAAAGGAGGCCTAAGAGCTCACACCTTGTAACTCAAATAGGTAATGACAAAAACAATTTGTGGGGTACTACATCTCTGATATGCTCCAAAACAAGGGGAATTAATGTAATGACCAAAGAACAGGGAAATTACTTACACGGAACTTACATTGTTATTCTCGGTAATCTGTTGCTGAAGTGAGTTTACAGCTTATATAATCATCTTCTTGGGGCTTGTAAATGTTATGGTTAGCTACATGTCAGGAATCATGTTGATCATTATTTTTACTGTCTGTGTGTTGCATTTCTGCATTGTTAACTTGAAATATTCTTTTTTGTGCATGCCAAACAGGAGATATTCCCTGGGGATGTAAATAAGACATCTGTTTAAAAACATACTAAGACAATATATGTTTTTCACACTAATATCTATTGTGAATGTTTATATATAAAATGTAAACTTCTTTCTTCTTTCAACACACCGGTCGTATCCCACCGAGGCGGGGTGGCCCAAAAGGAAAAACGAAAGTTTCTCCTTTTACATTTAGTAATATAAACAGGAGAAGGGGTTACTAGCCCCTTGCTCCTGGCATTTTAGTCGCCTCTTACAACATGCATGGCTTACGGAGGAAGAATTCTGATCCACTTTCCCATGGAGATAAGAGGAAATAGACAAGAACAAGAACTAGAAAGAAAATAGAAGAAAACCCAGAGGGGTATGTATATACAGTGGACCCCCGGTTAACGATATTTTTTCACTCCAGAAGTATGTTCAGGTGCCAGTACTGACCGAATTTGTTCCCATAAGAAATATTGTGAAGTAGATTAGTCCATTTCAGACCCCCAAACATACACGTACAAACGCACTTACATAAATACACTTACATAATTGGTCGCATTCGGAGGTAATCGTTATGCGGGGGTCCACTGTATATGCTTGTACATGTATATGCAGTGTGACCTAAGTGTAAGTAGAAGTAGCAAGACATACCTGAAATCTTGCATGTTTATGAAACAGAAAAAAGGACACCAGCAATCTTACCATCATGTAAAACAATTACAGGCTTTCGTTTTACACTCACTTGGCAGGACGGTAGTACCTCCCTGGGCGGGTGCTGTCTACCAACCTACTACCTATAATAAAATGTAAGCTTCTTCTTTCTTTCAACACACCGGCCGTATCCCACCAAGGCAGGGTGGCTCAAAAAGAAAAACGAAAGTTTCTCTTTTAAATTTAGTAATTTATACGGGAGAAGGGGTTACTAGCCCCATGCTCCCGGCATTTTAGTCGCCTCGTACAACACGCATGGCTTACGGAGGAAGAATTCTGTTCCACTTCCCCATGGAGATAAGAGGAAATAAACAAGAACAAGAACTAGAAAGAAAATAGAAGAATACCCAGAGGGGTGTGTATATATATGCTTGTACATGTATGTGTAGTGTGACCTAAGTGCAAGTAGAAGTAGCAAGACATACCTGAAATCTTGCATGTTTATGAGACAGACAAAAGACACCAGCAATCCTACCATCATGTAAAACAATTACAGGTTTTCGCTGTACACTCACGTGGCAGGACGGTAGTACCTCCCTGGGTGGTTGCTGTCTACCAACCTACTACCTATAATAAAATGTAAACGTAAGCTAGAAATATTAATTTTGGAAGTTGGGCAGAGAACATTTTCTTTCCACAAATTTTATACTCAATGACATGCTTTAGGATCCACGGTAATCTTAGGCTGAATATGCTGATGGCAAATACACGAGAAAAAATATTTAAGCATTATTTTTCGTACACCTATAATGTATCTACTTTTTTCTTTTTTGGCTGGGGAACTGATCCCCAGTGTATCTACTTTCAGTTACCTGTAGCACTCAATAAATTATGAAATTTTTCATTCTATGTGGAATGACACTGATATAGTGTATTCTTAAATTTCTAAACATTTTAAACATGCAGTTACATTTATTGTTTTGAAAAATACATGCAGTTGGTAAACTTTTCAAAGTGGCATACTTCGTATAACAATTGATGAACATGGTTCAGTAAAAAAAAAAAAATCCTAATAAAGTATGACTTAGCTCATGTTTATGCAACAAGATGCCATGAGGAATCAATTAAAATATGCAGAATTCAAAAGGTCAGCAAACATCATTCAACTTGACATTTGTAACTCCTTATTTTTACAGTTCACTCAGGTAGTCTATGTTACTAAATTATCATGTCCTATGTTGCTCAGTATTTAATAATAAAATAAGCTATAGAATAAAACTACAACACTGTTGTATAGCTGTTTCTCTTACCTTTCCATGACATACAACAGTTTTCAAATAACATTCCACAAATTGCATAAATTTAGGTACAATAAATGTAAAAGCAAGTGAAAAGAGGCCATTTGTGAGTATGACCTAATTAGTAATGCCAACTTTAACCATCTTTATTAAATTTATTTTTCATTTTTTACTCTAATTGTGAATCCTATCTTCAATAAATATTCCTTTATAAAGTAAAGAAAAAACTTTCAACTAGTTAGTTATATAATAAGTAACACATCTTTAACTAGTCCTTTTGTGACCTACATCACAGTGGAATGAACCTTGAGCTTTTCAATGCTGGTGTATTGAATTAATGGAATGTTTGAATTGGTTTTCAGCTGTGTAAGTACTCATTTGTTATTTTTAGTAAAGAAATTGGGATACACATTAGTTTCTTTGCCATAGCTTATGAATGCATCTTCTAATTGGCTGATATTTAACTGCACTAGAAACTTATGTGCACTCTGTACTATTCCTTTCATGTGAACTGAAATAGGAGGCCTAAGCTAATGCAATATGGATACCCTTCTCAGATCGTACAGTGACTGAAACACAAGGGCGGTCTCACAATGCCAGGGAAATGGGAAGAGTTATGGGTAATCAGGTGTGATTCAAGAAAAGGAAGGGTAGCTTCTATTTAAAACCATAAAAGAAAAATCTGCCATTTGCAAATGTCAGCATTATTGTGCAGAATTAAGGGTACAACAACAAGAGGGCCATAGGAATCTGCTACTGAAAGTGTTAGTTTAAGGGTTAAATGGTCAGTAAGCTATTTTGTGACTCAATGACTACCAGTGTCTTTCCAGGCACTTAATACATGTCAGGCCCATCTTGGAGACCTAAGCATCAATATGGAATCCACACCTGAGGAAGCATGTTAAGAAACTGGATAAAGTGCAAAAGTATGCAACAAAACTTGTTCCCAAATTAAGAGACATGAGCTACGAGCAGAGGTTAACAGAAATGAATCTAAGACATTGGAAGATAGAAGAACCAGAGAAGATATGATAGCATACAAAATACTCTAGGAAATTGATAAGGTAGACAGGGACAGGCTGTTTGAGAGGCAAGAAATGGGAACTCAGGGATACAGCTGGAAGTAAGGCGTAAATGAGTCACAGGTTTGTCAGGAAATATTTCTTAAGTCTCAGGGTAGTCGGAAATTGTAATGATCTCAGTGGAAAAGCTGTGGAAGCAGGCTACATACATAGCTTTAAGAGGTACAAGAGGGCCCAAGAAGCTAGGGAGTGAATCTGGCAAGCAACAAGTCAAGAGGTGGGCCCAGAAGTTACGACTCAACCTCTGTAGCCACACAGGGAAGCACTGCCACCCTTCACAACACATGACAAATTTCCACAACATATTCCCACCCTCACCACAATGTAAACTGTTTGCACTACTTGTAATGACCTATACATGAGAGTGCAGTAATGTACAAGTCCACCATCACAAATCCGGCAATCAGTTATTTGGTTCCTTCAGCTATTCGGCACTAATTTTGGCTAGCATAATTTCAAATTTCCAGGGTCGCCACACCAACCTGCTGGTACTGTTTGGTGGCGCTACTTGCTGCATAAGTCATTCCAATTTCTTTTTCTCCATTTATTGTTTTAACCTGCTTACTTTTAGCCCTAGCCATGGTTCCAATAAATAAAAGAAATGCTTCTCATTATGTAAAGCACCTACACAGTACATTATCCATTAAAGATAAGGTGGCTTTGAAGCCACTGTCAGTTGCCATGAACTCAGTCTCATGAAGCAGGAGAATATGCTTTATTATTACGCTAATATCAACACTACAGCTTATTTGCCTATCACAATTGATCTTTGACATAAGAAACAATATAAATAACATAAAACATGTTAAATACTCCAGAATGAATAATATTTGGCATAACACCGAGCAGTTCGACAGAGCTATGAAGAGGATATGGTATACAAATACCATTCTCCTATCCCTGTCTTGGGGCTTATATTAGAGAAAACAGAGTATAGCACAGGGCTAACTGTGATATACACTCGTACTGCACCATAAACCTGAAACAAAAGTTATTTTCTTTATATAGATTATCACACACAGCAGCATATGTGTAGAGAACCTAGGATAACCCAAAAAAAGTCAACGTGGCTTATTTTTAGTACCTGGCTTGGGTTAGCCATATATGATTTTTGGTAAATATTCGATTCCCAGCCAGGGTAGAAACATTAGGCATGTTTCTTTACACCTGTTGTCTATGTTTACCCATCAGTAAATGGGTACCTGGGTATTAGCCGACTAGTGTGGGTGTTATCCTGGGACACTGACCTATTTTTCTTGAAATATTCTGCATAACAAGCGGCTTTCTACACAGTAGTATGTCACTGATGTCAGCTAGGTCTGTATACCTTGTACATGTATGTGTAGTAAATAAAGATATTATTATTATTATTATTATTATATTATTTTCTCAGTTGTTTGTTGGGTTATCTTATTCAAACTTGGGCAATGTATGATGGAAAGATACTTCTTCACGTACACCAAAAATGAAAGAAATCAGACCATAAATAGCGGAGTTAACTTCTCAGCCATTAGCGGCCGCTTAGCGGTATATTTTTGTATGGTTATAGTTATATTCTCATTTTTGTGGTCTCATTTGATAGAATGAAATATATATTACAGAAATAGATATGATTTTGATTGCTTTCATGACGAAAAGTACCTTGAAATTGCGCTCACAGTAGCGAAAATGTTCTACTCTTTAGCGAAGCTCAAGAGTAAACAAATGACGTCACTGTCCAATACCTGTCCGCCTGCCAGTCTAAATTCCAGTACGGAGTCATGAATGGCTTGACATTATTTATACAATTATTACAATAATGCAGCAGTCTGCATAACAGTAAATCTTCTATTTTTTTGTGAATAAAAATTCCAAATGAAAAGCAAGAGTAATATAAGAGGGGCCTGTAGCCGTGACTAATGAGCAGAGAAAATGTTATTTTAGTGCCAGGAATGTCCGCATTGTTTATTCTGGACCCTATTTTGAAATTGGCATCTGTTGAAATTTGTGTGAAATTGGCCAAATTGCCAATTTCTGACTACTTTATTGGGTAGTTGAAATAAGTGAATGGGCAATTTCTTGTACTCAGTCGACAGACTAGAAGTAAGTAAATAAGTACGTTATAGCACTACTAATATATTCACTGTTTTAACTATCCTCAGTACTTCTCACTTTCTCACTGTCTTTTACTTTCATTGTTAAGGGCTGTGTACTGGGGTAGAGTATTTGCAGTAGAGTACATGAATGATATGCACTAAAAGTTCTTCCATAAAGGTCTGGTCTAGTCTGGTTGGGTCTGGGACCAGGCCACAGGAGTGATGGTCCCTGGAACCAGCATAAAGTAAATAAAATCTTCTCCTAAAATTAGGATGTGCCTAATACATAGATATTTGAATTTGACAACAAATTTAGTTTAGTACTAAAATATAATAATTTGACATAGTTTGGTAAAGAAAAATTGTGATGGCTTACATGTGAAGGTCGTCTCTCCTCCTGCATCTCGGATATTCCTGCGAGCACATACGCTTCATAATCATGAAAATGTGGAATAACCAGCCATTTAAGCATTGCTTTCTCCTTGATTTCTTTGTTGACAATTGATCTGTCAATATACTGCTCACGGATTTTCTTAACATTCTGTGCGGCTTTGTCCCAGCTGAGAGGCTGAAAAATACACAACATTAAGAAAGAAATAGCAGAGGTACCATTAGTTATACATACTCGTCATTTACAGATAAGGATAATTAATGCTGTACATATAATCAAATCAAACTACTCAACTTCCTGGTCAGCAGTGAATGGGGTTGTATTCATAGGTCTTAACCCTTAAACTGTCCAAACAGATCTACGTTCACATGCATAGTGCTCCAAAAGTAGATGTAGGTTTTTTGCATATTTTCAAATATAACAAAAAAAATGTAGATCAAAGTTTTTTACACATTTTCAAATGTAAAAAAAAAAGGTCTGCATTTTTTTACATACTTTCAAATGTTGAAAAAATGTAGACCTACGTTTGAACAGTTTAAGGGTTAATAATCTCTGCATGATTTTCAGATGCACATTCTTCCAAAAATATTATACTTCTTTTTTAATTTTCAAACCACCCATTATTCAAATTCCTTTATATGTAAACATTATTTCTTACTATCTTACAAAAATCTGACATGTTCTTCCTGATAACAGCAGCACAGTGCAGTATATTTCTAATTTTTCCTCCTCAATCCAAATATTCACCAACACAGGCTAGTATATCTTCCTCATTTTCCTAGTATCTCCAATAGCAATAGCACTTTTCTAGGTGCTATGGTTAATGGAAAATTGTGCATAGCATGATATAAAGTTCTATATACATACAGTGAACTTTCGGTTTTTCTGTTTAATCTATTCCAGAGCCATCAGCCATAACCAAAAACCATTTTCCCCATAAGAAATAATGTAAATGGAATTAATCCGTTCCAGACACCCAGAAGTATCAATAAAAAAAATTTTTTTTACCTTAAAGATAGATTTACATGCACAAAAGAATGAGCATTACACATGACACTTACCTTTACTGAAGGCTGTTGTTGATGGATGGAAGACAGGGAGGAAGGGAGAGGGAAGAGAGGTTATTGTTTAGAAGGGGAATCCCTCTCCATAAGGACTCGCAGTACCAAGTCCTTATCAGGGGTCACTTGTCTAGCTTAAATATAGATTTACATGCAGAAAAGAATGACAAATAAATATAAAGCACTAATAAACTGTATAAATGAACATTTAACATCATACTTACCTTTATTGAAAAGACTTGTTGGTGTATGGCAGACCAGGCAGAGGGGAGAGGGAGGAGAGTTTATTGTTGGAGAATATGACACTAATATCAACTCTACGGCTTATTTATCTATCGCAATTCAACTAATATGACATAATAAACAATATTAATAACACAGAAACGTGGAATATACTCTAGAATGAATAAAATAAGTCATTATGTATGTCACAACTGGTGTTGTGTTGTTGCTATTGGGTGTACAAGGGCCACTGTGAGCATAAGCCGTACATAATGTTGGTGATGGCTGCAGCTGAGGCAGCGGTGTTTTCTGTACCCCTATATAACTCCAATAACATTGGAGGAATTAGTAGAATTGCTGAATCACTGAAGAAGGCACCCTCTACCACCATCACAAAACCACTACCACCCTCTACCACCATGACAACCACTACTACCCTCTACCACCATCACAACCACTACTACCCTCTACCACCATCACAACCACTACTACCCTCTACCACCATCACAACCACTACTACCCTCAACCACCACCACTTTCATATTTTTCTACAAACTTTTTCTTGAATTATATTGTGTTTCTCACATTCTTTACCAAAGGGTGGCACTGGTGGCCTCTACCACCATCACAACCACTACTACCCTCTACCACCATCACAACCACTACTACCCTCAACCACCACCACTTTCATATTTTTCTACAAACTTTTTCTTGAATTATATTGTGTTTCTCACATTCTTTACCAAAGGGTGGCACTGGTGGCCTGGTGGTTAACGCTCTCGCTTCACACGGTGAGGGCCTGGGTTCGATTCCCAGCCAGAGTAGAAACATTGGACGTGTTTCTTTCCACCTGTTGTCTATGTTCCCCATCAGTAAAATGGGTACCTGGGTGTTAGTCGACTGGTGTGGGTCACATCCTGGGACACTGACCTAAGGAAGCCTGGTCACAGACCGGGCCGCGGGGGCGTTGACCCCTGGAACTCTCTCCAGATAAGCTCCAGAAGCTTTCTTTGGGCCCATGGTGGCTTATTTAGCAGTCACACACAATAAACAAGTGGCAAAAACAATGGGTTATTATGAAATGTGTCATATGGCCTGGCAGGGTATGTTCACTCACCAAGAAACAACAATGTGTGTGGGAGGCAGCTTTGTCTGTGTGCTGGGCACTGGACAGGTTCCACATGATCGACAAAAATGGAGGTAATCGGCAAAAACAGAGCCAAAAAATCAGCGAAAAAAGTCGGCCAAAACCGAAATCGGCGATAATGGAGATCAACGAAAACAGGAGGTCCACTGTCCAAGTCTTGTAAAGGGGTCCCATTTTCTGAAGGGACCCCTGAGCAAAACTTGGCCAGCAGCACTTCTACAATCATTAATGAACTTGCTGCCTCCGGTGGGGCAGATGATGTACCAAGCACCTCCACAGTAGTACTTGCGTGTGGCCAGCAGTAACAGCCTGGTTGATCAGACCCTGATCCACCATGAGGCCTGGTCTCAGACCGGGCCGCGGGGACGTTGACCCCCGAAACCCTCTCCAGGTAAACTCCAGGTATAGGTAAACATGAAGTGAACGAGGCAGTACTGTTGTCTCGGAATTACTGTGGCATGAATGACAAAGGTGTGAGTATGAAAGGAGGCTTGTAGGAGAGGATCATGGCAAGCAAACATAGACTTAGCAAATCTTTGATTTAATGGACCTCAATTAGACAAATTTTGGAAATATGAAAACAAAAGACAATGTCTGTTGATCACAGAACTGTCAGTTACTGTTACACTCACATCAGCCCATTCCCCCTATTTATTAATTCATTAAATTGAAGGTTTGCTGTATGTACTTAAGTAAAAAAAAAAAAAAAAAAGTAACCTATATTATAAACATACCTCACGTGTACCATCAGATGCATATTTCTTGTTATAATTGTGAAAATGTTGTTCTTCAAGAACCAATCCATGTGCTGGTGCAATGGGAAGATCCACAAAACCTTCCTTAAATGATCTTAAGATGGTGTCAGAACTGGCTAGTCCACGACTGATAGCTATAGTTAAAGCAATCATTTTACGAATTTGATGCAGCATGAAACTTTGACCTGTTAAAATGAAACTTCGCATATATTAGTTATCTGTTTTTTGTGAATACTATTTAATACATTCAATACTGTAAAGAAAATCTATGACATTTATATCAGTCATCTCAGCAAAAATATTAGGAAAGGAATTAAGAAAAACAGAATCTTCCATAAACATATGAGCCATTATCTTCATATTTTCCAGTGTTGTTTTAAACTTCTGCTCTGATTCAATATATACACAGTGGTTTAACATCACGCAAATGAAGTACAGCAGTTCATAGTAACTCATAAATCATTAAAGAATCAAGGCAAGAGGAAAAAATACAAAGACTGCAAGGGAAGACCAAGTATGTTTGGTCTGAAAAAACAATCTTCAGGACTGGGGAAAGTTTAGGGGGAATTATACAATGAATAAACTTTGCATGCTATAAATAGAATATCAAGGTATTTTAGTTCTTATAAAACTAACTGAATTTATATAAAGTAATACCACAAGTTTCGAACTGCTCCCAACTCGAACATTTATGTAAGTGTATTTGTTTAAGTGTGTTTGTAAGTGTATTTTTGGGGGTCTGAAACAGATTAATCTAATTTACATTATTCCTTATGGGAACAAATTCATTCGGTATTGGCACTCAAACAGCATTCTAGAGTGAAATAAGTTCAAAACTCGGGGTACCACTGTACTGTAAATTACTTGGACTCTAACAAAGAGTAATGGGATAAGAAAAATTTGAGAATGCTTTGCTAGATTGAGCATATTTTGGTAATTTAGCATGCATTTCTCTTTTATTTACCACCTGACTTTTAAAAGAGCAGTGGCTATAGTTTCTAATGTACAAAAAACCTTATTGGGAACATATGCTGAAGTTATGCATCTAATTATTCATGTTGCTTAACCCTTTCAGGGTCCAGACCTCTGACCTGATAATTGCTCTTAAGGTCCAAGAATTAAAAAAAAAAAAAAAAAAAAAAGGTCATCAGTCTCAGCGATATTTACACATTGACTATTTCACCCACTTTGAGTCCTATTTTAGGATAATTTTAATGTTCCAGTTGACCAGACTCTTAGCTATTTCATTAGTATGCCTTCAATTCTATCAAGTGAGTATAAGAAACTGCCCATTTAACTATTTCAACCCTCTAATACAGTGATCAGAAATTGGTAATTTGGCCAAATTCACACAAAATAAAAAAGATATTCTTTCTGAAGAGTAAACAGCACAGTGCCATTAAAAAAAAAGAAAAAAGAAATGCAAAATCTCAATTCTTTACCTGTTATTTTGATGGTGATCCATTCTAATCCATCACGCTCAAATGGGTTACTGCACTCTGCATCGATAATTCTTCGCATAGCACATGCATCATGATATTTTCTGAAAACAATCATATCCACAGATGTCAGTGCAACCTTTCTAGGAATCTGGTGAATAATGCATACAGTGAAACCTTCATTTAACAGACTAAAAGAGGGAAGAGAGTATCTGGTAATGTTGATTGCACTTTCAGTCCAATCAACAATGATATTATTTTTCTATGATCATAACAATAATGGATAATTCTAGAAACAATGGACTTTGTCTAATGATAACGAACTTTGTCAAATGTCTGAATTTTGTTAATCTGAAATCCATTAACCCTTTGACTGTTTCGGTTGTACGTACATGTCTTACGAGCCAATGTGTTTGATGTATATATACTACAGCAACCACCCAGGGAAGTACTACCGTCCTGCCAGATGACTGTGAAACAAAAACCTGTAACTGTTTTGCATGATGGTAGGACTGCTGGTTTCTTTTTCTGTCTCATAAACACGCTAGATAACAGGGATATCTTGCTACTCCTACTTACACTTTGGTCACACTTCACAGACACACACATGCATATATATATATACATACATCTAGGTTTTTCTCCTTTTTCTAAATAGCTCTTGTTCTTTTTTATTTCTTCTATTGTCCATGGGGAAGTGGAAAAGAATCTTTCCTCCGTAAGCCATGCGTGTCGTATGAGGCGACTAAAATGCCGGGAGCAATGGGCTAGTAACCCCTTCTCCTGTATACATTTACTAAAAAAGAGAAGAAGAAAAACTTTATAAAATTGGGATGCTTAAATGTGCGTGGATGTAGTGCGGATGACAAGAAACAGATGATTGCTGATGTTATGAATGAAAAGAAGTTGGATGTCCTGGCTCTAAGCGAAACAAAGCTGAAGGGGGTAGGAGAATTTCAGTGGGGGGAAATAAATGGGATTAAATCTGGAGTATCTGAGAGAGTTAGAGCAAAGGAAGGGGTAGCAGTAATGTTAAATGATCAGTTATGGAAGGAGAAAAGAGAATATGAATGTGTAAATTCAAGAATTATGTGGATTAAAGTAAAGGTTGGATGCGAGAAGTGGGTCATAATAAGCGTGTATGCACCTGGAGAAGAGAGGAATGCAGAGGAGAGAGAGAGATTTTGGGAGATGTTAAGTGAATGTATAGGAGCCTTTGAACCAAGTGAGAGAGTAATTGTGGTAGGGGACCTGAATGCTAAAGTAGGAGAAACTTTTAGAGAGGGTGTGGTAGGTAAGTTTGGGGTGCCAGGTGTAAATGATAATGGGAGCCCTTTGATTGAACTTTGTATAGAAAGGGGTTTAGTTATAGGTAATACATATTTTAAGAAAAAGAGGATAAATAAGTATACACGATATGATGTAGGGCGAAATGACAGTAGTTTGTTGGATTATGTATTGGTAGATAAAAGACTGTTGAGTAGACTTCAGGATGTACATGTTTATAGAGGGGCCACAGATATATCAGATCACTTTCTAGTTGTAGCTACACTGAGAGTAAAAGGTAGATGGGATACAAGGAGAATAGAAGCATCAGGGAAGAGAGAGTGAAGGTTTATAAACTAAAAGAGGAGGCAGTTAGGGTAAGATATAAACAGCTATTGGAGGATAGATGGGCTAATGAGAGCATAGGCAATGGGGTCGAAGAGGTATGGGGTAGGTTTAAAAATGTAGTGTTAGAGTGTTCAGCAGAAGTTTGTGGTTACAGGAAAGTGGGTGCAGGAGGGAAGAGGAGTGATTGGTGGAATGATGATGTAAAGAGAGTAGTAAGGGAGAAAAAGTTAGCATATGAGAAGTTTTTACAAAGTAGAAGTGATGCAAGGAGGGAAGAGTATATGGAGAAAAAGAGAGAGGTTAAGAGAGTGGTGAAGCAATGTAAAAAGAGAGCAAATGAGAGAGTGGGTGAGATGTTATCAACAAATTTTGTTGAAAATAAGAAAAAGTTTTGGAGTGAGATTAACAAGTTAAGAAAGCCTAGAGAACAAATGGATTTGTCAGTTAAAAATAGGAGAGGAGAGTTATTAAATGGAGAGTTAGAGGTATTGGGAAGATGGAGGGAATATTTTGAGGAATTGTTAAATGTTGATGAAGATAGGGAAGCTGTGATTTCGTGTATAGGGCAAGGAGGAATAACATCTTGTAGGAGTGAGGAAGAGCCAGTTGTGAGTGTGGGGGAAGTTCGTGAGGCAGTAGGTAAAATGAAAGGGGTAAGGCAGCCGGGATTGATGGGATAAAGATAGAAATGTTAAAAGCAGGTGGGGATATAGTTTTGGAGTGGTTGGTGCAATTATTTAATAAATGTATGGAAGAGGGTAAGGTACCTAAGGATTGGCAGAGAGCATGCATAGTTCCTTTGTATAAAGGCAAAGGGGATAAAAGAGAGTGCAAAAATTATAGGGGGATAAGTCTGTTGAGTGTACCTGGTAAAGTGTATGGTAGAGTTATAATTGAAAGAATTAAGAGTAAGACGGAGAATAGGATAGCAGATGAACAAGGAGGCTTTAGGAAAGGTAGGGGGTGTGTGGACCAGGTGTTTACAGTGAAACATATAAGTGAACAGTATTTAGATAAGGCTAAAGAGGTCTTTGTGGCATTTATGGATTTGGAAAAGGCGTATGACAGGGTGGATAGGGGGGCAATGTGGCAGATGTTGCAAGTGTATGGTGTAGGAGGTAGGTTACTGAAAGCAGTGAAGAGTTTTTACGAGGATAGTGAGGCTCAAGTTAGAGTATGTAGGAAAGAGGGAAATTTTTTCCCAGTAAAAGTAGGCCTTAGACAAGGATGTGTGATGTCACCGTGGTTGTTTAATATATTTATAGATGGGATTGTAAGAGAAGTAAATGCGAGGGTCTTGGCAAGAGGCGTGGAGTTAAAAGATAAAGAATCACACACAAAGTGGGAGTTGTCACAGCTGCTGTTTGCTGATGACACTGTGCTCTTGGGAGATTCTGAAGAGAAGCTGCAGAGATTGGTGGATGAATTTGGTAGGGTGTGCAAAAGAAGAAAATTAAAGGTGAATACAGGAAAGAGTAAGGTTATGAGGATAACAAAAAGATTAGGTGATGAAAGATTGGATATCAGATTGGAGGGAGAGAGTATGGAGGAGGTGAATGTATTCAGATATTTGGGAGTGGACGTGTCAGCGGATGGGTCTATGAAAGATGAGGTGAATCATAGAATTGATGAGGGAAAAAGAATGAGTGGTGCACTTAGGAGTCTGTGGAGACAAAGAACTTTGTCCTTGGAGGCAAAGAGGGGAATGTATGAGAGTATAGTTTTACCAACGCTCTTATATGGGTGTGAAGCGTGGGTGATGAATGTTGCAGCGAGGAGAAGGCTGGAGGCAGTGGAGATGTCATGTCTGAGGGCAATGTGTGGTGTGAATATAATGCAGAGAATTCGTAGTTTGGAAGTTAGGAGGAGGTGCGGGATTACCAAAACTGTTGTCCAGAGGGCTGAGGAAGGGTTGTTGAGGTGGTTCGGACATGTAGAGAGAATGGAGCGAAACAGAATGACTTCAAGAGTGTATCAGTCTGTAGTGGAAGGAAGGCGGGGTAGGGGTCGGCCTAGGAAGGGTTGGAGGGAGGGGGTAAAGGAGGTTTTGTGTGCGAGGGGCTTGGACTTCCAGCAGGCATGCGTGAGCGTGTTTGATAGGAGTGAATGGAGACAAATGGTTTTTAATACTTGACGTGCTGTTGGAGTGTGAGCAAAGTAACATTTATGAAGGGATTCAGGGAAACCGGCAGGCCGGACTTGAGTCCTGGAGATGGGAAGTACAGTGCCTGCACTCTGAAGGAGGGGTGTTAATGTTGCAGTTTAAAAACTGTAGTGTAAAGCACCCTTCTGGCAAGACAGTGATGGAGCGAATGATGGTGAAAGTTTTTCTTTTTCGGGCCACCCTGCCTTGGTGGGAATCGGCCAGTGTGATAATAAAAAAAAAATACTACTCAAAAATTCTAGCGGCTTCAAATCAAGCGGAGAAAGCTGGTAGGCCCACATGTGAGAGAATGGGTCTGTGTGGTCAGTGTGCACTGTATAAAAAAAATCCTGCAGCAAGCAGTGCATGAGAAAAAAAAAACTCTGACCGTGTTTTTGGACTAAAACACCGACTTTGAGGTGTATTTTCGTATAGTATTTATGGTTACATTCTTGTTTTCCTGGTCTCATTTGATAGAATGGAAAACATATTACAGAAATAGAGATGATTTTGATTGGTTTTACTATGAAAAGGACCTAGAAATGGTGCTCAAAATAGAGGAAATGTTTGATTTTTGCAGATGTTCAAGAGTAAACAAATGTCCAACTAGTCATTCTAATATGCAGTCATGAATTGGTTGACATTATTTATATAATGATTACAATATTGCAGTAGTCTGCACAACAGTAAATCTTCTATTTTTTGTTTGAATAAAAATTCAAAATAGAAAGCAAGAGTAATATCAGAGGGGCCTGGAGATGTGACTGATGAACAAAGAAAATGCTATTTTAGAGTCAGAAATGTCTGCACTGTTCATTCTGAACCCTATTTCGAAATTGGCATATTTTTTAATTTGCGTAAAACTGGCCAAATTGCAAATTTCTGACCATGTTATTGAGTAGTTGAAATCGGTAAATGGGCAGCTTTTTGTACTCAATCGATAGAACAAATGAAGCTCTAAAGAAATAGCTATGAGTTCGGTTGACTAGAACAATGGAATTAACCGAAAATAGGGCTCAAAGTGAGCGAAATCATAAATATCGCCGAGGTCACTAACTTTGTGAGAGAGTAATTTCATGAGTTTTCCATCAAATTTTGTACTTTTGGTGTCATTACCATCGGGGAAAGATTCTCTATCATTTCATAAGAAAAATATTTTTTTTTCAAATATTTTGCGACACCAGGAGACACCTCAGGATTTGGAGTTGCGACAGTCAAAGGGTTAAATCCAGAAAAACTTTAAGTCGAGGTTTTTACTGTACAGGCAAATACAGTACTACTTATAACAAGTAACCTTGATTCCAAAAAAGGTTAATGAAAAAAATGCATGAAGAGTAAAAAAAGAAAAAGAATCTACAAAAGTATCCAGCTATGTGTATACCAAGGTGGGTTTGAAAAAACTGTATACCAAGGTGGGTTTGAAAAAACTGTATACCAAGGTGGGTTTGAAAAAACTGTATACCAAGGTGGGTTTGAAAAAAAAACTGTATACCAAGGTGGGTTTGAAAAAACTGTATACCAAGGTGGGTTTGAAAAAACTGTATACCAAGGTGGGTTTGAAAAAAAAACTGTATACCAAGGTGGATTTGAAAAAAAAAAACTGGCTAAATATTTTCTGACATGGATAACACATAGGCAAACTGTTCCAAAGGCAAAGATGGGAAGGTATGAGAGTATAATGGTACCAACACTGTTACATGGGTGTGAAGCATGGGCTGTAAATGTTGCAGTGAGGAGTAGGCTGGAGGGAGTGGACATGTCGTGTCTAAGGGCAATGTGTAGTGTAGATATGTAGAGTATTATTAGTGTGGAAATTTGGAGATGTGGAGTTAATAAGGACATTATTCAGAGGGTTGAGGAGAGGTTGTTGAGGTGGTTTGGTCACTTAGAGAGGCTGGAGCAAAATAGGATGACTTGGATGGTGTATAAATCTGTAGTGGAGGGAAGGGGTAGGGGGTCATTCTAGGAAATGGAGGGAAGGGGTAAAAGAGGTTTTGTGTGCAAGGGGATTGGACATACAGCAGGCATGTGCGAGCATGTTAGATAGGAGTGAATGGAGAAGAATTGTTTTTGGGACTCGATGAGCTGTTGGAGTGTAAGCAGGGTAATATTTTGTGAAGGGATTCAGGAAAACCAGTTAACCAGACTTGAGTCCTGAAGGTGGGAAGCATAATGCTTGCACTTTAAAGGAGAGGTTTGGAATTTTTTTTGTCTACAGTGATATCTGAACTGCCATAACTGCATGCCTTTGCAAAGACAGTGATTATGTGTGAATGATGGTGAAAGTGTTTCTTTTTTTTTTTGGTTCATCCTGCCTCAGTGTTGAAAATAAAAAGATTTTTTTATTATTTTTATTTTATTACCACATCGGCTGTTTCCCACAAGGCACGGTGGCCCGAAAAAGAAAAAAATATGTATATAATTAAGGTTAAGTACTAAACCCATGTGGGTCATTCAGCGCAATATGTGGTGAAGGTTTGATCCTCCATCTGCTTACCATGAAGCAGACTTGCTTCCTATTTATACCCAACTAGATGTTCCCACAGGAAGGATTAAACAAGTTGTGAGATGTGAAGAGCAATTTCAGCAATAAAAAATAAACACAATATAGGAAAAACTACATATAAAACAAATTTAAACACAAAATAAAAACTAATGCAAACATATCAAGCACACAATCACATCAAATTTAAATAACCTGCATTAGTTATAAACCCTGTTAAACCATCACTGTTAAAAGACTCTCCTAGGAATATTTCAAGATCCCAACAGGCACCCGATAATTACAAAAAAAGGATGTCACAAGTGACGAGGTCGAAGTCTACCATCCTTTTCATTCCTTGGAAACTTCTGCCCCTAAGGCCAAAAATATAACAGTAAAGGAAAAATATAATCTGTCCCAGAGAAATGAATACAGCAAAGGTTATTTAATCAACTTACACTCCTGATGTAAAATTGTGAAAATTATGAAGACCTTTATACATCTGCAGCATCTTTCTAACTTCTTCTAAAATATCCTGAGTCATACGGTAATCTTCACTTGCTGTCTGTGAACCATATATATTATTGTTAAAATATGAATCAATACAGCATTCATAATTAGCTCATTTACAAATGGATTAGGCACAGTATGGTAAAACTGAAAACTCTGTTATAATAAAAAGTACACAATTAATGAAGCAATTTTCACCTGGGCCAAAGTATGGGTTAAAATGATGGTAACTGCCCTAGCAAATACGGTAGACCCCACTTAATGAACATTCAAAAACATACTGAATAAGACAAAAAAAAAAAGAACTTTAAATTACCCCCACCTTATGCCCAACTTATACGTACAGTAGGGCCCCACTTACACAGCAGGTTAGGTTCCAGGCTACTGCCTTAAACCGGAATGTCATTTTTTCCACTTATAAATGCATATACAGTGGACCCCCGTTAACGATATTTTTTCATTCCAGAAGTATGTTCAGGTGCCAGTACTGACCGAATTTGTTCCCATAAGGAATATTGTGAAGTAGATCAGTCCATTTCAGACCCCCAAACATACACGTACAAACGCACTTACATAAATACACTTACATAATTGGTCGCATTGGAAGGTGATTGTTCAGCGGGGGTCCACTGTAAATTGCCAGACAACAAGTTTGCACTAACTTATATTAAGTTAGTAATAGAACAATGCATTAAAAAAACACAATAAAAAGTAGAATACATACACAGTACATTCATTACTTACCTTAAAATATTTGTAGTCTTAATGTAAGGCAAGAGGCGAGTAGTATGTACTTATTTGTAAAAAGTCAGGTGTAGGTAGCCCTAGCTCCCCATCCCAAACTTAATACAGTGGACCCCCGGTATTCGATATTAATCCGTTCCAGAGAGCTCATCGAATACTGAAAATATCAAAAACCGAATCAATTTTCCCCATAAGAAATAATGGAAATCAAATTAATCTGTGCAAGACACCCAAAAGTATGAAAAAAAAATTTTACTACATGAAATATTAAGTTTAATGCAAAAGAATAATTACAATAACAATAAAATAATTGACACTTACCTTTAATGAAGATCTGGTGATGATTGATGGGATGGGAGGAGGGGAGAGGTGTTAGTGTTTAGAAGGGGAATCCCCTTCCATTAGGACTTGAGGTAGCAAGTCCTTTTCTGGGGTTTCTTCCCTTCTTCTTTTAATGCCACTAGGACCAGCTTGAGAGTCACTGGACTTCTGTTGCACAACATAACTGGCAGCCTCACCATGCCTAATCACACTATGTATGCCACTACGATTCTTAAATCTTTCACACCAACCTTTGCTGGCCTTAAATTCACTCACATCACCACTAGTTGCAGGCAATTTCTTTACCAAATCATCATGCAACTGCCTAGCCTTTTCACAAATGATCGCTTGAGAGATGCTATCTCCTGCTATCTGTTTTTCATTTATCCACACCAATAACAATCTCTCAACATTTTCTAACACTTGCGGTCGCTGTTTCGTAATCACAGTTGCACCTTTTGCAAGAACAGCTTCCTTGATTGCAGTTTTCCTGGTCACTATAGTAGAGATGGTTGATTGGGGTTTATTATACAACCTAACCAGCTCCGACACATGCACTCCACTTTCGTACTTTGCAATTATCTCTTTCTTCATTTCATAAGTCATTAGCGACTTTTTTCTCGAAGGGTTGGCACTAGAAGCTTTCTTGGGGCCCATGGTGACTTATTTTGCAGAAACAAGCACCAAACACAGTGATAATATGGAATGTACTGAATGTATCTTTAGATACGCACACACTGGCTGGCTTGTAAACACTGGCACACATGGGGCAGTTCAGGCCACACGTGGACAGGTCTCGTATGAATCGTATTGAATACCGGGTTTTCAATCGAATACTGAGGAAAATTTTTTGCGATATAATGCATCGAATACCGGATTTATCGAATACCAATGCCATCGAATACCGGGGGTCCACTGTACAGTGGTATCCTGAGTTTCGGCCACCTCCCAACTCGAACAGTTATGTAAGTGTATTATTGTAAGTGCTTTTATAAGTGTATTTTTGAGGGTCTGAAATGGATTAATCTAATTTACATTATTCCCTATGGGAACAAATTAGTTGGGTAAGGGCACTCGAACAGCCTTTCTGGAATGAATTAGGCTGAAACTATGGGTTCCACTGTATACGATATTTAAAGCAGCCCAGAGAGATAAAATACACATACAGTACACTCATTATTTACCTTAAAATATGTGTAGTGTTAATGTAGGATGAGAGGCGAGTAGTATTTATTTGTAGGAAGTCAGGTATAGGCAGCCGGTAGGTGTAGCCAGCCTGGGCTACACCTACCTATGTAGCTATACAATATTTAAAGTGGCCCAGAGCCACATTATTACCATCGACCTACCTTGTTCGCTGAGTTTAATTGTTTCTAAAAACTACCTTTACAGTGCTAGTCACAGCATTATACCAGGTGAGTGCCCTGGCATAATGCCATGATGAAAATCAAAGGCCTACCATACAGGAGGGTCTTTTTTTGTCATGGCATCACGGCTTGCCGCCACACTCCACAGTGACTCTTCAGTGCTCACATGACTGCCACTGTGAGAGGAAGTGTTGCACTTTTGTCTCTCATCCACCCCATCTTTTGTCCAGTGCTCCCTTTGGTTTTGGGGCTATACATGTTTGATTATGGGTAAAAGGAAGTCTTTAACCCTTTGAGGGTCCGTCCCGTAGATCTACGGCTTTACGTTCAGGGTCCAAACCGTAGATCTACGTCATGAGCTCAGCTCACTCTGATAAACTGTGAGTGGTACATTTGGGCCTAGATATGAGAGAATACATCTATGTGGTATGTGTGCACCACATAAAACAGATCCTGCAGCACGCTGTGTATAATGAGAGAAAAAACTGAAATCATGATTTTTCGATTAAAACAGCGACTTTGCAGTGTTTTTTCGTATGTTTTTTATAGTTCTATTTGCGATTTCTTGGTCTCATTTGATAGAATGGAAGACATATTACAGAAATAGAGATAATTTTGATTGGTTTTAGCACTGGAAATGGCTTGAAACTGAGCTCAAAGTAGCAGAAATGTTAAATTTTTGCCGATATTCAAGAGTAAACAAACGACCTCACACATCTAATACACGCCAGCTGGTGGGTCTAATATGCATTCACAAATATGGTGATGATATTTATACAATTATTACAGTATTGCATAACAGTAAATCTTCTATTTTTTGGTGTGAATAAAAATTCATTATGTGAATAAAAAATCAAAATGGAATTTATTTGTAAAGCCTCAAAACGTAACTAATGAACAGAGGAAATGTTAGTTTAGTTCCAGGAATACCTACATTGTTTATTCTGGACCCTATTTTGAAATTGGAATATTTTGAACTTTGTGTTAAATTGGTCAAATTAACAATTTCCGATCACTTTAATTTGTAGTTGAAACAGTTGACTTGGCGATTTCTTGTGCTCAATCGATAGAATAGAAGTAATACTAGTGAAATAGCTAAGAATTTGGTTGACTGGAATAATGTAATTGGCCTAAAATGGGAGTCAAAGTCGGCAAAATCGCCAATTCGTAAATATCGCTGACACATCAAAATTCGCGAGAGCATAATTTCGTCAATTTTCCATCAAATTTCGTACTTTTTGTTTTATTACCTTCACAAAAAGATTCTCTACCATTTCATAAGAAAAAATAACAAATTTTTTTTTTTTAAATTCTTGGACACTGGGGCACCACTTCAGATTTGGGCCTTGGACCCTGAAGGGGTTAACACCTGAAACTATAACTCAAATCATAGGGCTTCACAAAGCTGGGCACCAGACAAAGGAAATAGTGGAGAATGTTGGTGTGTGTGAGCATTCAGTGAGGAACTGGGTGCAGTATTTCAAGGCTGGTGGTGGTGTAGTTACCGTCTGCCAAACCTCGGCCTGGCCCCTCGAAGAAGACATCTGTTCGTACCTTAACTGTGTTAAAGAAGCAGTTAGAGAGTACACCTAAGATAACTGCTAAAGAACTGAAAGAAAATAATCCACATCTTCTCGCAGAGGTGTCTGCAAAAACTGTTAACAGATGTGTGTCAGAACTGGGCTACAGTAGTCACTGCCAGGTTAAGAAACCAATCCTCTCCAAGTCACAGAAGAAATGTAGCTGGATTTTGCAAAGAAATATCTTCACTGGAATCCTCAACAGTGGTCTGAGGTACTTTGGAGTGATGAAGCAACCTTCACCATCACCTGTAACCGTGGGGGACATGTGTACCAGCCCAGAGGTAGTGACTCGTTAGACCCATGCTACACCTGTGGGACCATCAAACACCCAGACTCGCTCATGGTTTGGGGGTGTTTCAGTGCTCAGTGTTGGTGAAACTGTGATTCCCAAAAACCAGTATATAAACCAGTATAATTACCTAGAGTTATTGTATGACAATTTGCCTGAGGCGTTTGACAAGTGTGGGCCTATGGTTTTTACGCAGGACGGTGCACTGTGTTATACCGCCAAATCTGTAGTTCAGTGGCTTAAGGACTGTGAAGAGAGGCTCTTTAATGACTGGCCAGGCAATTTCCCAGACCTAAACCCTATTGAGAACCTCTGGTCAATAGTGAAACAAAGTTTACTGGGCAAGGATATCAGTTCCATCCCATGGCTGGAGGCTGCTCTACATGAGGTATGGAATAATATACCTCCTCAAACCCTCAAGAATTTTTGTGTGTCTTCCTACACGGCTGAGGGATGTGATTAAGCGTAAAGGACGCAGCGCCAAGTATTAAAACCTCAGTAAGTGTGCAAATATATATATTATAATCTTTCATGGTATGTGTTTGTGTTTTGGTACGTGTGGGGGAGGGGCGGCATAATGCCGTAACTAGCACTGTAGATGCCATCATAAATGAAGGGAGAAGTAATGAATAATTCATGCAGAGATATGTAAACAAATGCAGAGTGTTAAGGGGAGTGACTAGGCCAAACGCAGATTCATACACGTTTTCTCGGGTGTTGGACCAGAGAAAACATAATGTTTTCCCTCTGCCCGGATAGCATACCTCCATAGCATATAAACATAACATGTTTATATGCAATGAAACATGTTTCTTATATAATTTTGAAGAAAATGTCATAGATGGATTAATAAAAATGTTTATTTTAACGTAAAACAAGACATTTAATGTGCCCAAGAGTGATTATTATTATGTACTATTAATATTACTATGGTGTTAAGACTAGAGAGAGACTCTTAGTGATTTTAATGTGTAACCTGTATGCCAGCACAGAGTGCAAATATATTTAGGTACAGGTACACATAAGTATTATTATCGAAGACCTTATAAAATATGCAATAACTTTAATACACTTGAAATTTTGGAAAGTTTCCAGATATAATAGAGATGTGCTCATGAAGAATGCAACCAAACTGAGTGGGGCACACTGTATTAGAAAGACAGTTTGCCATATAGTGAGTTTTGGTCATAATTTGAAATCGCCGTATTAGCAGAAAGCCACAAAGCAGAGCCCTACTGTACTTCAATGACCTCATGACAAGCAGTGACCATCATCAACAAAGAGGGGTGTATATACAGCTGCTGCTAGTTCAATGGAACATACTATTAGTATTTTTTATACCATATATCAGTGTACTTTATCTAAAAAATAAGTGAAGAAAAAATAGAAAATAATTGTGAACATCTTTCCTGATTAATCACAACAATAATTTAAAAATGCACACTTACTGGCAAAACTGTACCAATCAAATAAGAACCCACCACACCTATGTCAAACATAGTATCATCTCTCACTCTCACTAAATGATGTGATCTATCTCAATTATAATACCTGGCAATTGTTCCAACAAAAACAGAAAGTGATTTTTCTATATTTATGGCATTGATAAGTGATTCCAAGGAACAAAAACTACTGGAAATGTTTCACCTCTTGGCTAGGAGTCATATTCAGCTTTGAGATATGGATGAAATGACAGAGAAATGACAGAGAAGGAAATGGCAGGGATGCAGGAAATGGAAGATGGGAGTGAGGAATGGAACTGGGGTTAGGGGGGAGGGGCGCTTGGTACTATCTTAGGCATACAGCACATAATTATGAACTTCATGCCCTCCTCCTTGTATCTCTCCCCCCCCCCCACTTCCCTAAAGACATGAAATATTGTCATCTCAGTCCACATCTCAGGTTATAACACTGAGTGTTATAACCTGAAAAATGCAATTCAATTAACACATTTTTTCCTTAACAGATGTTTTATTTTGTCCCTATCTAGAACGTTAAATTTAGGTCAACTGTACTAGTAAAGAGAGACTAACCCCTTTACAGAAATGGCGATGATGGTTATGTACCATCAGAATTTTACTTTGAGGAATTTTATAACGAGATTCAGGGAATGGTTGGAAATGGAATGATAAAACAGTAGTGCTTAGTAGTAGACAGTTTAAAGAGAGTGAAAGGAAATATTTTACCATGAGTGGTTTCTTCAGTCCAACAGAATGGAAAAAGTCACTTGTGTCAAAATGTTTCCTTTTATAAATGTTTTGGAACTGTACACAAGTGTTTTTGTCCACAGATCACGGGAATGTATAGGGAAACTGGAGAGGATCTAAATACTACGTGACATAAAATAATATGGCTGGACATCAATACATCAATGAAAAGGCTTAACATTCTGTAACATTTAACAGATAGATTCTACATGTGTGGAAGAGAAAGTAGAGGAAGTGGATAATGTCATTTCTACTGAAAATTGTTTCATGACCACAAGCTTGCTATTTGCTATCCAGAGCTTGCTATCTGCTATCCACAGTAAAACTCAGATATGTCTCAAGATTTATCTCCACTAGATTTATACACTCTCCAAGTTATTCTATTTTTCTCCATCCACTCTAAATGTCCAAAACCACCTCAATAACCCATCCTCAGCCCTAATTAATACTCTTAGTAACCCACACCTCTGCGCAAAATCAAAGCTAAGAACTACCTGTAGAATTGGACCACTACTGAGAGGAGACTCGTATACTGACGAGTGAAATCCTAAAAGAACAGTATGAGTCAGTGTTCAGCAACCCACTAAATGACAGTAAGGTAGAAAATGCAGAAATATTTTTCACTCCAGAAGAAGGCTGCACAGACCAACTAACTAACATTAGTACAAATCCCATAGATTTTGAAAAAGAAATGGAAAACATAACCACTCACTCAGCACCTGGACCAGATTCATGGAATGCTCTATTTATGAAGAAGTACAAAGTACCACTAGCACGAGCCCTCAGTATTCTTTGGAGAAAGAGCTTAGATCTAGGTGAAATACCGGAGGCCTTAAAGAGTGCAGACATAGCTCCTTTGCATAAAGGAGGTAGTAGGGCACTAGCTAAAAATTACAGACCTAACCTCTCATATCATAAAAATCTTCGAAAGAGTGATGAGACGGCAGGTTACAAATTTCATGGACCAGCACAACCAACATAACCCGAACCGGTATGGTTTTAGAGCAGGACGATCATGTCTGTCACAGCTGCTGAACCATTATGACAGAATTACGGAGGCACTGAAAGACGACCAAAACGCAGATGTGATTTACACAGATTTTGCAAAGGCGTTTGACAAATGCAATCAGGGAGTGATAGCGCACAAAATGAAGGCCATGGGCAATACGGGGAAGGTAGGCAGATGGATTTTCGTTTCCTAACACACAGAACACAAAAAGTAGTAGTGAACAGGGCAAGATCCAGCATCAGTGAGGTCCAAAGCTTAGTGCCCCAAGGCACTGTCCTGGCACCTCTGCTGTTCCTCATCCTCATAGCAGACATAGACAAAAAACACCCAGCACACTTTTGTATCATCATTTGCAGATGACACTAAAATAAGCATGAAAGTCAGTATGGTAGAGGACACTGAAAAAGTACAGGAAGACATAAACAGGGTTTTCCAGTGGGCAGTGGAGAACAACATGACGTTCAATGATGATAAGTTCCAGCTGCTTAGGTATGGAAAGAATGAAGAACTCAAAAGGAGCACTATATACAAAACTCAAGAGGGTCACCAAATAGAATGTAGGGAACATGTTAAAGACCTAGGAATAATTATGTCAGCAGACCTTTCTTTTAAAGACCATAACAAGACAAAGATCACAACAGCCAGGAAGATGATAGGGTGGGTATTGAGAACTTTCAAAAAAAAGGGAAATAATGCCGATGGTGACACTCTTCAAATCGCTAGTGCTCCCTCACTTAGAATATGCTCAGTGCTGACGGCCCTGTTCAAGGCAGGAGAAATATCGGAGCTGGAACAAATAGAGAGATCGTTTACGGGTCACAATGAGCCAGTAAAGCACCTAAACTACTGGGAACCCCTGCAAGTCTTGAACATATACTCATTAGAGCAGAGGAGAGAGAGGTACATGATAATATATACCTGGAAGGTACTTGAGGGCTTGGTCCCAAATCTGCACACTGCCATAACAACATACTGGAGTGAGAGATGTGGAAGGAAGTGTAAAATAAACCCAGTGAGGAGCAGGGGTGCAGTGAGGACAATAAAGGAACACTGTATCAATATCTGGGGTCCCAGACTTTTCAACATCTTACCAGAAGATATCAGAAACACTGCTGTAACAAGTGTAGAAGCCTTCAAGAGAAAACTGGACAAGTATCTTCACCAGGTGCCAGATCAACCAGGCTGTGATGGATATGTGGGGCAGCAGGCCTCCAGCAGCAACAGCCTGGTTGACCAGGCAAGCACTAGACGAGCCTGGCCCATGGCCGGGGTCAGAGAGTAGATAAACTCTCGAAACTCTTCAAAGGTCCTAGTCTTAAAGCTACGAAATTTTGTGTGTGTGAGGCTTGGCCATGCAGCAGGCATATATGAATATGTTAGAAAGTAGTGAATAGAGGCAAATAGTTTTTGGGACTTGATGAGCTGTTGGAGTGTGAGCAAGGTAACATTCAGTGAAGAAATTCATGGAAATTGGTTAGCTGGACTTGAGTCCTGAAGGTGGGAAGTACAATGCTTGCATTCTGAGAGAGGTGTGAATATTTGAACTGTAGCATTTGCCTGCCTCTGGCAAGACAGTGATAAAGTGAATAATGGTGAAAGTGGGAGGCAGCCAGTGTTAAAAACCTCTCACATACTAATTTCTCCTTCCTCACCACCTTCTTTATATTGTCATTCCACAATCAATCCTCTTTTCACCAGCACTAACCCTTCTATAACCACAAATTTTTACTGGTCACTTTAGTACCACATTCTTAAATTTACCCCACTGCTCTTGAACCTCTATCATTTCAATGACACAAAAAAAAATCATTTGTAGTTTCGGATTTAACCAATCTGTAATGGATCAAATGCATAATAGGACACATAAATAGGTACGCGAGTCACACCACGATTTGCTATTAAATCCTCTAATAACACGATAAACAGCCGTTACACGGATCTGATCACACAGATGCTTGTTGATTTGCTCTTGCAAGTCAGGCACAGATGCTGCAAAGAGGAGAGTATAGTAGTATTAAAGATGTGTGTGTGTGTGTGTGTGTGTGTGGTGTGTGTGTGTGTGTGTGTGTGTGTGTGTGTGTGTGTGTGTGTGTGTGTGTGTGTGTGTGTTATACTAGGTGTCAAAGGCACTTACTGATAGACACTTGCCATGTTTTGTATATGTGCGTGGTTATATATGGATTGTGTGCACGTGTGTTAAAGTATATGTATATATACTGGTGTGAATGAGTGTCTTTTGGTGCATGTGTGTAATGGTGTGTGTCACGTGTTTGTGTTGTGTAGGTGTATGTTGCGTATAGGTGTGTACTCACCTAATTGTGGTTACAGGGGTCGAGACTCAGCTCCTGGCCCCGCCTCTTCACTGAACGGTACTAGGTCCTCTCTCTCCTTGCTCCATGAGCTTTATCATACCTCATCTTAAAGCTATGTATGGTTCCTGCCTCCACTACCTCATTTGCAGGACTATTCCACATCCTGACTACTCTATGACTGAAGAAATACTTCCTAACATCCCTTTGACTCATCTGAGTCTTCAACTTCCAAGTGTGACCCTTGTTTGTGTGTCCCCTCTTTGGAACATCCTGTCTGTGTGTGTGTTGCTTGTGTAGTGTGTAGATGTGCTTGTGTCTGTGTGTGTGTCTCATGTATTCCCACAGCCTGGCCCCAGGGTAGGCTTGTCTGGTGCATGCCTGATCAACCAAACTGTTGCTGTGGTGACCCACTGGCCCACATATCTGCCACTGCCTAGTGATCTGGCATTTGGTTGAGGAACATGCCCAATTTGCTCTTGAAGATTCCTACAATAGTTCTTGCAGCATTTTTGATGTCTTGTGGTAGTGTTAAACAGTCTGGGAGCACAGATGTTAAAACAATCTTTTCTTACTGTACCCACGGTGCCCCTGCTTTTCAGTGGGTTTATTTTACACATTCTCCCATCTTTCCCACTCCAATGTGTTATGGCAGTGTGAAGATTGGGACCAGGCCCTCAAGTACCTTCTAGATATATATTACCTGGTACCTCTCTCCTCCATAGGTAGTAGGTTGGTAGACAGCAGCCACCCAGGAGTTACTACCGTCCTGCCAAGTGAGTGTGAAATGGAAGCCTGTAATTGTTTTACATGATGGTAGGATTGCTAGTGTCTTTTTTCTGTCTCATAAACATGCAAGATTTCAGGTATGTCTTGCCACTTCTACTTACACTTAGGTCACACTGCACATGCATACACAAGCATATATATACACACTTCCCTCTGGGTTTTCTTACCTGTTCTTCTTCTTGTTTATTTCCACTTATCTCCATGGGGAAGTGAAACAGAATTCTTCCTCCATAAGCCATGCATGTCGTAAGAGGCAACTAAAATGCCAGGAGCAAGGGCCTAGTAACCCCTTCTCCTGTATACATTACCAAAGTTAAAAAGAGAAACTTTTGTTTCTCTTTTTGGGCCACCCTGCCTCGGTGGGATATGGCCGGTTTGTTGAAAGATCTCTCTCTCTCTCTCTCTCTCCTCCTTCATTAAGCAGAGAGCAAAACACTTTCCCCTTCTAACATTATTACCCATCACATTCACCATCATCTGAGCTTCATTAACCATAGTGTAGAGTTTGACCCAAAGGCAGATGAGCTCACTCTTGAAGCTGCATGGGCCTACTTGCAACTGGTGTATGAAGGTCCAGATTTCAACCATCTGTTGCCATACGTTTCATTGATCACAAGTTTGTCCTGCCACTGGCAACAACTTTTCATGAAGACTGCCACTCCTGGATCTGTAGGCAACCTCCAGAAGTACTTCCACCATCAATGGCCCTGCCAGATGGTTACCCGAATTCTTACCAGAGGCTCACCTGACACGCCCCAAGATGATCCAATTTCAATTGGGTAGAATAACCCAACCACCACAATATTACCAACAGATGCTACACTAGAACAGGGCCAATAGTGATTCCTTTTTATTTTGTGTAAAAGTGGAACTTCACAAAAAGTGAAATCATCTTCTTTCAACAAACCGGCCATATCCCACCAAGGCAGGGTAGCCCAAAAGAAAAAAAACAAGCGTTTTTCCTTTTAAATTTAGTAATATATACAGGAGGGGTTACTAGCCCCATGCTCCTGGATTTATAGTCATATTTCTTACGACATGCATGGCTTACAGAGGAAGAATTCTGTTCCACTTCCCCATGGAGAAAAGGTAAAATATCTGCACTGATGAGGCAAAAAGGAGAGGGAGGGTTGGAGGTACATTATTTAGATTTGCTCTGAAGAATGGGAGAAGTGGTCAGATCCCCTGAACAAGAGCTCCTTTTGTTATTGTAAGGAACTCCATCTGCTTTCCTTTCCTTCCAGGGGTAATGCATGTAGTGCATACCGGATTTTAGTTGTAGTTGCAAAATTTACCTGCCATCTTACGTATTTATGAGAAAGAAAAGACCAGCAATCTTACCATGGTAAAAGTTAACAGATTCTTGTTTCACATTCAAATGACTGGATGGTAATACCTTCCTGGATAGTTGCAGTCTACCAGCTTACTACAATACCTACAATTATTACTTGACTATTATTATTAAACTATTTATATATAGTGGACCCCAGAGTTTCGTCGGCATCGACTTTCATGAAATCTAACTTTCGGCAAGTTTTTTCGGCAAAATTTAGCCTCGTGGTTCGTGATTGGACTCGTGATTTGGCAACCATCCGGTACCCGTCCGCACGTCACTGTGCACACAAAGCCAGTCTCCCACACCATTCACACTCAGTGTGCCATTGTTTACCAGCATGTGACCATCACACCGCAGGTTCATACAATAAATTTCATAATAATCCATTGTTTTTTGTGCTTGCAACTGCTAAATAAGTCACCATGGGCCCAACGAAAGCTAGTGCAAGCCCTTTGGTAAAGAAAGCGAGGAACACGATCGAATTCAATAAGGAAATCATTGAAAAATATGAGAGAGGAGTGCGTGTTACAGAACTTGCCAGGATGTATGGCAAACCCCATTCAACCATCACTTCGATCGTGGTGAAGGGAAAGGAAATAAAGTGTGCTGTTGTTGCAAAAGGGGTAGATATGCTGACAAAAAAGAGATTGCAAATCCTCGAAGAAGTGGAAAGGTTATTGTTGGTTTAGATTACCCAAAATGTTAGCAGGAGATAGCATTATGCAGTCGATAGTATGTGAAAAGGCAAGGCAGTTGCATGACGATCTCATAAAGAAAATGCCTGCAACGAGTGGTGATGCTTGTGATTTTAAAGCCAGCAAAGGTTGGTTTGAGAGATTTAAGAAGCATAGTGGCATTCACAGTGTGATAAGGCATGGTGAGGCTGCCAGTTCTGACAAAAAAGCAGCTGAGAAGTTTGTACAGGAGTTTAAGAAGTGCATAGACAATGGAGAATTCAAACCCCAACAAGTGTTTAATTGTGACAAAACAGGCCTCTTTTGGAAGAAAATGCCAAAGAGGACCTACATCACGCAGGAGGAAATGGCACTCCCAGGACACAAGCCTATGAAGGATAGGCTTACTCTCATGTTTTGTAGTAATGCTAGTGGGGATTGCAAAGTGAAGCCTTTACTGGTGTATCACTCTGAAAATCCCAGAGTGTTCAAGAAAAATAGTGTCGCCAAGAGTAATTTCTGTGTGATGTGGAAGGCTAACAATAAGGCATGGGTCACAAGGGGAATTTTCCTAGAATGGTTTAATGAAGTGTTTGGCCCCATTGTGAAGAAATACCTCCTGGAAAATAAATTGCCACTCAAGTGCCTCCTAGTAATGGACAATGTTCCTGCTCATCCTCCAGATTTGGAAGAGCAAATAGTGGAGGAGTTTAGTTTCATTACAGTGAAGTTCTTGCCCCCTAATACAACTCCTGTCATCCAGCCCATGGACCAGCAGGTCATTTCAAACTTCAAAAAACTGTACACCAAAGCAGTGTTTCAACAGTGCTTTGAAGTGACCTCAAGACACTGAATTGACCCTAAGAGAGTTCTGGAAAGATCACTTCAATATCCTCACTTGCATAAACCTTATAGGTAAGGCTTGGGAAGGAGTGACTTGCAGAACTTTGAATTCTGCTTGGAGAAAATTGTGGCCAGAATGTGTACAAGAGAGGGATATTGAAGGGCTTGGGGCTGACCCTAAGGAGCCTATGCCAATTGTGAAATCTATTGTGGCATTGGGGAAGTCCCTGGAGTTGGAGGTGAGTGGCGAGGATGTGGAAGAGTTGGTGGAGGACCACAGGGAAGAGCTAACCACTGAAGAGCTGCAAGAGCTTCATCTGCAGCAGCAAGAGATCACAGCTCAGGAAATTGCTGCAGAGGAGGAGGAAGAGAGATCGAGGAAGGTGCCTTCTTCAAAGATTAAGGACATTTGTGTAAAGTGGACTGAAGTGCAAACATTTATGGATGAACTTCACCCTAACAAAGCTGTTGCAGGCCATATTGGCAACAGGTACAATGACAGTGTTGTGTCCCACTTCAGACAAATCTTAAAGAAACACCAGAAACAGAGCTCTCTGGACAGATATTTTGTGCAACAAGGGTCCAGTGACTCTCAAGTTGTTCCCAGTGTCTTTAAAAAACAAAGAAGGGAAGTAACCCGAGATAAGAACTTTGTACCTGAAGTCCCAATGGAAGGAGATTCTCTTCCAAACAGTAGTGTACACCTTCCTCCTATCCCCTCCTCCCATCTTCCATCCACCCAGAAGTCTTCAGTAAAGGTAAGTGTAATGTTATTATTATCTTTTATATATATGTAGTACTTGATTTCTCATTGTTTTCAGTATGTAAATCTTTATTTAATTTGAAAAAAAAAAAATTTTTTTTAATATTTTTGGGTGTCTGGAACGGATTAATTTTATTTCTATTACTTCTTATGGGGAAAATGATTTCGCCATTCGGCAATTTCGACATTCGGCAGACTCTCTGGAACGGATTAATCACGAAACTCGGGGATCCACTGTATCAGAAATACAAATTATTTCTTACGAAGCTCAGCAGACACCAACAGCCGAGCTGCAGACACTCCCTTGTCAGTTCGAGAAGACCGTTGGTATTGAAAAAATTGTGGAACACTGGCTTCCTCATCTGTTATCAAGTCTGCTGCTTGCATGGCTGCAAACAAATCTCCTTCAATAGTACGGCAAAACACGTTCCTGTAAGCGTAAAGATATCACATTATCATTGTAAGCAAATAAAATTTAATAAAAGCTTTATATTAGTTCCTATTCCTTGTCCCTCTTCTAAACACCAAAGACCTCACACTTGTACCCATGAAAACTTGCAGAATTTTATAGATCACAAAGTGTGTTTCTTAGATTGCAGTTAACCCACAATTTTCTTTGTATTGACTAGGGTATAATAAATTAGTTAATTATATATTCAAATTTTACTAGAAACTACCAGTAAATTTTTTTTTTTGTGTTCCCATTGTTTGGCTTGGCACATGACCTTTATCTTGAACGACCATGGAATTGCACTTAAATATCCTTATAGAATTTCTCACACCAAAATCTTTCTTCTTTATTGATACTGTTATGATGAATGATGGTGAAAGTTTTTCTTTTTCGGGCCACCCTGCCTTGGTGGGAATCGGCCAGTGTGATAATAAAAAATAAAAAAAAGATACTGCTATCAATGACAATATTAATACAGTTAAAGCAATATGCAAAAATATAGTATAGCCTCTGAAACTCAAACTAAACCTAAAACTGAAGAAATTATTATACAGTATATAGTGATAACCAGCTAACCGGTTAGCCAGACTTGAGTCCTGGAGGTGGGATATACAGTGACTGCCCTCTAAAGGAGGGGTTTGGGATATATATTTGGAGAGACATCTGAATTGCCACATCTGCGCACCTCTGGCAAGACAGTAATAGTGTGAATGATGGCGTTTCTTTTTTGGGTCACCCTGCCTCAGTGGAAGACGGCCAGCACATTAAAAAAAATTAGTAGTACTGCTTCTGGATTCACTAGGATCTCTAGGACATAACCCCTGCAATTTTTAGAAGCACTACGTAGTGACTAATAAACATTTTTTGCTATACATTTATATCTTCTTTCAACAAAGCGGCTGTATCCCACCGAGGCAGGGTGGCCCAAAAAGAAAAACAAAAGTTTCTCTTTTTTAAATTTAGTCATTTATACAGGAGAAGGGGTTACTAGCCCCTTGCTCCCAGCATTTTAGTCGCCTCTTACAACACGCATGGTTTACGGAGGAAGAATTCTGTTCCACTTCCCCATGGAGATAAGAGGAAATAAACAAGAACAAGAACTAGAAAGAAAATAGCAGAAAACCCAGAGGGGTGTGTGTGCATATATGCTTGTACATGTATGTGTAGTGTGACTTAAGTGTCAGTAGAATTAGCAAGACGTACCTGAAATCTTGCATGTTCATGAGACAGAAAAAAAGACACCAGCAATCCTACCATCATGTAAAACAATTACAGGCTATCGTTTTACACTCACTTGGCAGGACAGTAGTACCTCCCTGGGTGGTTGCTGTCTACCAACCTACTACCTATATACATTTATATATACTCTTTTATTTTAGTCCATGTTTCATGGACTAAAAAAAATCAAATGAATACAATATAATGAATACAAATAATTGTAAAATAAAAATTCATACAGTATATGATAATCATACACATGATGACAATAAATGATGTGGTATGAAAGTGCTCAGAGAGCCCGCTATGTTTGTTATTGTTTGTTTTTGAACTGCGTGGTGGTAAGAGGTGCTCCTTACAATTTTCGCTTTGCAAACATTTCCTAGATTTAACCCTGTTGCACTGAGTGCTCAAGGTGTGCTGTGCACCCCTGATGTCTATGACCACAAAAAACAAGAGAAGTGTGACATTAGAAACAAACCTAAAAGTTTTAAAGAGGTGCGAGGTGCGATTGCATTATAAATCGTTTTGCTTAAAGTCGCAGTTCCCAAGAACCTATCAATGACGTTAAGTGAGAACTTTCTGTATTCACCTTCATCTACTACAATAGGAAGTAAATGGCAACTGATGAGAGAGAAAGATCAGTAATTAGAAGTAAAGCAGATGGCAGAAGAGGTAGAAAAACCTGTATATAAGCAATCAACACTCTTAGTTACACAAGAAGTTCAATGTTATTGGTACAGTTGCAGGCTCTGAGTGAACAGGACCCTGACACATCTAGAAGTATTGCTGTGAAATGTGGTCAGGAGCAGGTTATGATGCTTTAGTGTCAGCAGTATAAAATGCTGCAGGGTAAAATAAACACATACAGAATACTTGAGCATTCCAATACATCCAGCAATTACTGACACCTTTGCATATGCATCTACATCAATGCAAGAACCATAGCCATCCACCTCATTCCAGTATGGCCTCATTAACCCTCTTCATTCATTGTCATTTAAGAAGCAATGCCAATTAGAATATAAAGTAGGAACAACTATAGATGCCATAGGATATATAAAAAAAAGCTGCTTTGAAAATTTGGAGGCATCTGTTATTCAACGCTTTTTCCTGTATGTTTTTCACATCAATTAGAACTATTTTGGATTGGATACTAATTTTCAGAAATGTAACCTACACTTGAACTTACAATTTACTGCATGTGAAATGACAATTTACTGTATATCTAACGAAACCTGCTTAAGCAATTTCTAATCTTGCATTTATGTTCATGATGGCGGTTTTCATTATGTCACTCTGCCTTGTTGGAAGACACCCAATGAGTAAAAAAAAAAAAAAAAAAAAAAAAAAAAAAAAAAAAAAAAAAAAAAAAAAAAAAAAAAAATAATAATTAATAATAATAATAATATAATAATAATAATAATAATAATTACAGGTAGTAGGTTGGTAGACAGCAACCACCCAGGGAAGTACTACCGTCCTGCCAGATGACTGTGAAACAAAAACCTGTAACTGTTTTGCATGATGGTAGGATTGCTGGTTTCTTTTTCTGTCTCATAAACACGCTAAGATAAACAGGGATATCTTGCTACTCCTACTTACACTTTGGTCACACTTCACAGACACGCACATGCATATATATATATACATACATCTAGGTTTTTCTCCTTTTTCTAAATAGCTCTTGTTCTTTTTTATTTCTTCTATTGTCCATGGGGAAGTGGAAAAGAATCTTTCCTCCGTAAGCCATGCGTGTCGTATGAGGCGACTAAAAATGCCGGGAGCAATGGCTAGTAACCCCTTCTCCTGTATACAATTACTAAAAAAGAGAAGAAGAAAAACTTTATAAAACTGGGTTGCTTAAATGTGCGTGGATGTAGTGCGGATGACAAGAAACAGATGATTGCTGATGTTTATGAATGAAAAGAAGTTGGATGTCCTGGCCCTAAGCGAAACAAAGCTGAAGGGGGTAGGAGAGTTTCAGTGGGGGGAAATAAATGGGATTAAATCTGGAGTATCTGAGAGAGTTAGAGCAAAGGAAGGGGTAGCAGTAATGTTAAATGATCAGTTATGGAAGGAGAAAAGAGATATGAATGTGTAAATTCAAGAATTATGTGGATTAAAGTAAAGGTTGGATGCGAGAAGTGGGTCATAATAAGCGTGTATGCACCTGGAGAAGAGAGGAATGCAGAGGAGAGAGAGAGATTTTGGGAGATGTTAAGTGAATGTATAGGAGCCTTTGAACCCAAGTGAGAGAGTAATTGTGGTAGGGGACTTGAATGCTAAAGTAGGAGAAACTTTTAGAGAGGGTGTGGTAGGTAAGTTTGGGGTGCCAGGTGTAAATGATAATGGGAGCCCTTTGATTGAACTTTGTATAGAAAGGGGTTTAGTTATAGGTAATACATATTTTAAGAAAAAGAGGATAAATAAGTATACACGATATGATGTAGGGCGAAATGACAGTAGTTTGTTGGATTATGTATTGGTAGATAAAAGACTGTTGAGTAGACTTCAGGATGTACATGTTTATAGAGGGGCCACAGATATATCAGATCACTTTCTAGTTGTAGCTACACTGAGAGTAAAAGGTAGATGGGATACAAGGAGAATAGAAGCATCAGGGAAGAGAGAGGTGAAGGTTTATAAACTAAAGAGGAGGCAGTTAGGGTAAGATATAAACAGCTGTTGGAGGATAGATGAGCTAATGAGAGCATAGGCAATGGGGTCGAAGAGGTATGGGGTAGGTTTAAAAATGTAGTGTTAGAGTGTTCAGCAGAAGTTTGTGGTTACAGGAAAGTGGGTGCAGGAGGAAGAGGAGCGATTGGTGGAATGATGATGTAAAGAGAGTAGTAAGGGAGAAAAAGTTAGCATATGAGAAGTTTTTACAAAGTAGAAGTGATGCAAGGAGGGAAGAGTATATGGAGAAAAAGAGAGAAGTTAAGAGAGTGGTGAAGCAATGTAAAAAGAGAGCAAATGAGAGAGTGGGTGAGATGTTATCAACAAATTTTGTTGAAAATAAAAAAAAGTTTTGGAGTGAGATTAACAAGTTAAGAAAGCCTAGAGAACAAATGGATTTGTCAGTTAAAAATAGGAGAGGAGAGTTATTAAATGGAGAGTTAGAGGTATTGGGAAGATGGAAGGAATATTTTGAGGAATTGTTAAATGTTGATGAAGATAGGGAAGCTGTGATTTCGTGTATAGGGCAAGGAGGAATAACATCTTGTAGGAGTGAGGAAGAGCCAGTTGTGAGTGTGGGGGAAGTTCGTGAGGCAGTAGGTAAAATGAAAGGGGGTAAGGCAGCCGGGATTGATGGGATAAAGATAGAAATGTTAAAAGCAGGTGGGGATATAGTTTTGGAGTGGTTGGTGCAATTATTTAATAAATGTATGGAAGAGGGTAAGGTACCTAGGGATTGGCAGAGAGCATGCATAGTTCCTTTGTATAAAGGCAAAGGGGATAAAAGAGAGTGCAAAAATTATAGGGGGATAAGTCTGTTGAGTGTACCTGGTAAAGTGTATGGTAGAGTAATAATTGAAAGAATTAAGAGTAAGACGGAGAATAGGATAGCAGATGAACAAGGAGGCTTTAGGAAAGGTAGGGGGTGTGTGGACCAGGTGTTTACAGTGAAACATATAAGTGAACAGTATTTAGATAAGGCTAAAGAGGTCTTTGTGGCATTTATGGATTTGGAAAAGGCGTATGACAGGGTGGATAGGGGGGCAATGTGGCAGATGTTGCAAGTGTATGGTGTAGGAGGTAGGTTACTGAAAGCAGTGAAGAGTTTTTACGAGGATAGTGAGGCTCAAGTTAGAGTATGTAGGAAAGAGGGAAATTTTTTCCCAGTAAAAGTAGGCCTTAGACAAGGATGTGTGATGTCACCGTGGTTGTTTAATATATTTATAGATGGGGTTGTAAGAGAAGTAAATGCGAGGGTCTTGGCAAGAGGCGTGGAGTTAAAAGATAAAGAATCACACACAAAGTGGGAGTTGTCACAGCTGCTCTTTGCTGATGACACTGTGCTCTTGGGAGATTCTGAAGAGAAGTTGCAGAGATTGGTGGATGAATTTGGTAGGGTGTGCAAAAGAAGAAAATTAAAGGTGATACAGGAAAGAGTAAGGTTATGAGGATAACAAAAAGATTAGGTGATGAAAGATTGAATATCAGATTGGAGGGAGAGAGTATGGAGGAGGTGAACGTATTCAGATATTTGGGAGTGGACGTGTCAGCGGATGGGTCTATGAAAGATGAGGTGAATCATAGAATTGATGAGGGAAAAGAGTGAGTGGTGCACTTAGGAGTCTGTGGAGACAAAGAACTTTGTCCTTGGAGGCAAAGAGGGGAATGTATGAGAGTATAGTTTTACCAACGCTCTTATATGGGTGTGAAGCGTGGGTGATGAATGTTGCAGCAAGGAGAAGGCTGGAGGCAGTGGAGATGTCATGTCTGAGGGCAATGTGTGGTGTGAATATAATGCAGAGAATTCGTAGTTTGGAAGTTAGGAGGAGGTGCGGGATTACCAAAACTGTTGTCCAGAGGGCTGAGGAAGGGTTGTTGAGGTGGTTCGGACATGTAGAGAGAATGGAGCGAAACAGAATGACTTCAAGAGTGTATCAGTCTGTAGTGGAAGGAAGGCGGGGTAGGGGTCGGCCTAGGAAGGGTTGGAGGGAGGGGGTAAAGGACGTTTTGTGTGCGAGGGGCTTGGACTTCCAGCAGGCATGCGTGAGCGTGTTTGATAGGAGTGAATGGAGACAAATGGTTTTTAATACTTGACGTGCTGTTGGAGTGTGAGCAAAGTAACATTTATGAAGGGATTCAGGGAAACCGGCAGGCCGGACTTGAGTCCTGGAGATGGGAAGTACAGTGCCTGCACTCTGAAGGAGGGGTGTTAATGTTGCAGTTCAAAAACTGTAGTGTAAAGCACCCTTCTGGCAAGACAGTGATGGAGTGAATGATGGTGAAAGTTTTTCTTTTTCGGGCCACCCTGCCTTGGTGGGAATCGGCCAGTGATAATAATAATAATAATTATAATAATCATTACAATTAATAATCTTATCTCAAAGTTAATTTAAATATACCTAGCATTCAGACAATCTAACTTCACCTATACAATCATATAGTGTCAAGTAGTTTTAACCCTTTCAGGGTCCATCCCATAGATCTACGGCTTTACGTTCAGGGTCCAAACCGTAGATCTACGTCATGAGCTCAGCTCACTCTGATAAACTGTGAGTGGTACATTTGGGCCTAGATATGAGAGAACACATCTATGTGGTATGTGTGCACCACATAAAACAGATCCTGCAGCACACTGTGTATAATGAGAGAAAAAAACTGAAATCATGATTTTTCGATTAAAACAGCGACTTTGCAGTGTTATTTCGTATGATTTTTATAGTTGTATTTGCGATTTCTTGGTCTAATTTGATAGAATGGAAGACATATTACAGAAATAGAGATGATTCTGATTGGTTTTAGCACTGGAAATGGCTTGAAACTGAGCTCAAAGTAGCAGAAATGTTAAATTTTTGCCGATATTCAAGAGTAAACAAACGACCTCACACGTCTAATACATGCCAGCTGGTGGGTCTAGTATGCATTCACAAATATGGTGATGATATTTATACAATTATTACAGTATTGCATAACAGTAAATCTTCTATTTTTTGGTGTGAATAAAAATTCATTATGTGAATAAAAAATCAAAATGGAATTTATTTGTAAAGCCTCAAAACATAACTAACGAACAGAGGAAATGTTAGTTTAGTTCCAGGAATACCTACACTGTTTATTCTGGACCCTATTTTGAAAATGGAATATTTTGAACTTTGTGTTAAATTGGCCAAATTAACAATTTCCGATCACTTTAATTTGTAGTTGAACAGTTGACTTGGCAATTTCTTGTGCTCAATCGATAGAATAGAAGTAATACTAGAGAAATAGCTAAGAATTTGGTTGACTGGAATAATGTAATTGGCCTAAAATGGGAGTCAAAGTCGGCAAAATCGCCGATTCGTAAATATCGCTGACACATCAAAATTCGCGAGAGCATAATTTCGTCAATTTTCCATCAAATTTCGTACTTTTTGTTTTATTACCTTCACAAAAAGATTCTCTACCATTTCATAAGAAAAAATAACAATTTTTTTTTTTTTAAATTCTTGGGCACTGGGGCACCACTTCAGATTTGGGCCTTGGACCCTGAAGGGGTTATTAAGTTATAGTATGTCTGCCTGAAATACTCTGCATGCAACCAGCAGTAACAGCCTGGTCCCAGACCGGGCCGCAGGGGCAATGACCCCCGAAACCTTCTCCAGGTATACTCAAGGTGTAACCAAGGGCTTTTCAAAATGTATGAAATGTCACATAATTTTGTGATATTGCATTTTGGAAAATGGCCAGTGTAAAAAAAAAAAAATCCTGTTTGAATACATATCTGCAGATCAGTGTTTATAAATAATTAAATGGTTCTCTTGCCTTGATCACAAGTGCAGATGAAAGTAACTCTCATGACTGTGAGTCAGGGACTTGCTGTACATTACATATGAGCCAGCCTTACGTTAAACTACATTATATCACAGTACTTTAAAATGACTAATAAAAGACATTTTTATTTTAGGCAAAGAAAACGCTATCTCAGTTTGACATAATCCTTACTTTTGTAATCCCTGGTATCCTTGGCCACTGAAGGACAAAAGTAGGGCAAATTTCTTTTTCTGCTCTTTTGGAATTTCAAGTATAGGATTCAGTTTTATGTGCTTCACATCAGCCTCTGGTATCTCCTGCTCAGGTACGTATTTCACACCTGTACCTGTCAGAAATATCGAGTTCTTAGCTTGAATATTTATATGAAGATTATTAATTTTAAAGGCTAAGATCCAATTACATATACAGTAGGACCCCGGTATCTGTGGGTCCGGTATCTGCAGTTTCAATTATGTTTACCATGACCCAAAAATAACCCTTAATTTTGCTTAACCCTTTCACTGTTGCAACCCTTGCTCACAAACTTGCTCTCAGTGTCGGAGAATTTTCAAAAAAAAAAAAAAAAAAATTCTTATGATAGAGAATCTTTTCCCAATGATAACAAAACCAAAAGTATGAAATTTTATTGAAAAACTTATGGAATTACACTCTCACAAAGTTGGTCTTGGTGATATTGACACATTGGTGATTTTGCCCACTTTGAGCCCTATTTTGGGCCAATTTCATTGTTCCAGTCAACTATATTTGAAGCTACAATGGAACCTCAAAAATCAAACGTATTAAATATCAAACGTTTCGAAAATAAGACCATTTTTTCGGACAAACTGTGTCCCAATTGCCGAATGCGCCCCTAATTTCAGACCGCCAGGTACGGGACCTGTCCGCTGGCCCACTCTGTCCGCGTCCCCGCGCAGGCGCCGTGAGCAGACTAGCTTTGTTTATGCTTGAGTGAACACTAACCTGTGATCTCATTCACACATTTTACGATTATTTGTGTTTAGTGCTTGTGGGGCTGTGAAATAAGCTGCCATGGGCTGAAAGAAACTTGCTAGTAGTACCCCAGTGGTAAAGAAAGTGAGAAGCACCATAGATGTGAAGAAGGAAATAATACAGAAGTTTGAGTATTGGAGTGAGACTTGTTGAGCTTGCCAGGATATACAGAGACTGTGGACATTTATTTTGTGGAGACAGAAACAGAGATTGTGGACAGTTATTTTGTGAGACAGAAAACAGTGACTGTGGAGTTATATTTGTGAGACAGAACAGCATCGACTGTGGAGTTATTTTGTGAGACAAACAGACGATTGTGGACAGTTATTTTGTGAGACAAACAGACGACTGTGGAGTTATATTGTGAGACAGAAACAGACGACGTGGAGTTTATTTTGTGAACAACAGACGATTTGAGGAGTTATTTGGAGACAAACAGACGACAGTGGATTTAAATTTTGTGAGCAGGAAGACAGATGGACTGTGGAGTTATTTGTGAGACAAACAGACGATTGTGGACAGTTATTTTGAGAGACAGAAACAGACGACTGTGGACAGTTATTTTGTGAGACAAACAGACGACTGTGGAGTTATTTTGTGAGACAAACAGACGACTGTGGACAGTTATTTTGTGAGACAGAAACAGACGACTGTGGAGTTATTTTTTGAGACAGAAACAGACGACTGTGGACGTTATTTTGTGAGACAAACAGACGATGTGGAGTTATTTTGTGAGACAAAACAGACGATTGTGGAAGTTATTTTGTGAGACAGAAACAGACGACTGTGGAGTTATTTTTTGAGACAGAAACAGACGATTGTGGACAGTTATTTTGTGAGACAGAAACAGATGACTGTGGACAGTTATTTTGTGAGACAGAAACAGACGACTGTGGATAGTTATTTTGTGAGACAGAAACAGAGGACTGTAGACAGTTATTTTGCGAGACTGGGGTCCAATGACTCTCAAGCTGGTCCTAGTGGCATTAAAATACAGAGAAGGGAAGCAACCCCAGAGAGGGCTTTGATACCGGAAGTCCTCATGGAGGGGGATTCTCCTTCCAAACAATAACCCCATCTCCCTCTCTCCTCCTCCCTATCTTCCAGATGCTATCACCAATCTTCAATAAAGGTAAGTAAAAATGTTATTTTATATTACAATACATAATTAAAGACCATAGCATTTGTTGTGTGTATGTAAAACTGTAATTAATCTCTATAAAATGTATTATTTTTGTGAATATTTTTGGGTTTCTGGAACGGATTAATTGTATTTCCATTATTTCTTATGGGAAATATTGCTTTGAATTTCAGACTTTTCGAATTTAGAACTAGCTCCTGGAACGGATTAAGTTCGATTTTTGAGGTTCCACTGTATTTCACTAGCACTCCTTCTGTTCCATAGATGGAGTACAATAAACTGTCCATTTACCTATTTCAACTACCCAATAAAGTGATCAGAAATTGGTAATTTGGCCAATTTCATATAAAATTCAAGAAAGGACAATTTCAAAATAGGGTCCAGAATAAACAATGCAAACATTCCTAGCACTAAAATACCATTTTCTCTGTTCACTAGTCATGTCCCCAGCTCCCTCTTATATATTATGCTTGCTTTCCATTTTGAATTTTTATTCACACAAAAAATAGAAGATTTACTGTTATGCAATAGTTTGTAAAACAGGACAATATCAGGCATTTTGAAGAGGGTGAAGATATAAACATGGTAAAAATCGAATTTCATTTTGTCCTTTCAGCTATTTGGTCGAACCATTCAATATCTTTTTGCAATATTTATTCTACGAACCAAAAAACAATAAACCATACAAATGACCACTGCTTTTAAATGGTTTTATATACGCTTGGGGTCAATTGACATTGACCATCGACATTTCTCATTGTACTACTTCTCCAAACTAGAATTGTCCATAAAATGGCTCAAACATTTCCACTAAAGTTTGAGGATACTTTCAAGCTACTTTTGTCTGTAAACCATTCAAAATATCATCTATTTCGTCAATATACCTTCCATTCTTCCAATGAGGACCATAGAAACATTTTATTAAACTATACAAAATGGCACCACAGTCGCATGTTTTAACCAAAACCATAGTCGCAGTTTTTTCTCATTATGCACTGCCTTGCAGGTGCAGGCATGTTTCCTTTATTGCACACATTGCCCCTCTGAACCCATTGTCTCATTTGTAGGCCTACCACTCAGCTTTCTCCCCGCAAAGATGTGGAAGCCAGCTGAAATTTTGACCGTGCTATTTTAGGGCCCCTGACACTCGCCTTCAAGCGTAATAATTATGAACCAATCATGAAATGTGTTAATAATGCCCACATGTGAAAAATGATAATTCTCCACTTATTGTGCATAATTTATCAGATTAAACTTCCAAATAAGATTTGCATGTAATAAACACGACTTCATAAACAGGTTCACTACTCGCAGTTTCAGTGTCCATGGCAGGTCACTGGAATGTATCCCCCACAAATACGGGGGTCCTAATGTACAAGGGTAAATGATAAAAATAACCTACCGTATTCTTCGGCATATGAAGTGTGTTTTTTTTTTTTTTTACCAAGAAAAGTCTCCTAAAATTACCCTGCACCTTATATACTCAAGGTCAGGGTCAAAGGTAAGTTTTGGGTTACTGGCAAGTGGAGTTTTATAAATGGACATGCAGTTCATTATGGCAATAAAGTTGCAATACTTGTAATGCTCGTGTGCTTTATATGCCAGAAAATATGGTAAATTAGAATGACAAGAACTGGTGCAAATGGATAAGAACACAAAACTGAGTCATTATGATTAGCTGCTTTGCTTATAAAAGAGTTAATCATGTCCTGAAGACTTCATAAAACTTACACTTGCAAAAATGACATGTGTAAATGCTTCCTTTGTGTCTATTTCAACAATAACCTAATTACAAGTTATTGAATATTTCAGAGAATACAGTACTTACTTGTAAAATCTGATAAAGGTCTTTTATTTCTACCACTGAAGAAAGTCACTGCAACTGCAGGAAGATCCCAGATATTATGGGTAATGATGTAATTGCTTTTCTGTGCCCATGGTCCCGGCCAACTTAATTTCAATAAACCCCTATGCTTGAACATGCTGTACCTGAAATGGCAAGAATAATTAAAAAGAAAATGTCCAAGCAAAAAAATTAATATCAAAACACAATGGGGTACTTTAAAAAATGTTTACTGCAGTATGAAAATATTGTAATATACAAAACTACTACAACAGATCAGGGTTTTCCAGTTAGAAAGGAAAATCCAAGCAATGATATGTGGTAAAATACCCTTATAGGGTAATGTTCATAGTGGGGTACCACAAAGATCATGGCTTGTTCTAATGATGTTCTGGAACTAATCAAATCACAAAATGGATGGGGCCTGAACTCATGGCAGGCGAGTCCTAAATAGGCTTCAGCCTCACCTGTTTTGTGATTTGTTTGTAATCGTGTTACAGTATTACTATTTTATGATTCTTTATCTATATTGCAGAATGAATTAAAAAGCACAGTATTTGAACATATTCACCAATGATGCAAAAATCCTACAAACATTATAATGACTATTTCTGCAGGAATGCCTAGATAGATTAAGCAAGTGAAATAAGAGATAGATGACAGAATTTAACATGGATAAATGCCATATACCTCAATAGAAAATGAAAGCAAACACATTTCATTTAAAAACTATAAACTGTACAATAAAACATTAAGGACATACAATAGAGGAACAAGGTGTAATCACTGACAAATAGTTATCAGAAGATCCTGTGAAAATGTAAATCATTACTTTTTTTTTTTTTGAAATATACATGGAAAATACAATGGGTGGAGGAGTTTGCATTTTTCTTGGTTAGTTCTAATAATATTATGATAATTGAAATTGGATATACAGTGGAACCTCTACTTGCGAGCGCATCCACGTGCGAGTTTTTCCAAATATGAGTAGTTGATGAGTCGATTTTTTGCTTCCATACGCGAGTGAAATTTCCATAAGTGAGCAGACCTCAAGGAAGGTTCCTTGATGCTGGTGAGGGGCTCTTGCTCTTGATCTAGGGAATTGGATATCATTTGTTTGTTGGACTATCTTATTGAAACTTGGCCAATGTGTGATGGAAAGATGCTTTTAATGTACACCAAAAATGAAAGAAATTGGAGCATAAATAATGGAGTTCACTCCCAGCAATTAGCCGCCCCTTAGTGGTATTTTCGTATGGTTTTTATGGCTGTATTCTCGTTTTTTGATCTCATTTGATAGAATGGGATATATATTACAGAAATAGATATGATTTTGATTGCTTTCACGATGAAAAGTACCTTGAAATTGAGCTCATCGTAGGAGAAATGTTCGAATGTTTTGGCTATGTTCAAGAGTAAACAAATGACGTTACTGTCCATTCCAACATGCAGTCATGAATGGGATGACATTATTTATACAAATTATTGCAATAAGGCAGTAGTCTGCATAACAGTGAATCTTATATTTTTTGTGTGAATAAAAATTACAAATTATTTATATTGTTATAATAATAATAATAATACGTTTAATAATAATAGTAATATGTATAACAATAATAGTAGTGTAATAATATAATATAATAATATAATATGTATAATAATAATACATACATAATAATAATGTACTACATAATAATTATAATAATAGACAGCTTCAAAAGGCAGTCACTAAGTGGCAGTATTTACCACAACAAAGAGGGAGCGGTTGTGGCCGCCTCCACCTGTTACATAATGACATTTTATTCATTCTAGAGTATATACATATACATGTATCAGGTTTCTGTTATTTATATTGTTTGTTATGTCATATTATATGAACTGTGATAGATAAATAAGCCCTATAGATGATATTAGCGAAATTATTCAAGAAGCATTTTGTCCGGTCTCCAGATAGACTCGTCCACCGCCGACACCGCCCATACCACTACATGAATGACATATTTTATTCATTTTAGAGTATGTATCAGGTTTCTATGTTATTTATGTTGTTTATGTAATTACAATTATATCATATCAACAATACATGTTTTACCGAGTAACAGAATTGTAATTATGACAATAATCCATGAGCATTTACAATATAACATTTATGTCAGATATAATAGGTAATTTTCAATAATGTTACTAAAGCAGTTGGAAGAGAGGGGTACCTAAGGCATTTTCAGGCAGTGTTTTCCATATTTTTCTGGCCTGTTATCTGCATGGAGTTTCTAACCAGGCTGAGTCGTACATATGGAATATTAAAGACACTTGTTCCTTACATTGTGTCTGTGTTATGTTGCAGCTCTCTATGAAGGATTTGAGCATAAGTGCACAAGTATCTTATTCACTCATCCTAAGGAAGCCTGAAAATCGAAGTCCATATAGTACAACTATGACAGTGAGGATCATACCTCCACTGGGTATATACATGACCTTCATTTTTGTAGAAGGTGCTTCAACCTAACTATCTTGCAATATACTGTTTAAGCATGTCTGAGAAATGCTTTGCTGCACTAAGTGCTGAACTGGCTCTCCTGGTAATTTACACCTGCCTACTACTGGAGAAAAACCATCATATATGCACTCAAAGATCTTTGAGTGCGTATATGATGGCTATTAGAGAGGAAGCATTATTTATGCTAAGACGATATGATGATTACACACTGGGTCTACTTGACTATTACACCCCATAGAATCACAAAAAAAAAAAAAAAAAAAAAAAAAAAAAGACCCACTGGGTCTTCCAAATTTCCCCTCCACACCACTGATCTGCTCATAGGGAGGAATTCAATTAAGTAAGTCTATTCAGGTACAGGTACACATAAATACAATTACATAAAGTGTCACATAGCAGCATATGTGTAGATTACCCAGGATAACCCAAAATAGTCAAAGTGACTTATTTCCATTGGGGTCCTGGTAATATTTCATTTAAAAGTTAAAACAGCTAAGTAATTCAGCTATATAAAAAGAAGTTACAACAAAAGGAGATATACTAGGAATAAGGTACACTGAGTTATTAACATTAATGTTAAAGAGAGGATCAGATCACAGTGATAATAATAATAAATCTTTATTTATTACAAGTACATGTACAAGGTATACAGGTCTAGCTGACATCCTTGTTATGCAGAGCATTTTGGGCAAATTAGGTGTTTTGTCCCAGGATGTGACCCACACCAGTCGACTAACACCCAGGTACCCATTTTACTGATGGGTGAACATAGACAACCAGCATAAGGAAACACGTCCGATGTTTCCACCCTTTCACCGGGAATCGAACTCAGACCCTCACCGTGTGAAGCGAGAGCTTTTGCCACCAGGGCGCAAGGCACATATAGGTACATATAAGTTAGCTGTACAAGAAATCACTCTCCTTCCATTCTGTCACTACATTCAATAAGTACCTCTTGGCTCTCTTCCTGAACTGGCTCATGCTATAACAAGCTTTGACATGTGCAGATAGTATGTTCTGTTCTTTTATTGCTGTACAATAAAAGGTGTTTGAAGTCTGACCACCTACTGTGGGTACTACAAAGTTGTGTTCCCTTCCCTTCCCTTCCCTTCAATATGCTTCATAATGATCAAGTTCATCAACAAAGGCACAAGCCCCTCTCAAGGGGCAAGGAGCCTATCAAGGGGAGGAGCTCCTTACCCTTTGGATCAAGACCCTCTGTCAAAGGGCTCTTGATCCAAGGTATTGGACATACTCCCCCTTCCTTGAATCAAAACTAATTGCCTCCCATTCCCCAGGCACTATGTGACCCCTGCGGATTTAGCGCTTCCCCATATTTTAAGAAAAAAAGTGGCCTCCGTCTGGCAATAAGCTGCCATCAAGAGTACTTCTGTGTTGTAGAAATAAAGGCAATCGCAGACCAAGGCCACCACACCACAGAGTAAATTATTATTATAATCATGGGGAGCGCTAAACCCGTAAATTATACAGCTCCTGTGGGGGGGATGGAAGGTATTCAGACTCAATTCAGGGAGCCGGTGCACAGATCCAATTCCCTAGATCAAGAGCCCCTCAGCAGCATCAAGAGTAAGACCACAGAGTAAAACAATATCACAGGCCGGGGAAACTAAAATTTAAACTAGGAAAGCAAATGCAGTTCAATGGTATTCGTGCGTCAAGGTTGCAACAAATCTTCTCCACACACTGTCAGTAACACATCCACCTGAAATTCCACAGATCAGCTTAAATAAATAATAATTACCGTAATGTTTTTAAATAAACAGCCGCAATATTGCAATCACATGGTGAACTCGAGTAGTCTCACAGAATCATAGGGAACTTGTGTACACAAACCTTACCTGGGTAAATAAGGTATTTAATAAGAATTAAGAGAGTTGAATATCTTAAAGTATTAGATTTTGTAGGAGTGAGTGGCAACTAATACTACTGATCTCTCTCCTTATACCTTACAGATGCCAACTGAAAACAATACTTTATCATTAGTCATTCTCACACTATCTAGACTGTTAGGTCTCATCAGGGATGACTAACTCTAGCAAAGAAAAGAGAGTACTGTAAGGATCTGGGTGAAAGGTTAGAATAATAACGTCAGACGACACACCACCAGGCGGAATGTCCATCCTCGTCCGATTCTGATGTCGTCCTTATTTTCCATTTGCTGGGAGTTCTGTCCTGAAATACTGCAGTGCTTTATTTCAAAACATTTGTGAATCTTTAAACCCAAGTTTAACCTAATCGCGAATTTAGGTAAGCCTGGACGCTAAATTTTTCGACTGGTGCAAGGGTAAAGGTGGAGAGAAGACATTCCGAACACATCGAGCAGCTCTCACGGAACACATCACTGCTTGTAAACTCTCGGTTTTTCGCCTAATTCCGTGATTTCGACATGTCTTGGTGGACTGCCTACGTGGGGAGGACATGCAGATGACCTGGGCAGTTTGTGGGTGGCATCAGAGGTCAAACTAGTGCGTCAAAGTGGCTCTGGCCACCGATTCTTATGAAGACTTAGAATATGATGTCTTCTCAGAGGCAAAGCTTTGTCAGTGAGAGTGTTACAAACGGCCAGAGGAAAAGGTTTTCGTCAGGATCACCGGATTGCCCTCACCTCCAAAAGAAAATTTGCCGACAGACAGACATGATGGAGAGTCAAAAGCTTGCAAATTTTTCCGTAGCTCCTAATGGTGTTAGTAAAAGTACAGTCCTTGGTAAGAAGCAAGGTACTGAGAAGAAGATCTTGGCTATTAAAAATTTTAAAGGTAATCTAAATAATATTTTCTGGAATGAATTTGGTCTTTAGGTGTATGTGCTGCAATAGTATTAATTGTATTTTGTATTACATGGTGTATATTTGAGACATATGGGTAATATGTAAGTTTTGGGAATTTTGAAGTTTTTCCATTTAAACTTTACACAGGTTTTTACTATGTTTAATTTTATTAACTAGTAAGGTAGCTATGTTTCTGCTTAGTGTTCTTGAAGTTATTATAATGTAAATAACTTTATTTCCCCACAAAATGTGTTAGTTACAATAAGTGTTACATAGCTCAGTTGGTATCTACCCTGGTTCACACACTAAGGGACTGGGGTTTGATCCCTGCATGAGTGGAAATGTTGGCCATATTTCCTTTCACTTGCAGCCCTGATTCACCTAGCACTAAGTAGGTACATAAGTGTTAGGTGACAGGTCACATCCTAGGGAAAAGAATTAAAGGATCCCAATGGAAATAAGACATGCAGCCTTGATGACAGCCTGACTTGATTATGTTATCAATGATAATTAAACCTCTGGGTTAATAATCTAGACTAAATCTAAGGTAACTATATAGTACATTATATCCCACAAGGGAAAAACCCTTAGTTATGCATGATAGTCAAGATGTTCATAGAATGTTGCCTAGAATGTAAAGACACCACAAAGCTTCTTAATACTGTAGTATTTCAAGCAAAATCTATGTAAGTCATATTGTTTGACTTCACTGAGTTATTGTATAATAAATATTTTGTATTAATGTTGGTAGAATTACCGACAATATTGTGTCCTTTTACCTAATAAATATTTTATAGACTAATGTAGGGTGCTGTATAAAATCATTGCAAAATTTTCAAATTATGTATCAGGCCGAAATTGTCTTACAAAAATTAGACTTTAATTTTTGTAACAATTGAAGTAATTCTCTTCGAGTTGATAACTATTGCAGTGGTAACTGCTGTTGATACTGTGTGCTAGTGTCATTAGTGTGTACACCAACTATGTACACTTGCTTGTGTACACCAACTATGTACACTTGCATGTGTACACCAACTATGTACACTTGCATGTGTACACCAGCTATGTACACTTGCATGTGTACACCAGCTATGTACACTTGCATGTGTACACCAGCTATGTCACTTGCATGTGTACACCAGCTATGTACACTTGCATGTGTACACCAGCTATGTACACTTGCATGTGTACACCACAACTGTTATAAAGATAAGGAGCTTATTGCATTTATAGATATAGAAAAGGCATATATAAAGTGGCGAGGGGAGCAAAGTAGCAGACATTGCAAATCTATGGAATAGGTGGTAGGTTATTAATAGCATTATAGTTTTTATGTAGATAGTAAGACTCAGGGTAGGAGAGAAGGTATTTTGTATTTTCCAGTAAAAGTAGGCCTTAGACAGTGATGTGTGATGTTACTATGGTTGTTTAATATATATAAAAATGGGTTGTAAAAGAAGTGAACAGGAGGGTATTAAGGTGTGGTATGGGATTAAATGATAATTAAATGAATTCAGAGTTGGAAGTGTCACCATTGCTATATGCTGATGACATTGTTCTTATGGGAGATGAGATTAAGAACAAAATCTAGGCAGTGAAATAATGAATATCAGATTAGAGGGAGGGAGTATGGAGAAAGTATAATATTCAGATATTTGGCAGTGGACTTTTTCTACAGATGGGTCCATGAAAGATGAAGTGAACAATAGAAGTGACAAGAAAAAAGGTGGATGGTGCAGTGTGGAATCTTTTTAGACAAAGAACTTCATCCATGAATGCAAAAGGGGGAATATATCAGAGTATAGTGGTACTATCACTGTTGTATGGATGCGAGGTATGCGTTTCAAATGTTGCAGTGGGGGTGGAGGCTGTAGGCAGTGAAGATTTTTTGTTTTTGAAGGCAAAGTGTGGTGTGAATATTATGTAGAGACTTCGAAGCTTGGAGATTAGAAGGTGTGGTGTTATCAAAAGTATATACTATTCAGATGGCTGAGGAAACGTTGTTTAAGTGAGTTGGACATTTAGAGAAGATAGAGCCAAATAGCATGACTAGGAGGGTATATGAACCTGGACTGCAGAGAAGGAAAGGTAAGGGTTGCCTCAGAAAAGTTTGTAGGGAGGAGGTAAAGGAGGTTTTGAGTACCAGGGCCTTGGACATCCAACAGGCTTGTATGATCATGGTAGACTGGAGTGAATGGAGACAAGTAGTTTTTAGTAGTTGAAGTGTAAGCCGGGTAATATTTATGAAGGAATTCAGGGAAACTGGTTAGCTGGACTTGAGTCCAGAAGGTGGGAAGTACAGTGCCTGCACTCTGAAGGAGTGAAGATGTTGCAGTTTGGATTGGAGGGACATCTGAACTGTGATGTCAGTTTGCTTCTGGCAGTACAGTTATTGAATGAATGATGGTGAAGATGTTTTCCTCTGTCAGGTCACCCTGCCGTAGTAGGATTTAAATGTATATTATTATATTTATATATATATATATATTAATATATTTTATATATATTTTATATATTTATATATATATATTATATATATATATATATATATTATATATATATATATATATAATATATATTATATTATAGGTAATAGGTTGGTAGACAGCAAAACCCCCCAGGGAGGTTACTACCGTCCTGCCAAGTGAGTGTAAAACAAAAGCCTGTAATTGTTTTACATGATGGTAGGATTGCTGGTGTCCATTTTTATGTCTCATAAACATGCAAGGTTTCAGGTACATCTTGCTACTTCTACTTACACTTAGGTCACATACACATACATGTACAAGCATATACACCTACCATCCGACTTACGACCCGCTCGACTTACGACCGTGTTTTTTATGCCAAATTTCTGGGAAATAAACAACTATTTCTGTTGTACACAGTGTTTATCCTAAACCTTACAGTATAAAATGCAGTACTAACAACATAAAAAGTAAAACATGAAATACCAAAATAAAACAATAAAATAAAGTCATTACAAAAATGTTTTTTTGATATTTAGTAGTAAATTCGACCCTTTTTACCGGGTTCTCGGAACCGAACTCGGTCGTAAGTCGGATGGTAGGTGTATATACACACCCCTCTGGGTTTTCTCTATTTTCTTACTAGTTCTTGTTATTGTTTATTTCCTCTTATCTCCATGGGGAAGTGGAGCAGAATTCTTCCTCTGTAAGCCATGTGTGTTTTAAGAGGCGACTAAAATGCCAGGAGCAAGGGGTTAGTAACCCCTTCTCCTGTATATATTACTAAATGTAAAAGGAGACACTTTCGTTTTTTCTTTTGGGCCACCCTGCCTCTTTGAGATATGGCCGATGTGTTGAAAGAAAGATATATATATATAACACCTACCATCCAACTTACGACCACTCGACTTACGACCGTGTTTTTTATGCCAAATTTCTGGGAAATAAACAACTATTTGTGTTGTACACAGTGTTTATCCTAAACCTTACAGTATAAAATACAGTACTAACAGCATAAAAGTAAAGTAAAACACGAAACACCAAAATAAAACAATAAAATAAAGTCATTACAAAAATGTTTTGTTGATATTTAGTAGTAAAGTTCGACTTACGACCAGTTTCTCGGAACCGAACTCGGTCGTAAGTCGGATGGTAGGTGTATTATATTATTTAATCTTCATCCTTTATTATTTTCAGTATATACAGTAGAAACCAGTGTCTAGTATTTTTTGGAGCCAAATACTATACTGGACTACCTGTTTTGTTCTGCATATTTTAAGCTACTGTACCATGATTGAATCATTCACCTTTTTAATTACAGTGCATAACCAGCCAGCTGTTGACCATATTGCTGAATCTTGGAGGTTTTTGAGGGAAGCTGTGGTTGCCATTCAGGAATCAAGAAAATTAAGAGATAACCTCACTCAAGAGGATCTTTATCGCTATGTAGACAACCTCATAACACAACGGCCTCCAGCGTTGCTATATGCTGACCTTAGAGGTAAACTGTTCACTTGATCAGATATAATCTGTTACTTTCCTTACTTCATGTTTCACTTCATTCTAGATAAGAAGAGCTAGTAAAGTCCAGGGTAAAAATAAAAAAAAAATGAGTGACTATCTATTTAAGCTTTAGCAAGCCTTGCCCAATTCATAATTTAGATAACCCTCCTTCAGAGTTCAGGCACTGTCATTACTATCTCCAGAACTCAAGTTTGGTTGATCAGTTTCCTTAAATCCTTTTATCAATGTTACCATATTTACACTCCGACAGGATGTACATTACTAACCACTTGTCTCTATTCACTCCTATCTTACATGCTCATTTTAAGCCAGCTTATACTTAAACTCCTACCACTCAAAACCTCCTCTACCCTCTTCCTCTAACCATTCCTGGAGGGAACATAACATCTCCACTGCCTCTAGTCTCATTCTTGCTGTCTCATACCCATATACAAGTAATAGTACCACTAAAGTACATTTTTAAACATACCAGTCATCATCCCAGCAAATTTAACCTCAATCAGAACTAACTGGGACAAAATCTATTTGATTGTCCCAAAAGGCCATACTGATCATACAACTGACATAAGCACTAATCCTGTGGAATTAAAAACAAAAGATGGAAAACATGCCCACTCATTCATCACCTGAACTGGATCATGGAATTCCTTATTTATAAAGAAATGCAAAATACCACTAACACAAGCTCTCAGTATCCATTGGAGGAAATTTTTATGCAGGTGAAATCCCAGAGACCCCTAATAAGTGCAGACAGCTCCTTTGCATGTGGTAGTAGGTTGGTAGACAGCAACCGCCCAGGGAGGTACTACCATCCTGCCAAGTGAGTGTAAAACGAAAGCCTGTAATTGTTTTACATGATGGTAGGATTGCTGGTGTCCTTTTTTCTGTCTCATAAACATGCAAGATTTCAGGTACATCTTGCTACTTCTACTTACACTTAGGTCACACTACATATACATGTACAAGTATATATACACACCCCTCTGGGTTTTCTTCTATTTTCTTTATAGTTCTTATTCTTGTTTATTTCCTCTTATCTCCATGGGGAAGTGGAACAGAATTCTTCCTCCGTAAGCCATTCGTGTTGTAAGAGGCGACTAAAATGCCGGGAGCAAGGGGCTAGTAACCTCTTCTCCTGTATATATTACTAAATGTAAAAGGAGAAACTTTTGTTTTTCCTTTTGGGCCACCCTGCCTCGGTGGGATACAGCCGGTGTGTTGAAAGAAAAGAAAGAAAGCTCCTTTGCATAAAGAAGGCAGCAGAGCACTAGCCAAAAATTACAGGCCAGTAGACTTAACATTGCACATTATAAATCTTCAAAGAGGTAATAAGATGGCAAATTTTATTTATCAGCACACCCCAAACAAACATGAATTTAAAGCAGAAAGATCACATGTCTCAGCTACTAAACTACTGACAAAATTCTGGAGGTGTTGGAAGAAACCAAAATGTGGAAAGCACTTGAGGGTGAAATCTGTTCAGTGGCTTCACACCTGTGTGGTACCCTTCTTCAGTTTCTGGCCAGGATATTTCCCCAGACTTGAGCCCCATTGAGAACTGGGCTGTGATAGAGATTTACTATGGGAAGGCTATCGGCCTATTCCCACAGTTTTAGGACACCATTCACAAGTCATGAGTGAATCGTGAGTGGTCGTGGTTTCAGAGGGTGCCATCATACTTTAATAACAAGCACTGTATGTATATCAGGAGTAAGGTACATTCCATCGAGGTAAAGAGACCCAAAAAAGAACCACTTTAACCATCATTCGTTCAATTACTGTCTTGCCAGAAGTTTGCTGATATCACAGTTCAGATGGCCCTCTGACCTACAACATCTCCACCCCTCCTTCAGAGTGCAGGCACTATACTTCCCATTTCCAGGACTCAGGTCCAGCTAATTGGCTTCCCTGAATCCCTTTAATGTTACCTTGCTCACATTCCAACAGTATGTCAAGTCATAAAAATTGCTTGCCTCCACTCATGCCTATCAAAGTTCTCTCATGGTGCATTTCCAAGCCCTTCACTTTCAAATCACCTTTATATCCTCTCCAGTCTTTCCTGGAACAACCCATAACCCTCCTTCCCTCCACCCCAGATTTATACACCCTCCTAGTCATCACATTTTGCTCCATCCTTTAAATGCCAAACCACCTTAACATCCTCCTCTCTTCTCTAGGAATAATACTTTCACTAACCTCACACTTTTTGATCTTTTCTCTGGTACATCTCAACATTAAATTCCATTGTCCGTATCTCACACGACTCGATTTACATACAATTTCTTCTAAGGGTTTATACTCATTTTCATTACTTATTTTGCATAGGATTTTTGCATCAACAATACATACATTCACATTTATTATCATTGATTTTGGAAAGTTTTTTCTTATATAACTGTATATGTTTATATAATTTACATGAAATGTACTGTCCATAGTGCTGTGAAATGACCAGATATTGTTGCAGATTCGTAACTAGTGGTGGTGCTAGTTATACTGAAGAATCTCTACATCTTTCACTCAGTTATTGCATTGCTGCCTACCTACCACTACAAAAATGATAAATGCAGTATTTGTCTTTTTCATTTTTTCCAGAACTTACAGAGAAGCACATTAAATCACGATTGAATCAATTTTTGAGTGGTACCAGTGATCGCTTGACTTTCTTACGACAACTAAATGACTGTTGGACACATCACTGTCATCAAATGAAGATGGTTTGTAACATCTTCCTGGCTCTTGACAGAGGTTATGTACTGCAGAATGCTCAGGTTTCTTCCATATGGTAAGGAATTTTGTAGCACCTCAAAATAAAAGTACCTATACAGCTTTATGTACTTTGCAAATCTTTATAATTGTATCCAGCATGTTGTACAGTATCTCCATTATACCATGATATAAATTTCAAACTCCTCTTGTTAGCAGATTTCTACAGAATGTTATATGGTGACAAGCTTTGCTTCTGGCCAGATTCCTCTTCCACAGCTTAAATGTTGAATTTAAGTGACCAACATCGTTGTACCACATTTCATTCACAGTGTGGTATTTTTGCATGATCTGATTGTTTACGTTGTAACTATTGGTGTATGTGAACGTGCATGCATGTACTGAAATGGCCTTCTGTTCAGCAATAATTGGGATGTTTGGTATATCATTTTATGAGAGTGAGTGAGTCAGTATGTAAGTGTGAAGGACTGAGCAGTTCGGACTGTATTTGTGCATTGTGTATATGATTATTTTGTCATGCAAATAGAACAGCAGAGCTGGTCTCTTGGTGTCCCACCTTCATTGTTTAGATTGATGTATACAGTAACTAGTTTTCAGTGGTGGTAACTCATTAATTTACCACTTCTAGTTCTCATTTCTATAGCACCACTCTGTATTTTCTAGCTCTGTACCTGTATCCTTTTGGCACCTAATCTGTTTACAGTTATGACTTTTTTTTCTTCCTGCTCAGTATTATGAAATCTTAACTTTTTCCATGTTCTTTCTATGGAATTAGAAGGGGTTGTCATGCCTCCTCTTAACTAATGAGGGAGCTTTTCTTCTCTTTACAAACTTATTACTTAAGCTTGGTGTATTAGTACCAGGATGATATTTATTCTGTTACATGTCCCCTTTAAAAATTAATATACATATAAACAGTTTGTCTAGATGTTAGTAACCCTGTGACTCCATTTGATAATTGCTGTATTTTTATCTGTTTTCAAAGCATAAAACCAAATTACATGGTCTGCTCCCCCATCCCCTGAGACAAAATCACTTATTATTTCCTTTTCCAGTTTTATCTACAACTTTTTAACTAACAATCCTTGGTATTTTCTCCTGTGATACATGCCATATTAATGTAAAGAAAAATCAGGCCAAGGCAACTGTTTTACAAAATATTTTAAATTTTTTGTATAGCTGCATTTCATTCTCTGAATTATAGAGTTAATAAATTTATTGCTTAGGGCAGTTGATAACTTAGTTTTTAAAATTATTTTTTTTTTACTTGTGACCACTATTCCATTATTATTGAAACTTTTTTACTTTTTACAGGGACATGGGTCTAGAATTGTTCCGGCAACATATTTTAGAGGAAGTAGTAGTAGAAAATAGATGTGTTGATGGTTTACTAATGATGATAGAAAAAGAACGATCAGGGGAGACTATCGACAGATCACTCGTCAAATCCCTCCTTAGAATGCTCTCTTCACTGCAAGTCTATCACAAAGTTTTTGAAAACAAGTATGTCCTATTGAGAGATTATTCTTTTATAATTTATGTAAATTTATATTGTATTTTCTGCCTCTTCAATATTTCTCATTACCCTTACACCTAATTAGTCTAAAATCATTGGAGCCATCAGTTGTCTCATGTACAGTAGTCCCTAACTTTATGCAGAAGAGGGAGAAGGTGAAGGAGGTTTTAGATGCTACAGGCTTGAGCATCCAGCAAGTTTGTGCAAGCTTGTTAGATTGGAATGTAGACAGGGAGGTTTTTATAACTTGAAGTGCTGTTGAGGGTGTGAGCAAGTTAACATTTATGAAGACATTCAGGGAAACGAGTTAGCTGGCCTTGAGGCCTGGAGGTGGAAATACATTGCCTGCACTGAAGAGGGTGAGTTGGTTGTAGTTAGGATGGTCATTTGAATTGTGATGTCTGTGCAGTTCTGGCAAGACAAGCAGCAATTAAATGAGTGATGGTAAATGCATTTCTTTCCTGTTTCGGGTCACCCTTCCTTGGTGGGAGAAGACTGGGTAATTTAATAAAAATACTATGTAATTTGGTAAAGTGTATGGAGAGTTATTATTGGAAAGAATTAAGAGTAAGATGGAGAACAGGATCAGAGATGAACAAGGAGGACTTGAACATTAAAATGGTATAAAATACCGATAGATTGTTAGGTAAGACACATATGCAACAGTTAGGTGTATTTATTTCGAAACACTTCGCCCACACAGTAGGCTTCTTCAGTCGAGCACAGAAAAGTTGATAGAAGCAGAAGAGACTTGAAGACGATGTGATCAGTCCATCACCCTTAAAGTTTTGAGGTGGTCAGTCCCTCAGTCTGGAGAAGAGCATTGTTTCAAACTTTGGAACAATGCTCTTCTCCAGACTGAGGGACTGACCACCTCAAAACTTTAAGGGTGATGGACTGATTACATCGTCTTCAAGTCTCTTCTGCTTCTATCAACTTTTCTGTGCTCGACTGAAGAAGCCTACTGTGTGGGCGAAGCGTTTCGAAATAAATATACCTAACTGTTGCATATGTGTCTTACCTAACAAGGAGGACTTAGGAAAGGTAGGGGATACGTAGAAGCATAAAAGTGAATAATGATTAGATAAAATTAAGGAGGTTTTTGTTGCATTTATGGATTTTTAAAAGATACATAGTAGGGTGGATAGAGCAGTATGGCAGATGTTGCAAGTGTATAGAATAGGTGGTAGGTTACTGAAAGCAGGTAAGTTTTTTTTTTTAGGATAGTGAGGCTCAGGTTAGGGTATGTAGGAGACGAGGAGATTATTTTCCGGTGAAAGTAGGCCTCAGACAAGTATGCTACATGTCACCATGGTTGATAAACACATTTATAGATGGAATTCTAACAGGTGTGAATGCTTGGGTGTTGGGGAGAGGTGGGGGATTAAACTGTATAGAATCTAATAAGTGGGAGTTGCCACAGTTTCTTTTTGCCTATGACACTGCTTTTGGGAGATTCTGAAGAGAAGTTTTAGAGGTTGGTGGAAGAATTTGGAAGGGTATGTAAAAGGAAATTAAATGTGAACATAGGAAAGGGAAAGGTAATGAGGATAACAGATTTAGGCAATGAAAGATTCTTCTTCTTTCTTTCAACGTACCAGCCGTATCCCACTAGGCGGGGTGGCCCAAAAGGAAAAACGAAAGTTTCTCCTTTTAAATTTAGTAATATATACAGGAGAAGGAGTTACTAGCCCCTTGCTCCCGGCATTTTAGTCGCCTCTTATGACACGCATGTTTTTCGGAGGAAGAATTCTGTTCCACTTCCCCATGGAGATAAGAGGAAATAAACAAGAACAAGAACTAGAAAGAAAATAGAAGAAAACCCAGAGGGGTGTGTATATATATGCTTGTACACATATGTGTAGTGTGACCTAAGTGTAAGTAGAAGTTGCAAGACGTACCTGAAATCTTGCATGTTTATGAGACAGACAAAAGACACCAGCAATCCTATTATCATATAAAACAATTACAGGCTTTCACTTTACACTCACTTGGCAGGATGGTAGTACCTTCCTACTACCTATGTAATGGAAGATTATACATTATATTTTAAGGAGGAAGTTAATGTGTTCAGATATTTAGGAATGCACATGTTGGCAGATGGGTCTATGAAAGACAAGGTGAACCATGGAATTGATGAGGGGGTAAAAAAAAGGTGGGTGGTGCAATGAGGCATCTGTGAAGACAAACACTTCCTAGGTAAGGTTGGAGGAAAAGGGCCAAAGAGGTTTTGTATGCGAGGGGCTTGGACATCCAGCTGGAATGTGTGTGAGATAGGAGTGGATTCAATTGGTTTTTATGACGATGTGCTATTGTAGCGTGAGTAAAGTAATATGCATGAAGGGATTCAGGGAAGCAAGTTAGCTGGACTTGAGTCCTGGAGATGGGAAGTATGGTGCTTGCACTCTGAGGGGTGGGTATGGAAATAAATGATATAAAATACCGACACAATGGAAATATAAATACTTAAGCATTATAATGTAATCCTTTATTGACAACGTTTCGCCTACACAGTGGGCTTTATCAAGTCACAAACAGATCTACCTTGGTGAAACATACGTGGCTATATATAGGATAGGAATGCTGGGTCAGGTGGAGAAAGATGCACGTGACAATCTTCGGAGTAGAGTGAAGAAGTCTAAAAACTTGGGTAGCTTTTTAAAGAGATTGGATAAGTACATAAGTGGATCTTCTGCAGTGTTCCTCGATTCTTATGTTCTTATGTGGGATAGCGATGAAGAAGTTTCTTGGCGAGGAGTTCAGCTAAGTTACAGCAGCCGTTGTTCTGGTTGAAGTTGTTGGATGCACAGGTAAATGATGATTCCAGGATTCTTCTCTGGCGATAAATCTTGCATTTCTGTAGTTTATTAAATGGTTGTGTGAATTTCAGTGTTGAATACAGGCATTCCTTGGATCGTCAGATCTGCCTGCGTACTGGTGTTCTGAAATACATGTTTGGAGGTCTCTGGATGTTTCGCCGATGTATAATTTGCTGCAGTCATTACAAGGGATTGTGTATACCCCTGCAGAGGATTGAAGCTTGTCTTGTCTATCACTGGTAATGTCCTTGATGGTGGTGAATGTGGAAGTAGATACTTGGAACAAAGTTTTGGAGAAGATGTTGGAAACATGTTTGGTAATGTAGTTGGTGGGGACGACTATGTATCTCTTCTCGGCAGTGTCTTCTCTGGGTGTGTTTAATGCCCGTCTTCTGCAGTCTCTAATAAAGTGACGAGGATAGTGAAGTTTAGAAAATACTTGTTCAATAAGAGAGCATTTTTCTTCAAGGAACTCACTGCTGCAGATTCTAAGTGCACATAGGAAAAAGCCTATAATTACACAGCCCACCATGAGTGGGTATATTTGCAGTTTTGAGCTGTAGTATCGATGCCCCTCTGGCAAGACAGTGATGGAGTGAAAGATGGTGAAAGTATTTCTTCTGTTTTGGATCACCCTATGTCGGTGGGAGATGGCCCATATCTTGAAAAAAAAATATATTTATTTATTCCCAAGCATTATATGTACATATAACATTCTGAAAGCCCACAGTATCCACATTATTTGAATATGAAATGAAACTGAACCTGAAATAATTTTTCACTCTATAGGTTTTTGATGGCAACTGAACAACTTTACCTTCGTGAAGGTCAAAGACTCACACAGGATCGTGATGTTCCTCAGTACCTTCTTCATGTTGACAAGAGACTCACAGAAGAGAATAATAGGGTCCTTCATTACCTAGATATGTCGACAAAGTATGTATTATTTATAGGTTTAATGGTATATAATTTTATTAAATTAGGTTTTTCTATAAAGATAAACATTACAATATATGGTCACCCAGCAAAAGAAAAATCTTAAATAAATTTGTTCATAGATATTATTTTCATCCTCTTGTATAATCACTAAATTTTTGAACATTATTCTTATTCAACTTCATTTATAGTAATTTTCACAACTATTTTGAATAGTTTGTTACATCTTTGCTAAAACCTAGAATCAAATCAATGTAACTAATAATGTGGTTGAATGATAAAAAAGTTTTGTTAAAAAATCTTACGGTAGTTAATGTTTTTCTATTCAATTAATATGATAGTCACAAAATTGTTTAAAGCCTTCATGAGGGCTAAATAAAATAAGTTTCATTAATCAAAATTTAATGCATTGCTTTTTGAACATTTTACAGATGCATTTGATAAATACTGTCATATTTCTCTCACAGACGGCAGTTGATATATTGTGTGGAAAAGCAGCTCCTAAGTGAACACAAAACCCTACTGCTGCAAAAAGGGCTTGACTCGCTCCTTGATCAGAACCGTCGTCATGACCTTTCTCTCTTGTATAATCTTTTTGCCCGTATTAAAGGAGGCTTGGAGGATCTTTGTACCCATTTTAATGCTTATATTAAGGTAAGGTGCAGTTTACTTTTCGAAGTGATGTAAACCTCGGTTCCTACAATTATGGCTGATTAGAACCTTTTTCTTTAATTTCTTAGTACACTTTTCTTCATTTTCAGTTTTGATCAGTGAGTTGAGCTGCACATGCTGAGGTTACCTAATTTCCATTATTGCATAATTATGCCTTCTGAAAATATTTTTTGACAGAAAGGTTATTGAGGCAAATGATACATTCTCATTAGAATGGTTTATTCTTATGTTTCACAACCATCCCTTTAGCAAATTCACATTTAAGAAATCTTCTTTATAAATATTTTATGTAATTTCTTCTATAATTTGTTATCCAAAGTGTGTTAATACTTATGCTTATTTTTTCACTTGTATTGAATCGCATTTAAGCTATTCTAATACTTTCAGTCATATGGGAAAACAATTGTAGTCAACCCTGAGAAAGACAAAGGAATGGTACAGGAGCTTCTTGATTTTAAGGACAAGATGGATGGTATTGTTAGTGAATGCTTCAACTCTTCTGATAAGTTTGTTCTAGCTCTAAAAGAAGCCTTTGAACATTTCATAAATCAGAGACTTAACAAACCAGCAGAATTAATAGGTATGTTAAACATTTGTGCTGTAAGTTAACTGTAGTATATAATTTCCATTGCTCTTTATATAGAAGAATAAGGTTCTGCTTTTGCCTTACAATATTATTCGTTCCCAAAGCATTCTTTCTTTATAAAGATTAACTTCAATAACTTGATGCTGTTGACTGTTCTGTCATCTGTTTCTATTACATACTTAACTATTAATTGCCATGTAACTTTTGCAAGAAAAAAATTTGCTGCAAACAATAGGTCATCAGATAATGCAAAATAGTCTGACTAGCTTCTTAGGGTTGATTACAGTATGAGCAGTTAGTTATGTAGTATGCCTAAGTCATGTATTCTTTCAATTGTATTGAACTAGTGGCTAAATTTTACAATCAATTCAACAAAAAATGAAATGTAATAAAGTTGGTAGAATTACCGACAATATGTAAAGTAAAAGGACACAAGTGCAACTAATGTGACATTTATTGTGGCAACGTTTCGTTCTCCAGGAGCTTTATCAAGCATTACTTGGCTTGATAAAGCTCCTGGAGAGCAAAACGTTGCCACAATAAATGTCACATTAGTTGCACTTGTGTCCTTTTACTTTACAAAAAATGAAATGTAGGCACTGACAGTATTTTCATCACTAATACTGCAATATTCAGATTTACATGTGTATGTGAACCTTAAAATGTCCTGTGTTCTACACTGGGGAATATTCTTGGAATAATCTGTGTTTCTGGGGAGCAGGTGAATCTTAAAAATAAAAAAAAAATATTTTAATTTTTATTGAAGCTGTTTTATTTTAAGCTTATTTTACTTATAAAATATTATGAGACTGTATCTCCCTTATTGCTGGTACAGGTGCAGCACTAATTTTTTGGCAATGGATGGTCTGGCACCTCTTTTAGTCCAGATGAAATTACAAATGTATCTTTTTGCTAGAGTAGTTTACTGGTTTACCACAGATAGCATGTGTAGCATGTACCCACTTATAACGTTTATATTGCAGTTGTTGATGGTGATTCCTTGATTTTGTGAGATTCTTAGCATATTTTAATAACAATAACTCTAGCCATGGGTTAGCTGTTATCAAAATACCCTGTTAACCCTAGCCATGGCTAGGGTTAATAACTATACAAATAACTTATTAATAGCTATGGCTTTTGGCAAGTTAATTGAGTTGTGTATATCAAAGGGCTAGAACAATATTCTTTTGTAACAGAAGAAAGATGTATTACATTTTAATTTAATGCATGAAAAATTATATAGGGAAAGACCAAAGCATATGAAATGACTTCGATTGGATGAAATATTTAAAACAGTAGCCGAGAAGAATGTGTCATATCAGTAGGCCTTCATCTGAAAATTCTGTGGCTTCCATTTCAAATACCTCAGATGTCTTCCCTAACTTTCTAGTAGACCATGATAGGTCAGAGGTGTATTATTGAATTATGTGACCTCTGTTGGTCCAGCAAAATCTGTATTACAGCAAGGCCTTGGAACCAGGGGTTCCTGAAAATCATTGTTGTACCTGTATACGGTCTTCTTCAACATTAGTGTTTTATCCATATCTCATTTACAGCTAAGTTTGTAGATGGTAAGCTGCGTGCTGGCAATAAAGAAGCAACTGAAGATGAACTTGAGCGGCTCCTAGACAAAATTATGGTTCTTTTTAGATTTATTCATGGCAAGGATGTGTTTGAAGCTTTTTACAAGAAAGTAAGTTTAATCATAATTGCTAACATTGCTTAACCCCATCCCCATCTTACCCTGCAACTGCTACTGCCACACTTCAATCATCTACACACACCAACACAGGGCATACATCGCCAGACATGGAAGCTCAATTTCTGGAGGTCCATCAAGCACAACAACCCACAGAACCCCTTCAACCCCTAGGCTTCCCTCCCACCCAAGCACAATAACCCAAAACGAACCATTCTCCACACCCACAGTCCCCATTCTCCCTAGCACAGATACTTTCCTCCCAGTAGCCTTTCATAAAATCCACACACCCCTTAGAGCTGTAACTCAAACCCTGCAACCACATATTGGTGAGTGTAGGATCTGAAGCAGGAGAAACTGGCAGACAACCCATTTGAAAAGAACCTAGGAATATTCATTACCTCAAACCTGTACTCTTTAGTATATATAAAAATATCAGATTGGAGGGAGAGAGTGTGGAGGAGGTGAATGTATTCAGATATTTGGGAGTGGATGTGTCAGCAGATGGGTCTATGAAAGATGGGGTGAATCATAGAATTGATGAGGGGAAAAGGGTGAGTGGTGCACTTAGGAGTCTGTGGAGACAAAGAACTTTGTCCTTGGAGGCAAAGAGGGGAATGTATGAGAGTATAGTTTTACCAATGCTCTTATATGGGTGTAAAGCATGGGTGATGAATGTTGCAGCGAGGAGAAGGCTGGAGGCAGTGGAGATGTCTGTCTGAGGGCAATGTGTGGTGTGAATATAATGCAGAGAATTCGTAGTTTGGAAGTTAGGAGGAGGTGCGGGATTACCAAACTGTTGTCCAGAGGGCTGAGGAAGGGTTGTTGAGGTGGTTCGGACATGTAGAGAGAATGGAGTCGAAACAGAATGACTTCAAGAGTGTATCAGTCTGTAGTGGAAGGAAGGCGGGTAGGGGGTCGGCCTAGGAAAGGTTGGAGGGAGGGGGTAAAGGAGGTTTTATGTGCGAGGGGCTTGACTTCTAGCAGGCATGCGTGAGCGTGTTTGATAGGAGTGAATGGAGACAAATGGTTTTTAATACTTGATGTGCTGTTGGAGTGTGAGCAAAGTAACATTTATGAAGGGATTCAGGGAAACCGGCAGGCCGGACTTGAGTCCTGGAGATGGGAAGTACAGTACCTGCACTCTGAAGGAAGGGGTGTTAATGTTGCAGTTTAAAAACTGTAGTGTAAAGCACCCTTCTGGCAAGACAGTGATGGAGTGAATGATGGTGAAAGTTTTTCTTTTTTGGGCCACCCTGCCTTGGTGGGAATCGGCCAGTGTGATAATAAAAAAAAAAAAATAACAGGCTAACATTGCAAAACATTCAGGAACCTTGAGAAAAATATTCAAAATATTTTTTTTTTTTTGCTTCATACATATAACTCATTCTGAGTTCTAGTAAAGCACAAAGTGAAATTTGTGAAGTACAAAGTGTTCTTCACAAGTTGAGGGAAGTAGACTATGAAGAAAGAATAGGACACTTGGGCCTTTTCTCACTAGAAGAAGAAAGAAACAGCAGGAATATCACCACACACAAAACAGGGTAGACAACAATGTGATAGCGTGCCTAGAAATTACTCTCCTAAAGGAGCCTTTAAATATTTGGATGGGAAAATGCCATGAAAACAGTTCACACCTAAAAATACACGAACACCCTATAAATAAAATTTAGAGGAGAGCTGTAAAATGCCTATACAGTAGTACCTCGGTATATATACATCCGCTTTGGAATAAGTCCAACTTGGTATATGTCCTGTTTGGACGTTTTGCACGTGAAAATTTTTGCTTGGTATACGACCTTTGTTTGGAATACGACTCACGAGCTAGAACTTGTATGGGTCAAAATGAGTCATGACACCGTGTGCTACCCTTGATTACCTCTCTTGAGACAAAGCCATGACTGCCCACTAGCATCAGTACACAAGTGAGGCTGAGGGTTTTGTTCCCAACAAGTTTTTAATTGTGACAAAACAGGCCTGTTATGGAAGAAAATGCTTAACAGGACCTATAATACACAAGGTCCAAATAGGGAAAAGAGACAGAAAAGAGAAGGGGACTCTCCTTCCAAACAATAACAGTTCCTCCTCCTCCCTTCTCAGCACTATCCTAGTAGGCACTCTACTCTTCAGCAAAGTAAAGTGAGGTTAAATTTGCATTTATTTCATCTAATTCTTCTGTATTTATAGATGTGTTTTAGTATTAAGCAGTGTTTAAATTATTTTATGCCACCCCATCAATGTATAATATGTCAATAACAATAGGATTTATTTTTTTTCATGGGAACAGATACATTGTTTTTCCCTATATTTCTTATGGGAAAATTTGTTTGGTATACATCCTGTTTGGTATAAGTTCAAGGTCCTGGAACGGATTAAGGACGTATACCAAGGTACCAATGTAATTTCAAACTTTTAACAAAGATTATAAAAGGACACTAAATAACACTTCTTCACAAACAGAGCAGTATATTTTTGGAATGGGGTCCAAAAGGAAATAGTAGATTGGATATATGATTGGAGGGAGAGAATGTGGAGGAAGTAAATTTACTGTGTTCAGATATTCGGGAGTAGATTTGTTGGCAGATTGGTCTATAAACAACTAAGCAAAGCATAGAATATACAAGAGGAGACAAAAAAAGGGGTAATGTACCAGAGTATAGTGCGTGAGAGGCATAGATTTTGAATGTTGCAGTGAGGATGAGGCTAGAAGCAGTAGAGATGTTATGTTTGAGGGCAATTTGAGGTGTGAATATTATGCAGAGAATTCAGAATGTGGAGTTCAGGAAGGAGTGTATGTTACCAAAAGTACCAATAAGAGGGCTGAGGAGGGGTTGTTGAATTGGTCTGAGCATTTGAGTGGGGTCAGATGGCTTTTAAGACTTGGCATGCTGTTGGAGTGTGAGTAGGGTAACATTTATGAAGGGATTCAGGGAAACTGGTTAGCTGGACTTGAGTCCTGTAGGTGGGAAGTACAATGCCTGAACTCTATAGGAGGTGTGAGGCTGTTGCAGGTCAGAGGATTATCTGAACTGGAATGTTAGCCCACTTCTGGCAAGACACTGATTAAATGAATGACAGTAAAATGTGTTTCCTCTTATTTGGGTTCACCCTACCTTGGTGGGAGACAGCTAGTGAGTTAAAAAAAAAAAATTATTTAGCAATTCAAAACTGAAATTTAGACATTTTGAATACATACCAGCATAGCTTTGCTTCTGTAGCTACTAACCAGTAGTTACATAGTCATGGTGCATACATCCAGCTAAACCCTAGGTTGCCGTATGATGGCCTAGACAAGATCTCATGGCACAAGTGTGAATGAATGAGAAAATATGTATAGTATATACATTCTACTATTTGAAAGGATGGTTAGAATCCATTCTTAGTGAGCAATTTGTCTTGTAGAAAACTCCTTAAATGTCCTGGGTAAAAGACTGGTTATTACTTTCTCGATAATTAATAACCAAGCATGCAAAATACTAACCATGCATATTAAGTTCCTAGGTAGTAGGTTGGTAGACAGCAGCCGCCCAGGGAGGTACTACCGTCCTACTAAGTGAGTGTAAAATGAAAGCCTGTAATTGTTTTACATGATGGTAGGATTGCTGGTGTTTTTTCTGTCTCATAAACTTGCAAGATTTCAGGTATGTCTTGCTACTTCTACTTACACTTTAGGTCACACTACACATGCATGTACAAGAGTATATATACACACACCACTGGGTTTTCTTTTATTTTCTTACTAGTTCTTGTTTATTTCCTCTTATCTCCATGGGGAAGTGGAACAGAATTCTTCCTCCATAAGCCATGCGTGTCGTAAGAGGCGACTAAAATGCCAGGAGCAAGGGTCTGGTAACCCCTTCTCCTGTATGCATTACTATAGAAGAAGAACTTTTGTTTTTCTTTTTGGGCCACCCTGCTTCAGTGGGATACGGCCGTTTGTTTGAAAGAAAGAAATATTAAGTTAATATGTTAAATTTCTTTTGAGTTGTGTGTTGTACATACACACATACACGTATAACCTGGTAGGCAATCAATATCCAAATGACAAGATAGTCTTAAAATTGTTGTGGCACTTTTCACTCCTGAAGATAACTAATCTTGTCATATTGCTGGAAGAAAATGTTTAAATGCACTATTGATCATATTTATAGGACCTGGCCAAGCGTTTGCTAGTGGGCAAATCTGCTAGTGTAGATGCAGAGAAAAGCATGCTGAGTAAGCTAAAGCAAGAATGTGGCCCTGGATTTACAAGCAAGTTGGAAGGCATGTTTAAAGATATGGAGTTATCCAAGGACATAATGCTGGCATTTAAACAGGTGAGACTAGATTTTTTTTTTGCATTATGATGTAAATTCCCTTTTGAATAAAAACACTTCAGTTTGGTGGGTGAATGTTAGAGATGTAATTACAGTACCTATTTGTAGCTACTGAGGTAGAACTATAATTATGGTTACCTATTTTCATTAGTATTTGTTCATCATAAAGGTACAGTGGAACCGCTACTTGCGAGCGTGTCCACGTGCTCTTGATCTCGGGAATTGTATCTCATTTGTTTGTTGGGCTATCTTATTGAAACTTGGGCAATGTATGATGGAAAGATGCTTCTTAACGTAAACCAAAAATGAAAGAAATCTAAGCATAAATAATGGAGTTCACTTCTCAGCAATTAGCCACCCCTTTGCAGTAATTTCAAAAGGTTTTTATGGTTGTATTCTCGCTTTTTTTGGTCTCGTTTGATAGAATGGAAGATATATTACAGAAATAGATATGATTTTAATTGCTTTCACGACGAAAAGTACCTTGAAATAGAGCTCAACCTAGGAGAAATGGTCCATTGCTTGGCTGCTTCAGAGTAAACAAATGATGTCACTTTCCATTCCAATATGCAGTCGTGAATAGGTTGACATTATTTATACAATTATTGCAATAAGGAATAACAGTAAATCTTATATTTTTTGTGTGAATAAAAATTGCAAATTATTTATATAATAATATTAATAATAATAATATGTATAATAATATTATTTTATTTTATATAACCGGACTTGAGTCCTGGAAATGGGAAGTAAAGTGTCTGCACTCTAAAGGAGGGGTTTGGGATATTGGCAGTTTGGAGAGAGATATACATGTATATTGTGTATTTTTATACGTATATACTTCTAAGCTGTTGTATTTCTGGGCACTTCTGCAAAAACAGTGATTATGTGTGAGTGAGGTGAAAGTGTTGAATGATGATGAAAGTGTTTTCTTTTTGGGGATTTTCTTTCTCTTTGGGTCACCCTGCCTCGGTGGGAGACGGCCGACTTGTTGAAAAAAAATTAAAATAAAATACGTATTAATAATAATAGTATAATAATATAATACATGTTTATACATGTTTGTACATGTTTATAGAGGGGCAACTGATATATCGGATCATTATTTAGTTGTAGCTACAGTTAGAGTAAGAGGTAGGTGGGAAAAGAGGAAGGTGGCAACAACAAGTAAGAGGGAGGTGAAAGTGTATAAACTAAGGGAGGAGGAAGTTCAGGGGAGATATAAGCGACTGTTGGCAGAAAGGTGGGCTAGTGCAAAGATGAGTAGTGGGGGGGTTGAAGAGGGTTGGAATAGTTTTAAAAATGCAGTATTAGAATGTGGGGCAGAAGTTTGTGGTTATAGGAGGATGGGGGCAGGTGGAAAGAGGAGTGATTCGTGGAATGATGAAGTAAAGGGCGTGATAAAAGAGAAAAAGTTAGCTTATGAGAGGTTTTTACAAAGCAGAAGTGTTATAAGAAAAGCAGAGTATATGGAGAGTAAAAGAAAGGTGAAGAGAGTGCTGAGAGAGTGCAAAAGGAGAGCAGATGATAGAGTGGGAGAGGCACTGTCAGAAATTTTAATGAAAATAAGAAAAAATTTTGGAGTGAGTTAAACAAGTTAAGAAAGCCTAGGGAAAGTATGGATTTGTCAGTTAAAAACAGAGTAGGGAAGTGAGTAGATGGGAGAGGGAGGTATTAGGTAGATGGCGAGAATATTTTGAGGAACTTTTTAAATGTTGAGGAAGAAGGGAGGCGGTAATTTCATGCACTGGTCAGGGAGGTATATCCATCTTTTAGGAGTGAAGAAGAGCAGAATGTAAGTGTGGGGAGGTAACGCGAGGCATTACGTAGAATGAAAGGGGGTTAAAGCAGCTGGAACTGATGGGATCATGACAGAAATGTTAAAAGCAGGGGGATATAGTGTTGGAGTGGTTGGTACTTTTGTTTAATAAATGTATGAAAGAGGGGAAGGTACCTAGGGATTGGCGGAGAGCATGTATAATCCCTTTATATAAAGGGAAAGGGGACAAAAGAGATTGTAAAAATTATAGAGGAATAAGTTTATTGAGTATACCAGGAAAAGTGTACAGTAGGGTTATAATTGAAAGAATTAGAGGTAAAACAGAATGTAGGATTGCGGATGAGCAAGGAGGTTTCAGAGTGGGTAGGGGATGTGTAGATCAAGTGTTTACATTGAAGCATATAAGTGAACAGTATTTAGATAAAGGTAGGAAAGTTTTTATTGCATTTATGGATTTAGAAAAGGCATATGATAGAGTGGATAGGGGAGCAATGTGGCAGATGTTGCAAGTATATGGAATAGGTGGTAAGTTACTAAATGCTGTAAAGAGTTTTTATGAGGATAGTGAGGCTCAGGTTAGGGTGTGTAGAAGAGAGGGAGACTACTTTCCGGTAAAAGTAGGTCTTAGACAGGGATGTGTAATGTCACCATGGTTGTTTAATATATTTATAGATGGGGTTGTAAAAGAAGTAAATGCTAGGGTGTTCGGGAGAGGGGTGGGACTAAATTATGAGAATCAAATTCAGAATGGGAATTAACACAGTTACTTTTTGCTGATGATACTGTGCTTATGGGAGATTCTAAAGAAAAATTGCAAAGGTTAGTGGATGAGTTTGGGAATGTGTGTAAAGGTAGAAAGTTGAAAGTGAACATAGAAAAGAGTAAGGTGATGAGGGTATCAAATTATTTAGATAAAGAAAAATTGGATATCAAATTGGGGAGGAGGAGTATGGAAGAAGTGAATGTTTTCAGATACTTGGGAGTTGACGTGTCGGCGGATGGATTTATAAAGGATGAGGTTAATCATAAAATTGATGAGGGAAAAAAGGTGAGTGGTGCATTTAGGTATATGTAGAGTCAAAAAACGTTATCTATGGAGGGAAAGAAGGGAAGTAAAGAAAGTATAGTGGTACCAACACTCTTATATGGGTGTGAAGCTTGGGTGGGAAATGCAGCAGCGAGAGACGGTTGGAGGCAGTGGAGATGTCCGTTTAAGGGCAATGTGTGGTGTAAATATTATGCAGAAAATTCGGAGTGTGGAAGTTAGGAGAAGGTGTGGAGTTAATAAAAGCATTAGTCAGAGGGCAGAAGAGGGGTTGTTGAGGTGGTTTGGTCATTTAGAGAGAATGGATCAAAGTAGAATGACATGGAAAGCATATAAATCTATAGGGGAAGGAAGGCGAGGTAGGGGTCGTCCTCAAAAGGGTTGGAGAGAGGGGGTAAAGGAGGTTTTGTCGGCAAGGGGTTTGGACTTCCAGCAAGCGTGCGTGAGCGTGTTAGATAGGAGTGAATGGAGACGAATGGTACTTGGGACCTGACGATCTGTTGGAGTGTGAGCAGGGTAATATTTAGTGAAGGGATTCAGGGAAACCGGTTATTTTCATATAGTCGGACTTGAGTCCTGGAAATGGGAAGTACAATGCCTGCACTTTAAAGGAGGAGTTTGGGATATTGGCAGTTTGGAAGGATATGTTGTGTATCTTTATACGTATATGCTTCTAAACCGTTGTATTCTGAGCACCTCTGCAAAAACAGTGATTATGTGTGAGTGTGGTGAAAGTGTTGAATGATGATGAAAGCATTTTCTTTTTGGGGATTTTCTTTCTTTTTTGGGTCACCCTGCCTCGGTGGGAGACGGCCGACTTGTTAAAAAAAATAAAAATAATATTTTTTTATTTTTTTATTATCACACTGGCCGATTCCCACCAAGGCAGGGTGGCCCGAAAAAGAAAAACTTTCACCATCATTCACTCCATCACGGTCTTGCCAGAAGGGTGCTTTACACTACAGTTTTTAAACTGCAACATTAACACCCCTCCTTCAGAGTGCAGGCACTGTACTTCCCATCTCCAGGACTCAAGTCCGGCCTGCCGGTTTCCCTGAACCCCTTCATAAATGTTACTTTGCTCACACTCCAACAGCACTTCAAGTATTAAAAACCATTCGTCTCCATTCACTCCTATCAAACACGCTCACGCACGCCTGCTGAAGTCCAAGCCCCTCGCACACAAAACCTCCTTTACCCCCTCCCTCCAACCTTTCCTAGGCCGACCCCTACCCCGCCTTCCTTCCACTACAGACTGATACACTCTTGAAGTCATTCTGTTTCGCTCCATTCTCTCTACATGTCCGAACCACCTCAACAACCCTTCCTCAGCCCTCTGGACAACAGTTTTGGTAATCCCGCACGTCCTCCTAACTTCCAAACTACGAATTCTCTGCATTATATTCACACCACACATTGCCCTCAGACATGACATCTCCACTGCCTCCAGCCTTCTCCTCGCTGCAACATTCATCACCCATGCTTCACACCCATATAAGAGTGTTGGTAAAACTATACTCTCATACATTCCCCTCTTTGCCTCCAAGACAAAGTTCTTTGTCTCCACAGACTCCTAAGTGCACCACTCACCCTTTTGCCCTCATCAATTCTATGATTCACCTCATCCTTCATAGACCCATCCGCTGACACGTCCACTCCCAAATATCTGAATACATTCACCTCCTCCATACTCTCTCCCTCCAATCTGATATCCAATCTTTCATCACCTAATATTTTTGTTATCCTCATAACCTTACTCTTTCCTGTATTCACTTTTAATTTTCTTCTTTTGCACACCCTACCAAATTCATCCACCAATCTCTGCAACTTCTCTTCAGAATCTCCCAAGAGCACAGTGTCATCAGCAAAGAGCAACTGTGACAACTCCCACTTTGTGTGATTCTTTATCTTTTAACTCCACGCCTCTTGTCAAGACCCTCGCATTTACTTCTCTTACAACCCCATCTATAAGTATATTAAACAACCACGGTGAGATCACACATCCTTGTCTAAGGCCTACTTTTACTGGGAAATAATTTCCCTCTTTCTTACATACTCTAACTTGAGCCTCACTATCCTCGTAAAAACTCTTCACTGCTTTCAGTAACCTACCTCCTACACCATACACCTGCAACATCTGCCACATTGCCCCCCTATCCACCCTGTCATACGCCTTTTCCAAATCCATAAATGCCACAAAGACCTCTTTAGCCTTATCTAAATACTGTTCACTTATATGTTTCACTGTAAACACCTGGTCCACATACCCCCTACCTTTCCTAAAGCCTCCTTGTTCATCTGCTATCCTATTCTCCGTGTTAATTTTAATTCTTTCAATAATAACTCTACCATACACTTTACCAGGTATACTCAACAGACTTCTTTCTTCTTTCAACACACCGGCCGTATCCCACCGAGGCGGGGTGGCCCAAAAGGAAAAACGAAAGTTTCTCCTTTTACATTTAGTATATATATACAGGAGAAGAGGTTACTAGCCCCTTGCTCCCGGCATTTTAGTTGCCTCTTACAACACGCATGGCTTACGGAGGAAGAATTCTGTTCCACTTCCCCATGGAGATAAGAGGAAATAAACAAGAATAAGAACTAGAAAGAAAATAGAAGAAAACCCAGAGGGGTGTGTATATATGTGCTTGTACATGTATGTGTAGTGTGACCTAAGTGTAAGTAGAAGTAGCAAGACGTACCTGAAATCTTGCATGTTCATGAGACAGAAAAAAGGACACCAGCAATCCTACCATCATGTAAAACAACTCAACAGACTTATCCCCCTATAATTTTTGCACTCTCTTTTGTCCCCTTTGCCTTTATACAAAGGAACTATGCATGCTCTCTGCCAATCCCTAGGTACCTTACCCTCTTCCATACATTTATGAAATAATTGCACCAACCACTCCAAAACTATATCCCCACCTGCTTTTAACATTTCTGTCTTTATCCCATTAATCCCGGCTGCCTTACCCCCTTTCATTTTACCTACTGCCTCACGAACTTCCCCCACACTCACAACTCGCTCTTCCTCACTCCTACAAGATGTTATTCCTCCTTGCCCTATACACGAAATCACAGCTTCCCTATCTTCATCAACATTTAACAATTCCTCGAAATATTCCCTCCATCTTCCCAATACCTCTAACTCTCCATTTAATAACTCTCCTCTCCTATTTTTAACTGACAAATCCATTTGTTCTCTAGGCTTCCTTAACTTGTTAATCTCACTCCAAAACTTTTTCTTATTTTCAACAAAATTTGTTGATAACATCTCACCCACTCTCTCATTTGCTCTCTTTTTACATTGCTTCACCACTCTCTTAACCTCTCTCTTTTTCTCCATATACTCTTCCCTCCTTGCATCACTTCTACTTTGTAAAAACTTCTCATATGCTAACTTTTTCTCCCTTGCTACTCTCTTTACATCATCATTCCACCAATCGCTCCTCTTCCCTCCCGCACCCACTTTCCTGTAACCACAAACTTCTGCTGAACACTCTAACACTACATTTTTAAACCTACCCCATACCTCTTCGACCCCATTGCCTATGCTCTCATTAGCCCATCTATCCTCCAATAGCTGTTTATATCTTTCCCTAACTGCCTCCTCTTTTAGTTTATAATAATAATAATAATATAATATGTATAATATTAATACATATATAATAATAATGTACTACATATAATAATTATAATAATAGACAGCTTCAAAATTATAATAATAGACAGCTTCAATGTGGTAAACATTGCCATCACTAGATGGCAATGTTTACCACAACAAAGAGGGAGCGGTTGTGGCCGCCTCCACCTGTTACATGACATACTGTATTTTATTCATTCTAGAGTATTTATCATGTTTCTATGTTATTCATATTGTTTGTTATGTCATATTAGATGAACTGTGATATATAAATAATCCGTATAGATGATATTAGCGAAATTATTCATGAAGTATTTTGCTCGGTCTCCAGACAAACTCTCGTCCACCTCCGACACCGCCCATACCACCACATGAATGACATATTTTATTCATTTAGTGTATATATCAGGTTTCTGTGTTATTTATATTGTTTATTATGTCATGTTAGATGAAGTGAGATAAATAAACCAAAGAGTTGATATTAGCAAAATTATGGAAGTACAGAATTCCACTGGAACGGATTAATTGCATTTCAATTAATTTAAATGAGGAAAATTGACTCTGCAAACGAGCAAATCCAGTTGCGAAGCAAGGTCATGGAACGGATTAAACTCGCAAGTAGAGGTTCCACTGTATTTAAAATTTCCAATGGATGCAATTAGCAAGTATTATCTCCTGTTTTAAATTAATTCCATATTCTACCTTATTATTTGTGAAGAATATTTCCCAGTATCCCTCTAGCTCTGTTTTTCTTAATTTATATATGTGGCCCCTTGTTATCTGTGTTGGAGGTACTAAAAGCACTTCTTTATTCTTTTATATCTTGTTATAACTTTGGGTCCACATGAATACATTATACTATTAGTAATGATTTGTTGGCAATATGCAAAGATTAGTTTCACATTTTTTTGTCTTTCCCTAGAATGTGGAGAATTTTACTCAGTTGTACACTCGTGTAATATAATTTCTTTTTTTAACTTATTGTGTTTTAATTAAATTTTATGAATGTTTTGCTACCCCATCATAGTAATTAATGTTTTTCTGTCATCAGAATTCTCAGCTGGGCAGCACGGCCATGGAGCTTAATGTGAACATTTTAACAATGGGTTATTGGCCAAATTACCCAGTAATGGAAGTGAGCATGCCACCAGAGATGGTTAATTATCAACAGATCTTCACAAAATTCTACCTAGCTAAACATAGTAACAGAAAATTGCAGGTTTGTGTAAAATATTTTTTTTTTCTCTCCTTGGGGCCATTTCTTTGTAATCAGTATCCAGTTGCTTGACTATGAGCAAGTTTAGGGTTTTGGCTTTGTGTGTCAGTATAAAACTACAGATATAATCTGAAAGAAAATTCAAAGCAAAAAAGTACAGTTAAATCAAAATAAGGTTAATTCTTTTTAAAAGGTTAATTCATTTTTAAAACCGGGATTTTACTTTGTTATCAGATTGATACGCTTGAAAAAATTATCTTTACCTGTGCCACTATACAAAGTGCCCCAGAAGTGATACCAAAGTTTCCTTTTAAATTTAAATAAACTGTGTGTAAAGGAGCAAGTGAAAGTGGAACACGAAAGTTGATGAAGTATCAAATTTTAGTAATGAATTATACAAAGTGGGGAGAGGTAGAAGGAAAAGTGAAATTTTAGAATGGAAGAGTTCAAGATGTTTTAGAGATATTAACATAATTTGATAAAGGGAAAAAATGATGTCATAATTGGGAGGAATTTTAGGAAAAAGAAGGAATTTTTATGAAATTTTGGGATAGTGGACCCGCATAAGATTTATCGAAGTGAGGACCAAATTAATGTAAGGAAAAAAGGTGCGTGTTGCATGAGGTATATTGTTGAGGCACAAAATATTTATTTTTATGGAAGTCAAAGACGAAATTAGTGAAAACGTTATATGTAGTACCAACACTCTTCTATGGGTGTGAAGCTTGGGTGGTAAATGCAGCAGTGAGGAGACGGTTGGAGGCAGTGGAGATGTCCTGTTTAAGGGCAATGTGTGGTGTAAATATTATGCAGAAAATTCGGAGTGTGGAAATTAGGAAAAGGTGTGGAGTTAATAAAAGTATTAGTCAGAGGGATGAAGAGGGTTTGTTGAGGTGGTTTGGTCATTTAGAGAGAATGGATCAAAGTAGAATGACATGGAGAGCATATAAATCTGTAGGGGAAGGAAGGCGGGGTAGGGGTTGTCCTCGAAAAGGTTTCCACTTTGAATTTTTATTCTCACAAAAAATAGAAGATTTACTGTTATGGAGACTACTGCATTAGTGTAGAAATGGTATAAATAATATCAGTGCAGCTTGTGAAAGAATATTAGACTCACCAGTTGACATGTATTGGACGTGTAGCATGATTTGTTTACTTTTGAACTTTGGTAAAAATCAAACATTTCTGCTACTTTGAGCTCAATTTCAAGGTACTTTTCATTGTAAAACCAGTCAAAATCATCTCAATTTCTGTAATATGTCTTCCATTCTATAAAATGAGACCAGGAAAACTAGAATACAACAATAAATACCATATGAAAATACGTACAGTGCAAAGTTGCTGTTTTAATTCAAAAACACGGTCAAAGTTTTTTTTTTCTCATTACGCACTGTGTGCTGCAGGATTTTTTTTATACTGCACACACTGACCATCGCAGACACTGCAAGGCTCCAGGCGGACATCAACCAAATCTTTCAGTGGGCTGCAGAAAACAATATGTAGTTCAACGATGGGAAATTTCAATTACTCAGATATGGTAAACACGAGGAAATTAAATCTTTATCAGAGTACAAAACAAATTCTGGCCACAAAATAGAGCGAAACACCAACGTCAAAGACCTGGGAGTGATCATGTCGGAGGATCTCACCTTCAAAGACCATAACATTGTATCAATCGCAGCTGCTAGAAAAATGACAGGATGGATAATGAGAACCTTCAAAACTAGGGAGGCCAAGCCCATGATGACACTCTTCAGGTCACTTGTTCTATCTAGGCTGGAATATTGCTGCACACTAACATCACCTTTCAAGGCAGGTGAAATTGCTGACCTAGAAAATGTACAGAGAACCTTCACGGCACGCATAACGGAGAAAAAACACCTCAATTACTGGGAGTGCTTGAGGTTCCTGAACCTGTATTCCCTGGAACGCAGGCGGGAGAGATACATGATTATATACACCTGGAAAATCCTAGAGGGACTAGTACCGAACTTGCACACGAAAATCACTCACTACAAAAGCAAAAGACTTGGCAAACGATGCAACATCCCCCCAATGAAAAGCAGGGGTGTCACTAGCACGTTAAGAGACCATACAATAAGTGTCAGGGGCCCGAGACTGTTCAACTGCCTCCCAGCATACATAAGGGGGATTACCAATAGACCCCAATAGCACCTAAAGTCGGTACCTGACCAGCCTCGTATGTTGGTTTGCGTGCAGCCAGCAGTAACAGCCTGGTTAATCAGGCTCTGATCCACCAGGAGGCCTGGTCACAGACCGGGCCACGGGGGCGTTGACCCCGAAACTCTTCAGGTAAACTCCAGGTAATAGACCCATTCTTTCATATGTAGGCCTACCAGCTTTCTCTCACTAGATTTGAGGGCGCTAGAATTTAAGCATACTAGTACGTCAAAAACCCTGGTGCGTAAGCCGTACTAGTGCGTCCGAAACCCTGAAAGGGTTAAACACGACATCTCCGCTGCCTCTAGCCACCTCCTTGCTGCAGCATTTACAACCCTTGCTTCACACCCATATGAGTGTTGGTACCACTATACTCTTGTACATTCCCTTCTTTGCCTCCATGGATAATGTTCTTTGTCTCCGCAGATACCTCAATGCACCACTCTTCTTTTTTTCTTTTGTCAATTCTACGATTTACTTCATCCTTCATAAACCTATCCCCCTTCCCCGTATAGCCTACTAAAAAGAAAAAGAAGGAAATTGTAAGTATTTTCTTTATATTTTGATTGTTTATACCAAAAGTTCATTGGAAATATTTTCTTAATCCTTTTCAGTGGCAACCAACACTAGGCCACTGTGTTTTGAAAGCAGCATTTACTCAGGGTGCTAAGGAACTCCAGGTATCATTGTTTCAAGCTCTTGTGCTACTACTGTTTAATAAAGCAGACACAATCTCATTAGCAGATATTGCAACAGGAACAAATATTGAGGTAAGTTTACTGGAGATTGGAAGTCTTTTAATTTGCTGTCTAATAAAAAAATGCAAATGGAAATTACATACTGTATTGTGAATGTAACAATTGCTGTACAATTTCTCCCACTTATTCTTACATTCACAATGGAATTTTACTTTAAATTGACTGGAATATAATGTCATGTGAAAAAATGCTGCCTATCACTAAAATTGGTACTAGAAATTCTGTCAAGGGTGCTCTGAAGTCAACAGTTATGTCTGTCACATTCCTTGGATTCAGCGAGAGCTCGTTAGAATTATATTTTTATTAATCTTGCAAAGACTACATGCTTGCCTCAAGGCTGCAAGATTGGCAGTTTGTAATCTGCACAGTTCTTCCTTTCTTGGAATGAGCTTTTAGACTAACATTTTATACATCAAATTTTATTATTCCTTTCAATAATATAGTTTTATAAATAAGACTACATATTAAGTGAAGGTTGTGCTTGTATTTGCTAACCACTTTAATTCACAGCATGTCTTCATGATGTTCCATTTCTTTGGCGTAAGCCATTGAAATGTTATAAGACATTTAACTGCAATTATTGGTTCCATACTCTTGCATAGTTTACCTCTTCCCGTTCGACTCGCCTTACCGTACTACAATATTATACTTTGTCAAATATTTTTCGTTAGTCACAAATTCCTTTGATGTATCTTAAATTTAATATATTGATTTCAGCCCTCACTATACTATTCTTTACTATATTCAGAATTTCTACTGAACTTAACAAGCCGTGCTAGCTGGCACCCTATCTTTACCTTCTAATGGTCAGGGCTTAAATCATCTTTAGGTCTTCACAGTATTCTTATTTTATGCTCTTTCCATTTGTTTATTTCCAGCACATACTTTTCATTTTCACTAAGTGATGCATTAATTTATTTAAAGGTTGCATGTGGAATATATCTTTAACTTAAACACACGAGTAAAAAATACAGAACATCATGACTCATGAAATCGTAATGACACGATTGCAAACAAACCATACCACGGGCGGGTTTGAACCCGCGGTCAGTCTCAAAACTCCAGACCGTCGTGTTAGCCACTGGAGCAGTGGCTAATGCGACGATCTGGATTTTGAGACTCCCCTGACCGCGGGTTCAAACCCGCCCGTGATATGTTTTTTTTTACAGAACATCATACTAAATTTATGCTGGATCCCCCAAAAAGTGTTCCATGTTTCTTTTTTAACTTCAGGATGGGAATTCGTGACTATTGCAGTCTTTAGACATGGGCAAAAAGATTTCATTAAAACTCAGCGAGTAAAGATGAAAGATGGGGTTTTTTATAACAAACTCATAACCACCCTTTTAATCAGAATTAACAATTAATTGAAGGAATGTAAGAAATATAGTTTGGAGCTCGAACATTGTTAATATAGGATGTAAGCTTGGTGGTAAATGACACGAGAACTGAGAGGAGAGATCACTTTTAAGCAATTGAGGTAGAAATATAAGGGCGAAAAATCGGAGTGTGGAAATTAGGAGAAGGTGTTGGTGTTCCCAAAAAGGTTAGTCAGAAAAAGAGGGGTTTTGAGGGAGACTTGGCATTTAGAGAGAAATGGATCAAAGTTGATTGCATGTAAGTATATAATTCTATAGGATATTTAAGGCGGTGAAGAGCAGTCCCGACAGGTTGGAGGAGGGGTTAAGGACTTTATGTTTGGAAAGGCTTGTCCGAATCATGGGGTTAGATAGGAAGTTATTGCCATACAATTACTGTTTACAACCAACTGAATTTCCTGTCGAGTGTATTGCATTGGTATTTTTTATAAGGATTACAGGGAAAGTATTTTCATTTATTGGACTTGATTCCTGATGTGAATAAACTACTTTACAAATCAGGTTTTGGATAATTGGCAGGTTTTTGGAGGGAATGTTGTGTATTCTTAATTGTTTTTGAGTTGTGATTCTGAGCTTAAAACAGTGATTTTTGGATGAAAGGAATTATGTGAGTATTTTTTTTGGGGATTTTATTTTTTTTATGTTTTTTGTTCACACCTATGCTTAGAGAAAAGGCCGATATTTTTTTTTGTAAAATAAAAAAAAAACATTATTTGATATCAGACTTCAAAATAAATTGACAAGCATCCAGTGCCGGTCCTGGGCCTGATTCAAGGAATTCTGCAATTATAGAGAGATTTGAAATACCACTAACACAGACTTTCAGTGCATAGTGTAAGGGTTTATATTCATTAGTACTATTTTCATGGAAAGTGCTAAATGTTTAGGGGTGTACAGTGCTTGGGGAATAGGCAACAATCAGATTCAATCCAAAGAAACAGAGGCTAGCCTCAATTCCTTGGTTCAAAGAATTTTACCAGTGTCAAAGAACCCTTTTAATTCATTTAACCCTTTTAGGGTCCGTGCCGTAGATCTACGGCTTTACGTTCAGGGTCCAAACTGTAGATCTACACCATGAGCTCAGCTCACTCTGATAAACTGTGAGTGTTAAATTTGGGCCTAGATATGAGAGAATACATCTATGTGGTATGTGTGCACCACATAAAACAAATCCTGCAGCACAGTGTATAATGAGAAAAAAAACTGAGACCGTGATTTTCGATTAAAACCGACTTTGCAGTGTTTTTCGTATGTTTTTTATAGTTGTATTTGTGATTCCTTGGTCTCATTTGATAGAATGGAAGACATATTATAGAAATAGAGATGATTTTGATTGGTTTTAGCACTGGAAATGGCTTAAAACTGAGCTCAAAGTAGCAGAAATGTTAAATTTTTGCCGATGTTCAAGAGTAAACAAACGACCTCACACGTCTAATACACGCCAGCTGGTGGGTCTAATATACATTCACAAATGTGGTGATGATATTTATACAATTATAACAATACTGCATAACAGTAAATCTTCATTTTTTGGTTTGAATAAAAATTCATTATGTGAATAAAAAATCAAAATGGAATTCATTTGTAAAGCCTCAAAACATAAGTAATGAACAGAGAAAATGTTAGTTTAGTTCCTGGAATACCTACATTGTTTATTCTGGACCCTATTTTGAAATTGGAATATTTTGAGCTGTTAAATTGGCCAAATTACCAATTTCCGATCACTTTATTTTGTAGTTGAAACAGTTGACTTGGAATTTTCTTGTGCCCAATTGATAGAATAGAAGTAATACTAGTGAAATAGCTAAGAATTTGGTCGACTGAAATAATGTAATTGGCTTAAAATGGGAGTCAAAGTCGGCAAAATTGCCGATTTGTAAATGTCACTGAGACATCAAAATTCGTGAGAGCATAATTTCGTCGATTTTCTATCAAATTTCGTACTTTTTGTTTTATTACCTTCAGAAAAAGATTCTCTACCATTTCATAAGAAAAAATAACAAAATTTTTTTTTTTTTAATTCTTGGACCCTAGTGTGCATTTTGAAATTTGGCCTCTGGACCCCTGAAAGGGTTAAGATACCAGAGGCCCTAATTCCTCTGGGAGGGCATTTGGCTGATTGTGGCATCTCATTATTGGTTATATTTCATGAGTTTAACTACTGTATTTAAAGTGAAGTTGAATACATGGAGAGGTGAAAAGAAGAGTTCGTTTATAAATGAAAATCTGTAGGTAGAATTGTCATTTTAATTTATAATGTGGTAGTTTGTGGAATTCATTCCATCCACATAATTTACATTGTCTTTAAAAATAGACATTGTCAATGCATTCTACCGATATTTGTACCCAAGACTCATTACTTACTTGTTTTAACCTTGGACAACTGATAATTTATATATGTTAATGGTACCAGTATCCTAAGTGATATGTTAACTTCATGAAAGTTACATGCTCACACTCCAACAGCAGATTCCTTAAAAACTTGTTTCCATTCACTCCTGTCAAATGGCTGCTGGATACTCAAGCCCTTAAAACTCAAAGCCTCTTGTACCTCCTTCCTCCAGCCATTCCTAGGATGGCCCTCTTTCCTTTTACCTTCCACCCCAGGTTTATACACCCTCTTTGTCAACCTATTCCCGTTCATCCTTTCTGCATGCCCAAACTACCTCAGCAACCACTCTTCAGCTCTGGATCATACTCTTGGTCACCCCATGTTGCCTTTTAATTTCTATGCATTTGACTTCTCTGCATGATATTCAATTTGCTCTCTTGTATGACATTTACACTTCCTCTAATCTTTTCAGAAGTCTGCTGACATCTTAATCAGGTTACCCTCCTATTGTAACATCCCTGCCCCTCCTTCACAGTGCAGGCACTGCCCTTCCCATTAAGATAATGGACTAGAATTCTGTACCCCCATAAACCGTGCATGTTGTAAAAGGTGGCTAAAATGCCCCAAGCAAAGTACTTGTAACCCCTTCTTCTGTATTCAGTTTATAAAAAGTCAGAGGAAAATTGATATGTATTTTCACTAAATTTGATATATAGGAACAGAAGTTACAGAAGTTTTTCACATTTTTTCTTTCACCATATATTCATTGTTGTAGTGACATCTAAACTGTTATATCTGGGTCCCTCTGTAAAGACAGTGATATTGTGTGAATGTACGGTGAAAGTGTTTCTTTTTTGGGTCACCCTGCCTCGGTGGGAGATGCCCGTTGTGTTAAAAAAAAAAAATTGAAAGTGTCATACAAAATCAAGGTTTTTAAGAATGAAAAAATTCAGTTGATTTATGATTGGAATGTACATATTGCAGGTACACCTGCATGGGAATAATTTAAATGCTAGTTTATATATACTTCTGCAAATGGGGTAAAATATTAGCAGTAAATTATGACTTCTTTACCCCTTCTTCCTTGGAATGAATCTGATTGCCTTTCATTCTCCAAGTGCTGTATGATACCTTTGGATTTAGCACCCCCCAACCCCCCTTTCCCTCCACCCCCATGAATGTTATAATTTACCTACAGATACATATCCTTTTGAAGCAGTGTGTAAAGTGGTTCAGTTTTTAAATTAATAAGCCTATATGTTTTAATTTTTTTTTTTCAGCCTGCTGACCTGAAAAAGAGGATAGAATCTCTCATTGATCGTGACTACATGGAGCGAGATAAGGACAACCCTAATACTTACAACTATGTGGCATAATTATCATCATATTGTTTACTCCTGGTATCCTTGTGATATTTCTATTACACTATAACTTTAATTTTGCCTCTGACATTCTAGTTGTTGGTGATAGGAGATGGGAGCCATGGATTGTGATATATACTGTGCATCACAGAACCTAAAACTTTATAGACTGTTTAGCTGACATGTTCCCAAGCGCCAAGAGACAGTTAAATTAATTGCAGTAGTTCGTTGCCATAGAAAAAAGTGTTTACCAAATTCTATCATAACTGAATGGGAGGCATACACTCACTGGTGAAGTGTAGTCTTAAAAGCTTCCCACTGCCCAACTGTGTACAAGATATCAGAGATGGTGTGAAGTGACTTACTAAGGAAAAACAAAGTTAGAAAAGAAATCAAGAAGAAATAGGCCCACTATGAGTTCTCAGTTTGTTTTTTGTAAAGACTAGAAAATGCAATGCAAATTAACGTATTTTCTTTGAGATTGTTGGATAGAGCTAAATTAGATGTAAATCTTGTGTTTAATTTCAAGTTTTTCATAATTAAGCATAAAATTCTCTAATTTGCTCATATTTCTTTGCTCATTTTGGTTATATCCATTTAGATCATTTAATCCTGGAAAATACGAATTTTGGTTATAGTATCATGAAGCTGAACTAATTATTCAGGTATAACTAATGAGACAGGATACATAAATATTATGCTTTACAGTTATGTATAAATCTTATAAAAGCACCAGTGGTGTATCTAAATTACTGGATTTTTTTTTTGTAGCATCTAATTTAATAAAGTATTGTACATGACATGTATGCAGATGAAATTAAATCAGGTATTATCTATTTACCTTAATTGTGTGTGCTTAACCATGGCTGCATTATGGTAATATAGATTATTCAAACTTTTTCTGGAATATAATATTCATAAAATTGCTATTAGACTATCATGTCCATTTTTAAGATTGGGCTCAGACACTTTTTTGGGGGGATTCTGAAAGTAATTTTTAAACTCTGAATTACAATTCTTGGTAATATGTTGGGGCATTTTGCTAGAAAGAGTGGCAATAATCTTTCTTGTGTTTTTGTAGACTCTAATTTCTGTGGTCTGGCAGCAAATCATAGTGCTCAACCACTTTGCTAAACTGAAGCAGCCTTATAGTGGTTGTAGCCATCATCCTCATCTTGCACAGATCCACAGTCATTGGCAATGCTTAAGCCATCATTAACCAGTCAATAATATAACAAGATTCTTTTCATTTCCTCCTTGGATGTCTGAACAGAGGGACCTGTTAAGGCCGTTGAACATTTGAATTGTGACAGCAAGCTAAATAATGACAGTAAAAATGGATTTCAAATAGTAAACAAGAGTTTTATTGGATTTAGTTTTTCATTAAAAACAGACAAAAGAAGCTGCATGTTATTTTTTTACTTTAAACAAGATTCTTGCAATATGGTGATAAACATAGGGGGCATTTGTATTAGTATATGGTATACATAAATAATATTCTTGTATCTCTTCATTTTGTCTCTTATGGTATGGAATTGGCCACATTTATGAATTGGAATTTGATAAATATTTTCAAATGCAAGTCAATAAAATTCAAGTAAAATAGTATACTGTACAGTATTAAGTATTTAAACACTCTTAGCATTTTTTCCCAAGTGCTGTTGTGATGGTGGGCAATATTTAACATGGAATGCATATTTTTTTAAAAAATGTATCAAAAATTTACATTACAGGTCTTCCTCAGTTAGTGATGGATGCATTCCTGGCCCATGGCACATAAAGAGAAAATACTACACATGTATATGTGAAACACATTATAGTATCCAAGACTTTTCAAATTCGACATTTCATGATTTACATTTGCCAATAAAACTGAGCTTACCTCAAATGCACCAAATGGTTATACACACCAAAAAAATAATTAGTAAAAGATAGACTGAGGAAAAAAAAATAAAAAAGGAAAAGATTAAAAAAATATTAATTTAAAATTGGGAAAAAAAATCCTACATTTCTTTACTGATTAAAAAAAAAAAATAGTATCATACCAGATATGCACCAATGAGCCACAACAAAAATGCAATTGGTCAAAAAAAAAAAAAATATTGAAATTTTTTTATCTAAAATTCATTCATAAATCTCCTCTTTTCATCTTCCTTTCATTACCAACCATCCAGCTTGTCTTTTATCTGGCTAGAAGTGCACATATGAGCCTGTGAATGCATATCTCCTTATTGTTTCCTCCCTTCTACCCCTAGTCCAAACTTTGTGTCAGCTTATTACATCTTTGTCTGATTGGCTGTCCATTTCCTTGTGCTTGCCTCAAAACACTTAAATATCAGCTGTAGGATTTCGTTCAAAATATGTTCATTGGATTTCACATGCTCGAATCTGTTATCCTAGTATTAAATCTATATCATGAATTTCAGTATAACCCAGATTAGAGTGACAGTTGAAGAGATACAGTATTGTTAAAAATTCAAGTGGTGCTGGGCTCTGGTGATTGCATAAGAGTGAATTTATACCTCATGTAGTAAATTACTGGTAGAAATGGGGTTGCTGCATATTAACAAATTCACTAATAGCTACAATACATGAAGCGAGGGGAAACCTGTTTTTTTTGGTTGAGTAGAAGAGGCTTTTTTTTTTTTTTTTTTTTTTTTTTTTTTTTTTTTTTTTTGTGTGTGTGTGTGTGTGTGTGTGTGTGTGTATGTATGTGTTGCATCGTGTATGTGTGTGCATGTTTGATTATATTTGCTGTGTGTATACTTACATATAATATATATTTATATTTTATTTAAAAACTGCTAATAACTTTGCAATTTTCAGATGCTAATAAGATCAATTATAATAATTTGGACATACTAAAGGAGCAGTTGAATGTGGTTGCATGCTGCATTCACACTTTGGATTAAAATTAAGTCTTCCTATTGTTATAGTTGGCTTGATTCTCTTTCTCAAACTGTAAATTGCTGTTATCAACATTGAGAGCACTGAATTGTCATACCATTGAAAGATTTTCAGTAACAGCCAAAATAACGTCTGGGCAAGTTGAATTAAAATTATGAGTTAATATCTTCATTAGCATTCCACCCCTATTATTGTAGCTATAAAACCCATTACGAAATGATGCTTAGTGGGATTTCACTATTGGTGAAGTCAGATCATTTTATGAAGGCTCTATAAAAAAAAGTGTAAAAACAGATACTGCATCCTGAGAGTGCATCCTACCCCTTTTCACTATCAAAGCCAATAAGTGAATTTATAATACTCTCACTTTTGCAAATACCATACTAATCATTTTCCTACTTATACAAATTAGGCTATATATATAGTATTTAAATCATTATTTGAATGACTGCACTTCAAAATTAGGCTTGCATATACATATAAAGTACGAAGAATTAATTACCACTTCACTAATGGATAGAAAAAACAGAGAGGTATATAGTAAATAGAAGAAAGTAGAAAAATACAATTGGAATACACGGGTAAGAGGAAATAAGGAACATTAAGCATGTAACAGAGTGAGCCTTTTTCTTAGAAAATGCTTGGCCCTGTTTTTCATGTGAAATGTTAAACCTGTGTTGGTCATTTAGTGCAATGGGTGATGGGGATTTGATCCTCCGTCCACTAAGCACAAGTAAGACACACTACCTAAGTTGTTTAGTTAATCTCAAGAATGAGAGAAATAAGAAATTCCTGAGCTGAGAGAATGTGGCACACCCCCCATGTTGTGCTACAAAGGGATTAAGGAAGAAAGATTCCTCATTTTTGGTAAAGGATTTTTCCCTGATAGTGCCTAAGTAAATGGAGCAAGATCATATGTATTTTCTAGTAAAGACTAGCAGATAATTACTAGGGACCCCCTTAAAAACATTTTGTCACTTAGAGATTCCATACTGCATTGATAATTTGCTTAATTTAAAATCAATATACTGTATATAATGGGAAAATACGTACTCATTACTTTATTAGTGCTTATTTGACCTTGCAAGAGAACACTGTGCATTTCTTTCATACCAGCAACTTAACCTTGAATGAAAACTGCTACAGTCATATGGAGCAAGTAAATATCCCAGTTTTGCAGTATGCAAAGTAATTATTATAGTCGGTTCTCTGAACCATTCATCTACAAATTATTATAGTAACTACATACTTTAACACGTAATTTCCTAATGCAGAAAACTAATGCCAAAACTATTAAAACATTAAAGGTGTGCCACAAATTAAAGATACTGTATTTATTATAGAACTGAGATACCATTAATGCTGTTACATCATACCTTAATGCAGAAGTTCCTCTTGAGATATCAGTTATCAACTATTTACATGCTAGGAAATTACTTTCATGGGGATTGTGTAAGCCTAGCCACTACTTTCTAAGCTATGTCTATGACATGTACATCCTCATCATGCAAATGCCTCACACTTTCATACAAAAATTTAGAAAACGACTCAGGGCAAACTTGGCATTTTTAAAACTTTATTGCTCATTACAAGGTTTTGTATATACTATACTATACTCAAAATTATTATAAATAGAGAAGTATGTTTTAAGATGTCAAAGAAGGAAATTGCTGGAAATTAGGTAAAAAATTATTTGATATTCATGCTTACTGGCTGCATACTGTTTGTAGCTTTACATTGCAGTCATAACTTGCCTTCTTCATAATATCAATGCTGGCTATTGAAATCCAACTAAATATTCACTTTTTTTTTTTATCACCAGAAGTATGTTCTTTTAAGATTAACCTTGCTTTTATGGGCTTACGTGCACTTGTTAGCTTGTTACTGGAGTTGTTACAGTAGTGAATGGCATGCCTAGCTTGATTTTAAATTTTTCAAGGATGCCATATTTTCTCCTACTGAAGTCATTCAAAATTCATGAGCTCTACCTTGGATTGGTGATGGTATTCATTGGTATTCACTAATTGCAATACAAGCAAACTTAAAGTTGTTTCAGTCAAATAATTGCAAAGATAGCTTTCAAAATGTTTTAGTTGTAATGCATAGGCAACTTGTGTTAAGTACAATATATGAAACTGCTTTTAACATATCAGTCCAGAAAAGTAAGTGAAAGTTTTTATGAACCATTGGTTTGTGATTTATGCAAAAATAGGTTGAATTTGGTTGACATGACAACCAAATAAAAAGAAATTGCTCAGACAAAGAGGATGGTATCCCAGGCAAGAAAGGTTTCTTTAATATAAATCCTTGACACAATCCAATTTCCTTATGCTGTGACAGATAACATTCTATCATGTACCTAGCTGAATCCAGAATTAAACCCTAGTCTCATAAAATTTATATATCTATTTTTTTTTTATCCTTCAAGTGAAGATTATACAAAATAAACAATTATAAATTTTGTAATTTTTTGCATCTAGGTCTCTTAAGGCTGGTAAATAATTAGCCTTTCATTGTAAAATACACACTTTTTTTTATAATGCACTGAAGAAACACTGTAGTCAATTTAGCATGTGTGTGATTTTTTCTAAATCTATTCCATTTTGATTACTGGTACATTATCTACAAGTCAATCCACTAAAGGCAAGTCCTATCAGAACTATCTAAGTTAATTACTTGCCATAGTAATGTATGATGGTTCCCTCACATAATCGGATGAAGAAGCTAATCAATTTCAAGAATAGCAAAAAAAAAAAAAAAATTAATACAGTACTCGGTTGTTTCTTCTCATCAAATTTTATGCAGATTCTCAGTAAATTTTCCATAATTATTAGTTATCTGGCAAATATCAGATCTTGACATTATCCTTTTCTACCTTCTGCTATCTTTCATATGTTGCCTATCTGTAAACTTGATTACAGGTTGAACAATATGAATGTTAAATTTAATTATACACCACTTGATTATAAATACAGTGGACCCCCGGTTAACGATATTTTTTCACTCCAGAAGTATGTTCAGGTGCCAGTACTGACCGAATTTGTTCCCATAAGGAATATTGTGAAGTAGATTAGTCCATTTCAGACCCCCAAACATACACGTACAAACGCACTTACATAAATACACTTACATAATTGGTCGCATTCGGAGGTAATCGTTATGCGGGGGTCCACTGTACAGTTATAACATAGTAATTACAGCATATTGTTGGTATGTTTCACTTTTCATATACAGTAAATGCACAACAAACTGGTGCCATAGTTTCTACTATTATTTTTTTTAGTATACCATTTTAATATTTTTTCTTTTTTTTTCCAGTATCATTCCTATTATTTCTTGTGCAAGTTAAAACTGTTAGGTCATTGACTTTTTTATTATTAATTTATTATTATTATTATTATTATTATTATTATTATTGTTGTGTTGTTGTTGTTGTTATTAACCCATAAACGGTCCAAACGTTTATATACATTTTTTCAACATTTGAAAGTATGTAAAAAAAAGTAGATCTTTTTGTTTTTTTACATTTGAAAATGTGTAAAAAAAACTTTGATCTACTTTTTTTTTTTTGTTATTGAAAATATGTAAAAAAAACGTAGATCTACTTTTGTAGCATTACACATGTGAACGTAGATCTGCTTGGACCGTTTACGGGTTAACATATAGATTGTTTCCCACCAAAGCAAGGTTACTCTAAGAAGGAAACACTTTTACTATCACCTCTGTCCCTATCTGTCTTTCCAGAAGTGCATGAATATTACAATTTAAATAATTTTTTGAATTGCAGAATAGTACTTGCCAAACCTTCAGAGTGAAAGTGCTGTATAGTATTTTTCACCTCCTTATATCAAGCCAGGCTAATTAGTTTTCCTGAATCCTTTTATAGATATAACCCTGCTCATTCTGACAAGACCAACACCTCTCAAGGGAGGTGGCCTTAATGCTGGTGAGGGGACTCTCAATCCATGGAAATTGACCTGTCCTCTCTTTAAATCGAATATGATTGCCTTATTCCCTACATGCTATATGATCTCTTAAGAGTTTAGTGCCTCCCCCTAATTATAATAATGATGCTTCAATTATTATTATTATTATCACACTGGCCGATTCCCACCAAGGCAGGGTGGCCCGAAAAAGAAAAACTTTCACCATCATTCACTCCATCACTGTCTTGCCAGAAGGGTGCTTTACACTACAGTTTTTAAATTGCAACATTAACACCCCTCCTTCAGAGTGCAGGCACTGTACTTCCCATCTCCAGGACTCAAGTCCGGCCTGCCGGTTTCCCTGAACCCCTTCATAAATGTTACTTTGCTCACACTCCAACAGCACGTCAAGTATTAAAAACCATTTATCTCCATTCACTCCTATCAAACATGCTCACGCATGCCTGCTGGAAGTCCAAGCCCCTCGCACACAAAACCTCCTTTACCCCCTCCCTCCAAACTTTCCTAGGCCGATCCCTACCCCGCCTTCCTTCCACTACAGACTGATACACTCTTGAAGTTATTCTGTTTCGCTCCATTCTCTCCACATGTCCGAACCACATCAACAACTCTTCCTCAGCCCTCTGGACAACAGTTTTGGTAATCCCGCACCTCCTCCTAACTTCCAAACTACGAATTCTCTGCATTATATTCACACCACACATTGCTCTCAGACATGACATCTCCACTGCCTCCAGCCTTCTCCTCACTGCAACATTCATCACCCATGCTTCACACCCATATAAGAGCGTTGGTAAAACTATACTCTCATACATTCCCCTCTTTGCCTCCAAGGACAAAGTTCTTTGTCTCCACAGACTCCTAAGTGCACCACTCACCCTTTTCCCCTCATCAATTCTATGATTCACCTCATCTTTCATAGACCCATCCGCTGACATGTCCACTCCCAAATATCTGAATACATTCACCTCCTCCACACTCTCTCCCTCCAATCTGATATCCAATCTTTCATCACCTAATCTTTTTGTTATCCTCATAACCTTACTCTTTCCTGTATTCACTTTCAATTTTCTTCTTTTGCACACCCTACCAAATTCATCCACCAATCTCTGCAACTTCTCTTCAGAATCTCCCAAGAGCACAGTGTCATCAGCAAAGAGCAACTGTGACAACTCCCACTTTATGTGTGATTCTTTATCTTTTAACTCCACGCCTCTTGCCAAGACCCTCGCATTTACTTCTCTTACAACCCCATCTATAAATATATTAAACAACCACGGTGACATCACACATCCTTTTACTGGGAAATAATTTCCCTCTTTTCTACATGCTCTAACTTGAGCCTCACTATCCTCGTAAAAAAACTTCACTGCTTTCAGTAACCTACCTCCTACACCATACACCTGCAACATCTGCCACATTGCCCCCCTATCCACCCTGTCATACACCTTTTCCAAATCCATAAATGCCACAAAAACCTCTTTAGCCTTATCTAAATACTGTTCACTTATATGTTTCACTGTAAACACCTGGTCCACACACCCCCTACCTTTCCTAAAGCCTCCTTGTTCATCTGCTATCCTATTCTCCGTCTTACTCTTAATTCTTTCAATAATAACTCTACCATACACTTTGCCAGGTATACTCAACAGACTTATCCCCCTATAATTTTTGCACTCTCTTTTATCCCCTTTGCCTTTATACAAAGGAACTATGCATGCTCTCTGCCAATCCCTAGTACCTTACCCTTTTCCATACATTTATTAAATAATTGCACAAACCACTCCAAAATTATATCCCACCTGCTTTTAACATTTACTATCTTTATCCCATCAATCCCGGCTGCCTTACCCCCTTTCATTTTACCTACTGCCTCACGAACTTCCCCCACACTCACAACTGGCTCTTCCTCACTCCTACAAGATGTTGTTCCTCCTTGCCCTATACAAAAATCACAGCTTCCCTATCTTCATCAACATTTAACAATTCCTCAAAATATTCCCTCCATCTTCCCAATACCTCTAACTCTCCATTTAATAACTCTCCTCTCCTATTTTTAACTGACAAATCCATTTGTTCTCTAGGCTTTCTCAACTTGTTAATCTCACTCTAAAACTTTTTCTTATTTTCAACAAAATTTGTTGATAACATCTCACCCACTCTCTCATTTGCTCTCTTTTTACATTGCTTCACCACTCTCTTAACCTCTCTCTTTTTCTCCATATACTCTTCCCTCCTTGCATCACTTCTACTTTGTAAAAACTTCTCATATGCTAACTTTTTCTTCTTTTACTACTCTCTTCACATCATCATTCCACCAATCGCTCCTCTTCCCTCCCGCACCCACTTTCCTGTAACCACAAACTTCTGCTGAACACTCTAACACTACATTTTTAAACCTACCCCATACCTCTTCGGCCCCATTGCCTATGCTCTCATTAGCCCATCTATCCTCCAATAGCTGTTTATATCTTACCCTAACTGCCTCCTCTTTTAGTTTATAAACCTTCACCTCTCTCTTCCTGATGCTTCTATTCTCCTTGTATCCCATCTACCTTTTACTCTCAGTGTAGCTACAACTAGAAAGTGATCTGATATATCTGTGGCCCCTCTATAAACATGTACATCCTGAAGTCTACTCAACAGTCTTTTATCTACCAATACATAATCCAACAAACTACTGTCATTTCGCCCTACATCATATCTTGTGATACTTATTTATCCTCTTTTTCTTAAAATATGTATTACCTATAACTAAACCCCTTTCTATACAAAGTTCAATCAAAGGGCTCCCATTATCATTTACACCTGGCACCCCAAACTTACCTACCACACCCTCTCTAAAAGTTTCTCCTACTTTAGCATTCAGGTCCCCTACCACAATTACTCTCTCACTTGGTTCAAAGGCTCCTATACATTCACTTAACATCTCCCAAAATCTCTCTCTCTCCTCTGCATTCCTCTCTTCTCCAGGTGCATACACGCTTATTATGACCCACTTCTCGCATCCAACCTTTACTTTAATCCACATAATTCTTGAATTTACACATTCATATTCTCTTTTCTCCTTCCATAACTGATCATTCAACATTACTGCTACCCCCTTTCCCTTTTGGGCTAACTCTCTCAGATACTCCAGATTTAATCCCATTTATTTCCCCCCACCGAAACTCTCCTACCCCCTTCAGCTTTGTTTCGCTTAGGGCCAGGACATCTAACTTCTTTTCATTCATAACATCAGCAATCATCTGTTTCTTGCCATCCGCACTACATCCACGCACATTTAAGCATCCCAGTTTTATAAAGTTTTTCTTCTCTTTTTTAGTAAATGTCTACAGGAGAAGGGGTTACTAGCCCATTGCTCCCGGCATTTTAGTCACCTCATACGACACGCATGGCTTACGGAATAAAGATTCTTTTCCACTTCCCCATGGACAATAGAAGAAATAAAGAGGAACACACAAAATCTCAAACACCACTAGTATGGTCTAATACATTCACAAGCCTTTCCCTTAAGACTACCTTCACATTCTCCTTCCTTCTACCCCAGATTTACACACCCTCTTGATCAACCTATTTTGCTTCATCCTTTCTAAATGACTAAACTGTCTCAGCAACTCCTGTACATTTCCCTGAATTATACCTTTCATACCACCCTATCATTTAAATTTCTTTCATTCCTTACTCTCTGTATAGTCAAAACACCGTAATCTCTTTTGCATCCATTTATTCAATGGACCTCAATTTAACAGACCTTCGGCAATACAAAACAAAATCCTCTGCCTGAAATGTACAGGCATGTTAGTGGCTTTCTTTGTACTTAACAGCAATTTCTAAAAATGTAAATCACACATTGTAACCTTCGCAAAAAAATAAATACAGTGGACCCCCGGTTAACGATATTTTTTCATTCGAGAAGTATGTTCAGGTGCCAGCACTGACCGAATTTGCTCACATAAGGAATATTGTGAAGATTAGTCCATTTCAGACCCACAAACATACACATACAAACGCACTTACATAAATACACTTACATAATTGGTCGCATTGGGAGGTGATCGTTAAGCGGGGGTCCACTGTAATTTGAATTAGAAATAATTCAGAAACAATGAATGTATTTCATTAGTTACAGAATTGTTTATTATTGTTATGATCAATGCTTAAAGCTCATCTCTATCAACCGCAATCCCCATAACCAGCCACTTGCTCCCACCCTATTAGTCTATCAAATTGAAGGTTTCCTGAACGCTTGTTTTTACAGATGCCTCAACACTCGACCTGCCTATTTTCCCTCATCTAGCATTTGACGTACATGTGTACCTTATCTTTCATAGACCCATCTCCTCCTAGATATTTAAATATATTCACTCTCTCCATAATCCTCTCTAATCTGACATTTAATTTTTCATTGCCTATATGTTATCCTGAGATTTCTTGGCATTTTGGTCACTTTTTATCACACGCTTGACTTACAAAAGAACTGAATTATAACCCTTTTTTCACAAGGAATTGCAGATACTATCGGATAAAAAATATTAAGGAATGCAGATAAAAGTAAACATCATATGTAAACGAGATGTAAGTAGAATTATTATTATTATTGTTATTATTATTATTATTATTATTATTATTATTATTATTATTATAAAATCAGATGTAAAACTAGTCATGTTCTTATCATTATTAGCAGCCTTAGCTTTGTTTATTACAAATGCAGCATATATGAAATAGCAACTCTGATAAAATTGTTTGGCAACTTGATGTAATACTATATTTGAGTAACCAATTTCATCTGAAATCTCAGACATGCAAATTGTTCACTCAATTTTGTGCTTTCTTGTATTCCCATATGGGCAACTAGGCAGTAATATTTTTATTTGCCTATCTTAGAAGTGACTTTCTATAACATAAAAATAAAATGTTCAGAAATAATCAAAATTTCTCTGGCAGGAAACTAAGTTTAAGTCATAGAATAAACAATACCAATAAGAGAAAATATGGTGCAATAAGAGAAACTGCGATTGCAAAATAAGAGATTATGCACCCAGAACAGCAATGTGAGTTTAGCCAAGACTGAGCACCATTCAGTGAGTGGAATATAATAATACTATGCTTTATGCAACCATGTTATCCTTTTAGGGTTTAACTTTAAAAGCATGAATTTTCAGGAGTTTGTATGTGAAAATTATAAATGTATTGCTATTTCTCAAAAAATTGGCCTTAACTCTAAAAAAAAAAAAAACTACAGATATCTGCCATAGCCTTGCTTCATGTATTAAATGAGCATTCTAAGTGTTAGATGTAGATGAAGAAAGTTACAATGTGTGATATATGAGACATTGTCTCAAAGGAGTGCTTGAAAGGGAAAGGTTGCATTGAAAATCATTTGATAAATTATTCCTTGGATTTAAGTATATGCCCTCCCTCCCCTCCATTAGCCATTTTATTTTTTTTATTATCACACCGGCCGATTCCCACCAAGGCAGGGTGGCCCGAAAAAGAAAAACTTTCACCATCATTCACTCCATCACTGTCTTGCCAGAAGGGTGCTTTACACTACAGTTTTTAAACTGCAACATTAACACCCCTCCTTCAGAGTGCAGGCACTGTACTTCCCATCTCCAGGACTCAAGTCCGGCCTGCCGGTTTCCCTGAATCCCTTCATAAATGTTACTTTGCTCACACTCCAACAGCACGTCAAGTATTAAAAACCATTTGTCTCCATTCACTCCTATCAAACACGCTCACGCATGCCTGCTGGAAGTCCAAGCCCCTCGCACACAAAACCTCCTTTACCCCCTCCCTCCAACCCTTCCTAGGCCGACCCCTACCCCGCCTTCCTTCCACTACAGACTGATACACTCTTGAAGTCATTCTGTTTCGCTCCATTCTCTCTACATGTCCGAACCACCTCAACAACCCTTCCTCAGCCCTCTGGACAACAGTTTTGGTAATCCCGCACCTCCTCCTAACTTCCAAACTACGAATTCTCTGCATTATATTCACACCACACATTGCCCTCAGACATGACATCTCCACTGCCTCCAGCCTTCTCCTCGCTGCAACATTCATCACCCACGCTTCACACCCATATAAGAGCGTTGGTAAAACTATACTCTCATACATTCCCCTCTTTGCCTCCAAGGACAAAGTTCTTTGTCTCCACAGACTCCTAAGTGCACCACTCACTCTTTTTCCCTCATCAATTCTATGATTCACCTCATCTTTCATAGACCCATCCGCTGACACGTCCACTCCCAAATATCTGAATACGTTCACCTCCTCCATACTCTCTCCCTCCAATCTGATATTCAATCTTTCATCACCTAATCTTTTTGTTATCCTCATAACCTTACTCTTTCCTGTATTCACCTTTAATTTTCTTCTTTTGCACACCCTACCAAATTCATCCACCAATCTCTGCAACTTCTCTTCAGAATCTCCCAAGAGCACAGTGTCATCAGCAAAGAGCAGCTGTGACAACTCCCACTTTGTGTGTGATTCTTTATCTTTTAACTCCACGCCTCTTGCCAAGACCCTGCATTTACTTCTCTTACAACCCATCTATAAATATATTAAACAACCACGGTGACATCACAATCCTTGTCTAAGGCCTACTTTACTGGAAAAAAAATTTCCCTCTTTCCTACATACTCTAACTTGAGCCTCACTATCCTCATAAAAACTCTTCACTGCTTTCAGTAAACCTACCTCCTACACCATACACTTGCAACATCTGCCACATTGCCCCCCTATCCACCCTGTCATACGCCTTTTCCAAATCCATAAATGCCACAAAGACCTCTTTAGCCTTATCTAAATACTGTTCACTTATATGTTTCACTGTAAACACCTGGTCCACACACCCCCTACCTTTCCTAAAGCCTCCTTGTTCATCTGCTATCCTATTCTACTATCCTATTATACTAATGAAATAAGGACTATATACCATTGCATGGCTACCCTGATCAATATGGCACTATAAGGCCAAAACAAAAGCTAACTATGTTTTACTAATACATCCATCAAGCAGGACTGTTTGACATGCATAGGACTGCGAAGCCTGGTGGCTATTGCTTGCAAACTTCAGAGTGATATGGTGGACCATTTTCCAGTGGGGCAAACCTGCATTCCTTGCAATAAAGGGGAAAGAGATTGGGCTGTGGAAATGGAAAATGTATTAAAAAATAATGATACACACAGCCTTCATATGGGAAGTACAGTGCCTGCACTCTGAAGGAGGGGTGAAGATATCTGCAGTTTGGAGGGGCATCTGAAATGTAGTTTCAGCACACCTCTGTGAATGACTGTGAAATTGCTTCATTTTGGGTCACCTTACCTTGGTGGGAGATGGCCATTGTGTTCAAAAAATCAACCATTTTGAAAATGGTTTGTCTGTACAGTTCTTGAAGGCAAGTACAAAAACTAATCTTGTGGAACTCCCAGTAAAATCGAAATTAATGATGAGCAAGTCATGTGTGCAACACCTGCATATTTTTTTTTCTGCCTACACAGAAGGCCTTATCACAGTTTAATACATAAGCATGAGGACAAACCCCTTTCTATTCAAGCCAGCAGGAGGAATGGAGAGGTGCAGCAGTTGAAGACATCATTATATGTAGGTGGGGGCCCACTAGTGGAAGCAAGTTAGATTCAGATGGGTCAGAGATTTTACTGTAATGGAGCTGTAGAAAATATTCCCTATACCAAAATAACATGGTGCTACTGCCAAACAAGTATCATTAGGTTAATGGTATAATACTAACAGGTTAATGAATAAAAATGTGCAGTAATTGCATGTATACTGTATGCCAAGAGCTTGCCTGCCTACTTTCATTAGTGGTCCCTACCTTCGTGTGATGTCTTCAACATCTGCTGCTCTCCACTTCCACGTGTTCCAGTGTAAAAAGCTTCATCATCATGTCCCTTAGATTGATAAAGCCTGCTGTGCAGGTAAAACATTTCAATTAACTATTATACATTCATGGAGAAGCACTAAACCCTTAAGGGTCATATAATCATGTTGATAGAGACCTGTGTTGCATGTCTTAATCATCAACTTGTCAGAATTATACCATTGATCTACTGATACTTGTCTGGTGCAGCAATACCATGAAGTTAAAACTTTAGTCTGTTTTTTCCCTATCATAATACATAGTATTTTAATGCCATTTTGACTTCTAACATAAATCTCCTTATTCATTCATAAATAGCAGAATTTTCTGAAAATTAAATTTTACCTTAATATTTAAAGTTCTGATAGTTATACAGGGCTTAAAATTTTAAATGAGATTATAGTACGTACTATGATACTCCAGTTCTGAATATGTTTTATGTAATCAATAATGAGTATTCGTGTTTAAAAATATAGTCTACCTGCATCCAAAAGGCTTTTCAAATAGTATTACAGTAAACAACATACAACCATTATTTTGCAAGCTCTGAATCCCTGCATAAGGTATTAATATTCTTGGAGACAATCTCTCTGTTGTCTGGCATTACTACAGTACAAGATTTTGTTGTGGAAGTGTGGCTGTTTTAAATGCTTGGTGAAAACCACTCATTTGTCTGAGCAAGATGATATACTAATACATATACTGTAGGGAAAATCCCTAAAGTGCAGTTTTATTGTTTTTCCAAAATTTTCAGAGCAAAGTATTTAAGAATGTACATGATCCTTATGTAACAATGAAACCGAATATATAGTATATGCCGATTGGAAAGGAAATCATTAACTTTCCGCAAAGACACGAACAGCACAAACAAAATTTATCATTTACTGTATAAGGACATAGTGTTTACCATATAATTTTGCTGTGGAAAAAATGGGTTATATGTAGCATTATGGAAACTACTGTACAATATTTTTCAACAAGAATACATATGCCATAAAAACAGTTATCTGGTATCCAGTATTGCATTTCTGACTTGAGTTTCTTAGTTATAATATACAGTGTTATACAGAGAGAGTTTAAACTTAGTGTTAGATCACTAATGTTAAAATTAACGGGTAAATATTTAAAAATAAACCATGTGTTATGTAGGAAAATTATCATATCAAGCACCTAAAACTGTTCTCATATTTGTAATGAAATCCTGTTAGTAAATTAGTTTACAATTTGTATTTTTAACAACAATTTTCATTACTAATATGGATTTGTTTAAGATGGTTTGAGATTCAACAGTTCTTTCTTTTTGTCCAGCTTTCTTTTTTTTTTTTAGCTAATGCTAATTGAGTGGTGAGAATTAAAAATAAAACTACTGTATGGTACTGTAGTTATTTTTTTTTATCATCCAATGGAAAGTAATTTAATGATGAAAAATTCACTGTGGTTTTGTACATTGTGTGGCATAATTCCCATGTTCTGTCTAGCAGTTCCTCTGTGAGATATTCTTATCAATAAACTTTGTTGGAAATCAGAGTTTTATTATCAAATTGAATTTGAATTATCGTAAATGATTTATAAAAAAGACAAAATTGTTTACTTGAGCTTGGACTACAAGTCTGTATACAGCTGCAAATGCTTTGTAATAAAATGCTTATGTAAAATCACTACAAAGAGGCATCAGATGCTGGTAAGGATTATTGATCCAAGGAATTGGGGTTACACTTCCCTTAGATCTAGAGCTTCAAGGTGCATCTTCTGTCTCCCCTTCCAACCAGATTGAAATTCCTAAGCCCCTTCTATATACAAATTCTGGAACTGCTCGTGTTGGGATCAACCTGATACCTCTCGTTGACAGGTGTTGAAGATTGAGACACTTATGCAGCATATGGGAATCTTTATTCAGGAAACGTTTCGCCACACAGTGGCTTCATCAGTCCAATACAAAGAGAAAGACGTAAGGAGAGGAGGAGTATGAGGTAATCAGTCCCTCAGCCTGGAGTCGATGTGTTCAGTCCATCAATCTTGTAGAATGGATTTATGGATTGATGGACTGAACACATCGACTCCAGGCTGAGGGACTGATTACCTCATACTCCTCCTCTCCTTACGTCTTCCTCTTTGTATTGGACTGATGAAGCCACTGTGTGGCGAAACGTTTCCTGAATAAAGATTCCCATATGCTGCATAAGTGTCTCAATCTTCAACTTGTCGGTTTTTCTAACCATTCATCACAATTGACAGGTGTTGTATGAGCCCTACAGATTGCATTTTTTTTCCTAAGGGGTTCCTATTTGTAGTATGCATTGTTTAAATCATGGTACAGTATTTTCTCATTCTCATAGTGCAAGAAGCAGCTCACAGATAAACTGGAGGCAGGTTGAGAGCACAAACACTACAGTTTAATAGGTAGAAATTCAGTTATCAGTTCCCCTCCAGGAAGGTTCCTTGACGCTGGTGAGGGGCTCTTGATCTAGGGAATTGGATCTGTGCTCTGGTTCCCTGAATTGAGCCTGAATGCCTTCCATCCCCCCACCCATGTGCTGCATAATCCTACGGGTTGAGCGCTTCCCCATAATAATAATAATAATAATAATAATCAGTTATCAGTTTTACCCTTTCTCTGAGTAAATACTTAGTTTACAAGCAGTGTAAGCTAATCAATAGTTGATTCCTTAAAATGTCTAATATGAGGTGAGTTAGGCCCTGGACATTCGTGCTTTTATATTTTTAGAAATAGTAAGAAAGGTAACGTAAGGAAACCCAACTTAAAATAATACGACTTTACTTTGCTAGTGGTCAAAATGGGAATGGTGCCTCTGCATACATTCAATGCATCTTTGTTCTTGATGCAGCATTCAGTCCAAAATAAAAATATTATATCTGCTATTATTTCTCAAAAAAAATCTGTCAGGTAATGATAGCTTGATTGTAATAAAAAAAAATAATAAAGGCTGAACTCAGACCATCACCTAAACTCAATATTACCCTTAATCTGAACTGTATCCCCCTCATGTCTTGATGCCAGCAATGGGCTCTTGACCAAGAAACTGGATTTGCCCTTCCCATCTTTGAATCGAACCTAAATGCCTTACTTTCGCAGGTGTTATACAAGAACATAATAAAGGAACTCTGTATTAGGCCTATTGGCTCATGCTAGACAAGTTTCTCACCCAACTAGTATACACACTCTTGTACCTATCTGAGTTAAAAAAAAAAAAAGTCTCATTTATGGGTTGAAGTGCAGGAGACTGGAATTATGTTCACCCTTATGGATTTAGTGCTTAAGTTATGATACAATAATAATGGAATTATGTTATATAATCCCATCAAGGTAGGTGCCTTCATGCCGATTCCTCGATCCAAAAAATTGGACTTATCCTCGCTTTCCCGATCAAATCTAAATGCCTCCCATTCCCAAGGTGCTATATGACTCTAATGGGTTTAGCTCTTCTCCCCTCCCCCGTCCCCTAGGTCAAAATAAAACAAAAGTTATACAACACTCCTGGCTGGCAAAGTGACTGTAAGTTTAAGCTTTAAATAATTAAGCTGTATAGCCCTTGTGGCTTAGCGCTTCTTTTTGATTATAATAATAATTTAAATAATTAAATATTACAAGGACCCCAGTGGAAATCAGTCACTTTGATTTTTTGGGGGGTTATCCTAGGTAATTTACACATGTTACTATGCATGTTAATTGTACTCCAGTGTCCCCTTATGGAAGGTTCCTTGACGCTGGTGAGGGGCTCTTATTTAGGAAATTGTATCTGTGCTCAGGTTCCTGAACACCTTCCACATCCCCCTCAAGCGCTGCATAATCCTACGTGTTTAGCGGTCCCCCTTGATTATAATAATAATAATAATGTACTTCAGTGCACCTGTATAGTATAAACCTTGGTAATATATAGCGACACATTGGTTTAAACTTTAAAAAGACACGTGAGCAAACGCTACGGCATATTTATTATAAAACGTTTAAGTCCTGGAACCTTGATCACTTCTGAAATGATCAAGGTCCCAGGACCAAAACGTTTTCTAATAAATATGTCCTAGTGTTTGTTCACGAGTCTTTTTAAACCATGTGTACCTCTACCTAAATAAACTTATTTGTTTCATGGTTGATCATTCTGTTGGGTTGGAAGATTTAGATTAGATTTTGCCACCGAAGTGGATAGTTTATTGTGGAAGATGCGCTGATTTGCCCGAAATTTCTGGAGTATACCTGGAGGGGGGTTTGGGGGCGTTGACCCCCGAAACCCTCTCCAGGCCTCATGGTGAATATCAAAATGGTAAATAAGACATATAGGCAACATTTAGGCATCTTTATTCCGAAACGTTTCGCCTATACAGTAGGCTTCTTCAGTCGAGTACAGAAAATAGGCAGGAGAAGCAGAGATGTGAAGATAATGTAATCAGTCCATCACCCTTGAAGACGAAGATTTGAGGTTGTCAGTCCCTCAGCTTAGAGAAGAATTCTGTTTCGGAATAAAGATGCCTAACTATTGCCTATGTGTCTTACTTACCAACTTGTCGGTATACCATTTTGATATTCACTCTATCAGACACTGCAATACAATGGTATCTTGGTACAGAAAGTACCTTGGACAACTTTCTCAAGAGAGAATCAGTGATTACATTCTTTCTTCTACTCTACACCTCTCCTTCCGACAGTATATAAGTCTCCACAGTATATAAGTCTACATTGTCGCAGACTATAAAACAGAATTCTTCTCTAGGCTGAGGGACTGACAACCTCAAATCTACGTCTTCAAGGGTGATGGACTGATTACATCGTCTTCACATCTCTACTGATCCTGCCTACTTTCTGTACTAGGCCTCATGGTGGATCAGGGTCTGATCAACCAGGCTGTTACTATTGGCCGCACGCAACCCGACATACGAACCACAACCCGGTTGGTCAGGTACTGACTTTAGGTGCCTGTCGCAGTGCCTGCTTGAAGACTGCCAGGGGTCTATTGGTAATCTCCCTTAGGTATGCTGGTAGGCAGTTGAACAGTCTTGGGCCCCTGACACTTATTGTGTTGTCTCTTATCGTGCTAGTGGCGCCCCTGCTTTTTATTGCCGAGTCTCTTGCTTTCATAGGGAGTGATTCTGTGTAAGTGGTCTAATCCTCAGATTTTCCAAGTGTATAATTATGTATCTCTCCGCCTTCGTTCGGAGTCAGATGGGAACTTGCAATCTAATCCCTTCTCAGCGCTGTATGACCTGAGGGTTTAGTGCTTGGTTTTTTATATAAATATATTCCTCTGATAATGTATATCATGCCATATGCAGTGATTTGATTAAGATCGCATGACCCTACGAGTTTAGTGCTTGTTTAGGCTGTGATATCTGCAATCAATATAGTGCTAACCTCTAGGTGTAATAGACCTTGAGATGAAAATCGCCACTTTTTCCCGAGCTTGTGATTTTACCACGACTATAAATAAAACCGGTCACAATACATAAAGTGTGATTAGTTAAATGTATAAAATGAATCGACAGGTTTAGGTAAGACACATATGACAACCATAGGGTATTTATTGTGAAACTTGTTTAGCTAACAGTAGGCTATTCAAGTCAAGTACAGGAAAGCTTATAGAAGCGAAGATATTGAAGTGATGGACTGATTACAATCGCTTCAGATCTTCTCTTCTTCAACCTGTCGTACTGATGATAACCTACGTGAGGCGAAACGTTTCACAATAAAGAACCCAACGTTCAATGTCTTACCTAACAACAAAGTGTGATTACGATTTTATTCGGTTTTATTACATATTTTTTTAGCAGTTGTTATATAGTAACGTGTAAATTAACTGAAGATAGCTTAATAAAGTCAAACACAGTGACATTTCCTTTGGGATTCCTCGCTAATAATTTTTATTGGGCCATACAAATAATGTAGATAAATGTAGGTAAATAAGTAAGTTTATATATGTACAGGTACACATAAATAGTTATGCAAATCATCATATATACTAACGTGTATAAAGTACCTAGGATAACCCTCCAAAAAAGTCAAGTTGACTTAATTTGCACAGAAAGCCACTAATTATGCAATATATTTCTGGCAACTAATCATAAGACTTACATTTGGTTTCAGGGGTTGATTCATAGTTCCTGGTCCCGAGTAAGTTTATTTAGATACAGGTATACATAAATGCAATTATCATACCTAATAACATATGTGTAAATTACCTAGGATTACTAAAAAAAAGGTCAGTGACTTATTTACATTGTGATCCTTGTAATATGCAATATGTTGTATTATTATTATTATTATTATTATTATTATTATTATTATTATTATTATTATTATTATTATATTAACTGAACAACTGCACGTATCCTGGGGAGGTTAGGTTAGGTAACCTAACCTAACTTAGGTTAGGTTAGATTAGGTTAGGTTAAGTTAGGTTAGGTTAGGTTAAGTTTGGTTAAGTTAGGTTAAGTTAGGTTAGGTTAGGTTAGGTTAAGTTAGGTTAAGTTAGGTTAGGTTAGGTTAGGTTAGGTTAGGTTGTTAGGTTAAGTTAGGTTAGGTTAGGTTAGGTTGTTAGGTTAAGTTATAGGTTAGGTTAGGTTAGGTTAGGTTAGGTTAGGTTAGGTTAGATTAGGTTAGGTTAAGTTAGGTTAGGTTAGGTTAAGTTAGGTTAAGTTAGGTTAGGTTAAGTTAGGTTAAGTTAGGTTAAGTTAAGTTAGGTTAGGTAAGGATAGGTTATTTTAAGTTAGGTTTGGTTAGGTAACCTAACCAAACTTAGGTTAGGTTTTTTCTCACAACATAAAACAATGCCCATGAGAAAACAAAACCAATCTAGTAATTAATATTTTTAAATTATTATTTTTGTTTTTGTTGTCGTTGTTGTTGTTTTTGTTGTGGGTTGTGAGGGATAACAAAGCTTATTCCATGAGCTCCTAAGATTCCGGGAACATATATTGCCTAAATTTGAGCTGGAAATGAAGAGAAAGCAGTTTCTTTCACAAACCAAAACGAAAATCGTAGGTGCCCAATCACAACCTAATACAGGACAATTTAGGAATAAATTATGGCCATTAAATAAGAGCCAGTTCTCCATAATTACTGGAGAGGAGCTGCTCAAAACTCAATGGAAATGTCATTTTTCCGACTTATTTGGGTTATCCTGGATAATTTACACTTATAATTGCACTTAAGTGTACTTGTGTAAGATGATTTACGCACAGGTACTCATAAGTACAACTATCATACATAGTGTAAATTGCTTAAAATACCCAAAAAGTCAGACAAATTGACTTATTGGTGTATGGTGGCGCTACTCTGACCAACTGTTTCTTGCCTGGGTAGTTGTTCATGATGAGGACAATTATTATTATTATAATCAAAAAGAAGCGCTAAACCACAAGGGCTATACAGCGCTGATGATGAGGACAAGTGTCTTGGGCAGAGTACAGGGAAAACCCGCCACATACACAGAGAAATGGTAGAGGAAGGATTTATTATTAAAATCAAGGGGGAAGCGCTAAACCCGGAGGATTATACAGCGCCTGGGGGGATGTGGAAGGCATTCATGCTTAATTCGGGGAACTGGAGCACAGATCCAATTCCCTAAATCAAGAGCCCCTCACCAACATCAAGGAACCTTCCTTGAGGAGATCACCCAGCCAGGAACACTGGTGCTACCACGCTTGATAAATTATTCATTTGTACCTGAATAAAAACTTACTTATCAGTCCCTCAGTCTGGAGGCCGAGGGACTGATAACTAAGTTTTACATATCAGTCCCTCAGCCTCCAGGCTGAGGGACTGATAGGTAAGTTTTTATTCAAGTACAGGTGCAAATAAATACAGTTAACATTGGGATCCTTGATTAAACTCCTGATTTTCACCATTCCTATTTATAATGGACTGATGAAGCCATTGTGTGGCGAAACGTCTCCTTAATAAAGATACCCAAGTGTTACACATGTGTCTAATTAATCAACTTGTGGATTTTATGAAGCATATAACTATATATCATGTCCAAATAAAAAATAAATAAAATAAATACTTGTTGAAGCCAGACTGATACAGCTCACAACCCTTGTGCTTTAGCGCTTCTTTATGATTATAAAAATAATACTTACAGTGATTCTGTATAGAATATAAGTTGAGGAAACTCATGTGGAGCCAGAAACATACAAACATTTACTAAAGAGAGTATTTTTTAGCTAACATACGTGTAAATTTTACCTTATTCCTAGTAATGACCCTCGTATTGTAGATAGTCTTAATGACCCTCGTGTAGTAGATAGTCTTTTTAGTATGATAGTAAGATGTTATCTTCATTATAGAATAATAAGAAAATATTATAACCTTTATATTATAATAATAAGGTAAAAGGACCCCAATGGGAATAAGTCACTCTGTCTGACTTTTTGGGTTATCCTAGGTTCTCTACACATATTCTGCTATGTATGATAATTCTATGTAACTGTATTTGTATATACCTGAATAAACTTACTTATAATACTGACACAGCTCACAACCCTTGTGGTTTAGCGCTTCTTTTTGACTATAATAATAATACTGCCACAGCTCACACTCACCTAGCCAGTAACACCAACACTGGGTTTATGTTGAGTTTTTATGTGCCTTTTCGTACACAAGTTTGATTTATTTTTACAGTGATTCTGTATAGAATTTAAGTTGAGGAAACTCATGTGGAGCCAGAAACACACAAACACTTACTGAAGAGATTATTTCAGTTGTACGTCTCAGATGATCTTCAGCAGTGAACTTCTCGGTTGGAATTAAGTAAGTTTATTCACCTATACACACCCTTGAAAGAAGGTTCCTTGATGCTGGTGAGGGGCTTTTGATCTAGGGAATTGGATCTGTTCTGCAGTTCCCTGAATTAAACCTGAATATCTTCCACATCCCCCCACAGGCGCTGTATAATCCTACGGGTTTAGCGCTTTCCCCTTGATTATTATAATAATCAGGTATACACAGTTAACATTGATTATCATATATAGCAGCATATGTGTATTATTATAGCTGTATAGCCCTTGTGGCTTAGCGCTTCTTTTTTATTATAATAATGTGTGTTATTATAATTAAACAAAGCGCTAAACCGACAAGGGTCATGCAGCAGCATGTGTAGAGATCCTGGATGACCCAAAAACAAGTCATAGTGACTTATTTCCACTGGGGTTCTTGTGGTGGTTATTATTTATATTTAAAAGTTAAAAGCGGGTAAAATTAGTCATTTTCATAAAAGAAATCGCTCTCCTTCCTTTCTGTAGCCTTATTCATGAGGTACATTTTGACTCTTCTTGAACTGGCTCATATTATGACAAGTTTTGACATGTGCTGGCAGTCTGTTCCACTGTTTTATTGCTAAATAGAAAAATGGTCTTTAAAGCTAAGATTTTGTTCAGATTTTTAACCCAGATTGTTATCCACCCGGGGTAACCCAATAAAGTCAGTGTGTCATCAAGGACTGTCCTTATTTCCATTGTGGTTTTGTAATCTTGCCCCCCAGGATGCAACCCACACCAGTCAACTGACACCCAGGTACCTATTTACTGCTAGATGAACAAGGACAGCAGGTGTAAGGAACATGACCAATGTTTCCACTCTTGCCAGGGATTGAGCCACAGTCGCTCATTGTATCAATCGCAGCTGCTAGAAAAATGACAGGATGGATAATGAGAACCTTCAAAACTAGGGATGCCAAGCCCATGATGACACTCTTCAGGTCACTTGTTCTATCTAGGCTGGAATATTGCTGCACACTTAACAGCACCTTTCAAGGCAGGTGAAATTGCTGACCTAGAAAATGTACAGAGAACCTTCACGGTGCGCATAACGGAGATAAAACACCTCAATTACTGGGAGCGCTTGAGGTTCCTAAAACTGTATTCCTGGAACGCAGGAGGGAGAGATACATGATTATATACACCTGGAAAATCTAGAGGGACTAGTACCGAACTTGCACACGAAAATCACCTCACTACGAAAGCAAAAGACTTGGCAGACGATGCAACATCCCCCAATAAAAAAGCGGGGGTGTCACTAGCAACGTTAAGAGACCATACAATAAGTGTCAGGGGCCCGAGACTGTTCAACTGCCTCCCAGCATACATAAGGGGGATTACCAACAGACCCCTGGCAGTCTTCAAGCTGGCACTGGACAAGCACCTAAAGTCGGTTCCTGACCAGCCGGGCTATGGCTCGTACGTTGGTTTGCGTGCAGCCAGCAGCAACAGCCTGGTTGATCAGGCTCTGATCCACCAGGAGGCCTGGTCACAGACCGGGCCGCGGGGGCGTTGACCCCCGGAACTCTCTCCAGGTAAACTCCAGGTGTGAGGCGAGTATATTTGAGGAAGATAATATGTAGCATCTTATCTTTTAGCTCCTGGAGTTACTGTGCTCTCGTCTGTAGTTCAGTCCTCGGCTGAGTGTAAACGTTGGACATATTTACTTACACCTGTTGTCCATGTTCACCTAGCAGTAAGTAGGTACCTGGGTGTTAGTCGACTGGCGTGGGTCGCATCCTGGGGGACAAGATTGAAGGATGGCGCACTGATTTTCCTTGGGTTAAAAATCCAAACAAATCTTATTTTATTTTTTCTTACATACTTAGCATTTTGTGGAAGTTGAGCTGCAGCTACTGGAGCTGCTGTATGTCTTATTTTGAGGGAGTTGAAATACTAAATCATACTAATTGGCTTTGTTGGGTTATCTTAGGTTTAAGAGTCATTGTATTATACTGTAAGCCTGTAATGTAACTGTTGTAAAAATTTAAAAATAAATATTTAAAATATGTTTAATTAATTTAAAATAAAGCTTATCTTTGTATTACAAAATGGGAATTTTGCAACATGGTCCGTGACCTGGTGGCAAAAGCTCTTGCTTCACACGGTGAGTGTCCAGGTTCAGTTTCTGACAAAGGTTGAAACATTACGCGTGTTTCCTTACACTGGTTGTCTATGTTCCCCCTCAGTAAAATGAGTACCTGGGTGTTAGTCAACTAGTGTGGGTTGCATCCTGGGACAAAACTGACCTAATTTGCCCAAAATTCTCTGCATAACAAGTGGCTTTCTAGATAGTAGTATGTCATTGATGTCAGCTAGTCTTGTATACCTTGTACATGTACTTGTAGAAATAAAGATATTATATTATATTATTATTATTATTATTACTGTTAATGCCCTATTCCATAGGTAATCACCAACATGACAGCTATCGAAGACGATGAGGAAATAGCTGGAGCTGTAGATGCTCTTTTAGAGGATGACTATACAGAGGAGATGGCTGAAGAGTTTGGTGATGAGGGGAATTACCAGGATGACATCCCTCAAGATGAACTGGAGAACATCTTTGCGGATTATGATATAGACATGCCTGATGCTCCAGAATATGATGAGCTAACACTGGTAAGTAGAGTAATGCACCCTTCAAGGGGGTTATCTTGATATTGGTGAAGGGTTCTTTTGATCAAGAGGAATTGGAGCTACTTTCCCATTCCATGGACCAACCCTGATTGCCTCCTGTTCCCCAGGTGCTGCATGCTCCACAAGATTTTAGCACTCCCCATGCTTACACACTCACTATACAGTGGACCCCCGTTTAACGATATTTTTTCATTCCAGAAGTATGCTCAGGTGCCAGTACTGACCGAGTTTGTTCCCATAAGGAATATTGTGAAGTAGATTAGTCCATTTCAGACCCCAAACTACACGTACAAATGCACTTACATAAATACACTTACATAATTGGTCACATTGGGAGGTGATCGTTAAGCAGGGGTCCACTGTATTAGTAAAAAAAATTGCATTGATAATAATGTAAAATGAATGTCTTTTTATTATTTTAGAACCAGACAACAGTATGTGATGATGATGCTCTTCCTCCTGGAATTCCCGCACCAACTAATGACCACTTACATGTCCTTCAAGAATCATTTGGTCATAGTGCCTTTCGCCCTATGCAGTGGAAAATAATCTATGCTGTATTGCAGGTACATACATTGTTATTTTTCCAGTTATAATTTTTACTACCAAGCACTTTATTGTTGACAAACCTGAAGCATTACTTTTCTGTTGTTCATTTTTTGTGTCAAAAGGTTGAAAATTGTGAATTACTGTATTTTAATTGTAAACAGTTCTTTGAAAGTTGACTGCAAATTCATACACATAATCGCATAGGTAACACTGTACATATTTATGAACTTCTAAAAAATAATGCATGCCATTATGTGAACAGGTAAAGATGACTTAAGAAATCGTAATGACACGATTGCAAATAAACCATACCCCCGGCCGGGATTGAACCCGACGGGCTGGAGTTTTGAGACTCTATGACCGCGGGTTCAATCCCGGCCGGGGGTATGGTTTGTGAACAGGTAAACTTTGGTCATTGTCTGTTTTCTTTTAATGCAAGTTAAAACAAACTAATACTGCAAGCTTATTAATTTACTGTAAAGCACTGGGCAACATTTAAAATTTTGGAACTCGAATGATATGTAAATACGGACAAAGTAGACTAAATGGTACTTAGATGCAGAGGATATCTTTATTAATGACGTTTCATCCACACAGTAGGCTACATCAGGTCAGTAGATAATGAATAAGGAAGAATTTTTGTTTTTAACACACTGACCATTTCCCACAAAGATAGCGTGACCCAAAAAAGAAACTTTTTCATTATCATTCACTCTTGCCAGAGGTGTGCAGATGCTGCAGTTCAGATGCTTCTCCAAACTGCGATTATATATACATATAAAAGAAGAGTGTATAAATCTGTAGGGGAAGGAAGGCTGGGTAGGGGTCATCCCCAAAAAGGTTGGAGGGAGGGGGTAAAGGAGGTTTTGTGGGTGAGGGGCTTGGACTTCCAGCAAGTGTATGTGAACATGTTAGATAGGGATGAGTGGAGACGAATGGTTTTTGGGACCTGATGAGCTATTGGAGTGTGAGCTGGGCAGTGTTTTGTGAAGGTATTCAGGGAAACCAGTTAGCCTGACATGAGTCCTGGAAATGGAAAGTAAAATGCCTGCACTTTAAAGGACGGGTTTGGGATATTGACAGTTTGGAGGGACGTCTAAACTGTCGTATCTGAGTGTCTCTGCAAAAACAGTGATTATGTATGAGTGATGGTGAAAGTGTTGAATGTTGATGAAAGTTTTTTTCTTTCTTTTTGGGTCACCCTGCCTCAGTAGGAAACAGCTGACGTGTTAAAAAAATAAATAAAAAATAAAGGAAGGTGAGGTGCATGGGAGTATCTCAGTGTGAGGATGTGCACTGAAGAGTGTATGCTGGATACTATATTATATTGGCTCCTGGACACCTGGATGACTTGCAAGTAAGGTGTAAGCTAAATGTTTGGCTAACATGAATCTACTCTGGTTTTCTGTAATAGTATTAGAGGTGCTGATAAGTGCAGATTTTAACCCTTAAACTGCCAACACGTAGATCTACGTGCACGTGCACGTGCACAGCGCTCCGAGCGTAGATCTACGTTTTTTTACATGCTTTCAAATGGAGAAAATAAAGGTTGGAGCACTATGCATGTAAACATAGATCTACCTTTGGACAGTTTAAGGGTTAAACACCTTGTGTCTGTCTCGTTCTTTGACAACAGGTATAGCATCTGCCCATATCATGAGGTGGTTGTCGGTGTTTCAATGTATAATGCATGCATTATTTGTACTTATTGCATTCTGCATACATTATTTTGCATTGTGTTCTGTATACATACTAGTATTCTTTGACCCATGTGACAAGGTCCTGTAACATTTGCCACATCAGTTGCATGGAATGATGTAGACTACTGCTTTTTCTATATTATAGTGTCTGGCTCTTAGTAAGGTCCTTGATGGTAGTGGAAGTTAAACCTTGCATTCAATTCACCCTGTAGGAGGAATGCAACGTGCTCTCTTTTGTAGATGTTCTGTCCTGCAAATCAGATACACAGCTGAAATTCAAGGTTTACCAGAACCTTACTAATTGACATGACCTTGTCCATTCCATGTCCCACCTCAATGATAGAAACAAGAGAGGGATGCTAATAGGTTTCTTCAGAGTATACAGAGTATACAGTCTGGAGTATACAGTCTGAAGGAAAAGGCTGCTTTTAAATTATGAGTACATCCAAAACGAATGGATAGGTACTGTACTTTACTCTTCACACAAGTAATATTTGCACCAAACACGCCAACATGCTGTTCAAAAGCAACGTTACAGTCATCACTTCCATGGCCATCAAGGATGACACTGGGGCTAAATAAAGCCACCATGATGCAGGAAGAGCAGAAGTCTGTTTCATTACTAGTAATGGACATAACAAATGTTACATAGGGAAAATTTCACAGAACATTACCACACGAGTCTGAGAACATCAGTGTACATGCAGAACCCACAACACAGCACAAACAAGGCATGTGTTATACATATGGATAGACTTAGAATCTGCCCATATCAGAACCAGGATATTTTTTTTTTTATTAACACATCGGCCATTTCTCACAAGGCAGGGTGGCCCAAAAAAGAAAAACTTTCATCATTCACTCCATCACTGTCTTGCCAGAGGCATGCTTACACTACAGTTGTGATGAATGGTTTTGAAAACTGACAAGTTGAAGAATTGAGACATTAATGCAACATATGGGAATCTTTATTGAAGAAACGTTTCGCTACACATTGGCTTCATCAGTCTTATACAAAGCAGGAAGATTAACATTAACATGAACACCCCTCCTTCAGAGTGCCAGCACTGTACTTCCCATCTCCAGGAATCAAGTCTGGCCTGCCAGTTTTCCTGAATCCCTCCATAAATGTTACCTTGCGTACACTCCAACGGCACGTCAAATCCTAAAAACATTTGTCTGCATTTGCTCCTGTCTAATATGCTCACTCACGCTTGCTGGAAGTCCAAGCCCCCTGCACGCAAAACCTTTACCCCCTCCCCTCCAACCTTTCCTAGGCCGACCCCTACCCCAACTTCCCTCCACTACAGATTTATACACTCTCAAAGTCATTCTAGCTTCTTGTTATCCAAACGTTGACCTGACATCATACTTTCAAGTTATCTAGGTGTCTGGAAGTCAGTAAAATAGACTGGTGTCCTCCTTGCAGTGACTTACACTCCAAGATAATCCTATTTACCTCACCTTCCTTTGTACCTGTATACATATTCCTTTTTTGCATTTGTTTTCTACTGACTTGATAAAGCTCACTGTGTGGGCCAAACATTGTTCTTAATGAAGATATCCGTGCATCTAGGTGTTATTTAAAATTATGATATAACTTTCTTACATAGTGACAGACAAGCAATATAAATTCAATTTGTGTCTAACTTATTGTGACTAAAGCTGTTTTAGATTTGTTGAATGTTATATCAAGTTTCTACAGTGCTTTTTTAGCATCATTTATTCTAGGGTCGTGATAACTGTGTAGTAATGGCAACAGGATATGGCAAAAGTCTTTGCTACCAGTTCCCTGCAGTGTACACTAGTGGAGTGGCAGTAGTTGTGTCACCACTCATATCTCTTATGCAGGACCAGGTGTTGGCCCTCAAGGTAAGCATTTAATCTTTTATAATTACCTATGCTGTATTTGTTATCTGTATGGGTGCCTTGTGGAGTTTTATAATGCTGTTTCCCATTGATATATTGAAAATTGATTCTTTGTATTGATTTAAAACTTGAATGATGTGACATTGAATAAGTGAACTGATACCAAAGTCACTACAAACAGATCCTTCCACCACCCCAGTTTGTGACACATATCCCTTTGATGACATTTTTCTTCTCATAACTATCTGCCTTTTTCTCTCAAACAGAAAGACTCTCATCCACTTTAATAATTTATCCTTTATTCCTCCTATCTTAAAGTTTCCAAATTAGTCTTTCATGGAAAACTATGAAAAACATTCTTAACATCTAGATAAATGCAATCTGCCCATCCATTCTGTGAACAATTTCTGAGACTGTCATAATAACTTATTAGATTTGATATATACTGTACATGAATTTCCAGGTGGTAAGTTACTAAATGCTGTAAAGAGCTTTTATGAGGATAGTGAGGATCAGGTTAGGGTGTGTAGAAGAGAGGGAGACTACTTCCCGGTAAAAGTAGGTCTTAGACAGGGATGTGTAATGTCACCATGGTTGTTTAATATATTTATAGATGGGGTTGTAAAAGGAGTAAATGCTAGGGTGTTCGGGAGAGGGGTGGATTAAATTATGGGGAATCAAATTCAAAATGGGAATTGACACAGTTACTTTTTGCTGATGATACTGTGCTTATGGGAGATTCTAAAGAAAAATTGCAAAGGTTAGTGGATGAGTTTGGGAATGTGTGTAAAGGTAGAAAGTTGAAAGTGAACATAGAAAAGAGTAAGGTGATGAGGGTATCAAATGATTTAGATAAAGAAAAACTGGATATCAAATTGGGGAGGAGGAGTATGGAAGAAGTGAATGTTTTCAGATACTTGGGAGTTGACGTGTCGGTGGATGGATTTATGAAAGATGGGGTTAATCATAGAATTGATGAAGGAAAAAAGGTGAGTGGTGCGTTGAGGTACATGTGGAGTCAAAAAACGTTATCTATGGAGGCAAAGAAGGGAATGTATGAAAGTATAGTAGTACCAACACTCTTATATGGGTGTGAAACTTGGGTGGTAAATGCAGCAGCGAGGAGACGGTTGGAGGCAGTGGAGATGTCCTGTCTAAGGGCAATGTGTGGTGTAAATATTATGCAGAAAATTCGGAGTGTGGAAATTAGGAAAAGGTGTGGAGTTAATAAAAGTATTAGTCAGAGGGCAGAAGAGGGGTTGTTGAGGTGGTTTGGTCATTTAGAGAGAATGGATCAAAATAGAATGACATGGAAAGCATATAAATCTAAAGGGGAAGGAAGGCGGGGTAGGGGTCGCCCTCAAAAGGGTTGGAGAGAGAGGGTAAAGGAGGTTTTGTGGGCGAGGGGCTTGGACTTCCAGCAAGCATGCGTGAGCGTGTTAGATAGGAGTGAATGGAGACGAATGATACTTGGGACCTGACGATCTGTTGGAGTGTGAGCAGGGTAATATTTAGTGAAGGGATTCAGGGAAACCGGTTATTTTCATATAGTCGGACTTGAGTCCTGGAAATGGGAAGTACAATGCCTGCACTTTAAAGGAGGGGTTTGGGATATTGGCAGTTTGGAGGGATATGTTGTGTAACTTTATACGTATATGCTTCTAAACTGTTGTATTCTGAGCACCTCTGCAAAAACAGTGATAATGTGTGAGTGTGGTGAAAGCGTTGAATGACGATGAAAGTATTTTCTTTTGGGGGATTTTCTTTCTTTTTTGGGTCACCCTGCCTCTGTGGGAGACGGCCATCTTGTTGAAAAAAAAAAAAAAAAAAAGAATTTCCAGAGGGAAAAATGAATTGTTTACTCATTAGTGGGTGTTCTCTTTTATGTGTTTTATCCACTTTAATAGCTTTTTCCATTGTTTTTACAGCAACATTTGTCAATGAAACTGGCCTGTAATTGAAAGGGTCTTCCCTGTCACCTTTTTTCCAATAATGGCTCAGAGTGTGCCATTGTGAATCATAGTCACATCTTTTTAATAAAGCATTATCATTCCTAGTTGTGTATATGACATTCTTTGCTTTCAGGCATCCAACATTGAAGCATGTTACCTTGGAAGTGCCCTTAAGAATAAAGGGGAAGTGTATTCCGACATGTTTACTGGCAGATATAGAGTCATTTATATAACTCCAGAATTCACTGATGGTATGTGTAATTATGTTTTGGTATACTAGAAGATAACAAAACATTAACAGGAAATTTGGGAGATAATAATAAGGTGTTTCTTTTTCTTGGGTTACCCTACCTCATTGGGAGATGGCTGGTGTGCTAAAAGAAATAATAATAATAATTCTTAATAATAATCAGAAATTGTAAGAGCTGCTAATTAATTCTATAGTTATGAGGTAGATACATGCATATGTTACATGCACATACTGTACTCGTATAATATTATTAGTATGTGGAGATGATTTCCATGTTTTTCCTGCCTGTTGAGGTATATACTGATCAGATGGTTTGGTATGTTTGTCTCTAGTCTTAATAACACTTTAAAAGGAAATACTGTTCAAAATTATTTTCTTTCTTATAAAGTGTTTTATTTATAGGTAGAGCTGAAGAAAAATTCATGTGCAAACACTCAATACAGTGGACTAATAAGGGGGACTGTCTGAATATCTGTTATATCAGAATAATGTATAAAGAAAAAAAACTGTTTTCTGTTATATTGCAGGAAACCTTGGAAATAAAGATGTTAAAGGTACAAGTTACCCAGTGGATTTTGTCTATTATTTTAACAATTTGAAGGTCCAAGCCAGAGATCTGTCTTGTCCACAGGGTAAAGGCCATAGTTCTAAGCCATGAGCTCAACTCACTCAGATTAGCTGTGAGCAGTAAATTTGGGCCTAGATATGAGAGAATGCATTTATGTGGTAAGTGTGCACCATATAAAACAAATCTGCAGCATGTAGTGCATAATGAGATAAAAAACCAACCATGTTTTTCGATTAAAACACTGAGTTTGCAGTGCATTTTCATATGGTTTTTACGGGTGTATTTATGGTTTCTTGGTCTTATTTGATAGAATGGAAGATATATTACAGAAACAGAGATGATTTTGATTGGTTTTGGTGCTGAAAACAGCTTGAAATTGAGCTCAAATTAGCAGGAATGTTTGATTTTCCCCAATGTTCATGAGTAAACAAATGACGTCATGTGTCCAGTACACACCAACTGGTGGGTCTAATATACGTTCATGAATGCGCTGATATTATTTATACAATTAGTATTATAAAACTGCATAGCAGTAAATATTCTATTATTTGGTGTGAATAAAATTCCTTTATGTAAATAAAAAATCAAAATGAAATTCATCTGTAAAACCTGGAAATGTAACTGATAAACAGTGGAAATGTTATTTTAGTGCCAGGAATGCCTGCATTGTTTATTCTGGACCTTATTTTGAAATTGGAACATTTTGAACTTTGTGTGAAATTGGGCAAATTACCAATTTCTGATCATTTTATTGGGTAGTTGAAATAGTTGATTAGGCAGTTTCTTGTGCTCAATCGATAAAATAGAAGTAATACTAGCAAAATAGCTAAGAATTTGGTCAACTGGAGTAATGTAATTGGCCTAAAATAGGAGTCAGAGTGGGCAAAATTGCCGACGTGTAAATATCATTGATGCAGTAAAATTTGCATGTGTAATTTCGTCAATTTTCCATCAAATTTTGTACTTTTTGTTTATTACCTTCAGAAAATGATTCTCTAACATTTCATAAGAAAAAATTAAAATTATTTTTGACAATTCTTGGACCCTGTGGACAAGGTGTAGATCTACGGCTTGGACCCCTCAAACAGTTAAATGTCTGTTATATCGAGATTTACTGTACAGTACTACAGACTAATTTGATAGAATTTAGAATTAACTATAGAGGTCAAAGAATGGATAAAAGAGTAAGCATTCTTGTGCAAATTGATGTAAATCTTATGGGATGAAGAATGTATATTTCTTTTCAAATAAAAGTTTAATTAAAAAATTATTTTCAGATTATTTTTACAGAGTTCTTAGTAATATTTTGTCTTCACTGAGTATATACAAAAATTATTTTATTTTCTGTGTAACATTCTGAAATGTCATTCATATTACAGTAATAAGAATAAAGCAAAATACCTTTTTCTCTGTGGGCAGCATGTTCAGATATCCTGGTCACACTCAAGAACAGAGTAGGGATTTCCCTCTTTGCAATTGATGAAGCTCATTGTGTCAGTCAATGGGGACATGACTTCAGGGCTGCTTACAGGTTAGTTACTCTTTAGTAGTGTCAATTCCAGTAATTTTTATCCTAGAGTTATGGGTTATAATTTTCTTTTTGAAGAGACTATAAATTGATATGGTCTGCTTTGTAGCATGAATTCCCCATGACTGTTTTAAGCCTTCCATGATTGTATGTTCTAGCATTGTCTTTTTTTGTTTGTCTCCTCCACAGCTCTCCTTGTTATTTTTCCCAGCTTATTTAGCATTTATGTATAGAATGTTTAGAAAAGAATCATTTTTAGCATTACAAAGTTTTGTAATTTTTTCTTAACATATAATTTATATATCCACAGTAGCTTCATATATATGCCGGGAGCAAGGGGCTAGTAATCCCTTCTCCTGTATTGATTACTAAATTTGAAAAGAGAAACTTTTGTTTTTCTTTTTGGGGGCACCTTGCCTCGGTGGGATACGGCCGGTTTGTTGAAAAAAAAAAAAAGCTTCATATATATGTATGGTGTATTGCATTGTAGTAGTATTTTAAATTCTAATTTAAAGCTTACCTACTTTTAACAGCTACCAAAATTATTGTTCTTAAATTTTAATAAGAAAATTTGCCCTCAATTTTGATTAACCAGTGAATAAAGCATTTGTTCAGCATTCATATTTTTAATTGCAAAAAAATTCAAGATTAAGGTTTTAGAATTCACTCCTGGCTACTGAAGAAATTTGACTGACTAGGAGGAAGCTATCTTGCTTCTGCAAAATAATGACCTATACGGGTTTAGTGAGGTGGGAAGTACATTGCCTCTACTCTGAAGGAGGGGTTTGGGATATTTGCTGTTCTGAGCGATATCTAAACTGTCGTAACTGCGCACCTCTGGAAAGACAGTAATAGTGCGAATGATGGCAGAAGTGTTTCTTTCGTTTTTGGGTCACCCTACCTCGGTGAGAGACGGCCAACTTGTTAAAAAAGAAATAATAATAATCATACATGTACTTCCCCAGGCGGCTTGGAACTTTGAGAAAGCAGTTTCCCAAAGTCCCAATTTTAGCGCTAACAGCCACTGCAACTCAGCGTGTACGCAAGGACATATGTTCTTCACTTGGACTGCGGTATGTTTACTATTATATTTTTCTTTTTTGTTTATGCATAAAACTATGTACTATATACATCTTGAGATTTTTCTGTATCATTTTAAAAGCACTTGTCAACTTCCTGCAAATACCAGTTGTCAGCAGTCTTGCCCACTCATCTGACTGGACGTGTATGTGTTGTCTATTTTATTGCACAACAAAATTATGTATGTACCATAAAATATCATTTGATTCAAACATTGCACATATTATTCTTTAAAAGTGCACTTACTAATATCATATGTTATTAATTATTCATGTTTGTTTTTATTTGTGGCACATGAAAAATTTTGCCATTCTTCAACCCAGTGAGATCAAATAGAATTTTGAAAGTTCTTTATATCCAACCTATTATTTTCCTTACAGCTATGATCAGTATACATTGGAACCTCAGCACTTGAACTTAATTGGTTCCAGAGGGCTGTTCAAGTGCCAGTCTGTTTGAGTACAGAACAAATTTTCCCCAGTTAATTTTCTTTATGGTTGGCTGTTATCACTAACCCTCTTAGGCCCCATGGTGACTTCTTTATACAAATAATATAAAAAACATGAAAAAATGCGAAGAAACACGAAATAGTTTACCGCGAAGTTCTGGCAGATTGTGTTTGTTTGGATGAGTGTTGAGCAAACGGTTGACTACCGAGCGATTTGTTTACTGAACAAAGAATACGAATACCGAATTGTTCGAGTACAGAGCTGTTCGAGTACTGAGGTTCCACTGTAAATCGTGGTATACAATACTGACAAGTAGATAAGTAAGACACATGTGCAATAGTTAAATATCTTTATTCCAGAAAGATTTCACCTACATAGAAAGCTTCTTCAGTCAAGTGATGAGGAGATTAATTTGGAGAGGGCAGAGGCATTGGAAAAGTAAAGATAATGTGATCAGTCCATCAACCTTAGAGCCTACTGTGTAAGCAAAACGTTTTGAATTAAGATACTTAACTGTTGCACAGCTGTATGATAACATTATTGTATTCTCTGAATGAAGTATCTTCTAACATGTTTACCCTTAAGCCCTTTATTTATCTCCTTTGCTATTATGAGTGGTTGCCCTACATTTTGTATACTGTTTCAATTTGAAATGGTCTAGCAGTTATCCAAGTTGAAGGAGTGTCCTACTGAAACCCATGTTTTCCTGGGTTGTGTAATTGTTATAATGTCATGCGTACAGCAGCTTCTTAGCAATCTTTCAAAGATTTTGATAAGGTGTGATGTCAGTGCTATCAGTCTGTAGCTTTGTGCAAGTGCTTTGTTACCACTTCTGTGGAGGGGGCTATGACAGTTTTTTTTTTTTTTTTTTTTTTTTTAAGCTTGAGGTGATGTTGAGTTCATAGGCTATCTCCATGGAATATTTAAGGTAAAAATGGGTTAGAGAACCAGTTAGTGGCTTACTACAATCTGGTTATTTCAGATAAAAAATCATTACCAAGGTTCTTAAACTTTTCATGATTCATTTGGTAATTTCATTTATTTGGTATTTTCAGTATAATAGAGGAAAAGCTGTTGCTTGGCATTTCTTTGTGTTACAGAAATAATTGGCTCAGTGTTTTAAATTTTCTTTTCGCTCTATTTCTGCTTTTGGCCAAGAGTTTATATATTTTATTTTAATCCTAAGAATTATTCAGTTGGCATTTTTAGTTTTTTTATGGCCTGGTTTATTAAACAAATTAAAAAGGAGAAAATAAAAGACTTCATTTTGAATTCTGATAATTTTGCAATAATTTTTTTATCACATTGGCTGTTTCCCACCAAGGTAGGGTGACTTAAAAAGAGAAATATTCACAGTTATTAATTCAGTAGAGCTGTTACCAGAAATGCACAGACATCACAAGTCGTATGCTCTCGAAACTGTAGCATCTCCACCTTTCCTTTAGAGTATAAGCATTTTACTTCCCACTTCCAGGTTCCAGACTCAAGTCTGCCTAACTGATTCCTCTGAATCCCTTCATAAAGGTTACTCCTCTCACACTCCAACAGCCTGTGAAAGCCTTAAAACACCACATGTGCCCACTCACACCAGTCTAACATGCCTACATATGCCAGCTGGATGCTCAAGCCCCAACTACGTAAAACCTTCTTCAAATCCTCCTTCCAGCTTTTTCTGGGATGACCCCTATTTCTCCTGCCTTCTACCCCTGATTTGAAAGTTAAGACACATGTGCAACATCGGGATATCTTTATTGTAGACGTTTCGCCATCCAGTGGCTTTATCAATACAGATTCTTGGACATACTTAGAAGAAAGTAGAACTATATACAAAAGATGAGGTAATGAGTTCCTCAGCCTTGGAGTTGGTGTTGAGAGCGCCGTAGCGGTGGAGAATCTGGAGCAAAGGCAAAGAGACTGGTGGTTATATAGGCGTCAGTGGATAGGGACACGTAGAAGATGAGGGCATAGACTATGCCCTCGTCTACTACACGTCCCTATCCACTGATGCCTATATAACCACCAGTCTCTTTGCCATTGCTCCAGATTCTCCACCACCACGGTGCTCTCAATACCAACTCCAAGGCTGAGGGACTCATTACCTCATCTTTTGTAGTATATAGCTCTACTGTCTTCTAAGTACGTCCTAGAATCTATATTGATAAAGCCACTGGATGGCAAAACGTGTACAATAAAGATATCCAGATGTTGCACATGTGTCTTAACTTTCATATTGTCGGTATTGTATACCTTTCTTGCACTACCCCTGATTTATATACCTTCTTGATTATCCTATTCTTTTTCATCTTCTCAGAAGCCTCAAACCACCTACACAATGCCTCTGCCCTCTGAATAATACCTTTTGAAACCCCCACGCTGTCTTTTGATTTCTCATAAAAACACTTTTAGCAAAGAAAAAGTGATCATTATTATTGTGAAGGGATTCAGGGAAACCAGTTAGCCAGACTTGAGTCCTGGAGGTGAGAAGTACAAAGCCTGCACTTTAAAGGAAGGGTTTGTCATATTGGCTGTTTGGAGTGACGTTTAAACTGTTGTATCTGAGTGCCTCTGCAAAGACAGTGATTATGTGTGAATGATGATGAAAGTGTTTGTTTTGTTTTTGAGTCAACCTGCCTTGGTGGGAGAGAGCCGACGTGTTAAAAAAAAATTATTGCTCCACATCATATGAGCTCTCCAGCTGTAATAAACACTGTGAGAGTCCACTGGCACCATAACTATAGTCTGACTGCCAAGTACATAATTTGATTGCCAATTGTTTTGTATGTTTTGTGGACTGTCAGCAATACCTAATGATTACTTATGTATATATTTTGTTTTATATTTAGATCACCAGAAGTGACTATTACAAGCTTTGACCGACCAAATCTCTATATTGAAGTGAGGATCAAGAAAAAAAACATTTTATCTGATCTTCTTCCCCTCATGGCAAAAGATTCATGTGGAAAATACTATCCAGAGGGATCTACCATTATTTATTGCCCCACAAAGAAAGCAACAGAGGAAGTAGCACTAACATTAAGAGGTTAGTGTTCAATAAAAACAAATGTTTATGAGTGATGAATGTGTGCATACAGTGTTAATTATATATAATTAGGGAAACAATATGATGAAATGGAGTGTAGAAATTATTACACAGGTAAACTGGTTGTATGAAACCTGCCTTGAAATTTTGTCTTGCGAGGGGTTTATATAGTTTTACATGCTTTATTTGCATCAACTTTTCAGAGGTGATGAATAATCACATTGATTTTAATATATTTCTTCTATTGATTGATATATATTATTAGTTTAAATTTATGTATACTTTGTATTGTGCTCTTTGAGCATACTTTTCTTGTTTTAGAAGCTTTTAGTGATGATTATTTATAATGAATTTATACTGCAGGTTCTGGAATAAATTGTGAGATGTACCATGCTGGAATGACGCCAGATCAGCGAAAGAAATCTCATGAAAGATTTGTTTGTGACAAGGTAATGCTAAAATTTTAAATTAAATGATTATTTGATTTCACCTAAAGAATGTATTAATGTATCATAATGCACTCAGTAGAAATTCAATACTGCATTTACAGTCTTGTCATTAACAACTCCTAGGTCAATTATCTGCATTAAATCAAATCATTTTTGGAACCTTTTATGAATGTTAGTAATAAATAGATAATAGTCACTCATCATAGTGTACCATCAAGGTTTCTGGAAGCTGCAAGTTAGAAACCTTCTTAACCCTTTCATTGTAAGTGCCATAGTACTATGGGTTTGAGGTCATTGTCTGTGCTGTAGTTCTACGCCATGAGCTCAGCTCACTCAGATAAGCTGTAAGTGGTAAAATTGGGCCTAGATATGAAAGAATTGGTTGATGTGGTAAGTGTACACCATATACAAATAATCCTGCCCCCACATAGTGCTTAATAGGGAAAAACTGCAACCATGTTGTTGGTAAAAATAGCAACTTTGTGGTGCATTTTTGGGTGTTTTTTATGGCTGTATTTTTGGTTTCTTGGTTTCATTTGATAGAATGAACGATATATTACAGAAATAGATGATTTTGATTGGTTTCAGGAATGAAAGTAGTTGAAATTAAGCTCAAAGTAGTGAGAATGTTTGATTTTTGCCAGTATTCTGGAGTATGTAAATCACCTCACTCATCCAATGTGCAACCAACTGGTTGGTCTAATATGCGTTCATTAGGGTCTTTAACCCTTTGAGAGTCCGTCCCATAGTTCTACAGCTTTGAAGCCTGGGTCCAAGCTGTAGAACTACAGCTTGAGCTCAGCTCACTCAGATAACCTGTGAGCTGTAAATTTGGCCTAGATATGAGAGAATACATCTGTGTGGTAAGTGTGTACCACATAAAACAAATACTGCAGCACACAGTGCATAATGAGAAAAAAAACTGCAAATGTATTTTTAGATTAAAGCATTTGCGGTGCTTTTCGTATGTTTTTTACAGTTGTATTTGCGATTTCTTCATCTCATTTGATAGAATGGAAGATATATTACAGAAATAGAGATGATTTTGATTGGTTTTCTTACTGAAAATGGCTTGAAATTGAGCTCAGAGTAGTGGAAATGTTCAGTTTTTGCCGATGTTCAAGGGTAAACAAATGTCCTCTCACGTCTAATACACATCAGCTGGTGGGTCTAATATATGTTCATGAATGTGCTGATATTATTTATACAATTATTACAATTTTGCATAACAGTAAATCTGTGAAATTATGTGAATAAAAAATCAAAATGGAATTCATTTGTAAAGCCTGAAAACGTAACTAATAAGCAGAGGAAATGTTAGTTTAGTGCCAGGAATGCCTGCATTGTTTATTCTGGACCCTATTATAAAGTTGGAATATTTTGAACTTTGTGTTAAATTGGCCAAATTACCAATTTCTGATCACTTAGTTGGGTAGTTGAAACAGTTGACTGGGCAATTTCTTGTGCTCAATTGATAAAATAGAAGTAATACTAGCGAAATAACTAAGAATTTGATCGATTGGAATAATGTAATTGGGCTACAAAGGGAGCCAAAGTAGGCAAAATCGGCGATGCATAAATATCGCTGATGCAGCAGAATTCGCAAGAGCGTAATTTCATCAGTTTTCCATCAAATTTCGTACATTTTGATTTATTACATTCAGAAGAAGATTCTCTACCATTTCATAAGAAAAAAATAAAATTTTTTTTTTTGAAAATTCTTGAACCCTGGCTGTCACTCTGAGATTTGGCCTCTGGACCCTCAAAGGGTTAACTTACTGGTTATATCATTATGCTAAGAACTTGTTAACTGTGCTATCTAGGATGCCTTAAACAAGGGTAATCTACTATTGTAACTAATGTACAGTATCTCCTTGAAAAATAGTTATCTGTCTTAGCTAACTACTGATTCAGACTTTGAATAAAGGCATCATTTAGATTTTTACTCTCTTTGGTTTCTTAGTGCCTCTAAATTAGACTTAGTTTTCACAAAATGCTGCTTGACAAGAATTCTTGATTGCTCTTTGCCCATACCTGAGACTAGGAGCTGACTGGTGCAGTGAGTTCCTAGTCTCAGGAATGATATCATGTATATTTTTAAACCAATGCAGGTTTACCTCAGTACTGTGCTTCAGTACTCTGAATATCTTTTACACCAGCTTCATTTCACCCTTTACCTTACCTGTAACATGAGATTCAGCTGCTTTAGTTTCTCTTAGTAGTTCATGTTCCTCAGCTTAGAAGCCAGTCTGCTGTAAATCTGTGTAATGTGGTACAACATATTTACATGTTGGAAAGATACCTGGGGATCTTTCTGTCAGTTTTTGTGGTGCAGTATATTTTTAGGCAAGAAAGATATAGTATACAATGCTGTATACAGTATAGTACTTGAATTTTTATTCTTTCCTATTTAGGTAGACCTCGTAGTTGCTACGGTTGCCTTTGGAATGGGAATAAATAAACCTGATGTGCGACGAGTCATTCACTATGGAGCACCAAGTAACCACGAGTCCTACTATCAGGAAATAGGTCGCGCAGGAAGAGATGGCCTACCATCAGTATGTTCTGTAATTTATGCCCCAGGGGATTTTGCAGTCCACAGGTGTGATATTATTCATAGACAAAATTAAAATATAAAATTGTCAATCAGTATTTTCCATGGTCTGAATATTACCTTTTTTTCTATTTTTCCAATTTAAGTTATTTGTCCTCAGAGTAATTTAGTGGAAGTAATTGAAAGTTTACATTTTTTTATTTTCATCAAATTAACCATACTGTGATAAAAAATTGATAAATGCTATTTTCTATGATATGTCATCAAAAATATTGTCTAGGGCACATTTATAAAGAATTTATTTACAAAACCATCTGTAAGAGTTCTGATAATATATATTATTTTTCAGGTTTTTTTTGCACCAGATAAAATCAGATGAGTATCGAAATCATCGCAGAATGATGATGAACAAAATGGAAACATACCTGAATCTCACCACCTGTCGTCGAGCTGATATTCTTTCTCACTTCACTTCCAACTCTCCCAGCAGTACACCAAAGAAAGATTGCTGTGACAACTGTACCCAACTGTAAGGGCTTCTTCTGTGCTGTTTGTTTTTTTAATCACATAAGCCATTTCCTACCAAGGTAATGTGACCAAACTAGGAAGCATTCACCATAATTTATCCAGTAGCTGTCTTGGGGACACTACAATTCAAATTACCCTCTAATTGCAACACATCCCTCCCCCTTATCCTTCAGAGTGCTGACACAGTATTTCCCATCGCCAGGATTCAAGTGCTATATAGTTTAAAACTAAATTTTTTCGCATTTGTGCATAGATTTGAATGCGCTTCAACAGACATACTTAAGAGTATTATACAGCATGCATACAGTTAAGCTTTTATAAATACAGTATGTGTATGCAGACATAAACAAAGGAGCATAATTTGCTGATTGGTGAATTATGTCTACACAAACTGGCCGCATGTTCGAATTGCAGCAGCCTGGGAGCTTTCATGAGAAAAGTGAAACTTGAGAGGTATTTATGTGTTACCTATTTTATTGCTGCTGAAGTAATAAGATGGTGTGACACCAGTAGAGCAATTACGAAACAAAACAACAAGTGAACTTGTATAAAAAAAATTAAGGAATTGTGTGAGATCACTTGAGTCATTGAAACTTGTGTTTGTTTTAGGGATATTCATGGGTGCTGTAGCACTCGAGCAGAGCTGAAGACTGGGTTACTGGGGAAAGAAATAGAACTAAATACAGTAAATAAGAAAAATATAAGAAATAATAGAGCCCAAAATTAGAATACCAGTGACATTTGACTATGATAGTAAACTGTGCCTCAATGGGTTTTGAAATGCCCATTGAGATAAAAGTTATTTTCATACACAAAACAGATGGGTTGAATATTTAGTATCTTGTACTAAAATATTGGTTTGTGGCATGAGATATGGAGACTGTCTGTACAATCTTGTTTGTGACAGTAGTATTTATAGATTCTAATCCTCGCACCCTAGTTCTATCACGGCACTGCAGCTTCTATGAGAAGCACTTGGACACTGCCTGGTGAATTTTCTCAAAGGAGCTGGCCTCACTAGCAGAAGTTATAGTGGGTGTAGAGACCATTATAAGCTAAATAACAAAAAAAGACACAATACTGTGACTGGAACGATACACAAATAACCCGCACATAGAAGAGAGGAGCTTACGACGATGTTTTGGTCCGACTTGGACCATTTACAAAGTCGCACTAACTGTTAGTGTGACTTTGTAAATGGTCCAAGTCGGACTGAAACGTCGTCATAAGCTCCTCTCTTCCATTATAAGCTTGGGAAAAAGTAGCTAAGATAAGAATTTGGTGGCGGTCTCCTTATCTCATTCCTAGATGACAGAAGAGTAATGTGTAACATATAGAAATTTTTTAACATTTGTATTCTTTATTGATTAACCTTTACAGGTTGTCTGGCCGGAGTGCTAATAAAGGAGTGTCTCGAGTAACTTCTTGCCTTGATGATGAAGGGAAGTACGACTTTACTGAGGATTCCTTGAATCTCTTAAAGACGGCAGGGGTTTGTACCTGTCTCAGTAATATGTGTATTTACTCATTGTTATTTATTCTTGTGAAAAAAATTAAACTAATCTGTAGTGTATCCTTATTTGGAAATTATCCAATGATATTATAACTTTTTCTTTGATCCATTTACAGCCTCTCCTCACTTAACCCTTAAACTGTCCAAAAATGTAGATCTACGTTTACGCATGTAGCGCTCCGACCTTGATTTTCTCCATAAGAAAGCTTATAAAAAAACGTAGATCTACGTTCGGAGTGCTACCCGAGTGAACATAGATCTATGTTTGGACAGTTTAAGGGTTAACAACGGAGTTCCGTTCCTAAGACCACGTTGGTAAATGAATTCCTCGCTGAGTGAGGAGCATATTATAATGGTAGTGGCTTTGTGTCAACTATCTTTGATATTGTTTTAATATCACCTTTGTACCATTTATAACATTTCTGGTATATTTTTAAATGTTTGCACAGTAGTGTACTGTATATTGTAATAAACGAATAGAGAAAATCAGCTCTAGTATACATTATTAAGGCATGCATACTGGTCAGAGAGCCCGTCATAAGTCCGAGGCGTCGGTAAATGAGTACGTTGCTAAGTGAGGAGAGGCCGTATTTTACTTTATATTTTATTTCCATTGGGCATTATGCTAACAGTGAATGAGTGTAAATGACAGTTTTATAATTTTTTCATTTTGTCTGTCTGTTATTGCAGACTTTTTCACATGGTATCAAGTCATCCATTGATTATAAGTCTTAGAGATTTTTAACACATTTTACATCCATCAGGGGTACATACATTTTTATTTTCACAGGGAGTCCATGGAAATTGTTCCATTGGGTCGCTGATATTAATACTTCGAGGTTCCAATTGTCAGCGAGTAAAGCCCCACTGGAAAAGACTGTCAACATTTGGTGCCGGAAAAAATCGCAGTGAATCGTATTGGAAAGCACTAGGTAAATATCATAGCATGTTTGATAAAGAAAATGTGTTTGATTGGCTATTTGTGATTACCTATTTGTAGCTACGGGAAGAATTATGATTGTGGTGTCCTATCTTCAATATTTAATTTATCAGGAATTTGTTTGTATCCAATGATTGTAATTCTGTTGCCTCTTGGATAGTATACTATTGTTCTACCACTTTTGTTTGTGAATAATAATATTTTAGTATCCTTGCTTTTAGCACTGCATTTTTTCAGTTTACAAATGTGATCTTTTGTTCTCCCTGTTCGTGGTACACTTATCTGTTTTCTTGTATATTTTTATGATCTTGTATTTGATAACCAAGTCAATTTTTTCCCACTGATCACCTAACAAGGCATTTTTAGCATTTTCAGGTTTTCTATCTGATTTTTTGATTCTGGGAGTTATTGTATAACCTCAGACTTTTGTTATCTTATCCACATTTATTTAATACAAATGCCTCATCACCACTGCACATAGAAATTTTAGCCTAATGTTCATTGTGAACAGCTTTTTGGGGGAAATTTTTGCATCCCCATATTTCAAGGTCATTTTAAAGTTTGTCAGTATAACATGAGTGTCTCACACTAACATAAATGATATTGATATATTACAGTGATGATCTTTTATTCATGATGGCTCTAAAATCCTTCTGCTGGACATGATATTTTAATACAGTATTTTTAATTTGGTCTGTTATTACTTTCTCTTATTTTCATTATATGATAATTATCTACAATGAATTTTCATCCAATTGTCACTTCTTTTGTTCGATTTACAGTATACACAATTTTTTGTTTTAATCATCTTTATTGCTTAATCTTTATTTAGTCATCTTTATTGTTAAATTTACATAGAATCTTTGAATAATTTTCTTAGTAATATGCTCCATTATTTGTTTATTCTTTCATTCAAATCATTAATATAAATTAGAACAATATCAAGACAAGCAGCAATCCTTTTGGAACCCCGCAGATGACATTTCCCTGAAGGAAATTTTTTCTCTTATCACTGCTTATATGTATTTTATTTCAAACAGAAAATGTCCACCCAGTAAGAAATTTCATATTATTTTCTCATGTTTTTGTATTTTTTTAGTCTTTCATGAATGAATAACTATTATAACTTCTTTCATTATTATACTTTGTTTTTTGTTTCAGGCAAGATGTTAGTTTCTGCTGGATACATCTCAGAGACATCTGTGCGTGCTGGAGGCGAGGGAAGAGGTCGAGGGAGACGAGGCTGGGGTCGATATGGTTCTGCTTTCTCATACGATGCCATTGAGACAACTACAAAAGGATTTCATGTTTTAGAGGATCCTAAGTTAGTAGTTGTACATTTATATATATTTTTGTTTAGGTTTACAATACTTTACAGTATGTACAATATATTAAACTTCCATTATGAGGCATAAACAACTTTTTAACTACAATATACAGGTTTCATTGAGAATGTAGGTAGGACTAAAAGATAAATAGATATATCTTAACCACGATAGTGCAGGCGAGGAAAAGACATACAGTACTCTGTAGATCAAGCTTTTATCAGGATAACATTTAATTTTTTTTTAACACAATGGTCATCTCTCACCAAGACAGGGTGACCCAAAGAAAACACTTATACCACCATTCACTCGATCAGTATTTATATCTTTATCAAGTCATATTTTGCATTACCGAGCAGTACATGATAGGAGCAGTATAAGAATTGGCATTCTGTGCTTTATAACTTGCATAGGTTTGGAGCATTTTTTGTAATATAGTACAGTAACAGAAATGATGTAGGAATATAAAGAACCTTGTTGCTTCCCGTCTATAAAGGGGTTGTTTTGATGTTGAAGAGCTCTGGCTCCAAAGATATAGAGCTTCCCTTTGATCAAGCCTGATTGCTTCTTATTCCCCAGGTACTGTACACCCCTACAAGTTTAGCACTTCCCATGAATATAATAATATTAAATTTACAGCTGCAAAATTCTTTTGGCACCATCATCTACAATGCTGGAAGAATTACGTTACGTCATCAAGAGAGTGAGACCTGTTACCACTGCCACTAATGGAGAGTTATCCCACTCCCGCATATTTAACCCCAGGTATAATAGACCTTTATGTTTATATTATGGTTTTTATTTTTAATTTTTAACACATCAGCTGTCTCCCACTAGGCAGGGTGACCCAAAAAAGAAGAAATGGAAGTTTCTTCTTTTTACATTTAGTAATTTATACAGAAGGGTTACTAGCCCCTTCCTCCCAGCATTTTAGAGTATTGTATTTGTGTGCTATAAACTTCTTTACAGTAGCGCCAGATGTGAATGAGTATGAGCTCTTATAAAAGACTTAAGATTTATTCTACAGAGGGCTTACACAGAACTGCTGTATATCATTAAACTATTACAGTTGTGGATCCTAGAGTACCTATGTTCAATTTTTTTATTCAGGATTAAAACTAACAAATACAATACTTCCTGTTATATTATAGTATTACTAGTAAGATTATATACAGTCTGTATTAGTAAAGCACTGTTTCATGGTGCTTCACTAATATGGACATTTCAAATCTACCCAAAAATTTGTTTATATAGCTCCTGATTCACTGTTTGGGCACCCATGTCCACTTGCCACTCTGTTTACGTCTTTTGTGAGCTCTGCATCTCTGTTATGTTAAAGTTATTGCATATTTTATATGTACTGTACTTTTTTTGTGTTACAATGACATCTAAGGGAAGTTGTGATAAAAAGAGAAGTCGTAAGGCTCTTACTTTATGTGCAAATTTAGAAATGATTAAACTCAGTGAGCATGGTATGTCTATGGCTGGGATAGTACTGAGATACTGCTGATAACCTAACAAATCCCTGTTTGCAAGGGTTTTAAAGGAATGTAAAGAGGAACTTAGCATAACTTTGGCTAATCTTTTCAATACACTACAAAGTGGCAAAGTGCCAGACAAGTGGAAAATGGCAAATGTAATACCTATTTACATGACAGGTCACATGTCCTTAGCTTCAGACTATAGACCAATAAGCCTTACCTCCCTAGTGGGAAAATTTATGGAATCAGTAATTGCCAAGGCAATTCATAGTCATCTTGAAAGGCATAATTTGATTAATGAATCTCAGCACGGTTTTACAAAGGGGCATTCCTGTCTTACGAATTTACTAACTTTTTTCACTAAAGTATTTGAGGAGGTAGATCATGGTAGTGAATATGATACTGTGTATATAGACTTCAGTAAGGCTTTCGATAGAGTTCCACATCAGAGGCTATTGAGGAAACTTAAGGCACTTGGAATAGGGGGAGAAATTTTTTCCTGGGTAGAGGCATGGTTGGCAAATAGGCAGCAGAGAGTTTGCATAAATGGGGAGAAATCAGAATGGGGGGTACGTCACAAGCGGTGTTCCACAGGGGTCAGTGTTGGGCCCCTTGTTCACAATTTACAAAAATGACATAGATGAGGGAATAAGTAGCGACATAAGCAAATTTGCTGATGATGCCAAAATAGGCCGTCCAATTCAGTTTAATAAGGACATTAGAGCACTTCAGGATGATTTGAATAGACTGAGGCAGTGGTCGGAGAAGTGGCAGATGCAGTTTAATATAGACAAATGCAAAGTTCTAAACATTGGACAGGAAAATAACCATGCCACATATAAACTAAATAATTTTTTTTTTTTTCAACAAGTCGGCCGTCTCCCACCGAGGCAGGGTGACCCAAAAAAGAAAGAAAATCCCCAAAAAGAAAATACTTTCATCATCATTCAACACTTTCACCACACTCACACATTATCACTGTTTTTGCAGAGGTGCTCAGAATACAACAGTTTAGAAGCATACACATATAAAGATACACAACATATCCCTCCAAACTGTAGATCTTAATATTACTGATTGCAAAAAGGATTTAGGAGTTCTGGTTAGCAGTAATCTGAAACCAGGACAACAGTGCATAAGTGTTTGCCTAACAGAATCCTTGGCTTCATATCAAGAAGTATAAATAATAGAAGTCCTCAGGTTGTTCTTCAACTCTATATAGCTTTGGTTAGGTCTCATTTAGATTATGCTACACAGTTCTGGTCACCGTATTACAGAATGAATATAAATGCACTGGAAAATGTACAAAAGAAGATGACAAAGTTGATCCCATGTATCAGAAGTCTTCCCTATGAGGATAGACTGAGGGCCCTGAATCTGCTCTCTCTCTAGAAAGGTGTAGAATTAGGGGGTATATGATTGAGGTGTATAAATGGAAAACAGGAATAAATGAAGGGGATGTAAATAGCCTGCTAAAAATATCTAGCCTAGACAGTGCTCACAGCAATGGCTTTAAGTTGGAAAAATTCGTATTTAGGAAGGATATAGGAAAGCACTGGTTTGGTAATAGAGTTGTGGATGAGTGGAACAAACTCCCGAGTACCGTCATAGAAGCTAAGAGATTGTGTACAGTAGTTTTAAAAATAGGTTAGATAAATGCACGAGTGGGTGTGGGTGGGTGTGAGTTGGACCTGACTAGCTTGTGCTGCTAGGTCAGATGCCGTACTCCTTCCTTAAGTGAATGTGACCTGACCTGACTAGATCAGGGCGTTGGCTTAAGCCAGTAGGAGAATTGGACCTGCCTCGCATGGGCCAGTAGGCTTGCTATAGTGTTCCTTCTGTCTTATGCTCTTATGAATGTGATGGAAGTAATTATTAGAACAGATTGCTTGTAGGCTTTAGGTGCAACATCCTTTACCAGTAAGTTGCAACTGGATGCTGCTACATAATGTTTCAGAGTTTTTAAATTGTTATTATTATGTAAATTGTCAAGACACTAGCTATACAGAAGAAAATTCTACATTTTTATATTATTTTCCAGTGACTTCCTAAGCCAACAAGCCAGAAGGCAAATGTTGCCCAAAACACAGGGTATTGCATCTGCCTCTGAATCACTTGGAGTGAGACCTGAATCTTCAGGAGGAAAAGCAGAGTATCAGACACAGGAAGATCTTGTAGATCCAGAAGAAGAGAAATTGAAGGTTTGTATTTTTGAGATACAAGTAGAATTTAAACATTAATATTTTGCCTGTTTACTGATGAAAACAAATAACATGCAGCATAGTCTTACTGGAGTGACATTCACAGAATCAATTGTTATACTGTACATGCAGTTGTTAGTTTAATGTGTTCATAATTTCTGTTTAATGATGATAGTAGTTTTGCATATTTGAAAGTTTAGGCATGAAAGGCTTCATTATCTCAAATTATTTTAACATTTTGTTGGTGCATTTTTAAAAAATGATGGGAAAAAGGGTAAGTCCTGGGGTTTGGGGGGAAAAATATTCCTTTTTATGGAAAAGGGGGGAAAAAGGGTGCAAAATTTTTAAAGGGGGTTTTTTGAGTATTGGTAAAGTGTATGGTAGAGTTATAATTGAAAGAATTAAGAGTAAGACGGAAAATAGGATAGCAGATGAACAAGGAGGCTTTAGGAAAGGTAGGGGGTGTGTGGACCAGGTGTTTACAGTGAAACATATAAGTGAACAGTATTTAGATAAGGCTAAAGAGGTCTTTGTGGCATTTATGGATTTGGAAAAGGCGTATGACAGGGTGGATAGGGGGGCAATGTGGCAGATGTTGCAAGTGTATGGTGTAGGAGGTAGGTTACTGAAAGCAGTGAAGAGTTTTTAACGAGGATAGTGAGGCTCAAGTTAGAGTATGTAGGAAAGAGGGAAATTTTTTCCCAGTAAAAGTAGGCCTTAGACAAGGATGTGTGATGTCACCGTGGTTGTTTAATATATTTATAGATGGGGTTGTAAGAGAAGTAAATGCGAGGGTCTTGGCAAGAGGCGTGGAGTTAAAAGATAAAGAATCACAAACAAAGTGGGAGTTGTCACAGCTGCTCTTTGCTGATGACACTGTGCTCTTGGGAGATTCTGAAGAGAAGTTGCAGAGATTGGTGGATGAATTTGGTAGGGTGTGCAAAAGAAGAAAATTAAAGGTGAATACAGGAAAGAGTAAGGTTATGAGGATAACAAAAAGATTAGGTGATGAAAGATTGAATATCAGATTGGAGGGAGAGAGTATGGAGGAGGTGAACGTATTCAGATATTTGGGAGTGGACGTGTCAGCAGATGGGTCTATGAAAGATGAGGTGAATCATAGAATTGATGAGGGAAAAAGAGTGAGTGGTGCACTTAGGAGTCTGTGGAGACAAAGAACTTTGTCCTTGGAGGCAAAGAGGGGAATGTATGAGAGTATAGTTTTACCAACGCTCTTATATGGGTTGTGAAGCATGGGTGATGAATGTTGCAGCGAGGAGAAGGCTGGAGGCAGTGGAGATGTCATGTCTGAGGGCAATGTGTGGTGTGAATATAATGCAGAGAATTCGTAGTTTGGAAGTTAGGAGGAGGTGCGGGATTACCAAAACTGTTGTCCACAGGGCTGAGGAAGGGTTGTTGAGGTGGTTCGGACATGTAGAGAGAATGGAGCGAAACAGAATGACTTCAAGAGTGTATCAGTCTGTAGTGGAAGGAAGGCGGGGTAGGGGTCGGCCTAGGAAAGGTTGGAGGGAGGGGGTAAAGGAGGTTTTGTGTGCGAGGGGCTTGGACTTCCAGCAGGCATGCGTGAGCGTGTTTGATAGGAGTGAATGGAGACAAATGGTTTTTAATACTTGACGTGCTGTTGGAGTGTGAGCAAAGTAACATTTATGAAGGGGTTCAGGGAAACCGGCAGGCCGGACTTGAGTCCTGGAGATGGGAAGTACAGTGCCTGCACTCTGAAGGAGGGGTGTTAATGTTGCAGTTTAAAAACTGTAGTGTAAAGCACCCTTCTGGCAAGACAGTGATGGAGTGAATGATGGTGAAAGTTTTTCTTTTTCGGGCCACCCTGCCTTGGTGGGAATCGGCCAGTGTGATAATAAAAAAAAAAATTTTGTATTACGATATCTGTGCAGTTCTGGTAAAACAATTATGAATTGAATGATGGTGAATGTTTCTTCTTTTGATTTGACTGATCTAATAAAAAGATTACATATCTCTTTTGTGTTCCAAAATATGATTCAAATTACTAATAAATATAATTAAAATAAAACTGTTTGGGTAGGTAAATTGAAATTAATAAACTAGAAAAAGCAATGAAAGTAGATTAATTAAAGTCTTATCCAAATGTAAACATTGTCAGTAATAGGACTTAAGCAACAGTTTTTATTGGCTCAAGCTTTGAACAGATACTTTAAGTGGTGGTAAAAACATTGATTGCAGTGGAATCCTTGACTGATACATTTCACCCACAGGTGGGCTTGAAAAAGCCCACCCGTAAGGAAACAATGTCACTGTAATCACCATTTGTTGGTGTTATCCCCCCAGTTGGCAACAGTTACAATATATTATTTTTTCTTTCAGACTGAGCTATACAAGTCACTGCTACAGCTACGGAACCGTCTAGGAGAAGAAAATGGGTTCATGCCATATTTGGTTGCCACAAACAGAGTATTGCTTTTACTTGCACAGAATAGGCCTGCTACATTGAATGCCTTAAGAAAAAGTTAGTTTTTGTTGGTAGACTAGATCAATGGTTCTTGAACATTTCTGGGTCATGACTCCCAAAATATTATTTTGCAGGTCTGTTGTATATTCCCCTATGATACATTTCGTCTACTATGCATGCATATTGCTCATTTTGCACAGAGACCATAAAGCCAGATGTGTTGCTGTTGATTATTTTAATTTGTTTAATTGTGACTTAATATATATATTGTTTTTATTAAAAACAATCACAGGAGGAGTTGAATAATAGCTCCAGGTCTTTTGTGTTGCAATCAACACATTAGGAGCTTGCAAAGTTGCAGAAATGAGTAAGAAATCTCAGGAGATTCTTTCCAAGGGATGATTGCTGCAACCATCCCTTGGAATGAATCTCCTGAGATTTCTTTCTCATATCTACAACTTTGCAAGTTTCTGATGATATGTTGATTGCAACACGAAAGGCCTAGAGCTATTATTCAACTCCCTCAGTGGTTATTTTGCATAATAACAATATATTAAGTCACAATTGCACAAATTAAAATAACCAGCTGCAAGCATCCCTTGGAACGAATCTCCTGAGATTTCTTACTCATTTCTGCAACTTTGCAAGCTCCTGATGATGTGTTGATTGCAACACAAAAGACCTAGAGCTATTATTCAACTCCTCCTGTGGTTGTTTTGCATTTTATATTGTTTGTTCGCAATTTTTGCACATACTGTTTTTGTAAGTACATATGTAACTTGCCATAACCTAACCTGAGCTAACCTGTTATTGAAAAAGATAATTTTTTTATTGCAAGGAACATTCAGAAATTGACATTGAGACTTACATAAGAAAATGAATGATGTAAAATGAAAATAGTTTATTTTTTAACACACTGGCTGTCTCCCATCAATCGTAGCTAGTGGCGAGAGCTATACCTCTTAACACTGAGGTCTGGGAATTGACAATAGGTTGTATCTTAACAAAATTACATAGGTTAAAAAATTTAGAAAAAGCTAGTAAGTATAAGTGGATATAACAAATTGAAACATAGTTTAAATGTTTATAAGAAACTTTTTTAGTGAGATGAATGTAGTTGTAGGTTTGTGTAGTAGAAATTTGCTTCCAAGGTACATTCGAAAGGCCTTTCTATTCTTTTAGTCCCCTTAAGGGAGGTTCTTTGGTGCCGGTAAGGTCCTGTATGACCCCTACAGGTTTAGAACTTTCCCCCATGAATATAATAATATTCCTTTAGTAACATCAGTGAAAGAAATGCATTTACAATATATATTGAAACAAAAGGCATAAAGTGATTATGGTTACCAAAATTTTGCTATCAGTCATTTGTTCTGGATGATTACTGGAAAACTGTTAGGTCCTCAAGCTAAAAATTGCTGTAGATTCAAGGATAATTAATGAAGAGTAACCAAATTATGTATTATGGTTGGGGTTAAATTTTTGTTGAGTTAAGGGCTATACTGTAATATTTTTGAGAGTTAGTATCAAAATTTTTTATTTGGGAATGGTGTGAAGTTGTTTCATGACTACCAGATGTTTAAGATATGGGTCCCATTCAACGTATTGTTTGTGGAAGGAAATATAAAACACGCTATTTTTATGCAAATAAGAATGTATACGATGGTAGGATTGCTGGTGTCTTTTTCCGTCTCTCAAACATTCAAGATCTCAGGTACATCTTGCTACTTCTACTTACACTTAGGTCACACCACACATACATGTACAAGTACAGTGGAACCTCAAATATCGAACTGCTCCCAACTCAACCAATTATGTAAGTGTATTTTTGTAAGTGCTTTTATAAGTGTATTTTTGAGGGTCTGAAATGAACTAATCTAATTTACATTATTCCTGAGTGGAATTTATTCGTTCGGTAATGGCACTCGAACAGCCGTCTGGAACGAAGAAAGTTTGATATTGACACACCCCTCTGAGTTTTCTTCTATTTTCTCAATAGTTCTTGTTCTTGTTTATTTCCTCTTATCTCCATGGGGAAGTGGAACAGAATTCTTCCTCTGTAAGCCATGCACGTCATAAGAGGCGACTAAAGTTAAAAAGAGAAACTTGTTTTTCTTTTTGAGCCACCCTGCCTTTGTGGGATACAGCCGGTTTCTTGAAAAAAGGGAAGAAGATTGTACGTGAAGGTGAGAATGCTGTAAGAGGGAAGAAAAGGTAAAAGGAATGGGAAGGGAAGAAATATTTTTAAAATGAAGTATGACAGATATTTATCTTTTTTTATTTGTTTTTTAAAGCAGAAGATGCTTCATTATGCCATAAGAGCTCACTGTGGAGCACAGTTTAAGAATCACTGCTCTGGATAACCCAGTACTCTGAATATTTGCTAATATTTGCTGAACTATTTGTGTCTTAACATAACTTTATTTTTTTGTCAGTTGAGGGGCTGGTCGAAGCAAAAGTTCAGAAGTTTGGCCCTGCTCTTGTGGAACACATCCAGACTTTCTGTAGCAAGACTAATCTAAAATGTATGGCTGAAGAGGGCGAGATTAATAAGATTGAAGTAAGTTTAAATGTATGACTCCTCTAAGGATATTATAGGAACTTAGAATGCTGATCTCACCAGAGTTAATTGCTTTGAGAGATGGCAGCTAGTGTGTAATTTTGTTATTGAGGTAAATGTTGCCTTTATTCACCACGCTCTAGGTGGCATGACATAATATATAATTCCTACGTTTCTTTGAATGAATCTGTTAGTCATTTTTACTGACATTATTACTGTAATTAGCCTAAATGAGCAAGTATGCTATCAGTTGCATTTCATACATATTTGCAATCATATTGTGCTGAAGAATTTTTGTATTATACTGTACTTGAGGTGTATTTTGTATATATCACTGTTTTGTTAATGATATTAGTTAAAATGACTTGTAATATTTTTATATTGCTAATTTTTAATTACACCTACCATCCGACATACGACCTGCTCGACTTACGACCACTCGACTTACGACCGTGTTTTTTATGCCAAATTTCTGGGAAACAAACAACTATTTGTGTTGTACACAGTGTTTATCCTAAACCTTACAGTATAAAATACAGTACTAACAACATAAAAAGTAAAGTAAAACATGAAATACCAAAATAAAACAATAAAATAAAGTCATTACAAAAATGTTCTGTTGATATTCAGTAGTAAAGTTCGACTTATGACCATTTCGACTTACGACCGGTTTCTCGGAACCGAACTCGGTCGTAAGTCGGATGGTAGGTGTACTGTATTTAAATATTGAAATTTTATTTCCAGTCTTGTGTGAGTGTGGAGCCACAACCCTCTACAAGCAGCTGTATTAATAGATTTATGCCATCAAGAGTAACTTGCAATGATGACATTAGTGCTTCATCAGGATGGATATCTGCTTCCAAAACCAAAGCCACAACAATCAATACAACCAGATCATTTTCCCCTGACTCAGCAGAAAAATCTGTGAATAAGAGTACAAAAGGCCCCGAAAAATTTAGAATACACAATAGAGAAGGCCCAGTATCCCCAAAGGAACAAACACATCTAATAGATCATTCTACATCAGGCAAATATGTGAATGTAAATGAGAATACTAGAACATATCAAAGTGATTCAATTCAGATGAATACAGACAATGAACATCCTGAAAATTCATTGGCAAAATATAAAGACAGCCAGCATGCACCAAAATATACTGTACCCAAGCTGAGTGGAAAAGATTTTACTACACATTCTGGTTTGTTGTCAGATGAAGACACAGAGATATTTGACGAACTTGATGAAGAAAGTTTTATGAATAATATGTCCATATCTGTTACGTTAGATACTAAAATAAAGTTACCAGACTCAGTTGATACCAAAATTGTGCCAAAACCAGACATGCCAAATGCAGAAACATGCATGACCAAATCTTTTGAAGACACAAAATTGCTTAACATATTCCAGTTTTCTTCAGCACCAGAATGTAAATCTAGCAAGAAAAAGGGAGTATCTTACAGTGATTCGGATTCTGAGGGTGAAAGTTCTACTACTGAGAATTCACAAGAAAAGTATGAGCGCATAATTTCAGATAATAAAAGGAAACTTAAAAATAGTGGATGGATTGATTCTCGTATGATGAAAAAGAAAATAAAAAAAAATTCACTCTTCACAAAGTAGCACAGTATTGAAGAGATTTTAGAAATTAAAAACTATATTGTTTTGAGGCATAAAATATGTTACAAAATAATATCATATAAATTATAATTTAATTAAAATATACTTTTTTGTTGTAAATAAAAGATGTCATAATTCTTTAGGTTCTATGAAATATATTCATTATATGGCATGTAAGCTGTAATTTAATTAGCATACAACTTTTTGTTTTATTTAAAAGATTTTGTTAGAAAATTTGATACCCTTGATATAGATTCCTTGAATGTCTCATCATTTCATAAGCGAATTGTTATTTCATTCACACTTAAGAAAATAAAGTAAGAAATTTGTGTATATTTTTTTAGTGTTTTTAATGATGTATTAGGCAAGGAGTATGCAACTATCTTAACCCTTAAACTGTCCAAACGTAGATCTATGTTTTTTCAACATTTGAAAGTATGTAAAAAAAGTAGATCTTTTCTTTTTTAACATTTGAAAACGTGTAAAAAAACTTTGATCTACGTTTTTTTTTTTTGTTATACTATTTGAATATATGTAAAAAAAACATAGATCTACTTTTGGAGCGCTACGCATGAAAACATAGATCTGCTTGGACAGTTTAAAGGTTAATGGTAAGATATGCTGTATGCAATTCAAAATATAAAGTAGTTCTTCCTTTATATTAATTGTTTGCAATAATCCCCCTAAAGGGAGGTTCCTTGATGTTGGTGAGGGGCTCTTGCTCTAGGGAATTGGATCTGTGCTCCAGTTCCCTGAATTGAGCCTGAATGCCTTCCATCGCCCTACCCCCTCGCAAGTGCTCTATAATCCTCTGGGTTTAGCGCTCCCCCATGATTATGATAATTTATTATTATTAGCACACTGGCCGATTCCCACCAAGGCAGGGTGGCCCGAAAAAGAAAAACTTTCACCATCATTCACTCCATCACTGTCTTGCCAGAAGGGTGCTTTACACTACAGTTTTTAAACTGCAACATTAACACCCCTCCTTCAGAGTGCAGGCACTGTACTTCCCATCTCCAGGACTCAAGTCCGGCCTGCCGGTTTCCCTGAACCCCTTCATAAATGTTACTTTGCTCACACTCCAACAGCACGTCAAGTATTAAAAACCATTTGTCTCCACTCACTCCTATCAAACACGCTCACGCATGCCCGCTAGAAGTCCAAGCCCCTCGCACACAAAACCTCCTTTACCCCCTCCCTCCAAGTTTTCCTAGGCCGACCCCTACCCCGCCTTCCTTCCACTACAGACTGATACACTCTTGAAGCCATTCTGTTTCGCTCCATTCTCTCTACATGTCCGAACAACCTCAACAACCCTTCCTCAGCCCTCTGGACAACAGTTTTGGCAATCCTGCACCTCCTCCTAACTTCCAAACTACGAATTCTCTGCATTATATTCACCCCACACATTGCCCTCAGACATGACATCTCCACTGCCTCCAGCCTTCTCCTCGCTGCAACATTCATCACCCATGCTTCACACCCATATAAGAGCGTTGGTAAAACTATACTCTCATACATTTCCCTCTTTGCCTCCAAGGACAAAGTTCTTTGTCTCCACAGACTCCTAAGTGCACCGCTCACCCTTTTGCCCTCATCAATTCTATGATTCACCTCATCTTTCATAGACCCATCCGCTGACACGTCCACTCCCAAATATCTGAATACATTCACCTCCTCCATGCTCTCTCCCTCCAATCTGATATCCAATCTTTCATCACCTAATCTTTTTGTTATCCTCATAACCTTACTCTTTCCTGTATTCACTTTTAATTTTCTTCTTTTACTTTTTTTTTTTTTTCAACAAGTCGGCCGTCTCCCACCGAGGCAGGGTGACCCAAAAAAAGAAAGAAAATCCCCAAAAAGAAAATACTTTCATCATTATTCAACACTTTCACCACACTCACACATTATCACTATTTTTGCAGAGGTGCTCAGAATACAACAGTTTAAAAGCATATACATATAAAGATACACAACATATCTCTCCAAACTGCCAATATCCCAAACCCCTCCTTCAAAGTGCAGGCATTGTACTTCCCAACAAATTATTATTATAATCAAAAAGAACCGCTAAGCCACAAGGGCTATACAGTCACACTCCAGCAGATCGTCAGGTCCCAAGTACCATTTGTCTCCATTCACTCCTATCTAACACGCTCACGCACGCTTGCTGGAAGTCCAAGCCCCTCTCTCCAACCCTTTCGAGGACGACCCCTACCCTGCCTTCCTTCCCCTATAGATTCATATGCTTTCCATGTCATTCTACTTTGATCCATTCTCTCTAAATGACCAAACCACCTCAACAACCTCTCTTCTGCCCTCTGACTAATGCTTTTATTAACTCCACACCTTTTCCTAATTTCCACACTCCGAATTTTCTGCATAATATTTACACCACACATTGCCCTTAGACAGGACATCTCCACTGCCTCCAACCGTCTCCTCGCTGCTGCATTTACCACCCAAGCTTCACATCCATATAAGAGTGTTGGTACTACTATACTTTCATACATTCCCTTCTTTGCCTCCATAGATAACGTTTTTTGACTCCACATATACCTCAACGCACCACTCACCTTTTTTTCCCTCATCAATTCTATGATTAACCTCATCCTTCATAAATCCATCCGCCGACGCGTCAACTCCCAAGTATCTGAAAACATTCACTTCTTCCATACTCCTCCTCCCCAATTTGATATCCAATTTTTCTTTATCTAAATCATTTGATACCCTCATCACCTACTCTTTTCTATGTTCACTTTCAACTTTCTACCTTTACACACATTCTCAAACTCATCCACTAACCTTTGCAATTTTTCTTTAGAATCTCCCATAAGCACAGTATCATCTGCAAAAAGTAACTGTGTCAATTCCCATTTTGAATTTGATTCCCCATAATTTAATCCCACCCCTCTCCCGAACACTCTAGCATTTACTTCTTTTCTTTTACATACCCTACCAAATTCATCCACCAACCTCTGCAACTTCTCTTCAGAATCTCCCAAGAGCAGTGTCATCAGCAAAGAGCAACTGTGACAACTCCCACTTTGTGTGTGATTCTTTATCTTTTAACTCCACGCCTCTTGGGATTTTACTTCACTTATAACCCCATCTGTAAATATATTAAACAACCATGGTGACATCACACATCCTTGTCTAAGGCCTACTTTTACTGGGAAATAATCTCCCTCTTTCCTTCATACTCTAACTTGAGCCTCACTATCCTCATAAAAATTCTTCACTGCTTTCAGTAACCTACCTCCTATACCATACACCTGCAACATCTGCCACATTGCCCCCTATCCACCCTGTCATATGCCTTTTCCAAATCCATAAATGCCACAAAAACTTCTTTAGCCTTATCTAAATACTGTTCACTTATGTGTTTCACTGTAAACACCTGGTCCACACACCCCCTACCTTTCCTAAAGCCTCCTTGTTCATCTGCTATCCTATTCTCCGTCTTACTCTTAATTCTTTCAATAATAACTCTACCATACACTTTACCAGGTATACTCAACAGACTTATCCCCCTATAATTTCTGCACTCTCTTTTGTCCCCTTTGCCTTTATACAAAGGAACTATGCATGCTCTCTGCCAATCCCTAGGTACCTTACCCTCTTCCATACATTTATTAAATAATAGCACCAACCACTCCAAAACTATATCCCCACCTGCTTTTAACATTTTTATCTTTATCCCATCAATCCCAGCTGCCTTACCCCCTTTCATTTTACCTACTGCCTCACGAACTTCCCCCACACTCACAACTGACTCTTCCTCACTCCTACAGGATGTTATTCCTCCTTGCCCTATACATGAAATCACAGCTTCCCTATCTTCATCAACATTTAACAATTCCTCAAAATATTCCTTCCATCTTCCCAATACCTCTAACTCTCCATTTAATAAAACTCTCCTCTCCTATTTTTAACTGACAAATCCATTTGTTCTCTAGGCTTCCTCAACTTATTAATCTCACTCCAAAACTTTTTCTTATTTCAACAAAATTTGTTGATAACATCTCACCCACTCTCTCATTTGCTCTCTTTTTACATTGCTTCACACTCTCTTAACCTCTCTCTTTTTCTCCATATACTCTTCCCTCCTTGCATCACTTCTACTTTGTAAAAACTTCTCATATGCTAACTTTTTCTCCCTTTCTACTCTCTTTACAAACATCATTCCACCAATCGCTCCTCTTCCTTCCCGCACCCACTTTCCTGTCACCACAAACTTCTGCTGAACACTCTAACACTACATTTTTAAACCTACCCCATACCTCTTCAACCCCATTGCCTATGCTCTCATTTGCCCATCTATCCTCCAATAGCTGTGTATATCTTACCCTAACTGCCTCCTCTTTTAGTTTATAATCCTTCACCTCTCTCTTCCCTGATGCTTCTGTTCTCCTTGTATCCCATCTACCTTTTACTCTCAGTGTAGCTACAACTGAAAAGTGATCTGATATATCTGTGGCCCCTCTATAAACATGTACATCCTGAAGTCTACTTAACAAACTACTGCCATTTCGCCCTACATCATATCTTGTATGCTTATTTATCCTCATTTTCTTAAAATATGTATTACCTATAACTAAACCCCTTTCTATACAAAGTTCAATCAAAGGGCTCCCATTATCATTTACACCTGGCACCCCAAACTTACCTACCACACCCTCTCTAAAAGTTTCTCCTACTTTAGCATTCATTTCCCCTACCACAGTTGCTCTCTCACTTGGTTCAAAGGTTCCTATACATTCACTTAACATCTCCCAAAATCTCTCTCTCTCCTCTACATTCCTGTCTTCTCCAGGTGCATACATGCTTATTATGACCCACTTTTCACATCCTTCAAGCTATATGACCCTTGGGGGTCTGGCACTTTTTCCTGAACTTAATGATTGATCACCCCTTTTGAAGGATATATTAATGCTGATGAATTGCCCTTCATCCAAGGAATTGAAGCTACCTTTCTCCCTCCTGAGATCAAATCTGATTCTCTCCACTTCCCTAGGGGCTATATGATCTTTTTTCCATCAAAAATTTCTTGATATTGGTGAGGGGGTCTTGATCCAAGGAATTGCACTTCTCCCTTATATTGAACCTGATTGCCTCCCATTTCCCAGGCTCTCGATGACCCCCTTTTAACAATTCACCCTAAATATAATAGAAATAATAATATATGACTTCTATAGGTTTAGCACTTCATCAGTGTAACAATGGTTTGATATATGTATTTATAAATAAGAAAAATAAATAAATAAATATAATCCAGCATCATATCACTGATTTATTGTACTGTATGATATGAAATTTCATTAAACCAAACAGCCTCTCCTTACTTAGCGACATACTCAATTACCGATGACTCGGACTTACGATGGGCTCTCCGACCAGTATGCATACCTAAATAATGTATATTAGAGCTATTTTCTCTATTCTGTTTATTACAATATACAATACACTGCTGTATAAACATTTAACCCGTAAACGGTCCAAACGTATATATACGTTTTTTCAACATTTGAAAGTATGTAAAAAAAGTAGATCTTTTTTTTTTACATTTGAAAATGTGTAAAAAACTTTGATTTACTTTTTTTTTGTTATATTTGAAAATGTGTAAAAAAAACGTAGATCTACTTTTGGAGCACTACACATGTGAACGTAGATCTGCTTGGACTGTTTACGGGTTAAACATATACATACCAGAAATGTTATAAATGGTGCAAGGTGACATTAAAAACATGATCAAAGATGAATGGCACAAATCCATTACCATTATAGTATGCTCCTCACTTAGCGACGAATTCATTTACCGACGTGATTTTAGGAACGGAACTCCATCGTTAAGTGAGGAGAGACTGTATTGTACATACAGTACATGCATGTCATAAGAGGCGACTAAAATGCCAGGAGCAAGGGGGTAGTAGCCCCTATCTCCTGTATACATTACTAAATTTAAAAAGAGAAACTTTTGCTTTTGTTTTTAGGTCACCCTGCCTTAGTAGGATACGGCCAGTTCGTTGAGGAAATTTACCAAGGGTGCACAAATCAGACGAATGAAAAATTGTGTAAGACAGTAGTTTACAGTATGGGTCAGAAACAACAGGCAGACTAGACAGTCACACTGAACAGGTAGAAAGTTGAAAATGAATATAGATAAAAGTAAGGTGATGAGAGTATCAAATGATTTAGATAAAGAAAACTTAGATATCACATTGGAGGAAGGGGGTATGGAAAAAGTGAATGTTTTCAGATACAGTGGGGAAGCTGGAGGTGCTGTCCTGGGAGACAGTAATGGTGAAGCTGGAGGTGCTGTCCTGGGAGACAGTAATGGTGAAGCTGGAGATGCTGTCCTGGGAGACAGTAATGGGGAAGCTGGAGATGCTGTCCTGGGAGACAGTAATGGTGAAGCTGGAGATTTTGTCCAGGTAGTCGGGAATTATACGCAGGAAGGAATACATATGAATGACCGCATAGGGGACAGGAGCCATAGTAGGGAAACAAGTGTAGTCAAAGATAAGATAAAACCAATATTTCAAACTAGAAATACCCCAGGAAATAGCAAACAAGAGGACTCCACTAGCAATAGTGAGGGTATATTACCAAAAACAAATGGGGGGGGAGCTCCATTGGGTTTGGGGCTAGGGAGGATAGAAGTAAGACAGGGAAACATGCACCAACAGGAATACAGTCACAGAAAACCCCAAAGGGAAACGGGGAAAACCCAAACCTGTGCACATACTATGCACTCGGTATCTGCTGGCATGGGAAATCTGGAAAAACAGATGGGACGTGCAACTATGACCACCCTAGGAAATGCCATGGGCCCCTTGACAACAGGAAAATGCAAACTCCCTTCCTGTAAGCTTTTTCACCCTGAACTGTGTACCTCTTCAGTACAGGAAAGACTGTGCTATAACTTAAATTGCCAGGCATACCATCTAAAGGGACAAAAAGATACAAAACATCCAGGCCATGGAAAAACTGGGTAGCCACAGCCACTCAAGAGGGAGAGGTTTTTTAGTGCCAGGAAGGAAAAAAAACTGGCAGGAAATGGCAGAAATCGTACACCAAATCCAGTCATTCCTGGAGTGAAACCACAGTCGATGGCCTCCACTCCAAACCAACAGATACAGATACTAATGCCGGAAAAAAAAATCCCCCCCAGTACCAACAATACCACCAGTCCGATAACATTCTTCTTTGCAAATATACAGGGTCTAAAGCCAGCAAACAAACAACAAAATACCTTTCATCCGTGGACTGTTTGCAGAGGCAAAGGCAATGTTCGCGGCTTTCACTGAGACCCACATAAAGGATCACTTGGACAACGAAATATGGATCCCAGGTTACAACCTATACAGATGTGACAGAGTGAACAGGCAAAGGGGGGGTTGGCCTGTACATTGCAGAGTCACTTGTTTGCACAGAACTGCTAAATGCCTCAAATGATGTAGTGGAAGTTTTTAGCAGTAAAGGTCGAGAACCAAACCTAGTCATTGTGATAGTCTACAAGCCTCCGGATGCAACATCCAGCAATTCCAGGAACAGCTGTTAAAAATTGACCACTGTCTGGAAAACCTTCCAGCTCCTGCACCCAACATCTTGCTCCTGGGGGATTTCAACTTAAGGCACCTAAAATGGAGGAATATAGCAAATAATATTGTTGCAGTAATAACACCAGGAGGCAGCTCTGATGAAAACTCACACTCACGCGAGCTTTTAAATCTCTGCACAAAATTCAATTTAAACCAGCAAATAATGGAGCCTACTAGACTGGAGAATACACTAGACCTCATCTTCACTAACAATGATGATCTGATAAGAAATATCACCATATCAAAAACAATATACTCAGATCACAACTAATTGAGGTTCAGTCATGTATGCGCGGAGCCCCAGACCGACATAATGAGATTAGTCACGAGGGAGCATTCACCAAATTCAACTTCAATAACAAAAACATAAAGTGGGACCAAGTAAACCAAGTCCTAACCGATATAAGCTGGGAAGATATACTAAGCAACACAGACCCCAACTTATGCCTAGAACAGATTAACTCGGTAGCACTCGATGTATGCACAAGGCTTATTCCTCTAAGAAAAGGAGGAGTAGATGTAAAACAGAAAGAGACAGGCGCTCCCTTTACAGGCGACGGAAAAGAATAACAGAGCGGCAAAAAAGAGGTCAATATATCTGAAATGCGTAGGGAGACACTGGTCAGAGAAATAGCAAGCATCGAACTTAAGCTAAAGAATCCTTTAGGAGTCAGGAATCGCGGGAAGAACTAAAAGCCATAAATGAAATCGAAAGAAACCCAAAGTATTTCTTCTCCTATGCCAAATCAAAATCGAGAACAACGTCCAGTATTGGGCCCCTACTTAAACAAGATGGGTCCTACACAGATGACAACAAGGAAATGAGTGAGCTACTTATGTCCAATATGACTCAGTTTTTAGCAAGCCGCTAACCAGACTGAGAGTCGAAGATCAAAATGAATTTTTTATGAGAGAGCCACAAAATTTGATTAACACAAGCCTATCCGATGTTATCCTGACGCCAAATGACTTCGAACAGGCGATAAATGACATGCCCATGCACTCTGCCCCAGGGCCAGACTCATGGAACTCTGTGTTCATCAAGAACTGCAAGGGAAGCCCCTATCACGAGCCTTTTCCATCCTATGGAGAGGGAGCATGGACAACGGGGGTCGTCCCACAGTTACTAAAAAACAACAGACATAGCCCCACTCCACAAAGGGGGCAGTAAAGCAACAGCAAAGAACTACAGACCAATAGCACTAACATCCCATATCATAAAAATCTTTGAAAGGGTCCTAAGAAGCAAGATCACCACGCATCTAGAAACCCATCAGTTACACAACCCAGGGCAACATGGTTTAGAACAGGTCGCTCCTGTCTGTCTCAACTATTCGACCACTACGACAAGGTCCTAAATGCACTAGAAGACAAAAAGAATGCAGATGTAATATATACAGACTTTGCAAAAGCCTTCGACAAGTGTGACCATGGCGTAATAGCGCACAAAATGCGTGCTAAAGGGAAATTTAACAGGAAAAGTCGGTCGATGGATCTATAATTTCCTCACTAACAGAACAAGAGAGTAGTCGTCAACAGAGTAAAGCCCGAGGCAGCTACGGTGAAAAGCTCTGTTCCACAAGGGACAGTACTCGCTCCCATCTTGTTCCTCATCCTTATATCCGACATAGACAAGGATGTCAGCCCCCAGCACCGTGTCTTCCTTTGCAGATGAACCCGAATCTGCATTGACAGTGTCTTCCATTGCAGGACACTGCAAAGCTCCAGGCAGACATCAACCAAATCTTTCAGTGGGCTGCAGAAAACAATATGAAGTTCAACGATGAGAAATTTCAATTACTCAGATATGGTAAACATGAGGAAATTAAATCTTTCATCAGAGTACAAAACAAATTCTGGCCACAAAATAGAGCGAAACACCAACGTCAAAGACCTGGGAGTGATCATGTCGGAGGATCTCACCTTCAAGGACCATAACATTGTATCAATCGCATCTGCTAGAAAAATGACAGGATGGATAATGAGAACCTTCAAAACTAGGGAGGCCAAGCCCATGATGACACTCTTCAGGTCACTTGTTCTATCTAGGCTGGAATATTGCTGCACACTAACAGCACCTTTCAAGGCAGGTGAAATTGCCGACCTAGAAAATGTACAGAGAACTTTCACGCGCGCATAACGGAGATAAAACACCTCAATTATTGGGAGCGCTTGAGGTTCCTAAACCTGTATTCCCTGGAACGCAGGAGGGAGAGATACATGATTATATACACCTGGAAAATCCTAGAGGGACTAGTACCGAACTTGCACACGAAAATCACCCACTACGAAAGCAAAAGACTTGGCAGACGATGCACCATCCCCCCAATGAAAAGCAGGGGTGTCACTAGCACGTTAAGAGACCATACAATAAGTGTCAGGGGCCCGAGACTGTTCAACTGCCTCCCAGCACACATAAGGGGGATTACCAACAGACCCCTGGCAGTCTTCAAGCTGGCACTGGACAAGCACCTAAAGTCAGTTCCGGATCAGCCGGGCTGTGGCTCGTATGTTGGTTTGCGTGCAGCCAGCAGCAACAGCCTGGTTGATCAGGCTCTGATCCACCAGGAGGCCTGGTCTCAGACCGGGCCGCGGGGGCGTTGACCCCCGGAACTCTCTCCAGGTAAACTCCAGGTAAACCCCTGGTTAACGATATTTTTTCACTCCAGAAGTATGTTCAGGTGCCAGTACTGACCGAATTTGTTCCCATAAGGAATATTGTGAAGTTGATTAGTCCATTTCAGACCCCCAAGCATACACATGCAAACGCACTTACATAAATACACTTACATAATTGGTCGCATTCGGAGGTGATCGTTATGCGGGGGTCCACTGTATTTGGGATTTGATTTGTCAGCAGATGGGTTTATGAAGGATAAGGTAAACCATAGAATTGATGAAGGAAAAAAGGTGAGTGGTGTGTTGAGGTATCTGTGGAGACAAAGAACATTATCCATGGAGGTAAAGAAGGAAATGTATGAGAGTATAGAGGTACCAACACACTTATATTGGTGTGAAGCATGGGTTGTAAATGCTGCAGCGTGGAGGTGGCTGGAGGCAGTGGAGATGTTGTGTCTAAGGGCAATGTGTGGTGTAAATATTATGCAGAGAATTTGTGTGAGAAAATTAGGAGGAGGTGTGGAGTTACTAAAAGTATTAGTCAGAGGCTGTTGAGGTGGGTTGGTCATTTAGAGAATGGAATAAAGTAGAATGACTTGGAGAGCGTATACATCGATTGGGGGAAGGAAGGAGGGGTAGAGGTCATCCCCGAAAAGGTTGGAGGGAGAGGGTAAAGGGGGTTTTGTGGGTAAAGGGCTTGGACTTCCAGTGAGCGTGCATGGGCATGTTAGATAGGAGTGAATGGAGACAAATGAATTTTGGGACCTGATGAGCTGTTGGAGTGTGAGCAGAGTAATATTTTGTGAAGAGATTCAGGGAAACTGGTTAGCCGGACTTGAGTCCTCGAAATGGGAAGTACAATGCCTGCACTTTAAAAGAGGGGTTTAGAATATTGGCAGTTTAAAGGGACATCTAAACTGTCGTATCTGAGCACCTCTGCAAAGACAGTGATTATGTATGAGTGATGGCGAAAGTTTTTTCTTTCTTTTTGGGTTACCCTGCCTCGGTGGGAAACGGCCAACGTGTTAAAAAAAAAACTGAAAGTTGGTAGTGCTAACAGATTATTATTATAATCGGGGAAGCACTAAACTTGTAGAGATACGTGTCATGGGAAGAAAAAGCAGTCAGGTTTGATCCAAGGAAGAGGAGGATAGGTCCACTTCCCTGGATCAAGTAGCCTCACCGGCATCAAGGTGCTTTCCTTGATAACAAAACATTGTGTTTCCAATGTCAGAGGTGATATTTTCACCACCACTTATGTTGCTATTGCTAGTAGGTAACAAAGTGTTAAAAATCCCATCCTTAACGCAGTCTCACTATGATTTCGTAACTTCCTCTGATTTACATCAAATTGACTTCTCTCCCTCCCTACCCATTCCCTTTCCCTTTCTTTCTGCTAATATCCTTCTACAACACTACGACTTCTCATTTCGTTATCTCATAGAAAACTATACTAGTTAGTGTATTCACTTCATGCATAGTTGACTGAGGATTGAGCCTCCACAACATGGTTCATTGAATAATTCATACATATTTAGCAGTGCTGTATGACCCTTGTGGGTTTAGCACTTAGTTTTGATTAGCATAATAATAATCATAAATGTTGAGCATTTCCATCAGCAGGGCCTAGTGCCTAGGCCTTCTGTGTATCTATATGCTCTTGCACTACCGTCCACAGGATGGATATGATGTGCACAATAAACTAGCCACTTCGGTGGCAAAATCTAAAATGTCTGCCATGTACCAATGAATGACCATGACTGACATGAGCAAGGTAATATACATGGAAATGTTACACTTCTGAATGTTTTTCCTCCTTTGAGTCACCTTAATCTAGTGGGAAATAACCTTCGTTGTAAAAAAAAGTCTTATATGAGTTTAATGTTTTTTTGTGAATATAATAAACAATCGCCATTCTGACAAAATTAAGAGAAATAGTCTCAGGATTGTTTTCACATTCAATGCAGCGCTGCCCCTCAAGGAAGGTTCCTTGATGCTGGTGAGGGGCTCTTGATCTAGGGAATTAGATCTGTGCTCCAGTTCCCTGAATTAAGCCTGATTACCTTCCACATCTGGAGTTTACCTGGAGAAGTTCCGGGGGTCAACGCCCCCGCGGCCCGGTCTGTGACCAGGCCTCCTGGTGGATCAGAGCCTGATCAACCAGGCTGTTACTGCTGGCTGCACGCAAACCAACGTACGAGCCACAGCCCGGCTGGTCAGGAACCGACTTTAGGTGCTTGTCCAGTGCCATAGGCGCTGTATAATCCTACGGGTTTAATGCTTCCCCTTGATTATAATAATGCAATGCTGTATGACTTTCAGGTTTAGTGTTTTATATGATTATTATTACTATTATTATTAATTATTATTATTTAATTATTATTATTATTATTATTATTATTATTATTATTATTATTATTATTATTATTATTCACATGCAGTCAGACTGTGCAATATACAATACAGTATATAGAACAAGAAAGCAGCACTATCACTGCACAATTCTTAAGAACTGGCTGCCCAGAATGACTCACGAAATCGTAATAACAAGATTTACAAACAAATTATAGAACGAGTGGGGTTTGAATCCCACCCGTTCTGTGATTTATCCAGAATGCTTTATACTATACTGTAAATATGAAGCAGGAGTTATTTTTTTAGTTTAATATCTTCATTATGCACCACTTATCCATCCAGTGGGTGGTAGTCAAAAGATTACAAAGGTACAAAATGGGTCCGGAACTGGGCCTCAAAGTTTTGATAGTTGAACAAGTTACAGGGGTATAATTAAGCAAACAACGTATTACAGTATTTGACATTATAGACAATAAGCAGAAGAGCAAGGTGTGCTGTATAGCCTTGTGCTTATAGAGCTTCTTTTTGATTATAATAAAAAAAAAGAAGAGCAAGGTAACATTTATCGAGGACTTTGGGGAAACGGGAGTACAGTGCCTGCACTCTGAGGGATGCATAAGGATGTTCTAGTTTGAATGAGCATTGAATGTGATATCAGGCAAAACTTTGGATAAATAAGCTTGTTTGGTTATTCCCTCTGGGGACACTGACTCGTGGGAAGAAAGACTGTGTATTAAAAAAAAATAAAACATAAATCACATGTGTCTTATGCCACTTGGATAAATTCACATTGTTCATCTATGTTGAGAAGGGATATCAATAATGGTTTATTGTGATGCAGTCAGATGGGCTTGTGCAGTGCCTGGACACCTAATTATAGGTCAACTGACTGATAATGTCGGTAGTTCTACGCCCGGTCATAGGTCTTTTGTTCTTGGACGAGCTCGCTCGGCTTCAGTCTAAAGTGGTACACACCCCTGTTGGAGGGGGTTACTTTGACACCATATTAAGCCCAGGGAAAGCTGAGAAAGGAGTTGTTGGTGCACAGTCGGGAGCGATGCCTGGACAAGCCGTGTTAGTGGACACGCATTGAGAAACTAGGGTTAGCTGGTGGGGATTAAGAGTGGGTCTGAGTCCGTGTTAACTGAATAATCTTCACCTTCCCTTGTAATAGTCTCTAGGTCAATTGTTATATATGTAAATGTTCCATCACGTATAGTTATATTCAGCCATCTTTAAATAGGTAACTATACCATAGTTCCCATTGTATTTGTACCTCCATAGCTATTCCCTAATTCTGGTTAGCATGGGATACACAGGGAGACGTGCTCACAGCCGCTGAGTATACCCATTGAGTGGATAAGGTCTCACATTATAAAGACCTATTATTACAGGGGTGGACCGGTAAGCCAGCGGAAGGCCTCGGTCAGATGACCAAAGTTCCAAAGGCGGGTCATCATCTGACTAAGACCTGCGTCAGGAAACACTTGTCCTGTTTCCTGACAAACCTTACCTAACCTAACCTAATAGAAGGGATTAAGATTCTTTATTTCTAACGACTGAGCTACAATATACAGAATAATTAGGAAGCCCATAGCACACTTAGCTCACACAGTGAGGTCTGTGGTTCGATCTCCGATACGAGTGCTGTCTCTAGTACACCTAGGAGTAAATAGGTACCTGGGTGTTAGTCGACTGGCGTGAGTCACATCCTGGGGATAAAATTAACCTAATTTACCTGAAATGCTGTCCATAACCAGGGACTTTCTATATACATGTAGCATGACATTGATGTCAGCTAGATCTGTATACGTTGTACACGTATTTAAAGATTATTGTTGTATTATATTTTGGGCAAATACTGATTTTGGTGCTCCATTATTATTACATTCATTGGTAGGGTTAAACCTATAGGGGTCGCACAGCGCTTGGGAAGGATATGCAACCAATTATATTTATGGAAAGGGGTTATTTTGCATCAAGGCACCTCCTATTATTGTATTTAGGAGAAAGCGCTAGACCCGTAGGAGTCATGCAGCACCTAAGGGAATGGGAGGCAGGTTCAATTACTTGTCCTGTTTCCTGGCAACCTTAACTAACCTAACCTTGAGGGGGACGAGCGGGCAGCAGGTATATAACATGGGCAGGACCTACTGCTTTAGCGCTCTATTTTTATGCTATTACATGTTCATGAGAGAGAACAGCATCCATTCAGAGTGTACCGCATTCTAGACGATTATTATTTTCGTAATTATTCGCATTTATGATCAGGCAATATCGAGAATGGTGCGAACTTGCCTGCATGACTCACTCAACTCCCCATACAACGTGGCAGACTTGATGTTTGCTGCTTAACTGCAGCTTCTCCCTCCCACATACCTCTATTCTTAATAAGTTATGGACTTACACGATGGTAAAAACTACCGTGCATCTATAAGAATGCCAAGAAGTTGTGTGAGTGAACGTGTTCATAGTAGCCGGGGGTGTCATTGTGTGCGAGGCTCACTGAGTGGCCCCAACATCTGCTGTCAACCCGTATCATCTGTGGACGGGAAATATCCCCGCTGGTAGGAGAGGGAGTACATACATACGGAAATATATATATATATATATAATGACTGCATGGAAGGTATACATTATAGCATCTAGGTATAGCTTTCCCTAAGCAGTGGCATATATTATGACTGTGATTACTTGATTCATACAATATAAAAAAATAATTTAGAATTGTTACCCAATTGCAAGATAAGGCAAAGATAACACCAGCATGCGCGCTGCCCATTTTCATCATTACTCGATTTATACTTGCGCATTTCAGCTGGGTAGTACACAAATTCTCTTATATAAAATTATTTTCACATTCGGTACAGTGACATGTCCTTACCGTAGATATTTTCCCAAGAAAATTGTAAAGTACTACTGCGGGAAATTTCCCCAGATGTAGGAATGAAACACCTGGTGAGGGAGTGAGTGCCCGCATGACCCTCCGTCATGGCGTCACTCACAAGCTTCCCTTCTAGTTCACTGCCAGTGTGTGGCCTGACACCTATCACGCCTCGTAACCGTAATACAGCGCTCGCTGATGACCTCTCAGATTCTGACGATACATTTTTCGTGCCTCGTCCTCGTCGTCTTCGGCAGACATCTCATCTAGTGTCAGATATCCCAGCTAAGATGGTGCTCATCACTACCACGTCGCGCGCCTGGGATGACGAATTTTGCGATATTAGTCTTGAAAATGTTGGTGATCTGAAAAGTGCCAGTGGTGAGTGCTATGATAAAGATGCCGCCTCTTGCGGGAAGAGTAAGGTTAGGCAAAATTTAAAACATATCGCGCGTAAGATCACTAACAGAAGAAAGGAATTAAGTGAAGTCGCACTTGTGAGGAAAGAAGACCTCTCAAGTGGTACTTGTGAACAGGTCAACCTCCCTCCATTCGAGATATACTGTGACCATAACGAAGACATCCTAGGTCACAGGGATCCCATGTTAGGGCAGCTAGGTCACCAGGGGTATGTCTTGGAGGGAGGCTCCAGCAGGCACAGACGAAGGCAGAACTGTTCCTACCAGGTACAGGTGAACCCCCAGGCCTCACCTCACTCTTCAGCCTCACCTACTGCCTATTGTTCCTTCTCCAGCCTCATGAATGCTGCCGACGACACCGCCTATGGTGACTCCGACACTGCCACTGCTACCAGCGACAGGAGCAGACATAATAGTGACAGGCAAGTAGGGGATAGCATAAGCTAACCTTCATTTGGGATAATCCTTCATCGGAGGTACCGTGATGCTGATGAAGGGATCGCGATCCAAGGAATCCGAGTTACCATCCGCTGCCGGGGATCAAATTTGATTACCTCCCATTTCTGGGTAAGGTATGACCGTTAAATTTAGCGCGTCCCTATAATATAATGGGTAAATGTTTATTGTTTTTATGTAATTATTATATAATTATAATTATTATTATTTTATTATTTCTTATATTCCACCACACAGGAAGTTCAGGATATGTGCAGTTTGCTTAGAGGTTAGATTTAGTCTGCCCAAAATACCTCGCCATGATATTCTTTGCACTTATCAAATCAGTATTGTAATTATGCATGGAAATGTACTCCTTATAACATGTCAGTCACACATTGTAAACTTTGCAAAGAAATCAAAATTTGAATTTGAATGTGCACGAGTTATGAGAGAGTTATGAGAGAGCCACAAAATTTGATTAACACAAGCCTATCCGATGTTATCCTGACGCCAAATGACTTCGAACAGGCGATAAATGACATGCCCATGCACTCTGCCCTAGGGCCAGACTCATGGAACTCTGTGTTCATCAAGAACTGCAAGAAGCCCCTATCACGAGCCTTTTCCATCCTATGGAGAGGGAGCATGGACACGGGGGTCGTCCCACAGTTACTAAAAACAACAGACATAGTCCCCACTCCACAAAGGGGGCAGTAAAGCAACAGCAAAGAACTACAGACCAATAGCCACTAACATCCCATATCATAAAAATCTTTGAAAGGGTCCTAAGAAGCAAGATCACCACCCATCTAGAAACCCATCAGTTACACAACCCAGGGCAACATGGGTTTAGAACAGGTCGCTCCTGTCTGTCTCAACTATTGGATCACTACGACAAGGTCTTAAATGCCTAGAAGACAAAAAGAATGCAGATGTAATATATCCCAGACTTTGCAAAAGCCTTCGACAAGTGTGACCATGGCGTAATAGCGCACAAAATGCGTGCTAAAGGAATAACAGGAAAAGTCGGTCGATGGATCTATAATTTCCTCACTAACAGAACACAGAGAGTAGTCGTCAACAGAGTAAAGTCCGAGGCAGCTATGGTGAAAAGCTCTGTTCCACAAGGCACAGTACTCGCTCCCATTTGTTCCTCATCCTCATATCCGACATAGACAAGGGGTGTCAGCCACAGCAAACCCTGTCTTCCTTTGCAGATGACACCGAATCTGCATGACAGTGTCTTCCATTGCAGACACTGCCCAAAGCTCCAGGCGGACATCAACCAAATCTTTCAGTGGGCTGCAGAAAACAATATGAAGTTCAACGATGAGAAATTTCAATTACTCAGATATGGTAAACATGAGGAAATTAAATCTTCATCAGAGTACAAACAAATTCTGGCCACAAAATAGAGGGGAAACACCAACGTCAAAGACCTGGGAGTGATCATGTCGGAGGATCTCACCTTCAAGGACCATAACATTGTATCAATCGCATCTGCTAGAAAAATGACAGGATGGATAATGAGAACCTTCAAAACTAGGGAGGCCAAACCCATGATGACACTCTTCAGGTCACTTGTTCTATCTAGGATGGAATATTGCTGCACACTAACAGACCTTTCAAGGCAGGTGAAATTGCCGACCTAGAAAATGTACAGAGAACTTTCACGGCGCGCATAACGGAGATAAAACACCTCAATTATTGGGAGCGCTTGAGGTTCCTAAACCTGTATTCCCTGGAACGCAGGAGGGAGAGATACATGATTATATACACCTGGAAAATCCTAGAGGGACTAGTACCGAACTTGCACACGAAATCACTCACTACGAAAGCAAAAGACTTGGCAGACGATGCACCATCCCCCCAATGAAAAGCAGGGGTGTCACTAGCACGTTAAGAGACCATACAATAAGTGTCAGGGGCCCGAGACTGTTCAACTGCCTCCCAGCACACATAAGGGGGATTACCAACAGACCCCTGGCAGTCTTCAAGCTGGCACTGGACAAGCACCTAAAGTCAGTTCCTGATCAGCCGGGCTGTGGCTCGTACGTTGGTTTGCGTGCAGCCAGCAGCAACAGCCTGGTTGATCAGGCTCTGATCCACCAGGAGGCCTGGTCACAGACCGGGCCGCGGGGGCGTTGACCCCCGGAACTCTCTCCAGGTAAACTCCAGGTATCTCGACTATTCGGTTGATGTCTCTTGTTACTAGTTAGTTACTGGGATCATTGTATCTTATGTTTCTCTTGTCTATGCCGAGTAGATTCACTGTTTTATCGTATGTGTTTAGACATTACCGTTTTTTTCTTTTTGGTTTGTAGGAAATGGAATCTTTTATGTAAACATGTGGGTTTGGGTCGATATGTGTATATATTTTGTAATAGTATGAAACGGGGAGGCTCGAAACTCCTTCCGAGTGTGACAACCTGACCCCGGAAGTGTATTTGCGTTAATTATTTCTGCAGATTTGAATTAAAGACCATTTTCTCCATCTTGCAGAAGCAGGGGGTAAAAGAGATTGGTGTAAATTTATGTAGCTCACCTGGTTTTTGTACGGGGACGGTGATTCATTAGTGATGATTCACATCTCCATAGAGTTTGTTAATTCCAAATGTATGTCAGTGCCATAATGCTAAAAGAGAAACTTTTGTTATACATGAAGTGGTTGACTGTCATCTGTAGCAGTAGTCTGTTATATCTGTTCAGCATGTTATTTGAAACTGGTGATCTGTTTCAAATAACGTGGAACAAAGCCAAACTAAACTTGTCTCGAGTTAATTTATTGTCCCCGTGTAACTATGTTGTTGTGATGGTGTGTCAGTATTCCTACTGTCCTTCACACTAGCATACGCATTCCATATACACCATAATGCCAATTACATACACATGTATTTACATATCTGTACTAGACACACCACCAAAGCTCCCACCCGTATAATCCCCGTATTACCTGATATCTACCCCGTACACCCTACATTCATCGCACACTCGCCGTAATAAAAATTAAGCATAAACCACCATATCTATTCCGCACCGCGGTAAATATCCCACACACCGCGATGTCTTTCTCACACTACTGTAACAGTCTTACACACCACGGTAACTGTCTCACACACACTACTGTTACTTTCACACACTACTGTAACTTTCACACCACTATAACTATCTCACACCATTGTAACTATCTCACATCACTGTAAGTATCTCACGCCACTGTAACTCTCACACACTGCTATATCTTTCTCACACACCACTACCACTGTCTTACATCACTGTAACTCTCACACCACTGGAAGCTTCTCACACACCACTGCAACTATCTCACATACCTCTATATCTATCACACACCACTGTAACTGTCTCACACACACTCTGCAACCAGAAACAATACACAGCCGCTTGAACATTTCACCTGATCCCTTTTTAACCAAGAACTGTGTATTGAGCGCTGTTGCTGTGTCGTCAACAGGTGTTCCCTCCCTGCTGGTCCCAGTGTTATTGTCATGTACCTCGTTGTTATTGATGGCTTCGTGGCAGAGAAACTATGTATTCTTGTTTTACGCATATTCTCACATGTTAGCTTGTTTTTTTTTTTATTGGAGCTTTGCTTGTAGCCAGTAATTATTCCCATTAGTTTGTCGTTGCGGGATGTATTGAATTTAGTTGATTTCCATTTTGTTTTATGACTCTGATCGCGGTTTGTATCTCGTCCCGTGGTATGGTTTGCTTGATTAAAAAATACTTAGTGTAGAGAGGGTACCTATGTAAAAATGATGATGGTAACGATGAGTGTGTGTGAGGATTCACCCCCTCCACAGGTGTTGTATGTTGCAGCTGTGACCCAACTGATAAGCTGACAACCTGCACGCGTTTTAAAAGCGAATGTAAGTGCTCATTCTGCGTTAATTATTTCTAGACAATCCTAATATATAATAATAATAATAATAATAAATAATCCTCATTTGGGCCTGGTAAATGAATTCTCTTGATCTTAATGCACCCTTCCCTAGATAGATAGATAGATAGATATACAATTATATAATAATATATTATATTTATATATATAATTATATATATATATATATATATATATATATATATATATATATATATATATATATATATATATATATATATATATATATATATATATATTATGTCTTAATTATGTGTGTGTGTGTGTGTGTGTGTGTGTGTGTGTGTGTGTGTGTGTGTGTGTGTGTTGTGTGTGTGTGTGTGTGTACTTTCCATTTCCAGGACTCGAGTCCGGCTATACAAAAATAACCGGTTTCCCTGAATCCCTTCACAAAATATTACCCTGCTCACACTCCAACAGATCGTCAGGTCCCAAATACCATTCGTCTCCATTCACTCCTATCGAACACGCTCATGCACGCCTGCTGGAAGTCCAAGCCCCTCGCCCACAAAACCTCCCTTACCCCTTCCTTCCAACCTTTTCGAGGACGACCCCTACCCCGCCTTCCTTCCCCTACAGATTTATACGCTCTCCATGTCATTCTACTTTGATCCATTCCCTCTAAATGACCAAACCACCTCAACAACCCCTCTTCAGCCCTCTTACTAATACTTTTATTAACTCCACACCTTCTCCTAATTTCCACACTCCGAATTTTCTGCATAATATTTACACCACAAATTGCCCTTAGACAGGACATCTCCACTGCCTCCAACCGCCTCCTCGCTGCTGCATTCACAACCCAAGCTTCACACCCATATGATAGTGTTGGTACTACTATACTTTCATACATTCCCTTCTTTGCCTCCATAGATAACTTTTTTGTCTCCACATATACCTCAATGCACCACTCACCTTTTTTCCCTCATCAATTCTATGATTAACCTCATCCCTCATAAATCCATCCGCCGACACGTCAACTCCCAAGTATCTGAAAACATTCACTTCTTCCATACTTCTCCTCCCCAATTTAATATCCAATTTTTCTTTATCTAACTCATTTGATACCCTCATCACCTTACTCTTTTCTATGTTCACTTTCAACTTTCTACCTTTACACACATTCCCAAACTCATCCACTAACCTTTGCAATTTTTCTTTAGAATCTCCCATAAGCACAGTATCATCAGCAAAAAGCAACTGTATCAATTACCATTTTGTATTTAATTCCCCATAATTTAATCCCACCCCTCTCCCGAACACCCTAGCATTTACTTCTTTTACAACCCCATCTATAAATATATTAAACAACCATGGTGACATTACACATTCCTGTGTAAGACCTACTTTTACCGGGAAGTAGTCTCCCTCTCTTCTACACACCCTAACATGAGCCTCACTATCCTCATAAAAACTCTTTCCAGCATTTAGTAACTTACCACCTATTCCATATACTTGCAACATCTGCCACATTGCTCCCCTATCCACTCTATGATATGCCTTTTTTAAATTCATAAATGCAATAAAAACTTCCCTACCTTTATCTAAATACTGTTCACATATATGCTTCAATGTAAACACTTGATCTACACATCTCATATATATATATATATACACTGGAAATTTCTCTTGTTGGCATACTGCCCCCAATACAGTTAATACAAGGGCAACAGTTCCCATTGTCTGTTCCCTCGTAAGAGATCTTCATGGCTATATTCCATTTATATGTTCTATCAAGTAGATGCACTTTATTTTGTTGTATGCGCTTGCGGAAAAGCACTTCGGAATTGCGTTTACTTTCGTGGGCTGGAGAGCTATGCACAATATTTTTAACTTCTTTTATGGGCGAAAAATATGTAGGGTAATTCAGGCCACAATGAGACCAAAGACACGGACTGTTTTGTAATCATGTACAGTGTGTGTTTGTCACTTTGATAATTACACAGCATGAGTCAGAAAACTTATTAATGTAGAATGTTATCTACTGAACAATCACTTTTAAAATAATAATAATAATATATAAATAATTTGGAAGTACTTAGCGGCTTTAGTTGGTGTGAAAAATACTCTATGGTTAATATTCAGAAAGAATTTTTGTGGTTCTCTCCCTCTCTCTTTTTTTTTTTTTTTTTTTGACACAGGGTTTGACAAGGTTAAGGATCCCTAGCTTTATTGACAAGCTATTTACAGGTTAAGGATTCCTAACTTTATTGGCAAGCTAAGAGCTGTTACCTACATCAGCTCATTTGAAAGCATTTTTATTGTTATGAGACATACAAGTAGGGAACAGGATGAAGTTGGAGCCACTTGTGGGCCAGCATTTTCATTTGATCAACTGATTTTATCTCGTTGACATCATTATGCTCTTTCTCTCTCTCTCTCTCTCTCTCTCTCTCTCTCTCTCTCTCTCTCTCTCTCTCTCTCTATCTCTCTCTCCATTCTCTCTCTCTCTCTCTCTCTCTTCTCATGACTTTTAATAGTAATAAGGTCATATTTGTCTTTCATTGAAAAAAGCCACTTCGAGGAGCTTACGTTTTATGTCAATAAAAGTAAATGAAAAATTTATGCTTGCTTCCACGGGTATAATTGACCAGTGTTAATTAAATTGAGTTTTCCCTGGGTTACAGAAATTATCACCCTAAGTTTATTATTATTATTATTATAACATCATATTCACGAGGAATCTAAACTCGTAGGGATCATTCAGCGCCTGAAGAATGAGAGGTGATCAGATTTAATCCGAGGAAGAGGAGGCTTATTTCAATTCGTATTATCACCAGCATTAAGACACCAGAGTCACAGTTTGTTAGGTTTAGACTCGCTGAGAGTACAATTTAACTTTGAAACCTAGGTTAAATTGTACTCTCAGCTTAGGCATAAACATCTGTCAGTGTAAATGCACCGATATGCATATCCCTTTCAGTGTGTTTGCAGTGAGATATATATATACATCTGCGCATATACAGAAATATACAGTTCTGTAGTGGGATATATACACTGAAATATAGTTCTATAGTGAGATGTATACACACGCTGAGGTATATACCGGTGTATATGCGCTGTGATATAAACCTCTCGGTATATATACACTTGTCATCGTCATCTTGAAGTCCAGCAGTAACCAACTCTTGGCTGGGCTTTCCCTTGTGGATTATTATGTTTATTATTTTGTATCATTTAATCAGACTTTTTGTAACGAACCGATCTGTTGTCTGTCCTCATTGGAAATTGAGACACATACGGTATAATGCGACTCTTGATAATGACCACTTTGTAGGTGTAACGTCGTAAATAAAAGACAACATTACACTACATTTTTCTTTCTATAGTTTAGGTACCATCTTCGCTCCAGGAACAGTAATCATCATTATTTCCCCTACTGTAAATTTAAGCTTATATTTTTACTTTGATTCACGTCATGTAGATAAACTCGAAAAGGCTTACAGTCAGACTAATCCCGGAACGAGGAATTACAACGTAATGCATTACGAGGACCAGAGACAAAGGGACACAGATGTAAGCTAAAGACACAGATAGCAATAAATTGATAGAGTATATCGACAGGACGTAAATAAGACACAATGTAGGTTATGGCATTTTATTTTTGATGACTTTTCGTCAACATTAAATTGATCAAGTCCATGGCGGACGTAACGTTTTCACAAATGCTGTAACCCGCATTGTGTCTCATTAGTAAAGACACAGATGTTAGGAAGCTGTTCTTTAGTCTCAGTCTGGGTAAGTAGTGAAGGTAAATTTAGTGTTTTATGAGTAAAACATACCCACACACACTCACATACAGTGAAGAGGCGGGGCCAGGAGCTACGTATCTGCCCCTGCAACCACAAATAAGTGAGTACATGAACTGCCCTGCCATACACGAGCACCTCCAATACAACTTACAGCCAAAGGAAAACTTGCACACTTCACTGTTTAACAAGAATTCACAGTTCACATACCGCTCTTATTGACGTGAAGTAAGTCATCATGTAGTCACAGACCGGGCCGCGGGGGCGTTGACCCCCGGAACTCTCCAGGTAAACTCCAGGTAGCCTGTAGACATGAACTAACTCCTTGCTACATATATACCAAACGTGGTATATCACATCATAAAATTGACCTCTAATAATGAACCAAAACTGTAAAAAAAAATATCTTGCACAGGATTAGGAATTAAAACTTTAATGAAACACGCTGCAGCCAAAATAACGACAGCGGAATATTTACTAGTTAATTCCTGGTAATTAGGCCCGGGGAGGAAGGGTGAGCAAGTTTATTCTATTGTGAAGCCTCGGCCACAGCGCCATCATCTGGAAAACCCTGTCAGGTGCATCCAGAATCTATTTTCCTTAGTATTTCCAGGAGCTGTATATTACATAAGTATTTTTTGACAAAAGAAGGCACTGTCTGAAGCTCAGACTAATAATAATAATAATAATAATGATAAAGGCAAGAGCAACAGACAAATTTTTGAAAAGTTGCGCTGTAGATAAAATTTAACGGAATGTAAATACAGATTAAGAGACTTAGCTTTTTCATTTTAATAACATTCACACTGCGTAATATTAACTAATATTAAAAGTGATATCTATATATATTTATTATTAACACATCGACCGTCTCTCACCAAGGTTGGATGGCTCGAAAAAGAAAAACTTTCATCATCATTCACTCCATCACTGTCTTGCCAGAGGCGTGCTTACACTACAGTTATAAAACTGCAACATTAACACCCCTCCTTCAGAGTGCAGACACTGTACTTCCCATCTCCAGGACTCAAGTCCGGTCTGCCGGTTTCCTTAAATCCCTTCATAAATGTTACCTTACACTCCAACAGTACGTAAAGTCCTAAAAACCATATGCTTCCATCCGCTCCTATCTAATATATATATATATATATATATATATATATATAATATATATATATATATATATATATATATATGTGTGTGTGTTGTGTGTTGTGGTGTGTGTGTGTGTGTGTGTGTGTGTGTGTGTGTGTGTGTGTGTGTGTGTGTGTTGTTGTTGTGAGTGCGTGCGTGCCTGCTGTATGGATATGTAAGTTTTTAATTAAAACATGACATATTTAAATGTTTTTCGTTTTGTGAATATGTAAATAATTAAAGATGAGGTGTAGCCATTTCTTTGACATACAGATCACGGAGTAAAAAGTATACTCCATAATCACAGAGCTGTCTGGAGAAGGGGTCGAGATCCAGTTCCAGGACCCGCCCCTTATCCTTCAATTAACTGGCTCCATTGGTTCCTAGCCTCTTGGGCTCCATTGTATCTTGAAGCTATGTATGGAGTTTGTTTCCACTACCTCAGCACCTAATTCCCCTTGTCTGGCGGCCCGTAGGTTAGTGGTCGCCCCATCGACTCACAAGCAAAGGACTTGGGTTCGATCCTGGTGCAGGTGGCGAGGCTGGGTATGTTTCCTTACACCTGTTGCCCTGGTTTACCCGACTTGTTGTGGGTCGCATCCTGGGGAAGAGGACTAAAGGACCCCAATGGAAATTAACTACACTGGCTTTCTTGGTTTATTAAAACCCTCAGGGTTAATCTGGGTAGTCTTATCCTTCTGCTTCTACTTGTCAAATGATGAAAGCGACTTCACACAAATAACCCTCACATAGGAGAGAGGAGCTTACGACGATGTTTCGGTCCGACTTGGACCATTTACAGTCACACTATAACAGTGTGCTTATGTGTCTCCTGGTTCCTGCCGTCCTCTGCCAAACTGCGTAATTACACCGCTGTGTTTGGTGGTTGTAATCCTGTTTGATCAAGTGGAGGAGAGGGGTAGTTCTAATTCCTTGGATCAAGAACTCTCACCGGCATTAGAGCTTCTTCCCGCACCTTAAAGGGCACTTATGACCTTCGCCGAAAGTTCAAGGTTTAAAAATAATCGATTACTTTTCCTCCCCTGTTCTGGTCGGGTCATTTTTAACAGCGTTTAATCGACGAAATCTTCAAGCACCCCATCCTCTACTTGGAAAGTAATTTTACCCGGAGTAATACACTCCATCAGTCTTATTCAGTTTTTTAATTATGGTAAATACACATGTTGTTATTAAAATTAAAACTTCTCTGGGGAAATCTTTCTTAATTGGCAGGGCTTACCTGGGGAGTCTCGGGGCGACGGTAACTAAGGGGGAGGCTAATTAATGTATATTATGGAACCCCGAGACCCGTCCCTGTGTACAGGCGTCATAATGGTGCACTGGTGGAGGAGAGAGTGCAGACAGAAACAGACAAAGCAGACAGACAAACAAAGATGGGGTTTTGTAATGGCCAGTTCAGTGGTGCCGTTGGCCTTATGGCAGGGCTCATCAGTCTGGTGAGATTCAGTGATGTGAACTAGCTGGAATGTACATGACATCGTGTTTATGTGTGTGGTTGTGTCTGCCAAATACACACTCAGTCTTGTCTGTGAAAGACAGAGGAGAGTTAGCATGTGGTATGAGAGTGCAGATTCTTGAGTCAGTATTCCTGTCACAGTTTTGCTGTGAAACTGCAAGGCTTGCAAACAATAAACTTGTAAACAAGTTATACCAGTACGACGATGATAGGCTACATAGTAATGCTGCTGCAAACTAGAACCACGGGCGATGTGTGAGGCGATAGAGTTGCCAACTGAAAGTTGAACTAGACTGGTTCCTGCAGATGGTTCCTGATGAGCCATGATGTGATGCTTATGTTGGACTGCGTGCTGCTGGCACCAATAGCTTGTCTGATCATGCCAGTAACCATGAGGCCTAGAAATTACAGAACATGGGGCTTGAGTTTATGTGATTTGTTTGCAGTTATATTATTACGATTTCGTAAGTCGTGGTCAGACGTAAACCACCAATCTTAACACTCTATAGCCTAACCTTACCCAATCAAAATTGACCTAGCTAAGAAAAACGAATATCAAAATTTTCATGAAATTTCAAGAATTTCTTAGGGGCAGCAACTCCTAGAAATATCAACGGACATTTTATTTAATTAAAATTATTAAATGTATTACAGTGTACGGAAGCGTTTAACACACGAGTACATCCAGCAGGACTGGTATCTGTCAGCACTGTCATTCAGATCTCATCCAGCAGGACTGGTATCTGTCAGCACTGTCATTCAGATCTCATCCAGCAGGACTGGTATCTGTCAGCACTGTCATTCAGATGACATCCAGCCGGACTGGAGTCTACCAACACTGTAATTCAGATGACATCCAGCCGGACTAAGAGTGTCTTGGCACATTTCCACAGCGGTTTCTTCCTGGATGTGGCCCACACCAGTTGACTGACACATAGGTAGCACGTAGCACCTACTTTTACTTCTGGGTGGGCAGATGTATGTGTGTGTGTGGGAAGGGAGGGAATGGTCATTATATTCTTGGGAAAGCGCTAAAACCGTAGGGGAGTCGTGCAGCTCCAGATGAATGGAGGTAATCAGGTTTAATTCGAGAAAGGGTAGGATAGCCCCAGTTCCTTCGATCAAGAGCACTTGAAGGATCGACATGGATGAAAATAACCAGTCACCGGGCTGGGAAACAGGTTTGGTAGTACTGTGAGTTCGCAATGCCACATGCAGTTGAAAGATATTTATTGAGGAAGCGTTTCGCTACAATAAGTCACTCGTGGCTAAACGTTTCTCAGCCTTAAGCTGTGCGTACATCAGTATCTGCATGAAAAGGAAACATTCAAATCAGTGGTGGTGGTACTGAGGATGGTGTTACGTGGTGGAGTGTGTACGTACCAGACACGCACTCCATCTGAAGCGTCGTAGTTAGCGTCACCATTATTGTGGTTGCTGGGTTATCAAGTTTCATTATTATCACAGTCTTTTCAGAGAAAATCTGATGGTTTCTCAGATTTTTTTCCTGCTCCTTTCATTATTTTCTCTAGTCGTGGGCTTAAATCTTTGTCAGAACCGAGCAATTGCTCTTGTTTTATATCATCGCATATACTTAGCTTATCTTTAATCCAGCTGTGCCTAAAATAAGGTCTCATGTATTCTACATTAAGTTCCTGTGTATATTTTTAGACCTGAGTAGTTGTTGGGCAGTCTTTCTACGATAAGTTTTTTCGTAGTGAGTTAGTTGTGAAAGGCGCGCGCGCGCACACACACACATACACACACACACACACACACACACACACACACACACACACACACACACACACACACACACACACACACACACACACACACACACACACACACACACACGCAACAATTCACAAACGGCAGAAATTATTTACAAACATTATCTATATTATTTATAATTATTTTTTATTATTATTTTATTAACACACTGGCCGATTCCCACCAAGGCAGGGTGACCCGAAAAAGAAAAACTTTCACCATCATTCACTCCATCACTGTCTTGCCAGAAGGGTGCTTTACACTACAGTTTTTAAACTGCAACATTAACACCCCTCCTTCAGAGTGCAGGCACTGTACTTCCCATCTCCAGGACTCAAGTCCGGCCTGCCGGTTTCCCTGAATCCCTTCATAAATGTTACTTTGCTCACACTCCAACAGCACGTCAAGTATTAAAAACCATTTGTCTCCATTCACTCCTATCAAACACGCTCACGCATGCCTGCTGGAAGTCCAAGACCCTCGCACACAAAACCTCCTTTACCCCCTCCCTCCAACCTTTCCTAGGCCGACCCCTACCCCGCCTTCCTTCCACTACAGACTGATACACTCTTGAAGTCATTCTGTTTCGCTCCATTCTCTCTACATGTCCGAACCACCTCAACAACCCTTCCTCAGCCCTCTGGACAACAGTTTTGGTAATCCCGCACCTCCTCCTAACTTCCAAACTACGAATTCTCTGCATTATATTCACACCACACATTGCCCTCAGACATGACATCTCCCTGCCTCCAGCCTTCTCGCTGCAGGATTCATCACCCATAAATAATTATTTACAAACTATATATTCCTTCTGCAGCAGTAGGCGGGGCAGCAGACAGCGGAAGCGGTCCCTTGTGGACGATCTGCTGCTCTCCATCTACCGTCACCAGCGGCGACGCAGCAGTCTTGGGGAGTCTGACACCCTCACAGAGCACTCCACCACCTCTGACACGCCCGCACATCACCACGCCCACCACCGCTTCCAGCCCTCTTCCTCTAGGGTCGTCCACCGCAAGTTCAGACTTCTCGACAAGGGTTAGTGTTCCATCTGTAAATTATATCTGCACTGTGTTGTCTGTGATGTTATTTTGTTGGAAGTCAGCTTTGAATGTGCAGGTTGCATACATTTGGACGTTAAATCACGTGGGTTTCAGTTCTCCACCTTGAAGTATTCCAACATCAAGAAGGATTGGCAATATGGAGCAATGTTTCTGATTATATGACTTTCATAATGTATTACAAGCCCGTTGGGATCCTACAAGTTTGGGAAATAGGAGGGAATAAGATTCGATGCAATTCTTTAGATTAAATTCCCTATATTATAATCTGTCCGCTTGCAGCTCCAGGTGACTAGCTTTCCAGACATCCTGAAGCTCAAGAGTAATTCAAAGGCCCAGTCAGAAGGAACTGACACCTATAAATTAATGAGATAAATAATAATATTAACTCCTGTTGAAGATTTGTCAATTTCTAAATGGTAAATAGAGATCAGTAATAAATGGTGGATAATTTGAAAGAGGAATGTAAATGTGTATTTATTTAAAAATATTAGAATTAGACTATAGATTGTACCAAATACAAGGGAATAGTTAGAGTTTAAATGACTTAAGGGTGAGTTTGTTTTGCGTTAAGGTCTGCAAGTAGCAGTGTGGGAGTGATAGTGGAGTATCCGGAAAGGCTGAGCGGGTGGAAGTTGTACCGAGAGGGAGCGACACTCATTGATAACATTAAAAGATGTAACCTTTATTCCTGTGGTGTACCCTAGTCATTGGAGATAGTTTTTGCTGCTGATGATGTGGCCTAGGAGGCTCAGCTCGATGCATTAGTGGTCACTGGAAGAGAGAGTTGTTGTCACTGGTGTTATGATCTAAGAGGTTCAGTTCTGGGATATAAAATGTTTTAGTAACACGTAATATTTGCTTGATAACTTATATGATTTTTTTTTTCATTTTTGCAAATTAGCCTTGACGCGCTGCTAATTTTCTACGTCGCTCATGTTTCCTCTTGTCATTGGACGAAATCACTGAAGAAGGTTCGGAAGTAATAGAATGGTAGACATCCATATCATCTCTCATGGCATCAGAATTCGTTGAGTTACTCAGAATGAAGTGTGGGGCTGTTGCTGAAGGTGTGTATCTACCATGTCTGAACTTTAACATCTGACTTCACGTACTGGTTGTTAAGAGTGACTAGTGGGTGAAAATGTCAAGTATTAAATTTTACAAGTTTAGCATTTCTATTTGTACTATCGATTGTCGAACAGAATATGTGACATTGTAGCGACTTGTAGGTGCATTGGGTAGTGTTGGGGCGAGGAGCAGTGCAGTGTATAGGGGAATCATGGTAAACTTACCGGGTGAAGATAATATCGAATTTGCGTGGCTTGGGAGAACTAAATGAAAGAAGAGTAACAGTTTAGACTCGATTTGGCTTGACATATTGTATTAGCAAATCTTTATATCGGAATATGTAACCAAAAGACAAGAACTTGCTCCCAAAGGGAGGGCTCTTGATGCTGGTGAGGTGCTCTTGATCAAGGGATTGAAATTGCCCTCTTCCTTGGATCGAATCTGATTGTCCCCCCCCCCATTCTTCAGGTGCTATATGAACCCTAAATACGAAAGAAAGATCAAATAGAAGATAACCTTTTGTTATAAAAGCTTCAGAAACACTTTTATAATAAAGCACATGTCTAGTACTCTGTATCCCACGTGAATTTATATTACAGTTGATACTAGGTTACTATTATTATTGTTCACAGTGGCCATGCAGCGCCTCGGGAATGGGAGATAAGTGGGTTTGACCCAAAGAAGAGGTTAGCTCCAATTGCTTGGATGGAGATCCCTTCAGTGGGAAAGCCCCTCTCCCTTGAAGGGAGGGAAGGAGGGAGGGGAGAGGATTGGCAATAGGTGCTGGTGAACTAGTGGCGCCTGGGTGGGTTGCCTTACTCTCATGTACTAGGCGTGTGTTTCCAAGCCTCCCCACCTGCCTCGTCTTCCAGGCCATCCACAATGCCATTGTTACGTTACAAAAAAGGTCAAACATCAGCAGTCTGACATGCTTCTTATTCTCACCTGATGCTTGTTCTCGAAGGCGCACTGGTATCCGGGAAGACTGTGTTTCATCTAGTCCCCAAATTGAATGTCATGTAAATATTAAATAATTTATATGCTTGCAATATATAACAATTATACTAACAAAAAATGCTGGTAATAATAATAATAATAATAATAATAATAAATGTAAAATACTAGTGCAGCTTGACAGTAAACTAAGCTGACAGCTCTTAGCTAAGAAAATCAGGGTTTAGGAACACCCACTTATAGCTATGTGACTCCTTTCTCTGCTAATGTATAATATAGTGATGAAGAGAAACAGAGAGAGAGAGAAACGAATTAAAATAATTAAAAAATGCTCAACATGTTTGCCAGGAGACACTGGAGATAAGCTTGTGATATCTTCACCCAGGAAAATATTGTACAAATATAATTATACTTATGTTTAGAGCAAACTTTGAAGGAGAATATTTATGAGATGCGCTAAACCCTACGAGGCCATGCAGCGCTTGGGGAAGGGGAGGTAATGCGGTAGCTCCAGTCCCTTTGATTAAGAGTCTCACAACAGTATCCAAGCGCCGTTTTTTAAAGACATCAGATGCTTCCTCCTGCACGGGTCATAAATATTAATATTGCACTGCGGCTAGGTTTCACGTTTATCTCCTTTATAGTTGTATACTGGACTCGCTCATGGTCAATAAAACTGCTACAGTTTAATTTTCATTTTGCTTACATAAACAGAAGTAGTGTACATTAATGAGTAAGATGAAATTTACACTCGGTAGGATATTTCTCACTTTCATCTTTGATGTTTATAATGTAATACTGCATTGCAGGTCTGGACGTGTTTGTAGCTGTCATGTGCGCTCACTCCAACGCCCCATCACGCATATACCTCCTCATACATACAAACTCGTAAATACAGCCTCATGTGCGCTCACTCCAACGCCCCATCACGTATATACCTCCTCATACATACAAACTCGTAAATACAGCCTCATGTGCGCTCACTCCAACGCCCCATCACGTATATACCTCCTCATACATACAAACTCGTAAATACAGCCTCATGTGCGCTCACTCCAACGCCCCATCACGTATATACCTCCTCATACATACAAACTCGTAAATACAGCCTCATGTGCGCTCACTCCAACGCCCCATCACGTATATACCTCCTCATACATACAAACTCGTAAATACAGCCTCATGTGCGCTCACTCCAACGCCCATCACGTATATACCTCCTAGTACATACCAACTCGTAAATACAGCATCATGTGCACTATCTCATACGCAGTACAGAGTAGCGGCACTAAGGTGAAGATACTTCTGGTGATTCGATAAGTTACCGGATACTGGAAGAGAGGATGTTCGGAGATAACAGCCTCAGGATGTGTTGATCACTATTATTGGCTTGTTGTGAAGGATGCACTTTACCCCGTGTATGTAGCGTCTCTGTTAGACCTTGCTGTACACTATGAAGCTCGCAGCTCAGGTTTAGTACCTTTAGCTCACAGTCGAAGGGTGATAGAAGAATCTCAGGTGAGTCGAGACGTGTGGGAATGTTTCCTTAAGCCAGTAAATAGGTACATATTTGGATGTAATCGGGATATAGATGAGTACAAATAGGAAGATCGTCTGTCTGGGGCTCGACAGACGGAATATCAAGCCTCCACCACCACTTGCGCTGAATGACCCACATGGGTTTAGCGCATCCTGGGGAGAAGGTGGTGGTTTATTTTCGGTCAGTAGGGCTGGGTTTTGAAATGATCAGAGGTAGGATAAGAGTTCTTAACAAAATAGTGTGACTTGGACCTGCCTAGCATAGGCCAGTAGGCCTGCTACAGTGCTCCTTCTTTCTCATGTTCTTACTTACATATATTTAGGCGCTTCATGTGTGGAAATCTCTGTTCTTACATGCTCACAATAAGGAAGTTGAGATGAGCTAGAATCGGTGAGTTAAGAATGGGGTGTTAGGTTGCAGAGGTTGACTAGATTTTGCCGCCGAAGAGACTAGTTTATTTTGCACCTTATATCCATCCTTCGGACGGTAGCGCAAGTGCATCTGGATACACAAAGAGCCTAGGAACTAGACCCCTAAAAAGGGTTAACAGGAGTACATCTCGATTTATATCTATAATTGACTTATCTGTTGCAAACAAATTTATGATATTTGTTTAATAAGAACATAAGAAAGAACACTGCAACTGGCCTACTGGCCCATGCGAGGCAGGTCCAAATCTCCTACCGGCTTAAGCCAATGCCCTAACCTAGTTAGGTCAGGTCACATTCATTTAAGAAAGGAGCACGGCATCTGACCTAGTAGCACAAGCTAGTCAGGTCCAACTCACACCCACCCACACCCACTCATGTATTTATGTAACCTATTTTTAAACTACTCAACGTTTTAGCCTCTATAACTGTACTAGGGAGTTTGTTCCGCTCATCCACAACTCTGTTACCAAACCAGTACTTTCTTATATCCTTCCTGAATCTGAATTTTTCCAACGTGAAACCATTGGTGCAAGTCCTGTCTTGGCTAGATATTTTTAGTACGCTATTTACATCCCCTTTATTTATTCCTGTTTTCCATTTATAGACCTCAATCATATCCCCCCTAATTATACGTCTTTCTTGAGAGTGTAGATTCAGGGCCCTCAGTCTATCCTCATAGGGAAGATTTCTGATACATGGAATCAACTTTGGTATTATACTGTCTATCTTTATGTTCCTCAGAAAGTGGACAAATACTGCTTACCTAATATTATTCTTAATGCTAGACACAGACACATCAAAGTTATATTCTTCATTTTCCTTCAGGGTACTTTCTTAGCTTAACTTGTCAGCTTTATCATGAAGGAGTAATTCAGTGTGTGATGGAATCCATAGAAATTGTATATTAATTCTTTATTCTCTAATTTTTGAGTAGAGGTTAGGTTCCACGTTACTACTGTAAAGCAAAAATCGCTGAGAAGTGAAACATAGCCTTTTTTCACTTTAAAATGCGTATGAAAGCCTGATAAGATGTTTACATTATCATACATTACGTGACCAGTAGAGGTGTATCTATATCTGGCTTCTCCAGTGAGTAAGTGTAGCTGGGTGCTACACTTGGCTCCCACTCCAACCCATCTTCACATTACCCCCGTTAATTATTTTTACCTGTTTATGCGAGTCAGTTTCTGAACTCTCAAACCTACAATGTTAATGCTGAAGATTGAGACACGCAACATATGTTGCATAAGTGTCTCAATCTTCAACTTGTCGGTTTTTCAAACCATTCATCACAATGTTAATGCTGGTTGATTTAAGCCAGATTACTCGACTTTTATGTCATTGGAAACAATGCGCGTATTATAATAATAATAAAAGTAATTGAAAGGGGAACCTGTAAGTTTTGCATGATGGTAGGATTGCTGGTGTCTCTTTTTCTCTCATAAACACGCGGGATAACAGATATATCTTGCTACTTCTACTTACACTTAGGTCACACTACCCATGCATGTGCCCGCATATATATATGTACCCATCTGGGTTTTCTTCTATTTTCTTAATAGTTCTTGTTCTTCTTTATTTCCTCTTACCTCCATGGAAAAGTGTAACAGAAGTCTTCATCCGTAAGCCATGCGTGTCGTAAGAGGCGACTAAAATGCCGGAAGCAAGGGCCTAGTGACCCTTTTTCCTGTATAAATTACTAAATTTTAGAAGAACCTTTCGTTTTTCTTTTTAGGTCACCCTGCCTGGGTTGGATATGGCCGGTTTGTTGAATAGTAATAATAATAATAATAATAATAATAATAATAATAATAATCTTTATTTCTACAAGTACATCGTATACAGACTATAGCTGACATCAGTGACACACTATATAGAAAGCCCTTTATGAAGAACATTTCTGGCAAATTAGGTCAATTTTGTCCCCAGGATGCGACCCACACCAGTCGTCTAATACCCAGGTACCTACTAACTGCTAGGTGAACAGGGACAGCAGGTGTCCTAATGAAACGTGTCCTAATGTTTCCACCCGGACTGGGGATCGAACCACGGACCTCAGTGTGTGAGCTGGGTGCTCTACCAACCGAGCTACGGGGGTGAGGAGAGCCAGGTACAACGCGTCTGGTGCTCACACCTGACACTTCACGTAAACAGGATGCTGCAGCACGAATGATAATGTATTATTATTATTATTATTATTATTATTATTATTATTATTTATACAACACCTTGGGCAGGGAAGGTGGCTTCAGTTCCTTGGAATAAATGACCCTCACCTACATCAAGTTGCTATCCACATTATTCCTGCCCGTCCCCTCTCTACCTAAAAAAAAATTATCTTAAGGACCCTCCCTAGTACGTTTGTTTACCACTTATTCTTTCCCTGGTGGTTGGCTGGTCGGTGTAAGAACGTCGTTTTAGTGCACCACGTTGATGGAACGACGTGTCCCTTAAGGACCGATTGCCTCTTTACTTTGGTGTTACTGTCGTTGAGAAAGCCAAGTAATGTCTGTCACTGAGTGAGGGAGTCAGGTTATGTGTCATGAGTGAGGAAATAAGGTCATGTCTGTCACGAGTAAAGAAGTCAGGTCATTTGTCACTGAGGCAGCCTGGTCTCTCAATGAAGAACGTTAATCATGTTTCTCTCTGAGTGAGGGAGTTCCAGCTATCACCCAGAGTCTGGGAATGTCTCACTCTGGGCAAGTCCCGTGTGAACCAAGGTTAATGTATTTTAAGCCACTTTGTTTTTCTCTGTTGCTGTCTGGATAATCTGTTAGGTGGCAACATAGAACATTTGCTGACACTTTTTTGCATTCCCTCGTTAGTATTCTATTGAGGTTGCTGTTATATATGTGTGTGCGCGCGTGAGATTACACGTTTGCGATGACCTATTTGTAGTTATTGGAGCAGAACAGTCTGCCAGGATTGCTTTTAAGTTTCCAGGGAATGTAGGTTACCTCTTTGCCCTGCATTCATGTCCAGCAGTCTCTCAATGCTGTTTGTGAAGAAAAACAGTATTGTGTATATATAGAGAGAAGGGCATATTCTTGGATATGTGGCCGTGATGCAGCTCTCCGCCGTCCCTGGCCTCACTATCTGCCGTCCCTGGCCTCACTATCTGCCGTCCCTGGCCTCACTATCTGCCGTCCCTGGCCTCACTATCTGCGGTTATCAGGATCTTAAGTTTCATTTCCTCTCACGCAGATTGCTAATTCTTGTTACAGGGGGTGAAGTGTCTGTGCTTAGGGCGCTCCACCTTCAGTGTACACAAACCTGGAGAGGGTTTCGGGGGTCAACGCCCCCGCGACTCGGTCTGAGATCAGGCCTCATGGTGGTCTCAGACCGAGACGCGGGGGCATTGACACCCGAAACCCTCTCCAGGTAAACTCCAGGTATGTGTACACTGAAGGTGGAGATGTACCTAGTGTACATCTGGTGAAGATTTATATAACCGTCAACTCTCTCGGTTTCTATATTAGATATAATGTTTCTTAAGTGTTCATCAATGTAACAATATATTTTTTAATTAGTTCCTTAGTTACATTCCTTGATGTCAGTTAGAGGCTCTTGATTCTAGGAGTTAAACCTGTTCTTTGCTTTCTTAGATCAAACTTGATTGCCTCCCATTTCCTCAGGAGTCGCATGACCCCTACGGGTTTAGCGCTTAACATGGATTATAATAATAGCTAATCCCGATTTTTTAATTGGACACATTAGCAGTGTGCTGCTACTGAATTCCCAATGATAGTCAGAGAGTGGAAACAAAAGGCTAACTATATATATATCTCATAGTCCATCACGCAGGATGATGCTCATACAAGGTGTGGAAATGTGGCGGCCTGAGTTGGGAGACTTCGGTAGGGCAACGAGGATATCGTCAAATATTCTGTTAAAGGTTCATTAGCTAAGGGAGTTTCAGAAGTTTGGTACCAACAGAGCTGGAGTTGGTATTACCTGGTAATTACCACCACTCAGGATGGCCTATCCTAATCACGGGATAAGTGGAATTTTTACGAAGATTTCGCCATCATTTTAGGGGAAGGGGCAACAGATTTTGCCTCCGAAGTGGCTAGTTTATTGTGCACCCGATATCCATCCTGTGGACGGTAGTGCAAGAGCATATGGATACACAAAAGGCCTAGGAACTAGGCCCCAAAAGGGTTTACAGGAGTACGTCTGGAAGGGGATACAGAAATTTTATGCACGAGACAGGAGAGTAGCAGGGAAGGGAAATTTAGATGTAATATAATCTAACTACGTATAAACAATAATATAAACTGCGGAGTCATTCTATGCCATAGAACGCATACTTGCACTAGCCTAGCGACAACCAGGCTGACATCGTGACCGAACTCAGCTTCACTTGTACTCAGCAACACTCGCTTAATGTAGGCTGATCCAGGATGAGATGGATGACGTTTCTGTCCGTCCTAGATGCTTTGGTCCGTTCTGTATGACGTTTCTGTCCGTCCTAGATGCTTTGGTCCGTCCTGTATGACGTTTCTGTCCGTCCTAGATGCTTTGGTCCGTCTTGTATGATGTTTCGACCCGTTGTAGATACTTTGGTCCGTCCTGTATGGCGTTTCTGTCCATCCTAGATGCTTTGGTCCGTCCTGCATGACGTTTCTGTCCATCCTAGATGCTTTGGTCCGTCCTGTATGACGCTTCGGTCCGTTCTAGTCCATGTCAGACCGAAACATCCTCTAGTTTTCCTTAGTGTATTTTGTGTATACAGGAGTGTCTGTGTGGTCTCTAATACACAAAATACACTAAGGAAAAGTAGATGACGTTTCGGTCTGACTTGGAGTAAAACGGACCGAAACGTCATATAGGACGGACCAAAGCATCTAGGACGGACATAAACGTCGTCCAGTTTACGTAGACAATCTGTACGTAAGCTGCGAAACGGAATGGCATAATTACCGCCAGATTTATTACACTGGTATGTGAGTTTATATTATATTAATCGAAAGGTAATTACTGGAAAAGGCCTCCCACCATGAGGCTCAGGACTTTGTAAATGCTGTTAATTAACATTGAATTCATCGCTGACTAATGTGGACTCGCCTAGTTATGGCTGGGGGGGGGGGAGTCTGCTCCTTGTATAGAGTTTGTATATTGCAATGTGGTATGTGGAGGGGGTGTCTCCATTTTTTGTATGTTAAGTTATTCCTTTAATTTTGGGTGTATACGTATACGTGTATATGTTGGAATGTCGTATCGCGTAGCTCATGTGTGTATGTGTATTGCAAGGAGACTAGTGTATATAATGCTTACTGTAAATATATATATATTAGCATCGGTCGTCTCCCCCGAGGTAGGGTGGCCCGAAAAAAAAGTAACACTTTCATCATCATTCATTCCACCTCCGTCTTGTCATAGGCGCGTCCACACTACATTTCACATGCCCCTCCGGACTGTATTATCCCCAGCCTCCGCCTTCGGCGTGTACTTCCCACCTTCCAAGCACCTGTATACATACACACGTATGTATACAGCATAAGTTTGATATGTATTACGAACACAGGTAAAGAATGACCTGTGAGACCTAGTCGTAATGGGAATTGGAGCAAACAAACTAGGCAGCAGACTATAATGTATATTTTGCCTTCACCCACTATATACAAATATATACACTATGTACAGCTTGAATAATAATAAGCGTACACGACAGTGACAGATGGCAAAGCAGAAACCAGAGTGCACCGTACTCAACCAGCAGGTAGGCAAGTCTGCCAATGCTTTCCGCAAGTGAACCACGTTGCTTTAGCTTTGGCGGGCTTGCCTGTGATTGGTCAATGAACCAAGGTACTGATTTAACGACGGGTTCCCTATTGATTGTTAAACCCTTAGCACCTGGTTCGCTGATTGGGAGGCAGCCTATATGGGAGTGTGACATACGCCGAATAAATTGTAACATACTCTTTGTATGCCACAATATGTGTTAAGCAGAGTAGTGTACTAGTATGGTGTTCTACACAGGCTTGGATGAGCTGCTGATATTGGTGGGGTCGCTGCAGGGGTCTTTGTCGAGCCAGTGCTCCCTGCTGGTGCGGGAGCTGAAGAAGAGAGACAAATTACGACAGCGGCGCGACCAACAGAACGACGTGATCACCGCCATCCTGCACGCCCTTTCTCAGAAGCGCAGTGAGTCCTCCCTCTTACCATATTGCTGTTTTATAATGTTTATGTTGGATCCTGAGTGATTATACGCTCGTCAACACGATACTTGCTGTAAATGTACGAAGCTGTGGAGGCTTGATCCTCCTTCCGCTGGTCGCAACACAAACGCAACACACACACACACACACACACACACACACACACACACACACACACACACACACACACACACACACACACACACATATATATGCAATAAGATTACAGTAAACAGGTGTTATCAGAATATGCAAAAATAACCACTGTGAAAGGATAGTGAAATTCCAAGCGCTTTCACAGTGGTTGTTTTGCATATATATATGTATAAATAAATAAATAAATTATATATATATATATAATTATATATATATATATATATATATATATATATATATATATATATATATATATATATATATATATTATATATATATATATATGTCGTGCCGAATAGACAGAACTTGCGATCTTGGCTTAAATAGCAACGCTCATCTTGCCGTATAGGACAAGTGAAAATTTGTGTATGCAATAATTTCGCCAAAATCATTCTGAACCTAACGAAAAAAATATATTTGATTGTTTTATTTAGTACTAAATTATTGTAAACGTATTTAAAATATATTTAGTTGGGTTAGGCTAAAATAAATTGATCTTGTTATAATAAGGTTAGGTAAGTTTTCTAAGATTCTTTTGGTGCAAAATTAAAATTTTTTACATTAACATTAATGAAAAAAATATATCTTTAAACGTATAAGAGAAAATTTCAGAAATGACTTAATTTTAAATGAGTTCTTCCTAACTGACCAGTTTTACATATTCGGCACGACATTATATATATAATATATATATATATATATATATATATATATATATATATATATATATATATATATATATATATATATATATTATGTAGGAATCTCTAACAAGTGTGACAAAATGCAAAAAAAAAAAAAACCCACAGAAGTTGTGTTGCAGTCAACACATCATCAGGAGCTTGCATAGCAAGCGTCTCTTGGAACGAATCTAAGATTTCTTACTCATTTCTGCAACTTTGCAAGCTAAAGATAAAGATTGTAGCACGAAAGGCCTAGAGTTATTCAACTCCCCCTGTGTTTTTTTTACACCACACACACATATATATATATATATATATATATATATATATATATATATATATATATAATATATTATAATCAACAATTCTAAAGCCGGTTCCACTATATTTGAAACCCATTTAAAAATTATAATTTTATATTCGCCATGAGTCCTGTTTATATATATGCAGATTTGCATAGTTTAAAAAAGACGCGTGAGCAAACACTAGGATATACTTATTCGAAAACGTTTCGGTCCTGGGACCTTGATCATTTCTAACCAAGGTCCCAAGACCGAAATGTTTTCATAGTGTCCTAGTGTTTTTTGCTCACGTGTTTACATAACATGACACCAGATCTGACTGTCAGCCACCAATACTTATTTCGAAAGATTGACTCTTCAGTGTGTATTTACCGAGATAAACATCTCTCGTTTTATAAATGTACACATCTCGTTGTATATACGTATATCGGTGAATATACTACGAAATATATACATCTTGGTGTAAATACACTGTCCCCTCATACAATTACATTTACGATGGTGTGATAATTATTATTTTTTTGTTATTAGAGGGCTGGAGGGTGTTAGTTGTCGTACATGAATGGTATACAATACCGACAAGTGGAAAATTTGACACGTGTAACATCTGGGTATCGTTATTGTAGACGTTTCGCCATCCAGTGGCTTTATCAATACAAATTCAAGGACGTAATTGGAAGACAGTAGAACTATATACAAAAGATGAGGTGATCAGTCCCTCAGGCTTGGGGTTGCCTGTACTGATAAAGCCACTGGTTGGCTCTATCAATAAAGATGTTGCAAGTGAACAAGTGCCACCTTGCTCCCGAGTTGGCACTGGTAAATCAGCAAACAGCCAAATATATGACTTATTAACATCCTAAGACCATGTAAGAGTCCTGTTTTGGAGTCTTTGGCCGGCAATGGTCTTTGGGGTACGACAATTTCAGACCCGTGTTACGCATTTTAATTATTATTATTATTATTATTATTATTATTATTATTATTATTATTATTATTATCGTAAGTGGTGAGGTGGGTACTTTGAGGCGTGGGACGGTATTAAAGTTGTGTTGGTCCTCAATAGTCATGGCCTCGCCTCCTTCACGACCTCTGAGACGCGTAATTTAGGTGAATCGAGGCGCTAAATGGCTGCAAAAATTATGTCCTCGTTTGCGTGTTTGTCTCTCGTGAGTTTATGTTGAGTGTTTGTTTTTTTACACGCCGTAATTGAATTTATAAGCGAAGAGGTATGTACCACAGTCGAAAGTTACAGGCGAAGAGGTACGTGTTGTAGTTGAATTTACAGGTTAAGAGGTAGGTACCGTAGTTGAATTTACAGGTTAAGAAGTGGGTACCGTAGTTGAATTTACAGGTTAAGAGGTACCGTAGTTGAATTTACAGGCTAAGAGGTAGGTACCGTAGTTGAATTTTCAGGTTAAGAAGTGGGTAACGTAGTGGAATTTACAGGCTAAGAAGTAGGTACCGTAGTCGAATTTACAGGCTAAGAAGCAGGTACCGTAGTCGAATTTACAGGCTAAGAGCTACCTACAGTAGTTAAATACACAGGTTAATAGCTACGTACCGTAGTTGAAAGTGCAGACTAAGAGCTGTTTTCCTACGTCATGTTATTGTGTCAGGTTACTTAAAAATTAAGAGCTGTTATGCCATTAGCTCATTTGCATCCTAAGAGCTTTTTATTATATCTCATCTCATTTACAAGTTAAGAGCTGCTTTCCTATCTCATCTCACTTCTCAGAGCTGCCTCATTTACCAGCCACAACAGTGGACTAACACATAGACTCTTCACGTCCTCCAACTTATATATAGAACGTTGGGATAAACTATACCACGGGCGGGGATAGAACCCGCGAGTTCTATCCCCACCCGTGGTATGGTTTGTTTGCAATCGTGTCATTACGATTTAGTGAGTCGAGTAACGTTGGGATACAAACACTTTAGGGAGACGTTGCCAGACGTAGGTCACCCATTTATGTTATTTATTGGTAGCTAACTCTCGTAGATACGCTAATTTAACCTAGCGTAATTTAATTTAATATAAGTTAGCCTTTGTAAAGCTAACATAACTCATGAAAAAAGTGCCGCTTGTGGAAAAATAGACACGTGGCAGGCTGTGTGGAAACTATCTTTCAGTAGAACGTTCGTTTTAGCACGACGTTCCCAAGGTGTATATATTTATATATATATTTAATTCTGGGGAAACAGGATCAGTGTGTGCGTGTATGTACTCTCCTACTTGTGGTTGCAGGGGTCGATTCACAGCTCCTAGTGCCGCCTCTTTGCTGGTCAGTACTAGGTCCACTCCCTGCTCCATGAGCTTTGTCATACCTCTTCTTAAAGCTATGTGTGTGTGTGTGTGTGTACTCACCTATTTGTGGTTTCTGGAGTCGATTCACAGTTCGTGTGTGTGTGTGTACTCGTACGTACTAGCCACCTGTGAGTAATGAGTCATCATATCACAGTAATTGTGAGTCAGAGAACAGCTGTGAGAGATGTTATTAGTGGCGAGATAAGTGTGCCAAGCACAATACTAACAACCACTAACTGACCATTACTGATTTACTCTCTTCAGGATGGGCAAGCCTTCATCATTATTCTCTCTCTCTTTTTTTTTTTTTTTTACACAGGGTTTGACAAGGTTAAGGATCCCTAGCTTTATTGACAGCTATTCACAGGTTAAGGATTCCTAACTTTATTGGCAAGCTAAGAGCTGTTACCTACATCAGCTCATTTGAAAGCATTTTTATTGTTATGAGACATACAAGTAGGAAACAGGATGAAGTTGGAGCCATCTGTGGGCCAGCATTTTCATTTGATCAACTGACTTTATCTCGTTGACATCATTATGCTGTACGAAAGTGTTCCATACTCGAGTCATCCTGGGTATGTATGATCTCAGATGGAGTGATGTTCTGGAGAAGGGTACAGCCAGAGTGAAGTTGCTGCTTTCTGCCCGTCTTGTGGCATAAAAGCTTGTTTCACGCTGTCCTCGAAGTGGATCCAAGTGTGGTATTTTGACAATATTGGCCTTGTACATAACAGTAAGGCCACCCACATCCCTCCTATGTTGAAGGCTCTGCTGAAATGACAGATCTATCCAGGATGGGTCCAGGCGAGAGATGAGACGTCTTGCTCTGTTCTCTACTCTGTCAAGCAGTCGCAGATGAGAGGGGGGGGGCAGGCAAACCAAGAAAGTGGAGCATACTCAAGGTGCGAGCGTACTTGTGCCTCGTACAGGATCTTGCAACCCCTCTTGCAACCTCTCTCTCTCTCTCTCTCTCTCTCTCTCTCTCTCTCTCTCTCTCTCTCTCTCTCTCTCTCTCTCTCTCTCTCTCTCTCTCTCTCTCTCTCTCTCTCTCCAGTGTTGACAGTTGAAAGCCTATCACACACAGACCGAATCGGAGAATAGTGTGTATAAAACTGACCAGAGGGCGCCTGCCCATACCATATGTTACATCAACCTTTTTCCTAGACAAATTAGCGTTGAAAATTTGAAGCCGATCGGGTGAGGCCTTCTCGAGTTACAGACGAAAACTTAGAAGGAAGAAAATAAATAATTATAATAATAATAATAATAATCTTTATTTCTACAAGCCTACAGGCCTAGCTGACGTCAATGACATACTGCTGTATAGAAATCTACTTATTATGATGAGCATTTCGGGCAAATTAAGTTAATTTTGTCCCGAGGATGCGACCCACACCAGTCGACTAACACCCAGGTACCTACTTACTGCTAGGCGAACAGGGACAGCAGGTGTAAAGTGACTAACATCCAGGTACCTACTTACTGCTAGGCGAACAGGGACAGCAGGTGTAAAGTGACTAACACCCAGGTACCTACTTACTGCTAGGCGAACAGGGACAGCAGGTGTAAAGTGACTAACACCCAGGTACCTACTTACTGCTAGGTGAACAGGGACAGCAGGTGTCCTAATGTTTCTCTTCAGTGATAATCTTTAAAGTTCCCACACCAACCCCACCCACGTCCAAACTCCCACCCCACACACCCACTCCCGCCTGCTCCCATCCACTCCCATTGTTGATGTCTGCCGGCCGAGGTGACGCGAATAAAACTCCCTGAACCTTCCCAGTTTTTTTTCCACTCTCTAAAAAGTAAGAAAAAAAAATTCCCTCACGATTCATTAAGAATTTTTTCAAGAAATATTCTCAAACAGAGAGAGAGAGAGAGAGAGAGAGAGAGAGAGAGAGAGAGAGAGAGAGAGAGAGAGAGAGAGAGAGAGAGAGGAGAGAGAAGAGTGAGAGAGAAGAGACAGACGAGACAGAGAGAGAGAGAGAGACAGAGAGAAGAGAGGAGAGAAGAGAGAGAGAGAGAGAGAGAGAATATATTTATCCTAACTTTGTTTCCCTGTAACGTGTGTACGACTGTGTATATGGTACAGAATGTGTATGATGACTAAACTATGTTTATGGTGGGTACAGAATGTGTATGAGTGTATATGATGGCCAGAGAATGTGTATGAGTGTATATGATAGGTGTAGAATGTGTATGAATATATGGTTGGTACAGAATGTTTATGACGTCTGAAGGTGTATGAGTGTATATATAAGTATAGGATGTGTGTGTATATGGTGGGTACAGAATGTGTATGAGTGTATATGATGGGTGTTGAATGTGTATGAGTGTGTATATGCTGATTATAGTATGTATATGTGTGTACATAGTGAGTATAGAATGAATACGAGTGTATAGAATGTATATAGTAGATATATAAATTACATGATGTATATTAGAGACCTGGATGAGTATGAGAGTATATTTTGGGTATAGAATGTAAGAGAATATAGGTCAAGTACAGAGTGTAAATGAGTAGATAGTTTGTATGGAGTGTGTATGAATGTGTATGGGTTAGCTATGTATATATTATGGATATTACTCAGAGTTTTCATAAAGGCGATTATAATGATTATTATAAGTCAATTATACGTCTTAAGTAGGTGGGGGAGGGAAGGGGAAAACAGGGGGGAGAGAGGGAGGAGGGGAGGAGGGGAAGAGGGAGAACAGGTAAGGGATAAGAAGGAAGCAAAGAGAGGGGGGGTTGGAGTGGGAGAGGGGAAGAAGTTAGAATCTAGGGAAAAACGGAGAGGGAGGAGGGGAAAAGAAAGTCAGATTGTTGTTATCATAGTAGCAGTGATTGTGGTAATCATGGTAGCAATGATTGTGGTAATTACAGTAGCAGTGATTGTGGTAATCGTGGTAGCAGTGACTGGTAATCATGGCAGCAGTGATTGTGGTAATTATGGTAGCAGTGACTGTAGTAATCATATTAACAGTGATCGTGGTAATTACGGTAGCAGTAATTGTGATAATCATGGTAGCAGTGATTCTTGTAATCATGGTAGCAGTGATTGTGGCAATCACGGTAGTAGTGATTGTGGCAATCACGGTAGCAGTGATTATGGCTAAATTAGGGCAGGAGAAAGGGTACACTGAATTAGGGCAGGACTAATCATCCACAAGAAGGTAATCTACATAGGGACGGGCCTCGCCTTACACATGACACACGACATATGTCACACGACACGTGACACACGACATACGTCACATGACACGACATACGTCACACGACACATGACACACGACATACGTCACACGACACATGACACAAGACATGCCTCATAGCGACATTTTTCCTATGCATACTGAATGAGGTCAGGCTTGGTGGATATTGTTGTCAGGGTAATGAGTGGATACAATTGTATAATGCTTTCTGTTTCCAGCGCTGCAGCGGTACAGCTGGATGTTAAGCTTATGTCACGAGGTAAAGCTGGCTGTTAAGCTTATGTCACGAGGTAAAGCCGGCTGTTAAGCTTATGTCACGAGGTAAAGCTGGCTGTTAAGCTTATGTCACGAGGTAAAGCTGGCTGTTAAGTTTATGTCACGAGGTAAAGCTGGCTGTTAAGCTTATGTCACGAGGTAAAGCCGGCTGTTAAGCTTATGTCACGAGGTAAAGCTGGCTGTTAAGCTTATGTCACGAGGTAAAGTTGGCTGTTAAGTTTATGTCACGAGGTAAAGCTGGCTGTTAAGTTTATGTCACGAGGTAAAGCTGGCTGTTAAGCTTATGTCACGAGGTAAAGCTGGCTGTTAAGTTTATGTCACGAGGTAAAGCTGACTGTTAAGCTTATGTCACGAGGTAAAACTGGCTGTTAAGCTTATGTCACGAGGTAAAGCCGGCTGTTAAGCTTATGTCACGAGGTAAAGCTGGATGTTAAGCTTATGTCACGAGGTAAAGCCGGCTGTTAAGTTTATGTCACGAGGTAAAGCTGGATGTTAAGCTTATGTCACGAGGTAAAGCCGGCTGTTAAGCTTATGTCACGAGGTAAAGCTGGATGTTAAGCTTATGTCACGAGGTAAAGCTGGATGTTAAGCTTATGTCACGAGGTAAAGCCGGCTGTTAAGCTTATGTCACGAGGTAAAGCTGGATGTTAAGCTTATGTCACGAGGTAAAGCTGGGTGTTAAGCTTATGTCACGAGGTAAAGCTGGCTGTTAAGCTTATGTCACGAGGTAAAGCCGGCTGTTAAGTTTATGTCACGAGGTAAAGCCGCCTGTTAAGCTTATGTCACGAGGTAAAGCTGGCTGTTAAGCTTATGTCACGAGGTAAAGCCGGCTGTTAAGCTTATGTCACGAGGTAAAGCTGGCTGTTAAGTTTGTCACGAGGTAAAGCCGCCTGTTAAGCTTATGTCACGAGGCAAAGCTGGCTGTTAAGCTTATGCCACGAGGTAAAGCTGGCTGTTAAGCTTATGTCACGAAGTAAAGTTGTCTGTTAAGCTTATGTCACGCTGTAAAGCTGGCTGTTAAGATCCCGTCTCGAGGTTAAACTGGCTGTTAAGCTTCTGTCACGTGGTAAAGCTGACTGCTACGCTTATGTCACGCGTTAAAGCTGACTGCTGTGTATGACAGTGTCCCGCGCTGCACTGGATATTGTTTGACCTTGCTATCGCGTGAAGAGTGGCACCACTGGTGCCGGGGGCATTCACAGTGGCACCCACAGGGTAGCATTACCCTGTATCCGAGGCTGTGCCACCGGGGGCGGGGCGGGGGTGGCTACAGACCAGTGACAAGGCTCTCACGGGAGGTTTTTAGTGCTGCTTAGGGACTCTTACCTTCTCGGAACTTGTACTCTTTATTTTTCCCCTCGGATTGGGCCTTTTTTCCCCTCGGATTGGGCCTTTTTTCCCCTCGGATTGGGCCTTTTTTCCCCTCGGATTGGACCTTTTTTCCCCTCGGATTGGGCCTTTTTCCCCTCGGATTGGGCCTTTTCCCCCCTTGGATTGGGCCTTTTTCCCCTCGGATTGGGACTTTTTTCCCTCGGATTGGGCCTTTTTTCCCCTCGGATTGGACCTTTTTTCCCCTCGGATTGGGCCTTTTTCCCCCTCGGATTGGGCCTTTTTTCCCTCGGATTGGGCCTTTTTTTTCCTCGGATTGGGCCTTTTTCCCCCTCGGATTTGGCCTTTCCCCCCCTCGGATTGGGCCTTTTTTCCCCTCGGATTGGGCCTTTTTTCCCCTCGGATTGGGCCTTTTTTCCCCTCGGATTGGGCCTTTTTTCCCTCGGATTGGCACTCGATTGCCTTCCATTCCTCAGGCGATGTGTGAAACCTACGAGTTTAGCGCATCCAAACAATATTATTATAATCAAGGGGGAAGCGCTAAACCCGGAGGATCATACAGCGCCTGGGGGGGGGGGATGTGGAAGGCATTCAGGCTTAATTCGGGGAACTGGAGCACAGATCCAATTCCCTAAATCAAGAGCCCCTCACCAACATCAAGGAACCTTCCTTGAGGGGATCCAAACAATAATAATAAAAACAATAATAGAAATACTATTACTACTGCTACTACTACTACTAATAATAATAATGACGATGATAATAATGGGCTGTGAAATTCCTGAATTTCACTGAGGAAAATCAAAGTGAATGCTGTTTGTACTGGAAGAATGAAAGCCGTGAAGACAGGCTCTGCAGCCTTCACCTGGGACAACCTTTCGCTCCACGTAGATTGTTTTTACACGCAGAGAAACGTTGTTTTCCCACACAAAAAATGCAACAGTGTGTGTGTGTGTGTGTATGTTTACCTGGAGAGAGTTCCGGGGGTCAACGCCCCCGCGGCCCGGTCTGTGACCAGGCCTCCTGGTGGATTAGAGCCTGATCAACCAGGCTGTTACTGCTGGCTGCACGCAATGAGCCACAGCCCGGCTGGTCAGGTACCGACTTTAGGTGCTTGTCCAGTGCCAGCTTGAAGACTGCCAAGGGTCTATTGGTGATCCCCCTTATGTATACTGGGAGGCAGTTGAACAGTCTCGGGCCCCTGACACTTATTGTATTGTCTCTTAACGTGCTAGTGACACCCCTGCTTTTCATTGGGGGGATGTTGCATCGTCTGCCAAGTCTTTTGCTTTCGTTGCGAGTGATTTTCGTGTACAAGTTCGGTACTAGTCCCTCTAGAATTTTCCAGGTGTATATAATCATGTATCTCTCCCGCCTGCGTTCCAGGAAGTACAGTTTTAGGAACCTCAAGCGCTCCCAGTAACTGAGGTGTTTTATCTCCGTTATGCGCGCCGTGAAAGTTCTCTGTACATTTTCTAGGTCGGCAATTTCACCTGCCTTGAAAGGTGCTGTTAGTGTGCAGCAATATTCCAGCCTAGATAGAACAAGTGACCTGAAGAGTGTCATCATGGGCTTGGCATCCCTAGTTTTGAAGGTTCTCATTATCCATCCTGTAATTTTTCTAGCAGCTGCGATTGATACAATGTTATGGTCTTTGAAGGTGAGATCCTCCGACATGATCACTCCCAGGTCTTTGACGTTGATTTTTCGCTCTATTTTGTGTGTGTGTATTTTCTCACCATTGTCGTGAGGTTATTTGGATGGTGGTTGAGATAGAGGTCAGGTTAGGTAAGGTTCGTCAGGAAACAGGACGCGGGTCTTAGTCATAGGATGATCTGCAGATGGAACTTTTAGTCATCTGCCCGAGGCCTTCCATTGGCTTACCCCTCCACCCCTTTGAAAATTATGGTTATTATAAATATTAGATGATTTTTTGGGTTGAGCGAGACTGGAGGAACTGTAATAATGTATTTAGTTAAAATTTGAGGGCAACGGAAGCCTGGTCACTGACCGGGACACTGGGGGCGTTGACCCCTCCCCCCGAAATGTACTATTAACTCAGACTAGGCCTCATGACCCACCACACAGATGTTTCGTACTCATTGCAAGACAGTCCTAACACTAGCAGGAAAGTACTCGCCGATTTGCTTTTGCGAAGGGTCGAGACCTAGCTCCTGGCTCCACCTATTAGACCTGTGTTATCCACTGGACTATGCCGGAGGGCGAGTTGCTCACAGTCGTGTCCTTACGATTTCGCTTCTCTCCATAAAGGTGCAGGCATTGTACTTTCCTCTTTAAAAGTACAGGCACTGTACTTCCCTCTTTAAAAGTACAGGCACTGTACTTCCCTCTTTAAAAGTACAGGCACTGTACTTCCCTCTTTAAAAGTACAGGCACTGTACTTCCCTCTTTAAAAGTACAGGCACTGTACTTCCCTCTTTAAAAGTACAGGCACTGTACTTCCCTTTTCATAAGTGCAAGGACTGTATTTGTCTCAAAGTTCAGGCACTGTATTTTCCTCCGAAACTCACGTCCGGCCAACCGGCTTTCCTGAATCCCTTCTGATAACTCTGACAGCACGTCAAAGCTCCAAAATCACTTGTCTCCACTCACACATCTTTCACTCACTATCCCCGTGATACCTTCAGTTATATTGCAGTTTTATTTGACTGTGTTTATACTCTTTCGTGTGTGTGTGTGTGTGTTGGCTGAGGGGGTAACTAGAGGTGAATGTCCTGTGAGTAAACACCTGCACATCATCACCAGTTATCCAGTACACATGTTAATGCTAGTACACCCTCTCCAGTACAGGTGTTAAAAGTAGCTCTCTCTCTCTCTCTCTCTCTCTCTCTCTCTCTCTCTCCTCTCTTCTCTCTCTCTCTCTCTCTCTCTTTATTATTATTATTATAATTCTTTCACAATCTTCACACTGTTGCTATCTCGTCTTAGTGGCAGCGCTACCCAACCATCACAGTCTTGCAGTGCCATCATACTGGCCGGGAAGTAAACAAATGACGGGTCAGTCTGAATGTGTATCACAGGTGATGCGAGAACGGGCTACTGAACGGCCCATCTTTATATAAAAAAAGAATGAACGTGATGTTTGATTTTCCACCCTCCCCATAAGAAGAAGAACCCACTACCTCCTCCCCTCTACCTCCTCTCTCCTCCTCCTCCTCCTCCTCCTCCCCCTCCTCCTCCTCCCTCCTCCTCCTCCCCTCCTCCTCCTCCCCCATCCTCCTCCTCCCCCTCCTCCTCCTCCCCCTCCCTCCTCCTCCACCCTCCTCCTCTCCCCTCCCTCCTCCTCCTCCTCCTCCCCCCTCCTCCTCCCCCCCTCCTCCTCCCCCCCTCCATCCTCCCCCTCCTCCCTCCCCTCCCTCCTCCCCTCTCCTCTCCTCCTCCTCCTCCCCCTCCTCCCCCTCCTCCCCCTCCTCCTCTCCTCCTCCTCCTCCTCCCCCTCCTCCCCCTCCTCCTCCTCCTTCCTCCTCCTCCTCCTCCTCCTCCTCCTCCTCCCCTCCTCCTCCTCCCTGAGGCAGGAAATAACAAGAGTGTGGTGAGCCACAGGAGCAAGACCTCTAACACGGTGTGAATATTTGTGCTCAGAAATTCATGACATTCCCAGCATGGTGCTCGACCTTCTTTAATGCATGTTCAGTAATATATATATATATATATATATATATATATATATATATATATATATATATATATTATATGTGTGTGTGTGTGTGTGTGTGTGTGTGTGTGTGTGGTGTGTGTGTGTGTAGTATTGTAACCACGAACGAGTGTTGTTATTGATATCACAGTACGCAAAATAACCATTGTTAATGTGAGAAATCACGAAATTGCTTGGAAATTCACCATTTTTTTGACTGGTTATTTTGCATGTAACATACATGCATCAAGCCATCACCTGACGCTACATCAATCAGTGAATCAACCAGGGTTACCCAGACAAAAAATAGAGTGAAGCCTATACATTTTTTCCGCACAATGGCTCCGTATCTCTTCAATGCTTATAAGCTAAAATTTATGGAATAATCTTAAAAATACTTTTATTGACAGTAGCTTAAATTTGGTCATTGGTTGCTAGGGCATATTGATGTAGTCGTATGCTAATAAATAATATATGTAGGTTTAGCCTAGGATAACCCAATAAATTCAAAGTGTGATGTAGTTATGTTGTATATTGTGCTCCTGCCGGGTAAATTGATGCTGGTGAGGAGCTCGTGATTAAAGGAATTGGAGCTAGCTTTTCCCCTTCCTCCGATCGAGCCTTATAGCCCCATTTTTCAGTAATAATAATAACAATAATAAAATAACAAAATAATAAGAACAGCAATAATAATAATAGTAATAATAATAGTAATGATAATAATAATAATCCAATTGAATCCCCATTTTCTGTAGAATCAATAGGAGTGCGTCAGCTGGCCTAGCAGTCCCAGGGTGGTTGGTGGTCACCCTTGTTTACTTGAGATAATTGCCTCGTTAGTTTGGCCTTGTGTAATTGTTTTAATGAGCGAAGGCCTGCAACAGCACCCTAACCACACAACCACAGATAATGATGTCGTACTTCGCTGACCAGTTGAAATTTTGTGGCAGGCGGCGGCAGACAGATTTATCTATGAAAGCGACAAAAAATAATGGAATGTGCAGCAGTATCGGTGTACTAATTCTTTTATATGGGTGTGAGCCATGGGTTTTAAACGTTACAGCGAGGAGGTTGGAGGCAGTGAAGATGTTTTGTTAGAGAATGTTATGCAGAGAATTTGGAGAGATAGGACGGTGTGGGGTTACTAGAAGAATTATTCAAGAGATAGGAGGTAGGCGAGGTGATTTGGCCATTTAGAAAGGGTGGAGCAGAATAGGATCACAAAGAGGTTGTATAAATCAGGGAGGGTGGTTTCTAAGTGTTAGAGGCTTGAACATCCAGCAGGCGTGAATGGATGATGAATAATTATAGGGTTTGTCGTGCTGTTAGAGTGTGAATAAAAAGATAAAATTTATGACAGGGTTAAGGGAAAGCGGTTAGCCGGACTTGAATCCTGGAGGTGGTAAGTACAGTGCCTGGACTCCGAGGGAAGGGTGGGGATGTTGCTGTTTGTGAGGTACCCTGGCAGGAGGATCCAGACTGATGACTGTAACAATATAGTGATTTTAAAGGTTACAATACCCTGGCAGGAGGATCCAGACTGATGACTGTAACAATATAGTGATTTTAAAGGTTACAGTACCCTGGCAGGAGGATCCAGACTGATGACTGTAACAATATAGTGATTTTAAAGGTTACAGTACCCTGGCAGGAGGATCCAGACTGATGACTGTAACAATATAGTGATATTAAAGGTTACAATACCCTGGCAGGAGGATCCAGACTGATGACTGTAACAATATAGTGATTTTAAAGGTTACAGTACCCAGGCAGGAGGATCCAGACTGATGACTGTAACAATATAGTGATTTTAAAGGTTACAGTACCCTAGCAGGAGGATCCAGACTGATGACTGTAACAATATAGTGATATTAAAGGTTACAATACCCTGGCAGGAGGATCCAGACTGATGACTGTAACAATATAGTGATTTTAAAGGTTACAGTACCCAGGCAGGAGGATCCAGACTGATGACTGTAACAATATAGTGATTTTAAAGGTTACAGTACCCTGGCAGGAGGATCCAGACTGATGACTGTAACAATATAGTGATATTAAAGGTTACAATACCCTGGCAGGAGGATCCAGACTGATGACTGTAACAATATAGTGATTTTAAAGGTTACAGTACCCTAGCAGGAGGATCCAGACTGATGACTGTAACAATATAGTGATATTAAAGGTTACAATACCCAGGCAGGAGGATCCAGACTGATGACTGTAACAATATAGTGATATTAAAGGTTACAATACCCTGGCAGGAGGATCCAGACTGATGACTGTAACAATATAGTGATATTAAAGGTTACAATACCCTGGCAGGAGGATCCAGACTGATGACTGTAACAATATAGTGATATTAAAGGTTACAATACCCTGGCAGGAGGATCCAGACTGATGACTGTAACAATATAGTGATATTAAAGGTTACAATACCCTGGCAGGAGGATCCAGACTGATGACTGTAACAATATAGTGATATTAAAGGTTACAGTACCCAGGCAGGAGGATCCAGACTGTTTGACTGTAACAATATAGTGATATTAAAGGTTAAGTACCCTGGCAGGAGGATCCAGACGATGACTGTAACAATATAGTGATATTAAAGGTTACAGTACCCTGGCAGGAGGATCCAGACTGATGACTGTAACAATATAGTGATATTAAAGGTTACAGTACCCTGGCAGGAGGATCCAGACTGATGACTGTAACAATATAGTGATATTAAAGGTTACAGTACCCTGGCAGGAGGACACAGGTCTCATTGGGTACAAAGCCACGCCAGAGGTGAAACAACTTTGAGTGAGGCCAAAGTTTGGGTCCAGGACCAACTTTAAATGACCTCAAACTTGCGCTTGAGTTGGTGTATCACAAAATGTCTGATATCTGAATACGATACTTATGAAAGTTTATTATTTTTGCTTTTAATGCAACACTTTTATTATTATTATTATTATGGTATTACTATTATTATTACATTATTATTATTAATATTATTATTACTGTTAGTAGTAGTGGTATAGTGTTATTTTCAGGATATGATCATCATTTTTATTATATTTATGACCCATGAAGTTATATATGAGTACACTCACACTCACACTCACTCACATTCACACTCACTCACACTCACACTCACACTCACTCACACTCACACTCACACTCACTCACACTCACTCACACTCACTCACACTCACACTCACTCACACTCACACTCACTCACACTCACACTCACACACACTCACTCACTCACACTCACACTCACACACACACTCACACTCACACACACACACACACTCACACTCACACTCACTCACACACACACACTCACACTCACACTCACACACACTCACACTCACACTCACTACACTCACTCACACTCACCACTCAACTCACACTCACACTCACTCACACTCACACTCACACTCACCTCACCTCACCTCACATTCCTCACTCACTCACACTACACTCACTCACACTCACACAACTCATCACACTCACTAACACTCAACCACTCACTCACTCACACTCACACTCACTCACACTCCACTCCACTCACACTCTCACATCACACAACACACACTCACCACAACACTCACACTCACACTCACACTCACCACAAACACACACTTCACACTCCACCACACACACACTCACACTCACACTCACACACACACTCACACTCCCACACACTCACACTCACACACATCACACTCACACTCACTCACACTCACACTCACTTCCCAATTCACACACTCACACACACTCACACTCACACTCACCCACACACACTCACACACACTTCACCACTCACACAAACCCTCACACACGCACACTCACTCACTCACACTCACACACACACACACTCACACTCACATCACACACACCATACACACACACTCACACTCACACTCACACTCACCCACACATCACTCACTCACACTCAACCACACCACTTCCACACACTCTCAACTCCACACACTCACTCACACTCACAATTCACACACACTCACACTAACACTAACACACTCACTAACACGCAACACACAACTCACACAATCACATCACTCACACTCACACACTCACACACACTAACACACACACTACAAGAGACATACAACAAGAAATGAACGTGAAGAATGTGAGGAACTCAACAAGAGATTCAAAGAAGTTGTTCACTGAGGAGACAGAAGGGCTCAGAAATGACGGAGAGGTGGGGGCACACCACCATGTGCCGGACACAGTGCACACAACGAGGAAGAAGTGATGAGGCTTCTGAGTGAGCTAGATACATCAAAGTGCAAAATGGGGCCAGATAACATCCCAAATGGTGTATTGAGAGAGGGGCAAGAGGCGCTTTGTGTACCACTAACAACAATTACATACAGCTATCGATACAGGGAGATTGCCTGAGGCATGGGAAGACAGCAAAATGGTTTGTCCCAATCTTTAAAAAAGGAGACAGACATGAAGCATTAAACTACAGGGACCAGTGTCACTGACATGTTAGTATGAAACATCATGGAGAAGATTATACTGTGAAGAGTGGTGGAACACTAGAAAGGAATGATCTCTTTCAACAGCAGCCAACATGGTTTCAGGGAGGGAATCCTGAGTCACAAAACCTACTGGAGTTCTATGACATGGTGTCTGCTAGTAAGACATGAGAGAGAGGGGTGGGGATTGCATTTTTTGGACTGCAAGAAGGCGTTTGGACCAGTTCCACACACAGAGATTGGTGCAAAAACTGGAGGACAAAAGCTGGGATAACAGGGAGGCACTACAATGGATAAGGGGAATACTTGTCTGGAAGACAGCAGCGAGTCATGGTACGTGCGAGGTGTAGAGTGAGCAACTGTGAACAGCGGGGTCCCTATGGGGTCTGTCCTTAGGACCAGTGCTGTTTCTGGTTTTGTGAACGACATGACGGAAGGAATTGACTCTGAGGTGTCCCTGTTTGCAGATGACGTGAAGATGATGAGAGAATTCACTCGATCGAAGGACCAGGCAAAATACAAAAGGGATCTGGACAGCTGCAGACCTGGTCCAGCAGTTGGCTCCTGGAGTTCAAATCACTCACAAGTGCTAGTCATGAAGATTGGGGAAGGGCAAAGAAGACGCAGACGGAGTACAGTCTAGGGGGCCAGAGACTACAAACCTCACTCAAGGAAAAAGATCTTGGGGTGAGTATAACACCAGGCACATCTCCTGAAGCGCACATCAACCAAATAACTGCTGCAGCATATGGGCGCCTAGCAAACCTCAGAACAGCATTCCGACATCTTAATAAGGAATCGTTCAGGACCCTGTACACCGTGTACGTTAGGGCCCATATTGGAGTATGCGGCACCAGTTTGGAACCCACACCTAGCCAAGCACGTAAAGAAACTAGAGAAAGTGCAAAGGTTTGCAACATAGACTAGTCCCAGAGCTAAGACGTATGTCCTACGAGGAGAAGGTTAAGGGAAATCAACCTGACGACACTGGAGGACAGGAGAGATAGGGGGACATGATAACGATATACAAATACTGAGAGGAATTGACAAGGTGGACAAAGACAGGATGTTCCAGAGATTGGACACAGCAACAAGGGGACACAGTTGGAAGTTGAAGACACATATGAATCACAGGGATGTTAGGAAGTATTTCTTCAGCCACAGAGTAGTCAGTAAGTGGAATAGCTTGGGAAGCGATGTAGTGGAGGCAGGATCCATACATAGCTTTAAGCAGAGGTATGATAAAGCTCACGGTTCAGGGAGAGTGACCTAGTAGCTATCAGTGAAGAGGTTGGGCCAGGAGCTCGGACTCGACCCCTGCAACCTCAACTAGGTGAGTACACACACACACACACACACACACAACATTATATATATATATTATTATATATATATATTTATATATTATATATATATATATATATAATAATATACACACAGACACACAACACGTTAGTGTCAAGCATGGTGCTGGTGGATTAAAACATGCTGTCTGACATTCCTAATATTCCTGCCGCTTCGTCATCCCTCACACACTTTATTTCTGACAATTTTTGACAGCTTCAAAAAAATACAAGTGTCAGATAAAATTTATTAGTGAGAACAACAGTTGTTTTCTGTATTTATGTGTAGCTGTATTTTCTAACAGACATGACTGTACAATGTAAATAGTAATAAATAATAATAATAATAATAATAATAATAATGGATTACCCATGGCTATTCCAAGCATTTTTTCTAATAAGTATTCATCACAATACCTGGCTGGAAGAACTTACTGTATTACGTAAGTCGCAATATTTCTGTTAGCTCTCTTGGTGCTAATAGGAATGCATCCTAGGAATTTTGTGTATCCTCATGCGCTTTCCTGTCCACAGGATGGATGCGAGGTGTACAGTAAACTAGCCACTACCATCCACAGGATGGATGTGAGGTGTACAGAAAACTAGCCACTACCATCCACAGGATGGATGTGAGGTGTACAGAAAACTAGCCACTACCATCCACAGATGGATGTGAGGTGTACAGAAAACTAGCCACTACCATCCACAGGATGGATGTGAGGTGTACAGTAAACTAGCCACTACCATCCACAGGATGGATGTGAGGTGTACAGTAAACTAGCCACTACCATCCACAGGATGGATGTGAGGTGTACAGTAAACTAGCCACTACCATCCACAGGATGGAATGTGAGGTGTACAGAAAACTAGCCACTACCATCCACAGGATGGATGTGAGGTGTACAGTAAACTAGCCACTACCATCCACAGGATGGATGTGAGGTGTACAGTAAACTAGCCACTACCATCCACAGGATGGATGTGAGGTGTACAAAAACTAGCCACTACCATCCACAGGATGGATGTGAGGTGTACAGAAAACTAGCCACTACCATCCACAGGATGGATGCGAGGTGTACAGTAAACTAGCCACTACCATCCACAGGATGGATGTGAGGTGTACAGTAAACTAGCCACTACCATCCACAGGATGGATGTGAGGTGTACAGTAAACTAGCCACTACCATCCACAGGATGGATGTGAGGTGTACAGTAAACTAGCCATACCATCCACAGATGGATGTGAGGTGTACAGTAAACTAGCCACTACCATCCACAGGATGGATGTGAGGTGTACAGTAAACTAGCCACTACCACCACAGGATGGATGTGAGTGTACAGTAAACTAGCCACTACATCCACAGGAGGATGTGAGGTGTACAGTAAACTAGCCACTACCATCCACAGGATGGATGTGAGGTGTACAGAAAACTAGCCACTACCATCCACAGGATGGATGTGAGGTGTACAATAAACTAGCCACTACCAGCCATTTTAATGACACTAGCCATTAAAATGGCTAGTGTCATTAAAGGAATTATTTTGGGTAGTTTTAAAAATGGGTTAGACAACTAGATGAGCTAGAAGTATTAGTTGTGACTAGGATGTGCCTAGTACGGGCCAGTAGGCCCATACTAGGCAGTAAACTTAATTGTGCGGAAATACAGTGTTAGGTGGTAATGCATTGTCACTTGGTCACAATGGTGTCCCGTAACTCGGTTAGTAGCGCACTCAGCTCACACACCGAGGACCGCGGTTCGATCCCCGGTACTGATGAAAACATTGGGGCGTGTTTCTCTAAGACACTTGCTGTTTCTGTCCCCCTAGCAGTAAATACGTACCTGGGTGTTAGCCGACTAGTGTGGGTCGCATCCTGGGGACAAAATTGACTTCATTTGCCGGAAATGCTGTGCATAACAAGGGGCTTTCTATATAGTATGTCATTGATGTTAGCTATGGTCTGTATACGTTGAATCGTGTACTTGAAATAAAAATTATTATTAATATTATTATTATAAACATAATAAACTCTTTGTGTATACATACTGAGTGATGTATACCTCTCGGTGTATATATCCTGTTAAATATACATGTATACTTAATTATTAATACTCGAGAAGTAACCCAAATCTTTTTTCAATAATATTCTTCCAACATAAAAGGAGAGAATATTTAACATAAACAATGCACATTGTTGGTTTTTATTTTGCTATTGTTTTGACGAGCTTAACAATAGCAGAACAAGCTTTGTCGCCTAGTTGAGTGCACACAAGATGACCGTATTAAAAATGGTTTTTCTTTTCCTTGATACTTTGATCCCACACGGGGCGTGTGTATGTGTAACACTAGTGGTGTTTGACACGGTAACACAAACACGGAGCGTGTGTGTGTGTGTAACACTAGTGGTGTTTGACACGGTAACACAAACACGGCGTGTGTGTGTGTGTGACACTAGTGGTGTTTGACACGGTAACACAAACACGGGCGTGTGGTGTGTGTGAACACTAGGGTTTGACACGGTAATACAAAACGGGGGTCGTGTGTGTGTGTGTAACACTAGTGGTGTTTGACACGGTAACACAAACACGGGGCGTGTGTGTGTGTGTAACACTAGTGGTGTTTGACACGGTAACACAAACACGGGGCGTGTGTGTGTGTGTAACACTAGTGGTGTTTGACACGGTAACACAAACACGGGGCGTGTGTGTGTGTAACACTAGTGGTGTTTGACACGGTAACACAAACACGGGGCGTGTGTGTGTGTGTGTAAACACTAGTGGTGTTTGAACGGTAACACAAACACGGGGGTGTGTGTGTGTGTGTGTAACACTAGTGGTGTTTGACACGGTAACACAAACACGGGGCGTGTGTGTGTGTGTGTAACACTAGTGGTGTTTGACACGGTAACACAAACACGGGGCGTGTGTGTGTGTGTAACACTAGTGGTGTTTGACACGGTAACACAAACACGGGGCGTGTGTGTGTGTGTGACACTAGTGGTGTTTGACACGGTAACACAAACACGGGGCGTGTGTGTGTGTGTACACTAGTGGGTTTGACACGGAACACAAACACGGGCGTGTGTGTGTGTAAACACTAGTGCTGTTTGACACGGTAACACAAACACGGAGCGTGTGTGTAACACACTGTGGTGTTTGACACGGTAACACAAACACGGGGCGTGTGTGTGTGTGTGTGACACTAGTGGTGTTTGACACGGTAACACAAACACGGGGCGTGTGTGTGTGTGTAACACTAGTGCTGTTTGACACGGTAACACAAACACGGAGCGTGTGTGTAACACTAGTGGTGTTTGACACGGTAACACAAACACGGGGCGTGTGTGTGTGTGTGACACTAGTGGTGTTTGACACGGTAACACAAACACGGGGCGTGTGTGTGTGTAACACTAGTGCTGTTTGACACGGTAACACAAACACGGAGCGTGTGTGTAACACAGTGGTGTTTACGGTCAACGTAACACAAACACGGGGCGTGTGTGTGTGTGACACTAGTTGGTGTATTGACACGGTAACACAAACACGGGGCGTGTGTGTAGTGTAAACACTAGTGCTGTTTGACACGGTAACACAAAAACGGAGCGTGTGTGTAACACTAGTGGTGTTGACACGTAACTACAAACACGGGGCGTGTGTGTGTGTGTGACACTAGTGGTGTTTGACACGGTAACACAAACACGGGGCGTGTGTGTGTGTAACACTAGTGCTGTTTGACACGGTAACACAAACACGGAGCGTGTAACACTAGTGGTGTTTGACACGGTAACACAAACACGGGCGTGGTGTGTGTGTGACACAGTGGTGTTTGACACGGTAACACAAACACGGGGCGTGTGTGTGTGTGGAATGTAACACTATAGGTGTTGACACAGGTAACCAAACAGGGGCTGTGTGTGTTGGTAACACTAGTGGTGTTTGACACGTAACACAAACACGGGCGGTGTGTGTGTGTGACACTAGTGGTGTTTGACACGGTAAACACAAACACGGGGCGTGTGTGTGTGTTTAACACTAGTGGTGTTTGACACGGTAACCACAAACACGGGGCGTGTGTGTGTGTAACACTAGGGTGTTTTGACACGGTAACACAAACACGGGGCGTGTGTGTTTAACACTAGTGGTGTTTGACACGGTAACACAAACACGGAGCGTGTGTGTATGTAACACTATGGTGTTTGACACGGTAACACAAACACGGAGCGGTGTGTGTGTGTAACACTAGTGGTGTTATGACACGGTAACACAAACACGGGGCGTGTGTGTAACACTAGTGGTGTTTGACACGGTAACACAAACACGGGGCGCGTGTGTGTGTGTAACACTAGTGGTGTTTGACACGGTAACACAAACACGGAGCGTGTGTGTGTGTACACTAGTGGTGTTGACACGGTAACACAACACGGGGCGTGTGTGTGTGTAACACTAGTGGTGTTTGACACGGTAACACAAACACGGGGCGTGTGTGTGTGTGTAACACTAGTGGTGTTTGACACGGTAACACAAACACGGGCGTGGTGTGTGTGTAAACACTAGTGGGTTTGACACGGTAACAAACACGGGCGTGTGTTGTGTAGCACTGAGTGGTGTTTGACACGGTAACACAAACACGGGGCGTGTGTGTGTGTAACACTAGTGGTGTTTGACACGGTAACACAAACACGGGGCGTGTGTGTGTGTAACACTAGTGGTGTTTGACACGGTAACACAAACACGGGGCGCGTGTGTGTGTGTAACACTAGTGGTGTTTGACACGGTAACACAAACACGGAGCGTGTGTGTGTGTGTAACACTTGAGTGTTTGACACGGTAACACAAACACGGGCGCGTAGTGTGTGTGTAACACTAGTGGTGTTTGACACGGTAACACAAACACGGAGCGTGTGTGTGTGTAACACTAGTGGTGTTTGACACGGTAACACAAGCACGGGGCGTGTGTGTGTGTGTAACACTAGTGGTGTTTGACACGGTAACACAAACACGGGGCGTGTGTGTGTGTGTAACACTAGTGGTGTTTGACACGGTAACACAAACACGGGGCGTGTGGGGTGGTGTAAACAAGTGGGTGGACACGGTAACACAAACACGGGCGTGTGGTGTGTTTAACACTAGTGGTGTTGACACGGTAACAACAAACACGGGGCGTGTGTGTGTGTGTGTGTAACACTAGTGGTGTTTGACACGGTAACACAAACACGGAGCGTGTGTGTGTGTGTGTAAACACTAGTGGTGTTTGACACGGTAACACAAACACGGGGCGTGTGTGTGTGTGGTGTGTGGTAACACTAGTGGTGTTTGACACGGTAACACAAACACGGGCGTGTTTTGTAACACTAGTGGTGCTTGACACGGTAACACAAACACGGGGGTGTGTGTGTGTGTAAACACTAGTGGTATTTGAACGGTAACACAAACACGGGGGTGTGTGTGTGTGTAACACTAGTGGTGTTTGACACGGTAACACAAACACGGAGCGTGTGTGTTTTAACACTAGTGGTTGTTTGACACGGTAACACAAACACGGAGCGTGTGTGTGTGTGTAAAAACTAGTGGTGTTTGACACGGTAACAACAAACACGGGGCGTTGTGTTGTGTGTAACACTAGTGGTATTTGACACGGTAACACAAACACGGGCGTGTGTTGGTGTAACACTAAGGTGTTTGACACGGTAACACAAACACGGGGCGTGTGTGTGTGTGTAACACTAGTGGTATTTGACACGGTAACACAACACGGGGCGTGTGTGGGGTGTGTAACACTAGTGGTGTTTGACACGGTAACACAAACGGAGCGTGTGTAACACTATGGTGTTTGACACGGTAACACAAACACGGGGGGTGGGGGTGGTGGTAACACTAGTGGTGTTTGACACGGTAACACAAACACGGGGCGTGTGTGTGTGTGTGTGTGTAACACTAGTGGTGTTTGACACGGTAACACAAACACGGAGCGTGTGTGAAACACTAGTTGTGTTTTGACACGGTTAACCAAACACGGGGCGTGTGTGTGTGTGTAACACTAGTGGTGTTTGACACGGTAACACAAACACGGGGCGTGTGTGTGTGTGTGTGTGTGTGTGTGTGTGTAACACTAGTGGTGTTTGACACGGTAACACAAACACGGAGCGTGTGTGTGTGTGTGTAACACTAGTGGTGTTTGACACGGTAACACAAACACGGAGCGTGTGTCTGTGTGTGTAACATTAGTGGTGTTTGACACGGTAACACAAACACGGAGCGTGTGTGTGTGTGTGTAACAGTAGTGGTGTTTGACACGGTAACACAAACACGGAGAGTGTGTGTGTGTAACACTAGTGGTGTTTGACACGATAACACAAACACGGAGCGTGTGTGTGTAACAATAGTGGCGTTTGACACGGTAACACAAACACGGGGCGAGTGTGTGTGTATGTAACACTAGTGGTGTTTGACACGGTACCACAAACACGGGGCGTGTGTGTGTGAATGTAACACTAGTGGTGTTTGACACGGTAACACAAACACGGAGCGTGTGTGTGTGTGTAACACTAGTGGTGTTTGACACGGTAACACAAACACGGGGCGTGTGTGTGTAACACTAGTGGTGTTTGACACGGTAACACAAACACGGGGCGTGTGTGTGTGTGTGTGTGTAACACTAGTGGTGTTTGACACGGTAAAACAAACACGGGGCGTGTGTGTGTATGTAACACTAGTGGTGTTTGACACGGTAAAACAAACACGGGGCGTGTGTGTGTATGTAACACTAGTGGTGTTTGACACAGTAACACAAACACGGAGCGTGTGTGTGTGTGTAACACTAGTGGTGTTTGACACGGTAACACAAACACGGGGCGTGGGGTGGTGTGTGTGTGTGTGTAACACTATGGTGTTTGACCCCGGTAAAAACAAACACGGAGGTGTTGGTGTGTGTGTAACACTATGGTGTTGACACGGTAACACAAACACGGGGGCCCTGTGTTGTGTGAACACTAGTGGTGTTTGACACGGTAACACAAACACGGGGCGTGTGTGTGTGTGTGTGTGTAACACTAGTGGTGTTTGACACGGTAACACAAACACGGAGCGTGTGTGGTTTTGTGGTGGTTAACACTAGTGGTGGTTGACAAAGGTAACACAAACACGGAGCGTGTGTGCGTTTGTAACCCCTATGGTGTTTGACACGGTAACACAAACACGGAGCGTGTGTGTGTAACACTAGTGGTGTTTGACACGGTAACACAAACACGGGGCGTGTGTAACACTAGTGGTGTTTGACACGGTAACACAAACACGAAGCGTGTGTGTGTGTGTAACACTAGTGGTGTTTGACACGGTAACACAAACACGGAGCGTGAGTGTGTGTGTAACACTAGTGGTGTTTGACACGGTAACAAACACGGAGCGTGTGTGTGTGTGTAACACTAGTGGGTGTTGACACGAACACAAACACGGAGCGTGTGTATGTGTGTAACACTAGTGGTGTTTGACACGGTAACAAAACCCCGGAGCGTGTGTGTGTATGTAAAACACTAGTGGTGTTTGACACGGTAACACACACACGGGGCGTGTGTGTGTGTGTAACCACTAGTGGTGTTTGACACGGTAACACAAACACGGAGAGTGTGTGTGTGTAACACTAGTGGTGTTTGACACGGTAACACAAACACGGGGCGTGTGTGTGTGTGTGTAACACTAGTGGTGTTTGACAAAGGTAACACAAACACGGAGAGGGGTGGTGTGTAAACACTAGTGGTGTTTTACACGGTAACACAAAAACGGAGCGCGTGTGTGTGTGTGTAACACTAGTGGTGGTTGACACGGCAACACAAACACGGAGCGTGTGTGTGTGTGTGTGTGTAACATAAGTGGTGTTTGACACGGTAACACAAACACGGAGCGTGTGTATGTAACACTAGTGGTGTTTGACACGGTAACACAAACACGGAGCGTGTGTGTGTGTGTGTAACACTAGTGGTGGTTGACACGGTAACACAAACACGGAGCGTGTGTGTAACACTAGTGGTATTTGACACAGTAACACAAACACGGAGCGTGTGTGCGTAACACCAGTGGTGTTTGACACGGTAACACAAACACGGAGCGTGTGTGATTGTAACACAGTCTGTAACAATATAAACACCATCTGTGATAATATAAACCCCAGCTGTGACAACACTATAAACACCAGCTGTGACTACATTATAAACACCAGCTGTGACTATAAACACCAGCTGTGACAACAGTATAAACACCAGCTGTGACTACAATATAAACACCAGCTGTGACTACAATATAAACACCAGCTGTGACTACATTATAAACACCAGCTGTGACAACAATATAAACACCAGCTGTGACTACAGTACAAACATCAGCTGTGACAATATAAAAAAATATAGTGACCTTATAGTGTAACACACTGTGACCTTGTCTGCTACACTTACTTTCCAAGGTTAACTTGGTGGAAAACGTCGACCCCTGACCTCTGAGCTTGAACAAAGGTCATGATGGTGTGCAGGTGTGCCTGTCCACTGTCCCTATAACAGCTGTCAGGTCATGCACGCCAACACTCACGCACTGTAACAAGGCTAATATTAAGCACTTTTCATATTGGACAATCACCCAAGATTCTTTACACACACTCAAACACGCCACATCCCTCACGGAGATTTAATATTTCAGTTATATATTTCGATATTTTAATTAAAAAATAACGTATATGCAGATTTGACACTTTTATCATTAATAAATTAGTGAAATAGTTAAATAGTGCCTAATTATTAGCACCTAATTACTAGTACCTAATTACTATTGTAATTACTAGTACCTAATTATTAGTACCTAGTTACTAGTATCTAATTACTAGTGTCTATTTACTAGTACCTACTTACTAGTGCCTAATCGTATAGATTAGTTTTTATAATCGCCGAGGTGCCTGTGGGTACCTCGGGGAGTCTCTGGTATTGTCAGTTTAATGGTTGTTTCAACTGATGGCGGTTAATTTTGCTTTATTTTATATTGTTTGCTTTTGATGCGTGTTGGGTTCTTACTAGTGTTTTTGTTATATTATTCTACCTTTTGTGTTCGTGTGTATTTGTTGTTATTATCAAGAACACCGAGTGTTCTGCAGTTCCAAGCGTTCGTCACTACTGAAACGTGACTTCGGGTTTTTAACCCCGGAGAGTTAGCCACCCAGGATAATGTAAGAGTCAGGGCCTCATCCAGGACTCTGTTGTCTTATTTCCCCCCAGGATGCGACGCACACCAGTCGACTAACACCCAGGTAACTACTCACTTTCTAGGTGAACGGGACAGCAGGTGTAAGGAAACACGCCCAATGTTTCTACCCTTGCCGGGGATCGATCCACGGACACTCAGTGTGTGAAGCGAGACTGTTGCCCACTAGGCCACGGGACACTATATGCCTTAGTACTAGCCTTTCAAATGGCCCGAGTTAGGATAGCAACTCTTTATACTGTGAATGCAAGGGTATAAAAAATAAAATGTATATTTAGATCAGTTCGGCTTGTTTGAGCACCCTTGCCTGACGAGCGAGTTATATATATATAAGAGATGGCGGTGCTTCTCCAGGACCACAGGCACGCTGCTGCTGCTGCTGCTGTGGTCGTACACGGGGGAAATCACAGGTAACGGCAGCTCTTAGAGAGCACATTCTGCCCAGCACTAAGGTAATGAATGTTCCACGCTACACCCAGGCACCAGCAGCCAATCTTAAGAGTGCTACTGGGGAAAAATGTTGATTCAGTAACAGCATGGCTTCAGAGAGTGAGCTTGCCTAATGATTCGCTCCTTTAGAGCCTTAAGTCATCAATTGATAAAGCTTTAATATAATGTAACATTGTCCCAATTAAACTTGTTTTTGTCCACGTAAGTCATTAAGGCTGCTTGTCTACTGTTCACCGCCATTCAAGGATACTTTATCCTTAATATAGAGACCATGGTAACCTCTCTGTGTGCATACTGAGGTATACACCTCGCTAAGTGTGTATTATTTTTATATTTTAAATATTTATATATATATATATTTTATATATATATATATTATATATATATATATTTATATATAAACATCGAGAGAAAAAAAACTCTTCAGAATATATACAAAGTGAGGGGCCAGGTGATGTCACCCCTGACATTCACACACATGTTCTGACCGGGTTTTGGGGCAATATTGGAATTTTTTTTTTCCTCTCGTTTTTTGCATATGTGTGATTACGTGTTTGTGTCTGCAGGAGCAGAATTAACCTTGTTGTATCCTGTGACTTTGTATTTGAGTCTACTAGAGCAGAATTAAGTTCGTTGTGTCTTGTGTTTGTGTCTACAGGAGCAGAATTAAGTTCGTTGTGTCTTGTCTCTGGTGTTTAAACCATCCTTGAATTTTGTGAATGTTATCAAATATTTGTAGTTGCAAGGGTCTAGTCTCAGCTCCTGGTCCCGTCTCTAAACTTTCTGTTCGCCGAGTTTGCTTCCTCGTATACTTGTAAGCCATATCATGCCTGTTCTTAAAACCTTGTAAGGAGTCTGCTTCCACTACTTTGTAAAATCATTTCACTTCCTCACGGCCCTGAGGATAAAAAAATACGTCTTTACATACCCGTGTTTCACCTGTGTTTCTAACTTCATGTTTTTTCCTCGTGTACCTGTTTCTTGCCTCTTAAAATAGTTTATTCCTGTTCATCCTCTCCTTTGGGTATTATATAAGTAGTTACCATGTCTGCTCTCTAATGTCGTAAAGTTCAGTTTCTTTAGTCTCTCCTCATAGTTAACTTTCCTTAACTCCGGGACTAGTTTTGTTGCAAACCTTTGTACTTTCTCCAGCTTCTTGACATGCTTTATCAGGGGGGGGGGGGGTTTATTGCTGGTGTGTGTGTTTGAGGGGGGAGGGGAGGAGGTGCGTGTATTCAACTCTATGCAGTTGCAGAGGTCGGGTCTTAGCTCCTTGTGTTCTTAAAACATATTGTGTTGTGTTATGCTGGGTACATGTTCTTTGGTGGTTGTGTTCGTAAAGCATCGTACCGTGAGAGAGAGAGAGAGAGAGAGAGAGAGAGAGAGAGAGAGAGAGAGAGAGAGAGCGTACAGTATTCTGGAAGCTAGCTTCATGATAGGTTGGTAAAGCTCTTCTCTTGAATGACGTGCTTTATTTTTTTAGGAGTATAAAGGTTAGCAGGGTCACCTAGCAGGTGCAGTATGTCAAAGGTTGACTTCTAAACTTCAGTATATTCACCTAACACAGTGCTTCCCCATCCTATGGTCGCGACCCAACTGACAGTCACCAGGTCTTCCTGAGGGACGCGGCACAGACACAAAAGAAATATAAAATTAGTGATATACGGAGATTACTTTACTATCATGATGATTAACTCAGTAAAACTATAGATACACACAGCACATGAAAATAATTGTTGACAGTACATGTACCAGCGTTGAGGCTAGCCAGGACAGGACAAGACTGTATTATAGTGCATGATGTACCAGCGTTGAGACTAGCCAGGACAGGACAAGACTGTATTATAGTGATGATGTACCAGCGTTGAGACTAGCAGGACAGGACAAGACTGTAGTATAGTGCATGATGTACCAGCGTTGAGACTAGCCAGGACAGGACAAGACTGTATTATAGTGCATGATGTACCAGCGTTGAGACTAGCCAGGACAGGACAAGACTGTATTATAGTGCATGATGTACCAGCGTTGAGACTAGCCAGGACAGGACAAGACTGTATTATAGTGCATGATGTACCAGCGTTTAGACTAGCCAGGACAGGACAAGACTGTATTATAGTGCATGATGTACCAGCGTTGAGACTAGCCAGGACAGGACAAGACTGTATTATAGTGCATGATGTACCAGCGTTGAGGCTAGCCAGGACAGGACAAGTCTGTATTATAGTGCATGATGTACCAGCGTTGAGGCTAGCCAGGACAGGACAAGTCTGTATTATAGTGCATGATGTACCAGCGTTGAGGCTAGCCAGGACAGGACAAGTCTGTATTATAGTGCATGATGTACCAGCGTTGAGGCTAGCCAGGACAGGACAAGTCTGTATTATAGTGCATGATGTACAGCGTTGAGGCTAGCCAGGACAGGACAAGTCTGTATTATAGTGCATGATGTACCAGCGTTGAGGCTAGCCAGGACAGGACAAGTCTGTATTATAGTGCATGATGTACCAGCGTTGAGGGTAGCCAGGACAGGACAAGTCTGTATTAATGTATGATGTACCAGCGTTGAGAGTAGACAGGCTAGGACAAGACTATTAATGTATGATGTACCAGCGTTGAGGGTAGACAGGCTAGGACAAGACTGTATTAATGTATGATGTACCAGCGTTGAGGGTAGACAGGCTAGGACAAGACTGTATTAATGTATGATGTATCAGCGTTGAGGGTAGCCAGGTTAGGACAAGACTGTATTAATGTATGATGTATCAGCGTTGAGGGTAGCCAGGACAGGACAAGACTGTATTAGTGCATGATGTATCAGCGTTGAGGGTAGCCAGGACAGGACAAGACTGTATTAATGTATGATGTATCAGCGTTGAGGGTAGCCAGGACAGGACAAGACTGTATTAGTGCATGATGTATCAGCGTTGAGGGTAGCCAGGACAGGACAAGACTGTATTAGTGCATGATGTACCAGCGTTGAGGGTAGCCAGGACAGGACAACACTGTATTAATGTATGATGTATCAGCGTTGAGGGTAGCCAGGTTAGGACAAGACTGTATTAATGTATGATGTATCAGCGTTGAGGGTAGCCAGGACAGGACAAGACTGTATTAGTGCATGATGTATCAGCGTTGAGGGTAGCCAGGACAGGACAAGACTGTATTAATGTATGATGTATCAGCGTTGAGGGTAGCCAGGACAGGACAAGACTGTATTAGTGCATGATGTATCAGCGTTGAGGGTAGCCAGGACAGGACAAGACTGTATTAGTGCATGATGTACCAGCGTTGAGGGTAACCAGGACAGGACAAGACTTTATTAATGTATGATGTATCAGCGTTGAGGGTAGCCAGGTTAGGACAAGACTGTATTAGTGCATGATGTACCAGCGTTGAGGGTAGCCAGGACAGGACAAGGCTGTATTAGTGCATGATGTATCAGCGTTGAGGGTAGCCAGGACAAGACAAGACTGTATTAGTGCATGATGTATCAGCGTTGAGGGTAGCCAGGACAGGACAAGGCTGTATTAGTGCATGATGTATCAGCGTTGAGGGTAGCCAGGACAGGACAAGGCTGTATTAGTGCATGATGTATCAGCGTTGAGGGTAGCCAGGACAAGACAAGACTGTATTAGTGCATGATGTATCAGCGTTGAGGGTAGCCAGGACAGGACAAGGCTGTATTAGTGCATGATGTATCCAGCGTTGAGGGTAGCCAGGACAGGACAAGGCTGTATTAGTGCATGATGTATCAGCGTTGAGGGTAGCCAGGACAGGACAAGACTGTATTAGTGCATGATGTATCAGCGTTGAGGGTAGCCAGGACAGGACAAGACTGTATTAGTGCATGATGTATCAGCGTTGAGGGTAGCCAGGACAGGACAAGACTGTATTAGTGCATGATGTATCAGCGTTGAGGGTAGCCAGGACAAGACAAGATTCCATTCAGTGATCTCCAAATAAATTCGCAACCAGTGAGTCCTAGCAGATGCAGCATGTGTGACGCCTAGCCTGCGTGTCAGGTGAAGACTTATGTTCGTAGCGATTTTTCTGTGTATCCTGGTCCCGTGTCGTGTCTCCTAGATTTATCTTGCGTGTTTCCTAGGTGTATTTTGTGTCTCCTAAGTTTAGAGATGGGCTGGTAATGTTGGTCTCCAAAGTAGAAAGCTGAGATTTAAAATTAGATTGGCCAGTAAACTAGCTTCAGTACTTCCCTCTATATATATAATTTACGCAGCAAGACTATCATATCCAGGGAGGATAAACTGGGTCAGTGTCTCAGTAAATAGTCTCTTAACTATTTTATTCCCACTCTTATTGTCTTTATTTCATTACCTCAGTCCTTCATTATCTCTTTTGTTTACAGTTGACATTTGTGTGACATTGTCAATGGTCCAAGTCGGACCGAAACGTCGTCGTAAGCTTCTCTCTTTTATGTGCGGGTTATTTGTGTATTGTGTATTGTGTGACATTTTTAATTAGGTATCTTTAAGTATTTCTTTCGCGTTCTTAAATAATACATCATATTTTTGCGTTATTATATTGCTCTAAGTACAGTGTTATTGGTTACTACCTATTTATCCTTCTGAGTATTAGTTATTACCTATTTCCCTTTCAGAGTATTAGTTATTACCTATTTCCCTTTCAGAGTATTAGTTATTACTTATTTCCCTTTCAGAGTATTAGTTATTACCTATTTCCATTTCAGAGTATTAGTTATTACTTATTTCCTTTCAGAGTATTAGTTATTACCTATTTCCATTCAGAGTATTAGTTATTACTTATTTCCCTTTCAGAGTATAGTTTTACTTATTTCCCTTTCAGAGTATTAGTTATTACCTATTTCCATTTCAGAGTATTAGTTATTACTTATTTCCCTTTCAGAGTATTAGTTATTACCTATTTCCCTTTCAGAGTATTATTATTACTTTTTTTCCCTTTCAGAGTATTAGTTATTACTTATTTCCCTTTCAGAGTATTAGTTATTACTTATTTCCCTTTCAGAGTATTAGTTATTACCTATTTCCCTTTCAGAGTATTAGTTATTACTTATTTCCCTTTCAGAGTATTAGTTATTACCTATTTCCCTTTCTGAGTATTAGTTATTACTTATTTCCCTTTCAGAGTATTAGTTATTACTTATTTCCCTTTCAGAGTATTAGTTATTACTTATTTCCCCTTCAGAATATTAGTTATTACGCATTTCCCCTTCTGAGTACTGGTTCTTACATATTTTTCCGTCATAGTATTAGTTATTATATGTCTCTTCCTGTTACATGTTAGCCCGTAGCTCGATCTCTAGCACACTCAGCTTACACACTGAGGTCCGGAGTTCGAATCTTCTCCGGTATGGCTGGAAAACATTAGGGACGTGTTTCCATAAGACACCTGCTGTCCCTGTTCACCCATCAGTAAAATGGGTACCTGGGTGTTGGTGGACTGGTGTGGGTCGCATCCTGGGACAAAACTGACCTAATTTGCTCGAAATGTTCTGCATAACAAGCAGCTTTCTATAGAAAGCTGCTAATACTATATATAGTAGTATGTCATTGATGTCAGCTAGGACTGTATACCATGTACATGTACTTGTAGTATGTCATTGATGTCAGCTAGGACTGTATACCATGTACATGTACTTGTAGTATGTCATTGATGTCAGCTAGGACTGTATACCTTGTACATGTACTTGTAGTATGTCATTGATGTCAGCTAGGACTGTATACCTTGTACATGTACTTGTATGTCATTGATGTCAGCTAGGACTGTATACCTTGTACATGTACTTGTAGTATGTCATTGATGTCAGCTAGGACTGTATACCTTGTACATGTACTTGTAGTATGTCAGTGATGTCAGCTAGGACTGTATACCTTGTACATGTACTTGTAGTAAATAAAAATATTGTTTTTAATAAAATACACATAAGTAACTATGTTTAAATTGTTTACCGTCAGTGCAATATTAGTTTGATAAATACATGCTGGGAAAGTCTGTGTAAGTCTGTGAGAGAGAGAGAAGTCTGTGCAAGACTGTGTGTGAGAGAGAGAGAGAAGTCTGTGCAAGACTGTGTGAGAGAGAGAGAGAGAGAGAGAGAGAGAGAGAAGACTGTGTGAGAGAGAGAGAGAGAGAGAGAGAGAGCGAGAAGTCTGTGCAAGACTGTGAGAGAGAGAGAGAGAGAATTTCTGTGCAAGACTGGTGAGAGAGAGAGAGAGAAGCCCTTTTGCAAGACTGTGTGTGAGAGAGAGGGGAAGAGAAGACTGGGGTTGAGGAGAGAGAAAAGAGAGCGAGAAGTCTGTGCAAGACGGGAAAAGAGAGAGAGAGAGAGAAGTCTGTGCAAGACTGTGAGAGAGAGAGAGAGAGAAGACTGTTTTAGAGAGAGAGAGAGAGAGAGAGAGAGCGAGAAGTCTGTGCAAACACTGTGAAGAGAGAGAGAAGTCTGTCCCAAGACTGTGAGAGAGAGAGAGAGAAGTCTGTGCAAGACTGTGAGAGAGAGAGAGAAGTCTGTGCAAGACTGTGTGTGAGAGAGAGAGAGAGAGAGAGAGAGCGAGAAGTCTATGCAACACTGTGTGAGAGAGAGAAGTCTGTGCAACACTGTGAGAGAGAGAGAGAGAAGTCTGTGCAACACTGTGAGAGAGAGATACAAGTCTTCGCAAGACTGTGAGAGAGAGCGAGAGCGAGAAGTCTGTGCAGAACTGTGAGAGAGAGAGAGAGAGAGAGAGAGAAGTCTGTGCAAGACTGTGAGAGATAGAGAGCGAGAAGTCTGTGCAAGACTGTGAAAGAGAGAGAGCGAGAAGTCTGTGCAAGACTGTGAGAGAGAGAGAGAGCGAGAAGTCTGCGCAAGACTGTGAGAGAGAGAGAGAGAGAGAAAAGAGAGAGAGAGAGAGCGATAAGTCTGTGCAACACTGTGAGAGAGAGAGAGAGAGAGAAGTCTGTGCAAGACTGTGAGAGAGAGAGAAAGAGAAGTCTGTGCAAGACTGTGTGAGAGAGAGAAGAGAGAGAGAGAAAAGTATATGCAAACGGGTGTGAGAGAGAGAGAAGAGAGAGAAGTCTGCGCAAGACTGTGAAGAGAGAGAAAAGAGAGCGAGAAGTCTGTGCAACAAGGGTGAGAGAAGAGAGAGAGAGAGAAGTCTGTGCAAGACGGGGTTGAGAGAGAGAAAAGAGAGCTAGAATTCTGCGCAAGACTGGTGTGTGAGAGAGAGAGAGAGGAGAGAGAGAGAAAAATCTTTGGCAGACTGTGCGTGAGAGAGAGGGGAGAAGTCTGGAAAGACGGGGAGAGAGAGAGAAGTCTGTGCAAGACTGTGAGAGGAAAGAGAAAAGAGAGAAGTCTGTGCAAGACTGTGTGAGAGAGAGAGAAAGAGAGAGAGAAGTCTGCGCAAGACTGTGAGAGAGAGAGAGCGAGAAGTCTGTGCAAGACTGTGAGAGAGAGAGAGAGAGAGCGAGAAGTCTGCGCAAGACTGTGAGAGAGAGAGAGAGAAGTCTGTGCAAGACTGTGATAGAGAGAGAAAGAAGTCTGTGCAAGACTGTGACAGAGAGAGAGAGAGAGAGAGAGAGAAGTCTGTCCCAAGCCCTATGAGATTAGAGAAGAGAGAAGTCTGTGCAAGACTGTGAGAGAGAGAGAGAGAGAAGTCTGTGCAAGACTGTGTGTGAGAGAGAGAGAGAGAAATCTGCGCAAGACTGTGAGAGAGAGAGAGAGAGAGAGAGCGAGAAGTCTGTGCAAGACTGTGAGAGAGAGAGAGAGCGAAAAGTCTGTGCAAGACTGTGAGAGAGAGAGAGAGAGCGAGAAGTCTGTGCAAGACTGTGAGAGAGAGAGAGAGAGAGCGAGAAGTCTGCGCAAGACTGTGTGTGAGAGAGAGAGAGAGAGAGAGAGAGAGAGAGAGAGAGAGAGAGCGAGAAGTCTGTGCAAGACTGTGAGAGAGAGAGAGAGCGAGAAGTCTGTGCAAGACTGTGTGAGAGAGAGAGAGAGAGAGAGCGAGAAGTCTGTGCAAGACTGAGAGAGAGAGAAAAGAGAGAAGAGAGCAGATGTCTGTGCAAGACTGTGTGAGAGAGAGAGAGAGAGCGAGAAGTCTGTGCAAGACTGTGAGAGAGAGAGAGAGAAAGCGAGAAGTCTGTGCAAGACTGTGAGAGAGAGAGAGAGAGAGAGAGCGAGAAGTCGCGCAAGACTGTGTGTGTGTGAGAGAGAGAGAGAGAGAAGAGAGAGGCGAGAAGTCTGTGCAAGACTGTGAGAGAGAGAGCGAGAAGTCTGTGCAAGACTGTGAGAGAGAGAGAGAGAGAGAGAGAGAGAGCGAGAAGTCTGTGCAAGACTGAGAGAGAGAGAGAGAGAGAGCGAGATGTCTGTGCAAGCCCTGTGTGAGAGAGAGAAGAGAGAGGCGAAAGTCTGTGCAAGACTGGAAGAGAGAGAGGAGAGAGGAGCGAGAAGTCTGTGCAAGACTTGGAGAGAGAGAGAAAGAGGGGCGAGAAGTCTGTGCAGTCTGTGGAGAGAGAGAGAGAGAGAAGTCTGTGCAAGACTGTGAGAGAGAGAGAGAGAGAGAGCGAAAAGTCTGTGCAAGACTGTGTGAGAGAGAGAGAGAGCGAGAAGTCTGTGCAAGACTGTGAGAGAGAGAGAGAAGTCTGTGCAAGACTGTGTGAGAGAGAGAGAGAGCGAGAAGTCTGTGCAAAACTGTGAGAGAGAGAGAGAGCCCCCCCTCTCATCTGCGACTGCTTGACAGAGTAGAGAACAGAGCAAGACGTCTCATCTCTCGCCTGGACCCATCCTGGATAGATCTGTCATTTCAGCAGAGCCTTCAACATAGGAGGGATGTGGGTGGCCTTACTGTTATGTACAAGGCCAATATTGTCAAAATACCACACTTGGATCCACTTCGAGGACAGCGTGAAACAAGCTTTTATGCCACAAGACGGGCAGAAAGCAGCAACTTCACTCTGGCTGTACCCTTCTCCAGAACATCACTCCATCTGAGATCATACATACCCAGGATGACTCGAGTATGGAACACATTCGTACAGGATAATGATGTCAACGAGATAAGGTCAGTTGATCAAATGAAAATGCTGGTCCACAGATGGCTCCAACTTCATCCTGTTTCCTACTTGTATGTCTCATAACAATAAAAATGCTTTCAAATGAGCTGATGTAGGTAACAGCTCTTAGCTTGCCAATAAAGTTAGGAATCCTTAACCTGTAAATAGCTGTCAATAAAGCTAGGGATCCTTAACCTTGTCAAACCCTGTGTAAAAAAAAAAAAAGTCTGTGCAAGACTGTGAGAGAGAGAGCGAGAAGTCTGCGCAAGACTGTGTGAGAGAGAGAGAGAACGAGAAGTCTGCGCAATTCTGTGAGGGAGAGAGAGAGCGAGAAGTCTGTGCAAGACTGAGAGAGAGAAAAGAGAGCGAGAAGTCTGTGCAAGACTGTGAGAGAGAGAGAGCGAGAAGTCTGCGCAAGACTGGAGAGAGAGAGAGCGAGAAGTCTGCGCAAGACTATGAGAGAGAGAGAGAACTAGAAGTCTGTGCAAGACTGTGAGAGAGAGAGAGCGAGAAGTCTGCGCAAGACTGGAGAGAGAGAGAGCGAGAAGTCTGCGCAAGACTATGAGAGAGAGAGAGAACTAGAAGTCTGTGCAAGACTGTGAGAGAGAGAGAGAGAGAGCGAGAAGTCTGTGCAAGACTGCAGTTAAGAGCGTGAAATTCCTTTTCAAAGAAGCTTACGTTGGACTTAACGGGAGCGCTGAGGAAATACAAAGTGTTTGTAGGTCGTGCATGCTGCTGTACGTGGTCCACAGGTCGTGCATGCTGCTGTACGTGGTCCACAGGTGCATGCTGCTGTACGTGGTCCACAGGTGCATGCTGCTGTACGTGGTCCACAGGTGCATGCTGCTGTACGTGGTCCATAGGTTGTGCATGCTGCTGTACGTGGTCCATAAGTTGTGCATGCTGCTGTACGTGGTCCACAGGTCGTGCATGCTGCTGTACGTGGTCCATTCCCCAGGCGCTGTTTATATATAATAATAGTACGTGTATGTTGCTGCACGTGGTCCACAGGTCGCGCATGCTGCTGCACGTGGTCCACAGGTCGTGCATGCTGCTGCACGTGGTCCACAGGTCGTGCATGCTGCTGCACGTGGTCCACAGGCCGTGCATACTGCTGCACGTGGTCCACAGGTCGTGCATGCTGCTGCGCGTGGTCCACAGGTCGCGCATGCTGCTGCACGTCGTCCACAGGTCGTGCATGCTGCTGCACGCCGTCCACAGGTCGCGCATGCTGCTGAACGTGGTCCACAGGTCGTGCATGCTGCTGCACGTGGTCCACAGGCCGTGCATACTGCTGCACGTGGTCCACAGGTCGTGCATGCTGCTGCGCGTGGTCCACAGGTCGCGCATGCTGCTGCACGTCGTCCACAGGTCGTGCATGCTGCTGCGCGTGGTCCACAGGTCGCGCATACTGCTGCACGTGATCCACAGGTCGTGCATGCTGCTGCACGTGGTCCACAGGTCGCGCATGCTGGTGCACTTGGTCCACAGGTCGCCCATGCTGCTGCACGTGGTCCACAGGTCGTGCATGCTGCTGCACGTGGTCCACAGGTCGTGCATGCTGCTGCACGTGGTCCACAGGCCGTGCATACTGCTTTCACGTGGTCCCCCAGGTCGTGCAAAGCTGCTGCGCGTGGTCCACAGGTCGCGCATGCTGCTGCACGTGGTCCACAGGTCGTGCGTACTGCTTCACGTGGTCCACAGGTCGTGCATGATGCTGCTCGTGGTCAACAGGTCGTGCATGCTGCTGCACGTGGTCCACAGGTCGTGCATACTGCTGCACGTGGTCCACAGGTCGTGCATGATGCTGCGCTTGGTCCACAGGTCGTGCATGCTGCTGTGCGTGGTCCACAGGTCGTGCATGCTGCTGTACGTGGTCCACAGGTCGTGCATGCTGCTGTACGTGGTCCACAGGTCGTGCATACTGCTGTACGTGGTGCATAGGTCGTGCATGCTGCTGTACGTGGTCCACAGGTCGTGCATGCTGCTGTACGTGGTCCACAGGTCGTGCATGCCCGCTGTACGTGGTCCACAGGTTGTGCATTGCTGGCTGTACGTGGTCCATAGGTTGTGCATGCTGCTGTACGTGGTCCACAGGTCGTGGCATGCGCTGCACGTGGTTTCCCCAGGTCGTGCATGCTGCTGCGAGTGGTCCACAGGTCGCGCATGCTGCTGCACGTCGTCCACAGGTCGTGCATGCTGCTGCACGCCGTCCACAGGGCCGCACATTCTGCTGAACGTGGTCCACAGTCGTGCATGCTGCTGCCCCGTGGTCCACAGGCCGTGCATACTGCTGCATGTGGTCCACATCGTGGCATGCTGCTGCGCGTGGTCCCACAGGTCGCGCATACTGCTGCACGTGATCCACAGGTCGCGCATACTGCTGCACGTGATCCCCCAGGTCGGCATGCTGCTGCACGTGGTCCACAGTCGCGCATGCTGCTGCACGTCGTCCACAGGTCGCCCATGCTGCTGCACGTCGTCCACAGGTCGTGCTGCTGCTGCACGTGGTCCACAGGTCGGTGCATGCTGCTGCACGTGGTCCACAGCCCCTGCATGCTGCTGCACGTGGTCCACAGGTCGTGCATGCTGCTGCGAGTGGTCCACAGGTCGCGCATGCTGCTGCACGTCGTCCACAGGTCGTGCATGCTGCTGCACGCCGTCCACAGGTCGCACATGCTGCTGAACGTGGTCCACAGGTCGTGCATGCTGCTGCACGTGGTCCACAGGCCGTGCATACTGCTGCATGTGGTCCACAGGTCGTGCGTGCTGCTGCGCGCGGTCCACAGGTCGCGCATACTGCTGCACGTGATCCACAGGTCGTGCATGCTGCTGCACGTGGTCCACAGGTCGCGCATGCTGCTGCACGTCGTCCACAGGTCGCCCATGCTGCTGCACGTCGTCCACAGGTCGTGCATGCTGCTGCACGTGGTCCACAGGTCGTGCATGCTGCTGCACGTGGTCCACAGGCCGTGCATACTGCTGCACGTGGTCCACAGGTCGTGCATGCTGCTGCGCGTGGTCCACAGGTCGCGCATGCTGCTGCACGTGGTCCACAGGTCGTGCGTACTGCTTCACGTGGTCCACAGGTCGTGCATGATGCTGCACGTGGTCAACAGGTCGTGCATGCTGCTGCACGTGGTCCACAGGTCGTGCATACTGCTGCACGTGGTCCACAGGTCGTGCATGATGCTGCGCTTGGTCCACAGGTCGTGCATGCTGCTGTACGTGGTCCACAGGTCGTGCATGCTGCTGTACGTGGTCCACAGGTTGTGAATGCTGCTGTACGTGGTCCACAGGTCGTGTATGCTGCTGTACGTGGTCCACAGGTCGTGCATGCTGCTGTACGTGGTCCACAGGTCGTGCATGCTGCTGTACGTGGTCCACAGGTTGTGCATGCTGCTGTACGTGGTCCACAGGTTGTGCATGCTGCTGTACGTGGTCCACAGGTCGTGCATGCTGCTGCACGTGGTCCACAGGTCGTGCATGCTGCTGCACTTGGTCCACAGGTCGTGCATGCTGTTGCATGTGGTCCACAGGTCGCGCATGCTGCTGCACGTAGTCCACAGGTCGCCCATGCTGCTGCACGTGGTCCACAGGTCGTGCATGCTGCTGCACGTGGTCCACAGGCCGTGCATACTGCTGCACGTGGTCCACAGGTCGTGCATGATGCTGCACGTGGTCAACAGGTCGTGCATGCTGCTGCACGTGGTCCACAGGTCGTGCATACTGCTGCACGTGGTCCACAGGTCGTGCATGATGCTGCGCTTGGTCCACAGGTCGTGCATGCTGCTGTGCGTGGTCCACAGGTCGTGCATGCTGCTGTACGTGGTCCACAGGTCGTGCATGCTGCTGTACGTGGTCCACAGGTCGTGCATGCTGCTGCACGTGGTCCACAGGTCGTGCATGCTGCTGCGCGTGGTCCACAGGTCGTGCATGCTGCTGCACGTGGTCCACAGGTCGTGCATGCTGCTGCGCGTGGTCCACAGGTCGTGCATGCTGCTGCACGTGGTCCACAGGTCGTGCATGGTGCTGCACGTGGTCCACAGGTCGTGCATGCTGCTGCACGTGGTCCACAGGTCGTGCATGCTGCTGGACGTGGTCCACAGGTCGTGCGTGCTGCTGCACGTGGTCCACAGGTGCATGCTGCTGCACGTGGTCCACAGGTCGTGCATGCTGCTGCACGTGGTCCACAGGTCGTGCATGCTGCTGCACGTGGTCCACAGTCGTGCAGCTGCTGCACGTGGTCCACAGGTCGTGCATGCTGCTGCACGTGGTCCACAGGTCGTGCATGCTGCTGCACGTGGTCCACAGGTCGTGCATGCTGCTGCACGTGGTCCACAGGTCGTGCATGCTGCTGCACGTGGTCCATTCCCCAGGTGCTGTATATATATAATAATAATAACAATAATAACAATAGATTCTGAAGAGAAGTTGCAGAGATTGGTGGATGAATTTGGTAGGGTGTGCAAAAGAAGAAAATTAAAGGTGAATACAGGAAAGAGTAAGGTTATGAGGATAACAAAAATATTAGGTGATGAAAGATTGAATATCAGATTGGAGGGAGAGAGTGTGGAGGAGGTGAATGTATTCAGATATTTGGGAGTGGACGTGTCAGCGGATGGGTCTATGAAAGATGAGGTGAATCATAGAATTGATGAGGGAAAAAGAGTGAGTGGTGCACTTAGGAGTCTGTGGAGACAAAGAACTTTGTCCTTGGATGCAAAGAGGGGAATGTATGAGAGTATAGTTTTACCAACGCTCTTATATGGGTGTGAAGCATGGGTCATGAATGTTGCAGCGAGGAGAAGGCTGGAGGCAGTGGAGATGTCATGTCTGAGGGCATGTGTGGTGTGAATATAATGCAGAGAATTCGTAGTTTGGAAGTTAGGAGGAGGTGCGGGATTACCAAAACTGTTGTCCAGAGGGCTGAGGAAGGGTTGTTGAGGTGGTTCGGACATGTGGAGAGAAGGGAGCGAAACAGAATGACTTCAAGAGTGTATCAGTCTGTAGTGGAAGGAAGGGCGGGGTAGGGGTCGGCCTAGGAAAGGTTGGAGAGAGGGGGTAAAGGAGGTTTTGTGTGCGAGGGGCTTGGACTTTCCAGCAGGCATGCGTGAGCGTGTTTGATAGGAGTGAATGGAGACAAATGGTTTTTAATACTTGACGTGCTGTTGGAGTGTGAGCAAAGTAACATTTATGAAGGGGTTCAGGGAAACCGGCAGGCCGGACTTGAGTCCTGGAGATGGGAAGTACAGTGCCTGCACTCTGAAGGAGGGGTGTTAATGTTGCAGTTTAAAAACTGTAGTGTAAAGCACCCTTCTGGCAAGACAGTGATGGAGTGAATGATGGTGAAAGTTTTTCTTTTTCGGGCCACCCTGCCTTGGTGGGAATCGGCCAGTGTGATAATAAAAAAAAACAATAAGAATAGTAATAATAATAATAATAATAAAAATAATAACGCTTTGATATTTTAGGAAATTCTTTGCATGTGTGAGGAGGCTGGTACGTCTGGGATGTTCCACTTGAGGTTTCCCGTTACTGCTGCTCGTTTTACTCTCCTAGGCTCCATTTTCCCCTGCTAGGTTCCATTTTTCCCCTGCTAGATTCCATTTTCCTTTGCTAGGTTCCATTTCCCCTGCTAGGTTCCATTTTCCCCTGCTACGCTCCTTTTTCCCCTGCTAGGCTCCATTTTCCCCTGCTAGATTCCATTTTCCCCTGCTAGGTTCCATTTTACCCTGCTAGGTTCCATTTTTCCCCTCAGTTCCTTTTTTCCCCGCAGGTTTCCTTTTTCCCCCCTGCTATTTCCTTTTCCCCCCTGCTAGGCCCCATTTTCCCTTGCAGGTTCCTTTTCCCCCCTCCTGGGTTTCCATTTTCCCCCCTCCAGGTTCCATTTTCCCCCCTGGGTTTCTTTTCCCCTGCTATTTCCTTTTTCCCCCCTTTTAGGTTTCCATTTTCCCCTGCAGGCTTCTTTTTTCCCCTGCAGTTTCCATTTTCCCCGCTGGGCTCCTTTTTTCCACTGCTGGGTTCCTTTTTTCCCCTGCTGGGTTCCATTTTCCCCTCCTATTTCTTTTCCCCTCTGGGTTCCCTTTTTCCCCCTTTTAGGTTCCTTTTTCCCCCCTGCTAGGCTCTATTTTCCCCCTGCACTTCCTTTTCCCCTGCTAGGCTCCTTTTTCCCCGCTAGGTTCCTTTTTTCCCCTGCTAGTTCCATTTTCCCCTGCAGGTTCTATTTTCCCCTGCTGGGCTCTATTTTCCCCTGCTAGGCTCCTTTTTTCCCCTGCTGGGTTCCATTTTCCCCCGCTAGGTTCCTTTTTTCCCCGCTGGGTTTTCCTTTTCCCCCCTGCTGGGTTCCCTTTTTCCCCTGCAGCCCATTTCCCCCTAGGCTCCTTTTTTCCCCTGCAGGTTCCATTTTCCCCCTGCGGGTTTCCCCTTTTCCCCTGCTATGTTCCTTTTTCCCTCTGGGTTCCATTTTCCCCTCTAGGTCCATTTTTTTTCCCCTGATAGGTCCATTTTTCCCTCGGGTTTTCCCATTTTCCCCTTTTGGGTTCCCTTTTTCCCACTGCTAGGTTCCACTTTCCCCTGCGGGTTCCTTTTTTCCCCTGCTAGGTTCCATTTTCCATGCTAGGTTTTCCATTTTCCCTTTGGGTTTTCCCTTTTTTCCACTGCAGGTTCCATTCCCCGCTAGGTTCCATTTTCCCCTGCTAGGTTCCTTTTTCCACTGCTGGGTTCCATTTCCACGCAGGTTCCTTTTTTTCCCCCCTGCTGGGCCCATTTTCCCCTGCTACCCCCTTTTTTCCCCTGCAGACCCTTTTTCCCCCCTGCTAGGCCCTTTTTTCCCCCGCGGGGCTCCATTTTCCCCTGCTGGGCTCCTTTTTCCCCCCTCTGGGTTCCTTTTTCCCCCTGCGGGTTTACTTTTCCCCTCTAGCCCCTTTTTCCCCCCTGCAGGCTCCTTTTTCCCCCTGCAGGCTCCATTTTCCCCTGCTAGGCTCCATTTTCCCCTGCTGGCTCCTTTTTCCCCCCTGCGGGCTCCTTTTTCCCCCCGCGGGCTTCTTTTTCCCCCCCTGCTGGGGCTCCTTTTCCCCCCTGCTAGGTTCCATTTCCCCTGCTAGGTTACTTTTTTCCCCTGCTAGCTCCTTTTTCCCCTGCTAGGTCCTTTTTTTCCCCTGTAGGCCCCTTTTTCCCCCCCTGCTAGGTTCCATTTTCCCCTGCTAGTTACTTTTTTCCCCTGCGGGGCCCATTTTTCCCCTGCTGGGCTCCATTTTCCCCCTGCTGGGTTCCGTGTCTTCTTTTTTTTCCTTTTTTATATTTCAATTCTTTATTTAAAAAATTTGTTTTTGTGTGCTCATTAATTTGTTTCTTTCGTTTTTATACATTTTTTTTTTGCTTTTTTTTACTCGCGGAGAAAAAACGAAATAGGATTCCTTATTACAAGAAGCTTCTTGCCTCTGCTGTCTCTTTAAGCACTCTGCTGCTCTCGTAAGCACTCGCTGTCTCTCTTTAAGCATTCTGCTGTCTCGTTAAGCACTGCGTCTCTCTTAAGCATTCTGCTGCTCTTTAACACTACATCTCTCGTTAAGCCTCTGCTGTTCTCGTTAAGCGCTTGCTGTCCGAAACACTCTGCTGCTTCGTTAAGCTTCTGCGCTCTTAAGCACCTACTGTCTCTCGTTTAAAGCACCTGCTGTCTCACGTTAAGCACTGCTGCCCTCTTAAGCACCTACGTCTCTCATTAAGCACTCTGCTGTCTCGTTAAACACTGCTGTCCACTTAAGCCTCTGCTGTCTCATTTTAAAGCACTCTGCTGTCTCCCGTTAAGCCTCTGCTGTCTCTCTTTAAGACTTGCGTCTCTCGTTAAGCATTCTGCTGCCCTCTCTTTAAAGCACTCTGCTGTCTCACGTTAAGCACTCGCTGTCCACTTTAAGCACCTGCGTCTCGTTAAGACCGCGCCTCTCGTTAAGCCTCTGCTGTCTCTCTTTTAACACTCTGCTTCTCTCCTTAAGCACTGCTGTCTCTCGTTAAGCACTCTCCTGTCTCTCGTTAAGCGCTCTCCAGTCTTTCGTTAACCTCTGCTGTGTCTCGTTAAGCTCTCTGCTGTCTCGTTAAGCACTCTGCTGTCTCTCGTTAAGCACTGCTGTCTCGTTAAGCACTCTTCTGTCTCGTTAAGCACTCTGCTGTCTCGTTAAGCACTCTGCTGTCTCTCGTTAAGCACACTGCTTCTCGTTAAGCACTCTGCTTCTCTCGTTAAGCACTCTGCTGTCTCTCGTTAAGCACTCTGCTGTCTCGTTAAGCTCTGCTGTCTCTCGTTAAGCACTTTGCTGCCTCTCGTTAAGCACTCTGCTGTCTCTTAAGCACTCTGCGCCTTCGTTGCACTCTGCTTCTCTCGTTAACACTCTCTTCTCTCGTTAAGCACCTGCTGTCCGTTAAGCCTCTGCTGCCCCTTCGTTAAGTACTCTACTGTCTCTTTTTAAACTTCTGTCCTCTCTTTAAAGCATCTCCAGTCTTTTCGTTAAGCACTCTGCGCCCTCTTTAAGCACTCTCCAGTCTCTCGTTAAGCACTCTGCTTCCTTTTAAGCACTCCCAGTCTCCGTTAACCTCCTCCTGCTCTCGTTAAGCTCTCGTGTCCTCTCTTTAAGCACTCTGCTGTCTCTCGTTAAGCACTCTTCTGTCATCGTTAAGCACTCGCTTGCTCTTAAGCACTCTGCTGTCCGTTAACATCTCCTCTCGTTAAGCACTGGCTTTTCCGTTAAGCACCGCTGTCTCTCAGCATTTTGCTGTCTCTCGTTAACCTTGCTGTTTCTCGTTAAACCCTCTGCTGCTCTCGTTAAGCACTCTGCTTCTCTTAGCCTGCTGTCTCTCGTTAAGCACTCTGCTGCCTCTCGTAAGCACCTGCTGTTCGTTAGGCACCCCTGCTGTCTCTCGTTAACCGCGTCTCGTAAGCACTGCTGTCTCTCGTTAAGCACCCTGCTGTCTCTTTTTTAAGAAATCTGCTGTCTCTCGTTAAGCACTCTGCTGTCTCGTTAAGCTCTATGCTGTCTCTCGTTAAGCACTCTGCTGTCTCGTTAAGCACTCTCCAGTCTCTCGTTAAGCACTCTGTTGTCTCTCTTAAAACTCTCCAGTCCTCTTTTAACCTCTCGCTGTCTTGTTAACCTCTCTGCTGTCTTGTTAAGCACTCTGTTGTCTCGTTAAGCACTCTGCTGTTTCTCGTTAAGCTCTGCTTTCTCGTTAGGCACTCTGCTGTTTCTCGTTAAGCTCTCTGCTGTCTCTCGTTAAGCACTCTGCTGTCTCTCGTTAAGCACTCTGCTGTCTCTCGTTAAGCACTCTGCTGTCTCGTTAAGCACTTCTGTTTCTCGTTAAGCTCTCTGCTGTCTCGTTAAGCACTCTGTCCCTCGTTAAGCACTCTGTCCCTCGTTAAGCACTCTGCTGTCTCTCGTTAAGCACTCTGCTGTCTCGTTAAGCACTCTGCTGCCTCTCGTTAAGCACTCTGCTGTCTCTCGTTAAGCACTGTGCTGTCTCTCGTTAAGCGCTGCTGTCTCTTGTTAAGCACTGCTATCTCTCGTTAAGCTCTCTGCTGTCTCGTTAAGCAGTCTGCTGTCTCTCGTTAAGCTCTCTGCTGTCTCGTTAATCTCTCTGCTGTCTCTCGTTAAGCTCTGCTGCCTCTCGTTAAGCACTGCTGTCTCTCGTTAAGCACTCTCCTGTCTCTCGTTAAACACTCTGCTGTCTCGTTAAGCACTCTTCCGTCTCTTGTTAATCACTCTCCTGTCTCTCGTTAATCTCTCTGCTGTCTCGTTAAGCTCTCTGCTGTCTCGTTAAGGACTCTGCTGTCTGTCGTTAAGCACTTCTGTCTCATTAAGCACTCTGCTGTCTCTCGTTAAGCTCTGCTGTCTCGTTAAGCACTCTGCTGCCTCTCGTTAAGCACTGCTGTCTCATTAGGCACTCTGCTGTCTTTCGTTAAGCACTCTGCTGTCTCTCGTTAAGCTCTCTGCTGTCTCGTTAAGCTCTCTGCTGTCTCGTTAAGCTCTGCTGTCTCGTTAAGCACTCTGCTGCCTCTCGTCAAGCATTCTGCTGCCTCTCGTCAAGCACTCTGCTGCCTCTCGTCAAGCACTCTGCTGCCTCTCGTGAAGCACTCTGCTGTCTCTCGTCAAGCACTCGCTCCTCTCGTCAAGCACTCTGCTGCCTCTCTTTCAAGCACTCTACTGCCTCTCGTCAAGCACTCTAACTGCCTCTCGTGAAGCACTCTGCTGCCTCTCGTCAAGCCCCCTGCTGCCTCTCGTCAAGCACTCTGCTGCCTCTCGTCAAGCACTCTGCTGCCTCTCGTCAAGCACTCTGCTGCCTCTCGTCAAGCACTCTGCTGCCTCTCGTCAAGCACTCTGCTGCCTCTCGTCAAGACTCTGCTGCTCTCGTCAAGCACTCTGCTGCCTCTCGTCAAGCACTGCTGCCTCTCGTCAACACTCTGCTGCTCTCGTCAAGCACTCTGCTGCTTCTCGTCAAGCACTCTGCTGCCTCTCGTCCAAGCACTCTGCTGCCTCTCGAAAAGCACTCTGCTGCCTCTCGTCAAGCACTCTGCTGCCTTTTCGTCAAGCACTCTGCTGCCTCTCGTCAAGCACTCTACTGCCTCTCGTGAAGCACTCTGCTGCCTCTCGTCAAGCACTCTGCTGCCTCTCGTCAAGCACTCTGCTGCCTCTCGTCAAGCACTCTGCTGCCTCTCGTCAAGCACTCTGCTGCCTCTCTCAAGCACTTCTGCTTGCCTCTGCCCGTAAGCACTCTGCTGCCTCTCGTCAAGCACTCGCTGCTCTCGTCAAGCACTCTGCTGCCTCTCGTCAAGCACTCTGCGCCTCTCGTAAGCCCCTCTGCTGCCTCTCCGTGAAGCACCCCTGCTGCCTCCGTGAAGCACTCTGCTGCCTCTCTGACACTCTGCTGCTCTCGTGAAGCACTCGCTGCCTCTCGTAAAAGCACTCTGCTGCCTCTCTGAAGCCTGCTCCCTTTCCGTGAAGCACTCTGCTGCCTCTCGTCAAGCACTCTGCTGCCTCTCGTCAAGCACTCTGCTGCCTCTCGTAAGTACTCTGCTGCCTCTCTTTAAGCACTCTGCTGCCTCTCGTGAAGCACTCTGCTGCCTCTCGTCAACACTCTGCTGCCTCTCGTCAAGCACTCTGCTGCCTCTCGTCAAGCACTCTGCTGCCTCTCGTCAAGCACTCTGCTGCCTCTCGTCAAGCACTCTGCTGCCTCTCGTCAAGCACTCTGCTGCCTCTCGTCAAGCACTCTGCTGCCTCTCGTCAAGCACTCTCCCTGCCTCTCGTCAAGCACTCTGCTCCCTCTCGTGAAGCACTCTGCTGCCTCTCGTCAAGCACTCTGCTGCCTCCGTGAAGCACTCTGCTGCTCCCCGTCAAGCACTCTGCTGCCTCTCGTAGGCACTCTGCTGCCTCTCGTCAAGCACTCTGCTGCCTCCTCGTCAAGCACTCTGCTGTCTCTCGTCAGCACCCCTGCTGCCTCTCGTAACACTCTGCTCCTCACTTTGAAGCACTCTGCTCCCTCTCGCAAGCACTTCTGCTGCCTCTCGTCAACACTCTGCGCCTCTCGTCAAGCACTCTGCTGCCTCTCGTCAAGCACTCTGCTGCCTCTCTTTAAAGCACTCTGCTGCCTCTCGTCAAGCACTCTGCTGCCTCTCGTCAAGCACTCTGCGCCTCTCGTCAAGCACTCTGCCTGCCTCTCGTCCAAGCACTCTGCTGCCTCTCGCAAGCATCGGGCTGCCTCTCGTCAAGCACTCTGCTGCTCTCGTAAGCACTCTGCTGCCTCTCGTCAAGCACTCTGCTGCTCTCGTGAGGCACTCTGCTCCCTTTCTCGTCAAGCACTCTGCTGCCTCTCGTCAAGCACTCTGCTGTCTCTCGTCAAGCACTCTGCTGCCTCTCGTCAAGCACTCTGCTGCTCCTCTTTAAGCATTTCTGCTGCCTCTCGCCCAAGCACTCTGCTGCTCTCTTTGAAGCACTCTGCTGCCTCTCGTCAAGCACTCTGCGGGCCTCTCGTCAAGCACTCTGCTGCCTCTCGTGAAGCACTCTGCTGCTTCTCGTCAAGCACTCTGCTGCCTCTCGTTCAAGCACTCTGCTGCCCTCTCGTCCAAGACACTCTGCTGCTCTCGTGAAGCACTCTGCTGCCTCTCGTCAAGCACTCTGCTGCCTCTCGTCAAAGCACTCTTCTGCCTCTCGTCAAGCACTCTGTTTTGCCTCTCGTCAAGCACTCTTGCTGCCTCTCCGTGAGCACTCTGCTGTCTCGTCAAGCCTCTGCTGCCTCTGTCAAGCACTCTGCTGTCTCTCGTCAAGCACTCTGCTGCCTCTCGCAAGCACTCTGCTGCCTTTTCGTCAAGCACTCTGCTGCCTCTCGTCAAGCACTCTGCTGCCTCTCGTCAAGCACTCTGCTGCCTCTCGTAAAAGCACTCGCGCCTCTCGTCAAGCACTCTGCTGCCTCTCGTAAGCACTCTGCTGCCTCTCGTCAAGCCTCTGCTGCTCTCTTTCAAGCACTCTGCTGCCTCCGTCAAGCACCTCTTTGCTGCCTCTCGTGAAGCACCTGCTGGCGCCTCTCGTCAAGCACCTGCTGGCCTCTCGTCAAGCCACTCTGCTCCTCTCGTGAAGCACTCCTGCTGCCTCTCGTCAAGCACTCTGCTGCCTCTCGTAACACTCTGCTGCCTCTCGTCAAGCACTCTGCTGCCTCTCGTCAAGCACTCTGCTGCCTCTCGTCAAGCACTCTGCTGCCTCTCGTCAAGCACTCTGCTGCCTCTCGTCAAGCACTCTGCTGCCTCTCGTGAAGCACTCTGCTGCCTCTCGTCAAGCACTCTGCTGCCTCTCGTGAAGCACTCTGCTGCCTCTCGTGAAGCACTCTGCTGCCTCTCGTCAAAGCATTCTGCTGCCTCTCGTCAAGCACTCTGCTGCCTCTCGTCAAGCACTTGCTGCCTCCGCAAGCACTCTGCTGCCTCTCGTCAAGCACTCTCTGCCTCTCGTCAAACACTCTGCTGCTCTCGTCAAGCACTCTGCTGCCTCTCGTCAAGCACTCTGTCCCTCTCTCGTCAACACCTCGCCTCTCGTCAAGACTCTGCTGCCTCCGTCAAGCACTCTGCTGCCTCTCGTCAAGCACTCTGCTGCCTCTCGTCAAGCACTCTGCTGCCTCTCGTCAAGCACTCTGCTGCCTCTCGTGAAGCACTCTGCTGCCTCTCGTCAAGCACTCTGCTGCCTCTCGTGAGGCACTCTGCTGCCCTCGTCAAGCACTCTGCTGCCCTCGTCAAGCACTCTGCTGTCTCTCGTCAAGCCCTGCTGCCTCTCGTCAAGCACTCTGCTGCCTCTCGTGAAGCACTCTGCTGCCTCTCGCCCAAGCACTCTGCTGCCTCTCGTCAAGCACTCTGCTCCTCTCGTGAAGCACTCTGCTGCCTCCGTCAAGCACTCTGCTGCCTCTCGTCAAGCACTCTGCTGCCTCGTCAACACTCTGCTGCCTCTCGTCAAGCACTCTGCTGCCTTCTGTCAAGCATCTGCTGCCTCTCGTCAAGCACTCTGCTGCCTCTCGTCAAGCACTCTCTGCCCTGCTCGTCAAGCACTCTGCTGCCTCTCGTCAAGCACTCTGCGCCTCTCGTGAGGGCACTCTGCTGCCTTTTCGTCAAGCACTCTGCTGCCTTCGTCAAGCACTCTGCTGTCTCTCGTCAAGCACTCTGCTGCCTCTCGTCAAGCACTCTGCTGCCTCCCCGTGAAGCACTCTGCGCCTCTCTCAAGCACTCTGCTGCCTCTCGTGAAGCACTCTGCTGCCTCTCGTCAAGCACCTGCTCCCTCTCGTCAAGCACTCTGCTCCCTCTCGTGAAGCACTCTGCTGCTTCTCGTCAAGCACTCTGCTGCCTCTCGTCAAGCACTCTGCTGCCTCTCGTCAAGCACTCTGCTGCCTCTCGTGAAGCACTCTGCTGCCTCTCGTCAAGCACTCTGCTGCCTCTCGTCAAGCACTCTGCTGCCTCTCGTCAAGCACTCTGGCTGCCTCTCGTCAAGCACTCTGCGGGCCTCTCGTGAGGCACTTTTGCGCCTCTCGTCAAGCACTCTGCTGCCTCCTCGTCAAGCACTCTGCTTCTCTCGTCAAGCACTCTGCTGCCTCTCGTCAAGCACTCTGCTGCCTCTCGTCAAGCACTCTGCTGCCTCTCGTCAAGCACTCTGCTGCCTCTCGTCAAGCACTCTGCTTGCCTCTCGTCAAGCACCTGCTGCCTCTCGTCAAGCATTTCTGCTGCCTCTCGTCAAGCACTCTGCTGCCTCTCGTCAAGCACTCTGCTGCCTCTCGTCAAGCACTCTGCTGCCTCTCGTCAAGCACTCTGCTGCCTCTCGTGAAGCACTCTGCTGCCTCTCGTCAAGCACTCTGCTGCCTCTCGTCAAGCACTCTGCTGCCTCTCGTGAAGCACTCTGCTGCCTCTCGTCAAGCACTCTGCTGCCTCTCGTCAAGCACTCTGCTGCCTCTCGCCCAAGCACTTTTGCTGCCTCTGTCAAGCACTCTGCTCCCTCTCGTCAAGAAACTCTGCTGCCTCTCGTCAAGCACTCTGCTGCCTCTCGTCAAGCACTCCTGCTGCCTCTCGGAAGCACTCTGTTTGCCTCTCGTCAAGCACTCTGCTGCCTCTCGTGAAGCACTCTGCTGCCTCTCGTGAAGCACTCTGCTGCCTCTCGTCAAGCATTCTGCTGCCTCTCGTCAAGCACTCTGCTGCCTCTCGTCAAGCACTCTGCTGCCTCTCGTCAAGCACTCTGCTGCCTCTCGTGAAGCACTCTGCTGCCTCTCGTCAAGCACTCTGCTGCCTCTCGTGAAGCACTCTGCTGCCTCTCGTCAAGCACTCTGCTGCCTCTCGTCAAGCACTCTGCTGCCTCTCGTCAAGCACTCTGCTGCCTCTCGTCAAGCACTCTGCTGCCTCTCGTCAAGCACTCTGCTGCTCTCGTCAAGCACTCTGCTGCCTCTCGTCAAGCACCCCTGCTGCCCCTGTGAAGCCTCTGCTGCCTCTCGTAAAGGGCACTCTGCTGCCTCTCGTCCAGCACTCTGCTGCCTCTCGTCAAGCACTCTGCTGCCTCCCCCATCGTTGACTATTCCCTGTGTCATCTTGCGTTCCTGTCTCCCCTCCATCTTGTTATCTTCCTAAGTGTTTTTTTCTTTCCATCTTCTCTCCGTCACTATATTCCTTCATTTCCCCCCCTCTTCTCTTTATCACTGCTTTCTTCTCCCTCCCTCTACTCTCCCTTCACTCTCTGTTCCCCCACCTCACTCATACTATTCCCTAGCACTGCATTTCTCCCCGCATATCCTCATCTCTCCCTCTTAGTTTCTCTCTTCTCTCACTCTCCTCCCTCTCTCTACCTCCAGTCCTTTACTCTCACCCACCCCTACACGCCCTTTCTAAGTAAATTGGCTCTGCATAATTATAGCCTAGACCCCTTACGAGCAAACTTCCACCTGCTATACGCTCTATCACACTGTTATATTGAGATTAAGGGTGAGAGAGAGAGAGAGAGAGAGGGGGGGGGGGGAAGACGCAAGAGCCGTAAAAAGCTGCAGGTCTTTCAGTTATGGTATTTAAATTATGCATTAAGAATAATGCATTATTCCTAAATTCTTTGCCGGGCCGTCAGGGCAGGATAAGTGCTACCTCTCAGGCCCGGGTAAGTGCTACCCATCAGGGCAGGATAAGTGCCGTCCATCAAGCCAGGATAACTACTGCCCATCACGCCAGGATAACTACTGTCCATCAGGGCAGGATAACTAATGCCCATCAGGCCAGGATAACTGCTGTCCATCAGGGCAGGATAAGTACTGCCCATCAGGGCAGGATAAGTGCCGCCCATCAGGGCAGGATAACTACTACCCATCAGGCCAGGATAACTACTGCCCATCAGAGCAAGATAACTACCGCCCATCAGGCCAGGATAACTACTGCCCATCAGACCAGGACAATTACTGCCCATCAGGGCAGGATTATTGCAGTCTTCACATTATGTCCTTGAATTGTATTGATAAAGCCGAAACGTCTACAAATAAAGATACCCAGATGTTGCACGTGTCTAATTCTTTAGGATTTCTACCGCCCATCAGGCAGGATAGCTGTTGTACATCAGGGCAGGATAGCTGCTGTACATCAGGGCAGGGTAGCTGCTGTACATCAGGGCAGGGTAGCTGTTGTACATCAGGGCAGGATAGCTGCTGTACATCAGGGCAGGGTAGCTGCTGTACATCAGGGCAGGGTAGCTGTTGTACATCAGGGCAGGATAGCTGCTGTACATCAGGGCAGGGTAGCTGCTGTACATCAGGGCAGGATAGCTGTTGTACATCAGGGCAGGATAGCTGCTGTACATCAGGGCAGGATAGCTGCTGTACATCAGGGCAGGTAGCTGCTGTACATCAGGGCAGGATAGCTGTTGTACATCAGGGCAGGATAGCTGTTGTACATCAGGGCAGGATAGCTGCTGTACATCAGGGCAGGGTAGCTGCTGTACATCAGGGCAGGATAGCTGTTGTACATCAGGGCAGGATAGCTGCTGTACATCAGGGCAGGATAGCTGCTGTACATCAGGGCAGGGTAGCTGCTGTACATCAGGGCAGGATAGCTGTTGTACATCAGGGCAGGATAGCTGTTGTGCATCAGGGCAGGATAGCTGCTGTACATCAGGGCAGGGTAGCTGCTGTACATCAGGGCAGGATAGCTGTTGTACATCAGGGCAGGATAGCTGCTGTACATCAGGGCAGGATAGCTGCTGTACATCAGGGCAGGATAGCTGTTGTACATCAGGGCAGGATAGCTGTTGTACATCAGGGCAGGATAGCTGCTGTACATCAGGGCAGGGTAGCTGCTGTACATCAGGGCAGGATAGCTGTTGTACATCAGGGCAGGATAGCTGCTGTACATCAGGGCAGGATAGCTGCTGTACATCAGGGCAGGATAGCTGCTGTACATCAGGGCAGGATAGCTGCTGTACATCAGGGCAGGATAGCTGCTGTACATCAGGGCAGGGTAGCTGCTGTACATCAGGGCAGGATAGCTGTTGTACATCAGGGTAGGATAGCTGCTGTACATCAGGGCAGGATAGCTGTTGTACATCAGGGCAGGATAGCTGTTGTACATCAGGGCAGGATAGCTGCTGTACATCAGGGCAGGATAGCTGCTGTACATCAGGGCAGGATAGCTGCTGTACATCAGGGCAGGATAGCTGTTGTACATCAGGGCAGGATAGCTGCTGTACATCAGGGCAGGATAGCTGCTGTACATCAGGGCAGGATAGCTGCTGTACATCAGGGCAGGATAGCTGTTGTACATCAGGGCAGGATAGCTGCTGTACATCAGGGCAGGACAGCTGCTGTACATCAGGGCAGGATAGCTGTTGTACATCAGGGCAGGATAGCTGCTGTACATCAGGGCAGGATAGCTGCTGTACATCAGGGCAGGATAGCTGCTGTACATCAGGGCAGGATAGCTGCCGTACATCAGGGCAGGATAGCTGCTGTACATCAGGGCAGGACAGCTGCTGTACATCAGGGCAGGATAGCTGCTGTACATCAGGGCAGGATAGCTGTTGTACATCAGGGCAGGATAGCTGTTGTACATCAGGGCAGGACCGGAGGAAAAAAGAGTATTTCGCTCAATCTTAGACTGCCTTACAGAACCTGGAATGCAAAGAAGACAGCTTGTGTATATCTTAGTGTATTTGGTAAGATGTACAAGAAGGATAAAAAGTTAATGTAATCTGAAGGTAATTTGACCTTTATTATCCATTTGAAGAGGTTATTAGAGAGGCTAGAGTTGTTAGAGAATGCTAGTTTTGACAGTAGCATGAGAAGGTTGTTAGAGACTGCTAGTTTTGACAGTAGCTTGAGGAGGTTGTTAGAGACTGCTAGTTTTGACAGTAGCATGAGGAGGTTGTTAAAGACTGCTAGTTTTGACAGTAGCATGAGGAGGTTGTTAGAGACTGCTAGTTTTGACAGTAGCTTGAGGAGGTTGTTAGAGACTGCTAGTTTTGACAGTAGCATGAGGAGGTTGTTAGAGACTGCTAGTTTTGACAGTAGCTTGAGGAGGTTGTTAGAGACTGCTAGTTTTGACAGTAGCTTGAGGAGGTTGTTAGAGGCGGTTAGAGACTGCTAGTTTTGACAGTAACTTGAGGAAGTTGTTAGAGGCGGTTCGAGACTGCTAGTTTTGACAGTAACTAGCGTCTAGATTACGGTGTTGTTTCGTTGCTACTGTGCCAGGTTTACCAGGGGAGACTTGATCTGTCTTGTGCAGTGTTCTATTTTTTTTTCAATTGTCCCAGCCTCCTTACCCTTTCTTCTTCCTTCCCGTCCTCCCTCTCTTTTCCTTCCTTTTTCCTCCCACCTTCATCTTTATTCTCCCTCCTTTCCCTCACTCTCACTTTCCATCTCCGCACCGAAAAATCTCTTTGTCATGAAATCGGCGCGGTTCCATGGCAGGTAATTACTGGAGGAGGGGCGGCCTATTCGTCCTACTGTATTTTTGGCTCGTCAACAGAAGAGAAAATATAGAAAAAAAATGAATAAAATTGTTGAGGAGAGGAGAGGCAGCAAATGCAGACTGGGGTTCATCAGCTGTGTAGCGTGTTTCCAGGGCAGGAAACTCACACCATTATTTACTACTATATAGTGTCTCGTGGTCACCATCACTCGCTATGTCTATCGCTGTGTGACATTGGCTGTGGCTTCGATTGCATGAATTAGTATTTTTTTTTCGGGTAACAGTTACTTTAAATGCGGAGTATTCATAGCGGGTTAAGTGTTGAGCGAGCGCTGGCAACTGTAGCTGGTCTTCCAGAGGCAGTCTTTCCAGGCAGTCAGTCAGTGTGCACTCAGCAGTGGACGGGTAGACAAGACGCGATTTTCTCCCCGCAAGAACGTATGGAACTGGGAGAGATTCACGTAGAAAAGGTTTTTGTCCCGTTACTTCATGGAGTGTCATGTAGCCTGCGTCGATGCCGCAAGAGAAATCGATCTCGTTGGTGTCAGAGTAATTGCCACGGTCCTCTGAGAGGTGTTGCTGTTAGAAAATATTGTACAGATTCACTGGGTCAGACTTAAATGCTTTTATCACGGGAATTTTACCCTTACGTGACAACGAAATACTAAACTCACTTCCCAGTGTCACTGTAGGTAATTTGTCGTATGTTAAATGTTAGTCATACCAGAAGTGAGGTAGTGTTATATATTGTGGGATGTTGGTGGTAAATCTGAGAGTTAGTTAGCAAGCTGTAGTTAGTCAGAGAGCATCACTCTTGATCTATACTAGATTGTGGAGCTGTCTGGCCAGCTGGTGTGTGTGTGTGTGTGTGTGTGTGTGTGTGTGTGTGTGTGTGTGTGTGTGTGTGTGTATGTATGTATGTGTACTTCTAGTTGTGGTTACAGAGGTCAATTCACAGCTCCTGGCCCCGCTTCTTAACTGGTCGCTACTAAGTCACTCTTCCTGCTCCATGAGCTTTATCATACCATTCCTAAAGCTATGTGTGTGTGTGTGTGTGTGTTTGTTTGTTTGTGTGTGGGTGTTTGTATGTATGTGCGTCTGTATGTATGTGTGTCTGTATGTATGTGTGTCTGTATGTATGTGTTTATATGTGTGCATTTGCTTTTGTGTTGATGTGCGTGTGTTTGTACGTATGTATGTGTGTTTTATATGCATGTATTTGCTTTTGTGTTGATGTTTATGTGTGTAGATGCAGGTGCGCGCTGCAGTTTATCTGTGTTTGCTCAAGGGGTGGGGAGAGGGGGAGGTCGAGCATCAGCTCCTGGGCCTTGCGTAATCACCCTGGAGTCATCACACGTGATACATCCTTAATCCCTTGGCCTCAGTGGCATTTGCATTTGTACTGTTGTGTATAGTTCACCTTCACTGTCTCAGGTAGTATTGTGTATAGTTCACCTTCACTGTCTCAGGTAGTATTGTGTATAGTTCACCTTCACTGTCTCAGGTACTGTTGTGTATAGTTCACCTTCACTGTCTCAGGTACTGTTGTGTATAGTTCACCTTCACTGTCTCAGGTAGTGTTGTGTATAGTTCACCTTCACTGTCTCAGGTAGTGTTGTGTATAGTTCACCTTCACTGTCTCAGGTGGTGTTGTGTATAGTTCACCTTCACTGTCTCAGGTAGTGTTGTGTATAGTTCACCTTCACTGTCTCAGGTAGTGTTGTGTATAGTTCACCTTCACTGTCTCTCAGGTAGTGTTGTGTATAGTTCACCTTCACTGTCTCTCAGGTAGTGTTGTGTATAGTTCACCTTCACTGTCTCAGGTAGTGTTGTGTATAGTTCACCTTCACTGTCTCAGGTAGTGTTGTGTATAGTTCACCTTCACTGTCTCAGGTAGTGTTGTGTATAGTTCACCTTCACTGTCTCAGGTAGTGTTGTGTGTATAGTTCACCTTCACTGTCTCAGGTAGTGTTGTGTATAGTTCACCTTCACTGTCTCAGGTAGTGTTGTGTATAGTTCACCTTCACTGTCTCAGGTAGTGTTGTGTATAGTTCACCTTCACTGTCTCAGGTACTGTTGTGTATAGTTCACCTTCACTGTCTCAGGTAGTGTTGTATATAGTTCACCTTCACTGTCTCAGGTAGTGTTTGTGTATAGTTCACCTTCACTGTCTCAGGTAGTGTTGTGTATAGTTCACCTTCACTGTCTCAGGTAGTGTTGTGTATAGTTCACCTTCACTGTCTCTCAGGTACTGTTGTGTATAGTTCACCTTCACTGTCTCAGGTAGTGTTGTATATAGTTCACCTTCACTGTCTCAGGTAGTGTTGTGTATAGTTCACCTTCACTGTCTCAGGTAGTGTTGTGTATAGTTCACCTTCACTGTCTCAGGTAGTGTTGTGTATAGTTCACCTTCACTGTCTCAGGTACTGTTGTGTATAGTTCACCTACACTGTCTCAGGTAGTGTTGTATATAGTTCACCTTCACTGTCTCAGGTAGTGTTGTGTATAGTTCACCTTCACTGTCTCAGGTAGTGTTGTGTATAGTTCACCTTCACTGTCTCAGGTAGTGTGTGTATAGTTTCACCTCACTGTCTAGGTACTGTTGTGTATAGTTCACCTTCACTGTCTCAGGTATGTTGTATATAGTTCACCTTCACTGTCTCAGTAGTGTTGTGTATAGTTCACCTTCACTGTCTCAGGTAGTGTTCTGTTATAGTTCACCTTCACTGTCTCAGGTAGTGTTTATATAGTTCACCTTCACTGTCTCAGGTAGTGTTGTGTATAGTTCACCTTCACTGTCCTCCGGTAGTCATTGTGTATGTTCACCTCACTGTCTCAGTAGTGTTGTGTATAGTTCACCTTCACCTGTCTCAGGTTGTTGTGTATATTCACCTCACTGTCTCAGTACTGTGTTAAGTTCACCTTCACTGTCTCAGTAGTGTGTATATATCCACCTTCACTGTTCAGGTCTTTTATAGTTCACCTTCACTGTCTCAGGTAGTGTTTATTGTTCACCTTCACTGTCTCAGGTACTGTGTGTATAGTTCACCTTCACTGTCTCAGGTAGTGTTGTATATAGTTCACCTTCACCTGCTCTCAGGTCTGTTGTGTATAGTTCACCTTCACTGTCTCAGGTAGATGTGTCATAGTCCACCTTCACTGTCTCAGGTAGTGTTGTGTATAGTTCACCTTCACTGTCTCAGGTAGTGTTGTGTATAGTTCACCTTCACTGTCTCTCAGTGTTGTGTATAGTTCCCTTCACTGTCTCAGGTACTGTTGTGTATAGTTCACCTTCAACTGTCTCAGGTAGTGTTGTGTATAGTTCACCTCACTGTCTCTCAGTAGTGTTGTGTATAGTTCACCTTCACTGTCTCTCAGTAGTGTTGTGTATAGTTCACCTTCAACTGTACTCTCAGGTAGTGTTGTGTGTAGTTCACCTTCACTGTCTCAGGTAGTGTTGTGTATAGTTCACCTTCACTGTCTCAGGTAGTGTTGTGTATAGTTCACCTCACTGTCTCTCAGGTACTGTTGTGTATAGTTCACCTTCACTGTCTCTCAGGTAGTGTTGTGTATAGTTCACCTTCACTGTCTCAGGTAGTGTTGTGTATAGTTCACCTTCACTGTCTCAGGTAGTGTTGTGTATAGTTCACCTTCACTGTCTCAGGTAGTGTTGTGTATAGTTCACCTTCACTGTCCTCCAGGCTATTTTATTTATCCTACCTTCTGTTGTTCCTATCCTACCTTCTCTTTTGGATGTCCTACCTTCCTGTATGTTCCTATCCTTACCGTTCTGTTGTTCCTATCCTCTACGTTCTGCTTCTTCCTATCACTTCTGATTCTTCTATCCTACCTTCTCTTCTTCCTATCCTACCTTTTATTGTTCTTATCCTACCTTCTATTGTTCTTATCCTACCTTCTATTGTTCCTATGCTACCTTCTGTTGCTCCTATCCTACCTTCTCTTGTTACTGTCCTACCTTCTGTTGTTCCTATCCTACCTTTTGTTGTTCCTATCCTACCTTCTATTGTTCCTATCCTACTTTCTGTTGCTCCTATCCTATTTCACATTCTTCTGGTTCCCTCTTCCCCATGATGCTTGCCCAAGAGCTTTCTCATTCATCTCCCTCTCCCATCCACCTCTCTTTCCTCCACCCTCCTTATCCACCTCCCTCTCGCTAAATGGTTCCATCAGCCAGCTGCTAATTAATTTTCCTTTTATAATCAAGACAGAAATGTTAAAAGCAGGTGGGGATATAGTTTTGGAATGGTTGGTGCTTTTATTTAATAAATGTATGAGCGAGCAGAAGGTACTTGAGGATTGGCAGAGAGCATGCATAGTTCCTTTGTATAAGGCAAAAGGAACAAAAGACGGTGTCAGAATTATAAGGGGGTAAGCCTGTTAAGTATACCTGGTGAGGTGTATGGTCGAGTTATTATTGAAAGAATTAAGAGTAAGACGGAGAGCAGGATCGCAGATGAACAAGGAGGATTTAGGAAGGATGGGGGGAGTGTAGACCAAGTGTTTACCCTGAATCATAAAGGTGATCAAGTATTTAGATAATGGTTGAGAGGCTTTCGTTGTATTTGTGGACTTGGAAAAGTCATATGATAGGGTGGACAGGAAAGAAATGTGGCAGATGTGGTAAGTGTATGGAGTAAGTGGTAGGTTACTGAAAGCAGTTAAGAGTTTTTACGAGGATAGTGAGGCTCAGGTTAGGGTATGTAGGAGAGAGGGAGACTATTTCCCAGTAAATGTAAGCCTTAGGGATGCGTGATGTCACCATCGTTCAATAGATTTATAAATGGGGTTTAAGAGAAGTGAATGCTCGGGTGTTTGCAAGAGGTGTGGCATTGCAAGATAAAGAATCTGACACAAAGTAAATGTTGTCCCTGTTGCTTTTTGCTGACGACGCTGTGCTTTTGGGAGATTCTGAAGAGAAGTTGCAGAGGTTGGTTACGAATTTGGGAGGGTGTGTAAAAGAAGGAAATTGAAAGTAAAGATAGTAACGAGCAAGGTGATTAGGATAAATTTAGGCAATGAAAGATTGGATATCAGATTGGAGGGAGTGTGGAGGAAGCTAATGTTTTCGGATATGTGGGAGTTGACTTGTCAGCAGATGGGTTTATGAAAGACGAGGTGAACCATAGAATTGATGAGGGGAAAAAGGTGAGTGGTGCACTGAAGAGTCCGCGCAGACAAAGGACATTATCCATGGAAGCAAAGAGGGTAACGTATGAGAATATAGTGGTACCAATACTCTTATATGGGTGTGAAGCATGTGTGGTGAATGTTGTAACAAGGAGAAGGTTGGAGGCAGTGGAGATGTCGTGTTTGAGGGCAATGTGTGTTGTGAATATTATTCAGAGAATCCGTAGTTTGGAGATTAGAAGGAGCTGCAGGGGAGGAGTTGTTGAGGTGGTTCGGATATTTAGAGTGGATAGAACAAAATAGAATGAATTGGAGAGAATATAAATAGGAAAGGTTGAAGGGGTAAAGGAGGTTTATGTGCGAGGGGCTTAGAGTTCCAGCAAACGTGTGTGAGTGTTAGAGAACGAGTGGAGGCAAAGGGTTTTTATTACTTGACATGCTGTTGGAGTGTGAGCAAAATAGCTTTTATGAAGGGATTCAGGGAAACCGGTTAGCCGGACTTGAGCCCTGGAGGTGGGAAGTATAGTGCCTGCACTTTGAATGGGGGACGGGGTAGAAAGATGTGTTGCAGTTTCTGAACTATATTGTAGGCGTGCCTCTGGCAAGACAGTGATGGAGTGAATGATGATGAAAGTTTTTCTACTTTGCTGGGACATCTTACCTCGGTGAGAAACAGCCAATGTGTTAATAAAAAAAATGCCTCCATCGCCTTCAATTCTTCCCTGTCCTTAATTCCTCCACCATTACTTCTCTCCCCGCCTACCTTTAATTCCTCCATCATCAGGGATCCCTCTCGCTACCTTCCTCCCTTGATCACATCCATCAATTTAGTTTCCCAGTCTTCACTCCTACCACTCTCTCCACCATAATAATAATAATAATAATAATAATAATAATAATAATAATTTATTATTTATTATTATTTATTATTATTATTATTATTATTATTATTATTATCATCATCATCATTATTATTTATTATTATTGCAATATTCACCAGTTTTACCTCCTAATGAGGCACTGTTCCAAGCCTCGCCAATTTTACCCCAAGTGAGGCACTGTGCCTCACCAATTTTAGTTGTCAGTGAAGTATTGTGTCCCGTGGACAAGTAATTCCAGGTGTCAGTAAGGGCAGCATCTTGTTATTTAAACACTGACAGATTTGACTCCTCCATCGCCGTGTTCTCTGATACACTCACACGGAGATACACATTTAAGGAAGTATTTACAGTGGAGACAGGAAGGCCTCTGGGTGGTCAGAACAGAAGGGGACACCAACAAGGAATATATCAACAAGTGTTAGATGACATACACACAACTGAGGAGGAGGTGAAGAAGCTGATAAGGGACCTTCATACCTCAAAGACAATGGGACCAGACAACATCTCCCCGTGGGTTCTTAGAGAGGGAGCAGAAATGCTGTGTTTGCCACTATCCACAAACTTCAACACATCCCTTGAAACTGGGCAACTACTTGAGGTATGGAAGACGGCAAATGTAGTACCCATATTTAAAAAAGGAGACAGAAAAGAGGCACTAAACTATAGACCAGTGTCACTGACGTGTATAGTATGCAAAGTCATGGAGAAGATTATCAGGAGGAGAATTAGTGGAGCAGCTAGAACGGAACAAGAGTATAAACGCCAACCAGCACGGATTTATGGACGGCAAATCCTGAGTCACAAACCTACTGGAGTTTTATGATAAAGTAACAGAAGTACGACACGAGAGAGAGGAATGGGTTGATTGCATCTACTTGGACTGCAAGAAGGCCTTCGACACAGTTCATCACAGGAGATTGGTGCAGAAGCTAGAGGATCAGGCACGTATAACAGGAAGGGTGCTGCAATGGATCAGAGAATACCTGACAGGGAGGCAACAACGAGTCATGGTACGTGATGAGGTATCACAGTGGGCACCTGTGACGAGCGGGGTCCCACAGGGGTCGGTCCTAGGACCAGTGCTATTTCTGGTATATGTGAATGACGTGATGGAAGGGTTAGACTCAGAAGTGTCCCTGTTCGCAGATGATATGAAGTGAATGTGTCATGTGGGTTCGATAACGTGGATGGGGTAAAAACACCCACATAGGCTGGTTAGTACGTATAATTATAACGGAAAGTATGGGAAGCACCATCAGCCGCCCTGCCTCTCCCTGCTCTCTATCTCAGACTGACCCACCAGTGCCTAGCGGGTGAATGGCATTCAAAAACATGCTATGGTCAGCAGCAACATGAATAACAGTCAGTGATACACACAGACGGTTGGTAGTGAGTCATCTACTGGTGACTGGTTACTGGTAACTGGTACTAATGAGAAATGAGGAGACTTAAATCAGATGAGGATCAGGTAGGACTTCAAAAAGACCTGGACAGGCTGGATACCTGGTCCAGCACCAGACTTCTCGAATTTAACCCTGCCAAATGCAAAGTCATGAAGATCGGGGAAGGGCAAAGAAGACCGCAGACGGAGTATAGGGCAGGTGGCCAAAGACTGGAAACCTCGCTCAAGGAGAAAGTCTTGGGATGAGTATAACACCGAGCACGTCTCCGGAAGCACACATCAACCAGATAACTGCTGCAGCATATGGGCGCCTGGCAAACCTGAGAATAGCGTTCCGATACCTAAGTAAGGAATCGTTCAAGACACTGTACACCGTGTACGTCAGGCCCATACTAGAGTATGCAGCACCTGTTTGGAACCCGCAATTGATCAAGCACGTCAAGAAATTAGAGAAAGTGCAAAGGTTTGCGACAAGGTTGGTTCCAGAGCTAAGGGGAATGTCCTACAAAGAAAGGTTAAGGGAAATTGGCCTTACGAAACTGGAGGACAGGAGGGTTAGGGGAGACATGATAACAATGTACAAAATACTGCGTGGAATAGACAAGGTGGACAGAGACAGGATGTTCCAGAGAGGGGACACAGAAACAAGGCATCACAATTGGAAGTTGAAGACGAGGTAGTGGAGGCAGGAACCATACATAGCTTTAAGATGAGGTATTATAAAGCTCATGGAGCAGGGAGAGAGAAGGCTTAGTAGCACTCAGTGAAGAGGCGGGGCCAGGAGCTGAGTCTCGACCCCTGCAACCACAATTAGGTGAATTAGGTGAGTACATTTGCTGAGTCAGTGTCGATATATACCACGAAGTGTGTCCTTCAGTGGTATGTACACGGAGATGTGTATATTTGTCAGTGTATATTCACCATGATGCATGTATCTCAGTGTATGAATACAGTAAATTCTGCTATCAAGCTCCGTTATATATTGTGTTATTTTTTGTAAATGGAATTAAAAGGCTTCATCCGAAATTGAATAACGCCTTCAGTGAAGGTCTTTCAACTCACTATTCAATTCTGGATGTACTTTTTCAGTCGCGTTTACAAAAAAAAATTATTATTATTATTATTATTATTATATATATATATATATATATATATATATATATATATATATATATATATATATATAATATATATATATATTATATATATATATATATATATATATATATATATATATATATATATATTATATATATATATATATATATATATATATATATATATATATATATATATATATAATATATATATATATATATATATTTATATATATATATATATATATATATATATATTATAAGTCACTTCTGTACCATAAAGTCTAAGGAGTACAGTGTGAAGTGCACAGCTGAGTTTGTATTGTGATGTGTAACTTGTTCATGGTGTGAGGATGTATATTTGTGTGGAGTGTAATGTGTGGCATGTCACGAGCCATGGATTGAGCAGTAATACTGGCTTTAGTAACTATTCTGTCACCATGTTTTGTGTTGTCTAACGCCATGATCTTGTGTAACACTATGATCTTGTGTTATGTAACACCATGATCTTGTGTTGCGTAGTACTATGATCTTGTGTACTGCCATGGTCTTGTATACTACCATGATCTTGTGTACTGCCATGGTCTTGTATACTACCATGATCTTCTGTACTACCATGGTCTTGTGTACCACCATGGTCTTGTGTACTGCCATGGTCTTGTATACTACCATGATCTTGTGTACTACCATGGTCTTGTGTACCACCATGGTCTTGTATATTACCATGATCTTCTGTACTACCATGGTCTTGTGTACCACCATGGTCTTGTGTACTACCATGGTCTTGTGTACCACCATGGTCTTGTGTACCACCATGGTCTTGTGTACTACCATGGTCTTGTGTACCACCATGGTCTTGGTGTACCATGGTCTTGTGTACTACCATGGTCTTGTGTACCACCATGGTCTGTGTACTGCATGGCTTGTGTATACTACCATGTCTTGTGTACTACCATGGTCTTGTGTACCACCATGGTCTTGTTATTCATGATCTTTGTATACCATGTTGTGACCACATGGTCTTGTGTACTA
>NC_069479.1:25130878-25135878 GCF_026875155.1 Cherax quadricarinatus
GGAAAAATGGTATTTTTATTCCGTGCATTGTTAGTTATGCTGGTGGGTGGGTGTACATGGTGTGTGGATGGTGGGTGGGTGTACATGGTGTGTAGGTGGTGGGTGGGTGTACATGGTGTGTGGATGGTGAGTGAGTGTACATGGTCTGTGGGTGGTGGGTGAGTACATGGTCTGTGGGTGGTAAGTGGGTGTACATGGTCTGTGGGTGGTGGGTGGGTGTACATGGTCTGTGGGTGGTGGGTGGGTGTACATGGTGTGTGGGTGGTGGGTAGCTGTACATGGTGTGTGGGTGTGCGTAGCTGCACATGGTGTATGGGTGGTGGGTAGCTGTACACGGTGTGTGGATGGTGGGTGGCTGTACATTGTGTGTGGGTGGTGGGTGGCTGTACATGGTGTGTGAGTGGTGGGTGGCTGTACATGGTGTGTGAGTGGTGGGTGTCTGTACGTGGTGTGTGGGTGGTGGGGCCTGTACATGGCTTGTGAGTGGTGGGTAGCTGTACATGGTGTGTGGGTGGTGAGTGGTTGTACATGGTGTGTGGGTGGTGGGTGGCTGTACATTGTGTGTGGATGGTGGGTGGCTGTTACATGGTGTGAGTGGTGGGTGGCTGTATATGGTGTGTGAGTGATGGGTGGCTGTACATGGTGTGTGAGTGGTGGGTGGCTGTACATGGTGTGTGAGTGGTGGTGGCTGTACATGGTGTGTGAGTGGTGGGTGGCTGTACATGGTGTGTGAGTTGTGGGTGGCTGTACATGGTGTGTGAGTGGTGGGTGGCTGTACATTGGTGTGTGAGTGGTGGGTGCTGTACATGGTGTGTGAGTGGTGGGTGGCTGTACATGGTGTGTGAGTGGTGGGTGGCTGTACATGGTGTGTGAGTAGTGGGTGGCTGTACATGGTGTGTGAGTGGTGGGTGGCTGTACATGGTGTGTGAGTGGTGGGTGGCTGTACATGGAGTGTGAGGTGGGGTGGCTGTACATGGTGTGTGAGTGGTGGGTGGCTGTACATGTGTGTGAGTGGTGGGTGGCTGTACATGGTGTGTGGGGTGGTGGGTGGCTGTACATGGTGTGTGAGTGGTGGGTGTCTGTACGTGGTGTGTGGGTGGTGGGGCCTGTACATGGCTTGTGAGTGGTGGGTAGCTGTACATGGTGTGTGGTGGTGAGTGGTTGTACATGGTGTGTGGGTGGTGGGTGGCTGTACATTGTGTGTGGATGGTGGGTGGCTGTACATGGTGTGAGTGGTGGGTGGCTGTATATGGTGTGTGAGTGATGGTGGCTGTACATGGTGTGTGAGTGGTGGGTGGCTGTACATGGTGTGGTGAGTGGTGGGTGGCTGTACATGGTGTGTGAGTGGTGGGTGGCTGTACATGGTGTGTGAGTTGTGGGTGGCTGTACATGGTGTGTGAGTGGTGGTGGCTGTACATGGTGTGTGAGTGGTGGGTGGCTGTACATGGTGTGTGAGTGGTGGGTGGCTGTACATGGTGTGTGGAGTGGTGGGTGCTGTACATGGTGTGTGAGTAGTGGGTGGCTGTACATGGTGTGTGAGTGGTGTGGTGGCTGTACATGGTGTGTGAGTGGTGGGTGGCTGTACATGGAGTGTGAGTGGTGGGTGGCTGTACATGGTGTGTGAGTGTGTGGGTGGCTGTACATGGTGTGTGAGTGGTGGGTGGCTGTACATGGTGTGTGGGTGGTGGGTGGCTGTACATGGTGTGTGAGTGGTGGGTGGCTGTACATGGTGTGTGAGTGGTGGGTGGCTGTACATGTGTGTGGAGTGGTGGGTGGTTGTACATGGTGTGTGATGTGGTGGGTAGCTGTACATGGTGTGTGAGTGGTGGGTAGCTGTACATGGTGTGTGAGTGGTGGGTAGCTGTACATGGTGTTGTGAGTGGTGGGTGGCTGTACATGGTGTGTGAGTGGTGGGTAGCTGTACATGGTGTGTGAGTGGTGGGTAGCTGTACATGGTGTGTGAGTGGTGTTAGCTGTACATGGTGTGTGAGTGGTGGGTGGCTGTACATGGTGTGTGAGTGGTGGGTAGCTGTACATGGTGTGTGAGTGGTGGGTGGCTGTACATGGTGTGTGATGGGTGGGTGGCTGTACATGGTGTGTGAGTGGTGGGTGGCTGTACATGGTGTGTGAGTGGTGGGTGGCTGTACATGGTGTGTGAGTGGTGGGTGGCTGTACATGGTGTGTGAGTGGTGGGTGGCTGTACATGGTGTGTGTAGTGGTGGGTAGCTGTACATGGTTGTGTGAGTGGTGGGTAGCTGTACATGGTGTGTGAGTGGTGGGTAGCTGTACATGGTGTGTGAGTGGTGGGTAGCTGTACATGGTGTGTGAGTGGTGGGTAGCTGTACATGGTGTGTGAGTGGTGGGTAGCTGTACATGGTGTTGTGAGTGGTGGGTAGCTGTACATGGTGTGTGAGTGGTGGGTGGCTGTTACATGGTGTGTGAGTGGTGGGTAGCTGTACATGGTGTGTGAGTGGTGGGTGGCTGTACATGGTGTGTGAGTGGTGGGTGGCTGTACATGGTGTGTGAGTGGTGGGTGGCTGTACATGGTGTGTGAGTGGTGGGTGGCTGTACATGGTGTGTGAGTAGTGGGTGGCTGTACATGGTGTTGTGAGTGGTGGTGGCTGTACATGGTGTGTGAGTGGTGGGTGGCTGTACATGGTGTGTGAGTGGTGGGTAGCTGTACATGGTGTGAGTGGTGGGTGGCTGTACATGGTGTGTGAGTGGTGGGTGGCTGTACATGGTGTGTGAGTGGTGGGTGGCTGTACATGGCGTGTGAGTGGTGGGTGGCTGTACATGGTGTGAGTGGTGGGTGGCTGTACATGGTGTGTGAGTGGTGGGTGGCTGTACATGGTGTGTGAGTGGTGGGTGGTGTACATGGTGTGTGAGTGGTGGGTGGCTTGTACATGGGTGTGAGTGGTGGGTGGCTGTAACATGGTGTGTGAGTGGTGGGTGGCTGTACATGGTGTGTGAGTGGTGGGTGGCTGTACATGGTGTGTGAGTGGTGGGTGGCTGTACATGGTGTGAGTGGTGGGTGGCTGTACATGGTGTGTGAGTGGTGGGTGGCTGTACATGGTGTGTGAGTGGTGGGTGGCTGTACATGGTGTGAGTGGTGGGTGGCTGTACATGGTGTGTGAGTGGTGGGTGGCTGTACATGGTGTGTGAGTGGTGGGTAGCTGTACATGGTGTGTGAGTGGTGGGTGGTTGTACATGGTGTGTGAGTGGTGGGTAGCTGTACATGGTGTGAGTGGTGGGTGGCTGTACATGGTGTGTGAGTGGTGGGTGGCTGTACATGGTGTGTGAGTGGTGGGTGGCTGTACATGGTGTGTGAGTGGTGGGTGGCTGTACATGGTGTGAGTGGTGGGTGGCTGTACATGGTGTGTGAGTGGTGGGTGGCTGTACATGGTGTGTGAGTGGTGGGTGGCTGTACATGGTGTGTGAGTGTGGGTGGCTGTACATGGTGTGAGTGGTGGGGGCTGTACATGGTGTGTGAGTGGTGGGTGGCTGTACATGGTGTGTGAGTGGTGGGTGGCTGTACATGGTGTGTGAGTGGTGGGTGGCTGTACATGGTGTGAGTGGTGGGTGGCTGTACATGGTGTGTGAGTGGTGGGTGGCTGTACATGGTGTGTGAGTGGTGGGTGGCTGTACATGGTGTGAGTGGTGGGTGGCTGTACATGGTGTGTGAGTGGTGGGTGGCTGTACATGGTGTGTGAGTGGTGGGTAGCTGTACATGGTGTGAGTGGTGGGTGCTGTACATGGTGTGTGAGTGGTGGGTGGCTGTACATGGTGTGAGTGGTGGGTGGCTGTACATGGTGTGAGTGGTGGGTGGCTGTACATGGTGTGTGAGTGGTGGGTGCTGTACATGGTGTGAGTGGTGGGTGGCTGTACATGGTGTGAGTGGTGGGTGGCTGTACATGTGTGTGAGTGTGGTGGCTGTACATGGTGTGAGTGGTGGGTGGCTGTACATGGTGTGAGTGGTGGGTGGCTGTACATGGTGTGAGTGGTGGGTGGCTGTACATGGTGTGAGTGGTGGGTGGCTGTACATGGTGTGAGTGGTGGGTGGCTGTACATGGTGTGAGTGGTGGGTGGCTGTACATGGTGTAGTGGGGTGGCTGTACATGGTGTGATGGGGGGTGGCTGTACATGGTGTGAGGGGTGGGTGGCTGTACATGGTGTGTGAGTGGTGGTGGCTGCACCATAGGGGGAAGGAGGCAGAAACAAAGTAATGTTTTTAAAGACCTTTGCTTTTAAGTCGGACGCTAATATTTAATTCTTTGCAAGTGCATGAGGAGTGGAAAAGGAGATGTGAGTGTTTCGTGAGCTAATGAGAAATGTCTGCGTGTTTGTGAGCTAAATAATATAGACGTGCGTGCTTTCGTGTACTAATACCTCACTTCTCCCGCTGAACAAAAGACAAACATTTTCTTTACTTCGTTGTGAGGAGATTTTGAGTTCGTTGTCACTCAGGTTAGTTTTTATTGCGAAATCATACAGCAGTAGTAGGGTTCGTTCGTTGTTTTGCAGTGAGAATTCCCTGTTATCGCCAAAAGTAACAAAACTGTCTCGTCGTGTTGTTTTGCAGTGAAATCTCCCCTGTTGGGGCAAGGGTAACAAAACTGTCTCTTTCGGTTTTTTGCATGAGAACCTCCCTGTATCGCCAGAGTAACGAAATTTTCTAAGCACTGTGAGCCGGGCTGTATTCCTTGTAGGTGTTGCAGAAGTAACTTTTATTGCAGTGGGCAACGTTTCGCTATAGTGGAGACAATAGCAAGATGCCGACACGTTGCAGATCAGGCTTTGTGAGAGGAGTTTCGCTCTGCATAGGCTTAATCAAGTCAGTGAAAAAGCGAATGTTGCTGAAAAGACACAAAAGCAGTGTTCTTTATTTACACAATTTTTCCCAACCCACACAAGGGGTTAAACATTTATAGGTACTGAAAGGTCTTCTTAAAGACCTCGAAAGTCCCAATGCTGAGCGAAAACTTTTATAAATAAGTGAATTT
>NC_069479.1:25140878-25173378 GCF_026875155.1 Cherax quadricarinatus
TTAAAGGGCTTAGCCAGGCTTTAAATTTATCTGCCCGTAGACACAGGGGGCAGAAGACAGCATTTCGCATACATGGTTGAACGTCCTGTCCCTACAAAGGGTACAAAGGGGGTTCCCACTCCCCAAAAAAAGTGCCAGACGGGTACGGAAGTGTGGCGAATTTGAATTTCCATAAATTTTTTTGGGTTTTCCCAAATAAGTGAATTTCGAATTTTGAGACATCTAAATGCAAGCTGAATTTCAATTTTTCAGACATCCATCAACCTTTTTGCAACTTCCAGAAAAAGAATTGCCGGTTTGGCTTTTCATTTTCTTACTTTTTAAGATTATTTTTTTTTTTTGCTTCAAAGGCTTTACTCAGTTTATATATTTTTTTTTTTCACATATACTTTTTTCCGGCATATAAAAACGCGTTTTTTCCTAAAAAAATTTTGGGAAAATAAACCTGAAACCCTTAAAACGCTAAAGGGGTTACGCTTTGCGAAAAGTAAGAGGGTAATTACCCTTAATATGATTACAATTTTTTTCCCTTTAATAACCCCGGGCGGGGCCCCTTTATATCCCGGAAAATACTGTATTTTGGAAATCTTGCTCAGAATTTATAGTTTTTTTAAATTTTGAATTAAAACCCAAATTTCTAAATTTTTATTTTTTTTTTTTTTTTTTTTTTGGTTTGGGCAATTTGGCCCGCCTTTTTTTTGGGGGGGGCCAAAACCCCTGTGGCCAAAAAGGTTCCCGGGTTTGGAGAAGAGCAGGTCATGGCAACCAAGGCTGTCATGGAAACCGAGGCGGTCATGGCAGACCAGGGGCGGTCATGCAAAACCAGAGCTGGCATGGCAGACCGAGGTGGTATGCAACAAGGGGCGGTAGGCAGACCAAGGCTGGTCAGGCAGACCAGAGGCGGTCATGGCAGCCCAGGGCAGGTCATGGCAGCCCAGGGGTCATGGCCCCAGAACAGGAAAAGGGGTCATGGCAGACCAGGGGCGGGTCAGGGCAACCCCAGGTTTAAAGGGCAGGTCAGGGCAGACCAGAGGTGGCGGGAAAAGGACAGAGGAAAGTTAGGGCAGACCAGAGGCAGGTCAGGGCAGCCAAGGCAGGTCAGGGCAGACCAAGGCTTCAGGGCGACCAGAGGCGGGCCCCCAAGGGCGGCCAGCCCAGAGGCAGGTCTGGCAGCCCAGGGGCGGTCATGGCAGCCCCAAGGGGGCGGTCAGGCAGACCAAGGCGGTATGGCAGACCAGAGGCAGTCATGCAGACCAAGGCGGGGTCATGGCAGACCAGGGGCGGTCAGGCAGCCAGAGGCGGTCATGGCAGACCAGAGGTTTAAAAAGTCAGGGAAACCCAGAGGCAGGAGGGCAGACCAAGGCTGGTCAGCAGACCAGAGGCAGGTCATGGCAGACCAGAGGCTGTCATGGCAAAACCAGGAGGCAGGTCAGGGCAGACCAGAGGCGGTCAGAGGGGGGAAAACGCTACCTCTTGAGTTGGGAGACTCCTCTCCCCTTCATGGCGATGTGTGAACAGCGGGTTTAGCGCTTTCCTTTGGGCAGTAGGGAAAAAGGGGGGTCGACCCCCCCGGGGGAAGAAGGAAATCATCGAGATCATTGTAACCCCTTATTCCCGGGGTTGTGGGGGGGGTCAACGCCCGGGGGGAAAGGAAGCTAAACAGGTCATTTTAATCATTTTCCCCCGATTGGGGGCAGCTCCCCCGGGGGAAGGGAAAAATCAACGGGGGTGTGGACTCAAGTTTCAAGCTATGATTACGCTTGAAATTTATTCATAAAATGTATCAGACGTAGGGAAAAAGATTTGAAATATACTCTGGATTACATCTGTATTTTTTTGTACCCCTTTTTGGTTTCAGGGGGGCGATTACAGTTCCTTGCCCCCCCTCTTCGTGGTCGCAACTGATCCACTCGTCTCTGCTCCCTGGCTTAAAATTTGCCTTTGTGTGGTTTTGTGGGTTTTGTGTGTGTGTTTATTTGTGTGCGTGTACTCACCAATTTGTACTCACATCTTTATTTAAATGTACATGTAAGTGTGCTTTGCCCTGCGTACACATCTTGGGGACACGGCCTCCCCAAAAAATTTAAGCATAGATATTTATCCCAAACCTACCCTACCCCAACCCCCCAACCCCACCCAAAAATAACATATTTAGAAACATAGGGATTAATCCAAAATTCCCAAACCCTTTTAAAAAAAACCTTAACCCAACCTAACCCAAAAAACAACCTAACCCACCTTTCCTACCCCAAACCCAAACCCAACCTAACTTTCATATTTTTGAGAGCCCGGGGGTTATCCACAGAAGAGATCACGAGGATTTTGGCTGACGCGGCGTGCATGACTTTGCAACATATTGGCAGCACCGACCTGCCTTAAACATTTGTCGCTCTGTTAAATTATATAAAACCCGGGGGTGTCAGGGGGAAAATGTCGGAAATTGAAAAATAGCTTACGCTATGAGGATCACCAGGGGGGTGGGTCACCACGGGAGTGGGTCACCACGGTGGGTGGGGTCACCAGGTGGATGGATCCCATGGGGGTGGATCATCACGGTGAATGGGTCACCCCGGGGGGGATCACCACGGGGTGATCACCAATGGGGGGATCACCAGGTGGGGGGGGATACCCGGTGGGGGGATCACCACGGTGGATGGATCACCACGGTGGGGGGGATCACCCGGTGGGTGGATCACCCCCGGGGGGTGGACCCACGGGGGTGGACACCCCCGGGGGTGGATCACCAGGTGGGTGGATCACCCCGGGGGTGGATCACCACGGTGGGGTCACCACGGGGGGGATCACCACGTGGTGGATCCCAGTGGGTGGATCACCACGGTGGTGGATCCCACGGTGGGTGATCACCACGGGGTGGATCACCACGTGGGGGGTCACCACGGGGGTGGGTCACCACGGGGGTGGTCACCACGGTGGTGGTCACCACGGTGGTGGATCACCACGGTGGGGGAAACACCACGGTTGGGTGGGCCCACGGGTGGGTGGATCACCACGGGGTGGGTCACCCGGGGGTGGATCACCACTGGTGGATCACCACGGGGGGTCACCACGTGGGTGGAACACCCCGGTGGGGGGAACCACGTGAGTTCCCACGGTGGGTGGATCACCACGGTGGGTGGATCACCACGGTGGGTGGATCACCACGGTGGGTGGATCACCACGGTGGGTGGATCACCACGGTGAGTGGATCACCACGGTGGGTGGATCACCACGGTGGATGGATCACCAGGTGGGGGGGACACCAGGTGGTGGGTCACCACGGGGGGTGGGTCCCACGGTGGGGGGATCACCAGGGGTGGTCACCAGGGGGGTGGTACCCGGGGGGTTGGGTCACCAGGTTATGGATCACCACGGGGGGTGGATCCCACGGTGGGTGGGTCACCCCGGTGGGGACACCCGGGGTTATCCCCCAAAGGTCCCCCGGGGGGTTTACCATTGGATACCATTTATTAAGGTTTTCCCCTTATTACCCCGGGGGTCAAGGGAGGTCAATTTCAAGGTTTAATTTTCCCATGGGTATCACCCAACCACGGGCTCAGATTTAACTTTACCACCAAAACAAAAACCCCACTCACAACACAACAACACAAACCCCAAAAAACACACCCCCAAAAAACCCCCAAAAAACCCCCCAAAAAAACCCCCCAAAAAAAAACACACACACCCACAAAACCCCCCAAAAAACCCCCCAAAAAACACCCGGAAACATCTCCCCGTGGGTCTTAGAGAAGGAGCAAAAGCTGTTGGCCCCTAACACAATCTTCAAACATCCCTTGAAAATGGGAACTCCTTAAAAGGGAAAACAGCAAAAGTAGCCCCATATTTAAGAAAAGGGAAAAAGAAACAGGACAAACTACAAACCCGTGTCTTACAGTATTATCAAAGTCATGGAGAAGATTTTCAGGAGGGGGGGGTGGTGGGAAAACCGGAACAAAAAAGAAAATGAAAACCAGCAGGGGGTCATGGGGAAAGGGAAATCCTGTTCACAAACTTCTGGAGTTTTATGACAAGGGAAAGAAGTAAGACCAAGAGGGGGGGGTTGATTGCATTTACCTGGACTGCCGGGAAACCTTTTGACACAGTTTCTCACAAAAGATTAGTGCAGAAGCTGGAGGATCAGGCGCATAAACAGGGGGCATCAATGGTCAGGGAATACCCGACAGGGGGGCAAAAACGATCATGGTAGTGGGGAGATTCACAGTGGGCCTGTAACGAGCGGGGGCCCCCAGGGGTCAGTTCTTGGCCCCCCTATTTTTTTATATAAACACATGATGGAAGGAATAGACTCTAAGTGTCCCTATTCGCAGATGATTGAAGCTGGGAAAAAAAATGGGGTGAGATGAGGCAGGGGCTGCAAAGAGACCCGGGGCAGGTGGACGCGTGGTCCAAAACTGGCTTCTCGAATTTAACCCTGCCAAATGCAAATCATGGGTTGGGGGGGGCAAAGAAGACCCGACAGAGTATTTGGCTAGGTGGGCAAAATACAACCTCACTCAGGGAAAAGACCTTTGGGGTGACCATAAAACCAAGACATCACCCGGAGGCACACATCAACCCAAAAAAACTGCTCAGCATACTGGCGCCCGGCAAACCTGGGAAAAGGTTACGATACCCTTTAAAAAGGAATCGTTTTAAGACACTGTACACTGTGTATTTTTGGCCCCTACTGGAGTATGCCACCAGCTGGAACCCACACCTGGTCAAGCACGTCAAGAAGTTAGAGAAAGTACAAAGATTTGCAACAAGGCTAGTTCCAGAGCTCAGGGGAATGTCGTACGAGGAAAGGTTGAGGGAAATCGGACTTACGGCACTGGAGGACAGAAGGGTCAGGGGAGACATGATAACGATACAAGATACTGCGGGGAATAGACAAGGTGGACAGAGACAGGATGTTCCAGAGAGGGGACACAGAAACAAGGGGTCACAATTGGAAGCTGAAGACTCAGACGAGTCACAGGGACGTTAGGAAGTATTTCTTCAGTCATAGAGTCGTCAGGAAGTGGAATAGCCTAGCATGTGAAGTAGTGGAGGCAGGAACCATACATAGTTTTAAGAAGAGGTATGACAAAGCTCAGGAAGCAGAGAGGAAGAGGACCTAGTAGCGATAGTGAAGAGGCGGGGCCAGGAGCTGAGTGTCGACCCCTGCAACCACAATTAGGTGAGTACAATTAGGTGAGTACAATTAGGTGAGTACACACACACACACACACACACACACACACACACACACACACACACACACACACGCACACACACACAGTTAGGCCCATATTGGAGTATGCGGCACCAGTTTGCAACCCACACCTAGCCAAGCACGTAAAGAAACTTGAGAAAGTGCAAAGGTTTGCAACAAGACTAGTCCCAGAGCTAAGAGGTATGTCCTACGAGGAGAGGTTAAGGGAAATCGACCTGACGACACTGGAAGACAGGAGAGATAGGGGGGACATGATAACGACATACAAAATACTGAGAGGAATTCAAAAGGTGGACAAAGACAGGATGTTCCAGAGATGGGACACAGCAACAAGGGGACACAGTTGGAAGTTGAAGACACAGATGAATCACAGGGATGTTAGGAAGTATTTCTTCAGCCACAGAGTAGTCAGGAAGTGGAATAGTTTGGGAAGCGATGTAGTGGAGGCAGGATACTTACATAGCTTTAAGCAGAGGTATGATGAAGCTCACGGTTCAGGGAGAGTGACCTTGTAGCGACCAGTGAAGATGCAGGGCCAGGAGCTAGGACTCGACCCCTGCAACCTCAACTAGGTGAGTACAACTAGGTCAGTACACACACACACACACACACACACACACACACACACACACACACACACACACACACACACACACACACACACACACACACACACACACACACACATATATATATATATATGTATATTTCGGTCAGTCTTTCCCTCGTCTGGTGATAAACAGCAGCTGGCTATGAGAGACTCACATCTGTGTAGCTGTTATCATACGGAGGTTGAAGCCTGCAGCAGTCTTGGAGCTGAATAATAAAACACGGGTTTAACTCTTGTTATTTAATATAATAGTACTAGTACTACTACTGTTACTACCACCACCACCACCACCACCACCACCACCACCACCACCACCACCACTACTACTACTACTATTAATAATAATAATTATAATGATAATATCTTAGCCATCATAGAAGTGAGTAAAATCTATACGTAATATTGGTTACTGAAGTTGATGTTTGTTATAATGGTTGATAATGGTGGTACGGAGGTAGGTGAGGGTAGTTGTAGTGTCCTGGATGATACTATAGCTCTTCACCAGCTGGAATGGGAGCTGGTAGGTAGCTCAGGTTACCTGTTGTTATGTCTGGCCAGGTGTCATTAGCCATTGTGTGTGTGTGTGTATGTACTCATCTAATTATGGTTGCAGGGGCAGATTCATAGCCCCTGGCCCCTGTTAGTTGCCATTTTGTACTAGGCACATGTCGAGGAGGCACTAGGTCTGTTGTGTGTGTGTGTGTGTGTGTGTGTGTGTGTGTGTGTGTGTACTCACCTAATTGTGTCTACAGGGGGTCGATTCATAGCCCCTGGTCCCTGTGTGTGTGTGAGCGCACGCGCCAGTGTGAAATATTTGATGCGTGGAGCTTTGGAGGACCATTTAGTCCCGGCTCTCCATAAATTTTAAAAGAGCTTTCTTCCTTCTTGAAGAAAGAAAGAAATCACTTTCTTTTTCTCTCTTCTCGGGAAGAATGACATGACATAAATAAAGTTGAAATGTTGACCTTTTTATGCGCGTCGACCAGACGACGTAAATAGGAAAGAGCCGAGATATCTGTGACATTCTCCCTAGTAAAAGAATGTAAAGATTGTAACTAAATCAACGGCGTATTGAGGAGAGGAAAATATAGCGATTGTGGTTGTTTTAAGAAGATATAAATACGAAGAAAAGTGAGATAAGGGATTGAAAAGGAGAAATATAATGACTGGGGTGATGTCAGCGCCAGTGGTGGATGGTACGTATCCCAGTGTAAGGTTAAGAGAGCAAACTCTGGCTTCTGGGAGACATGGTGGGTGGTAGTGTGGCGTGGATTGTACCGTAGCACCACCATCGTCACCACAGCTACTACTACTACTACTACTACTACTATTTCTACAACTACTACTACTACTACTACTACTGCTACCAGCCATGAGCAAGGGATTCCTTCACTCCCTCAAGAACATCACACACAAGCATGGTAAGTACTCTCACTGTTCACTCTTTGTTGTGTATTGTTTGTAATGTACTGGTCGTACAGCTCCAGGGAAATACGAGGTAGCCCCCCCATTAATTAGATCAAGAACCCTTTCACCAGCATCTAGTTACCCTTCTGGAAAGGGGTTCGTAATGTTATGCGTTTTGATAATGTGGGTTTGTTGGTTGATGGTGTGCTAGAACATCACTGTTAGTGTTAGAACATCACTGTTAGTGTTAGAACATCACTGTTAGTGTTAGAACATCACTGTTAGTGTTAGAACATCACTGTTAGTGTTAGAACATCACTGTTAGTGTTAGAACATCACTGCTAGTGTTAGAACATCACTGTTATTTTAGAACATCACTGTAAGTGTTAGAATATCACTGTTAGTGTTAGAATATCACTGTTAGTGTTAGAACGTCACAATAGTGACCATAGTGTTGACTGGTAGAGTGGGTGTGTATGTGTACTCACCTCTATGTGAGTCACAGCTCCTGGCCCCGCCAGCAGTGTGTGTCAGCCATTGTTACTATGTGCTTGTTTTCGTATTAAAATTAACACCGACGCGGTTCCTGCGTAGTCGTCGGCTTCCTAAAATTCTGTTCACATATTTGTTTTTTCAGCGAGACGAGCTGCCCTCCAAAAAACATTTTGTGAAACGGCTCTTCTTTTCCCTTGTCATATCTGGTTCACGACAACAGTAAGAGCACTTGCCTGCTGGACACATTTCTAACGTTTTTGTTAAATTACACCAGCATGCGGAATGTGAAGCTTTGTTGTATACACGTTAAATAACCTTGTTACAATAGTGAGAGAGACAGAAAGAAACAGAGAGAGATAGACAGAGAGACAGACAGAAAGGGGCAGAGAGAGACAGAGTTCTTTGACTACCACTCACTTCTTTGTGACCGTCAATATGGTTTCAGAAAAGGTTACTCTCCTGCTGATCTGTTGTTAAACCTCTCCACTAAGTGGCACCAGGCACTGGATGAATCTAAATTCAGCTGTGTAGTAGCACTAGACATTGATGGTGCTTTCGACCAAGTATGGCGCCAGGGACTCTTGGCAAAACTGCAAGCACCGGGAATTGCAGGCTCTACACTATCTTCTCAGTATAGTATCAGTGGGACAGAGTCAGCAAGATATCCTATTGGGGAAAGTGTTCCACAGGGAAGTGTCCTTGGGCCATTGTTATGGAATGTCTACTTCAATGACCTTCTTCGTCTCATCTCAGAATCCTACATATGCAGATGACTGTACTCAGACATCTACTTATCCAAGAGAAGAAATGCAAGCTGCTCTAAGCTGCATCAATCACCATCTAAGAACTATATCAGCCTGGAGAAACCGATGGTAGGTCACATTTGCTCCTGAAAAAAACATAAATGATAATGTTCTCTAGGCACCATAATGGTAATGCTGGAGCAATAATAAGTGTGAAGGGGAGAGTGTTGGTACCTGGGGACGAAGTTGATATCCTTGGAGTGAAATTTGACTCCAAACTGACCATGAAAAACCACGTTGTAAATCTTACAAACAAAGAGCCAAGAAGCTTACAGCACGTCGACGTATCTCGCATCTGCTCGACGATAGAGGTTACAAGATTCTGTACAAGACACAAGTATGCTCACACCTTAAGTATGCTCCACTTTCTTGGTTTGCCTGTCCCCAATCTTATCTGCGGCTTCTTGGCAGAGTAGAGAATACAGCAAGACCCCTCATCTCTCGCCTGGACCCATCTTGGATAGATCTGTCATTTCACCAGTCTTCAACACCAGAGGGATGTTGGTGGCCTTACTGTTATGTACAAGGCCAATATTGTCAAAGTACCATACTTGCCTCTACTCCGAGGACAGCGAGAAGTGAGCTTTTATACAAGAGGGGCAGTAAGCAGCAACTTCACTGTGACTACCTTTCTCCAGAACGTCGCTACGTCTGAGATCTTTTATTCCCAGGATGACTTGAGTTTGGAACATGTTCGAAATAAAGTCAGATGGCTCCAACTTCATTCTGTTCCGTGTCCCATAATAATAAGGCTTTTAAATGAGCAGATGTAGGTAACCGCTCATAGCTTATATGTAAATACGTTAGGAAACCTTACCCTAACCTTCTTAAATCTTGTGTAAAGAGAGAGAGAGAGAGAGAGAGAGAGAGAGAAGCTCACAACCAAAGCACCCGGGGCGCAATCCCGGGGTTGGGTATGAGGGGCAAGTCTCCTCATACCTCTCTGAAGACATGGAAGACACCGCTGCCGGGCAGACAACGTTATTGTACCCAGCAGCGTTTGTTAAGGTTACACTTGGGTGAAGTTGGGGAAGCCAGAGTTTGCCTTGTTAAGAGTTTGCTGATGGTGGCCTGGGTCAAGCTGGCTTCTCAGGGTCACCACTCTGGCCTGGGTCTAGCTGGCTTGTCAGGGTCACCACTCTGGCCTGGGTCTAGCTGGCTTGTCAGGGTTACCACTCTGGTCTGGGTCTAGCTGGCTTGTCAGGGTCACCAGTCTGGCCTGGGTCTAGTGGTTGTCAGGGTACACTCTGGTCTGGGTCTAGCTGGCTTGTCAGGGTCACCACTCTGACCTGGATCAAACTGGCTTGTCAGGGTCACCACTCTGGCCTGGGTCAAGCTGGCTTGTCAGGGTCACCACTCTGGCCTGGGTCTAGCTGGCTTGTCAGGGTCACCACTCTGGCCTGGGTCTAGCTGGCTTGTCAGGGTCACCACTCTGACCTGGATCAAACTGGCTTGTCAGGGTCACCACTCTGGTCTGGGTCTACCTGGCTTGTCAGGGTCACCACTCTGGTCTGGGTCTACCTGGCTTGTCAAGGTCACCATTCTAGGTCCAGTTTTGAAAGAGTATTCGTATCGTTTTGAACGAATATTCGTGTAATTTTGAACGAATATTCGTTTAATTTTAAACGAGTATTCGTGTAGTTTTGAACGAGTATTCGTATAGTTTAAAAGAGTATTAGTATAGTTTGAACCCAGTATTCGTATAGTTTTAAACGAGTATTCGTATAGTTTTGAACGAGTATTCGTATGTTTTGAACAGGTAATTCGTATAGTTTTGAACGAGTTTCGTATAGTTTTAAACGAGTATTCGTATAGTTTTGAACGAGTATTCGTATAGTTTTGAACGAGTATTCGTATAGTTTTGAACGAGTATTCGTATAGTTTTGAACGAGTATTCGTATAGTTTTAAACGAGTATTCGTATAGTTTTAAACGAGTATTCGTATAGTTTTGAACGAGTATTCGTGTAATTTTAAATGAGTATTCGTATAGTTTTGAACGAATATTCGTGTAGTTTTAAACGAGTATTCGTATAGTTTTGAACGAGTATTCGTGTAGTTTTAAACGAGTATTCGTGTAGTTTTGAACGAGTATTCGTATCGTTTTGAACGAGTATTCGTATCGTTTTGAACGAGTATTCGTGTAGTTTTGAACGAGTATTCGTGTAGTTTTGAACGAGTATTCGTGTAGTTTTGAACGAGTATTCGTATAGTTTTGAACGAATATTCGTGTAGTTTTAAACGAGTATTCGTGTAGTTTTGAACGAATATTCGTGTAATTTTGAACGAGTATTCGTATCGTTTTGAACGAGTATTCGTGTAGTTTTGAACGAGTATTCGTGTAGTTTGTACGAGTATTCGTGGGAGTTTTGAACGAGTATTGTTTATTGAACGAGTATTCGTATAGTTTTGAACGATTTTTCGTGTAGTTTTGAACGAGTATTCGTGTAGTTTTGAACGAGTAATTCGTGTAGTTTGAACGAGTTTCGTATATGTTTTGAATAATATTGTGTAGTTTGAACGAGTATTCGTATAGTTTTGAACGAATATTCGTGTAGTTTTGAACGAGTATTCGTGTAGTTTTGAACGAGTATTCGTATAGTTTTGAACGAATATTCGTGTAGTTTTGAACGAGTATTCGTATAGTTTTGAACGAATATTCGTGTAGTTTTGAACGAGTATTCGTATCGTTTTGAACGGTATCGTATCGTTTTGAACGAATATCGTGTAATTTGAACGAGTATCGTATCGTTTTGACGAATATCGTGTAATTTTGAACGAATATTCGTGTAGTTTTGATAATATTTCTTAATATATGTAGGCAAGACCATTCTCATTTCCTACGTCAGTTTTGAACGTGGTCATCAACGTCACTTATTAACGTGGTCATCAACGTTACTTATTAAAGTGGTCATCAACGTTACTTATTAAAGTGGTCATCAACGTCACTTATTAACGTGGTCATCAACGTCACTTATTAACGTGGTCATCAACGTCACTTATTAACGTGGTCATCAACGTTACTTATTAAAGTGGTCATCAACGTCACTTATTAACGTGGTCATCAACGTCACTTATTAACGTGGTCATCAACGTTACTTATTAAAGTGGTCATCAACGTCACTTATTAACGTGGTCATCAACGTCACTTATTAACGTGGTCATCAACGTCACTTATTAACGTGGTCATCAACGTCACTTATTAACGTGGTCATCAACGTCACTTATTAAACGTGGTCATCAACGTTACTTATTAAAAGTGGTCATCAACGTCACTTATTAACGTGGTCATCAACGTCACTTATTAACGTGGTCATCAACGTTACTTATTAAAGTGGTCATTTAACGTCACTTTTAACGTGGTCATCAACGTCACTTATTAACGTGGTCATCAACGTCACTTATTAACGTGGTCATCAACGTTACTTATTAAAGTGGTCATCAACGTTACTTATTAAAGTGGTCATCAACGTCACTTATTAACGTGGTCATCAACGTCACTTATTAACGTGGTCATCAACGTCACTTATTAACGTGGTCATCAACGTTACTTATTAAAGTGGTCATCAACGTCACTTATTAACGTGGTCATCAACGTCACTTATTAACGTGGTCATCAACGTTACTTATTAAAGTGGTCATCAACGTCACTTATTTAACGTGGTCATCAACGTCACTTATTAACGTGGTCATCAACGTCACTTATTAACGTGGTCATCAACGTTACTTATTAAAGTGGTCATCAACGTTACTTATTAAAGTGGTCATCAACGTCACTTATTAACGTGGTCATCAACGTCACTTATTAACGTGGTCATCAACGTCACTTATTAACGTGGTCATCAACGTTACTTATTAAAGTGGTCATCAACGTCACTTATTAACGTGGTCATCAACGTCACTTATTAACGTGGTCATCAACGTCACTTATTAACGTGGTCATCAACGTTACTTATTAAAGTGGTCATCAACGTCACGTATTAAAGTGGTCATCAACGTCACTTATTAACGTGGTCATCAACGTCACTTATTAACGTGGTCATCAACGTCACTTATTAACGTGGTCATCAACGTCACTTATTAAGTGGTCATCAACGTCACTTATTAACGTGGTCACCAACGTCACTTATTAACGTGGTCATTTAACGTCACTTATTAACGTGGTCATCAACGTCACTTATTAACGTGGTCATCAACGTCACTTATTAACGTGGTCATCAACGTCACTTATTAACGTGGTCATTTAACGTCACTTATTAACGTGGTCATCAACGTCACTTATTAACGTGGTCATCAACGTCACTTATTAACGTGGTCATCAACGTCACTTATTAAGTGGTCATCAACGTCACTTATTAACGTGGTCATCAACGTCACTTATTAACGTGGTCATCAACGTCACTTATTAACGTGGTCATCAACGTCACTTATTAACGTGGTCATCAACGTCACTTATTAACGTGGTCATCAACGTCACTTATTAACGTGGTCATCAACGTCACTTATTAACGTGGTCATCAACGTCACTTATTAACGTGGTCATCAACGTCACTTATTAACGTTAATGTTATTTTCTGTATTTAAAATTAGGTTAAGTTTATTTATTGTTGGGTTGTTAGGTTAGGTTGTTACGCTAGGTTTGGTTGTTACGTTAGGTTTGGTTACGTTAGGTTGGGTTATAGGTTTGGTTGTTACGTTAGGTTTGGCTTGGCTGTTAGGTTACTTTTGGTTGTTACGTTAAGTAGGGTTGCTACTTTAGGTTTTGGTTGTTAGGTTAGTTTGGATTAGATTAGAGTTACGTTTGGTTAGATTAGAATCTGTTAAGTTACATTAGATTAGGTTCTGTTTGGTTGCGTGAGCGAGGAATAAGAGCCAGGTGAACAGGAACAACATTAGATGACCAGTAACAAGAGCTAGGTGAACAGTAACAAGAGTAGGTGCCAGCAAAGAGCTAGGTGAACCAGGTAACAGAGTAGGTGAACAGTAACAAGAGCTAGTGACCACAACAGAGCTAGGTGAACCAGTAACAAGGCTAGGGAACAGCAACAAGAGCTAGGTGAACCAGCAACAAGAGCTAGGTGACCCTGTAACAAGAGCTAGGTGAACCAGTAACAAGGGCTAGGTGACCCAGCAACAAGAGCTAGGTGACCAGCAACAAGAGCTAGGTGACCCAGCAACAAGAGCTAGGTGAACCAGTAACAAGAGCTAGGTGACCCAGCAACAAGAGCTAGGTGACCCAGCAACAAGAGCTAGGTGAACCAGCAACAAGAGCTAGGTGACCCAGCAACAAGAACTAGGTGACCCTGTAACAAGAGCTAGGTGAACCAGTAACAAGAGCTAGGTGACCCAGCAACAAGAGCTAGGTGAACCAGTAACAAGAGCTAGGTGACCCAGCAACAAGAGCTAGGTTAACTAGTAACAAGAGCTAGGTGACCCAGCAACAAGAGCTAGGTGACCCAGTAACAAGAGCTAGGTGACCCAGCAACAAGAGCTAGGTGACCCAGCAACAAGAGCTAGGTGAACAGCACAAGAGCTGTAACCCGTAACAAGAGCTAGGTGAACCAGTAACAAGAGCTAGGTGACCCGTAGCAAGGCTAGGTGACCGCAACAAGAGCTAGGTGAACCAGTAACAAGAGCTAGGTGAACCAGTAACAAGAGCTAGGTGACCCAGCAACAAGAGCTAGGTGAACCAGTAACAAGAGCTAGGTGACCCAGCAACAAGAGCTAGGTGAACTAGTAAAAAAGAGCTAGGTGACCCAGCAACAAGAGCTAGGTGAACAGTAACAGGCTGTGACCAGCAACAAGAGCTAGGTGAACCAGTAACAAGAGCTAGGTGACCCAGCAACAAGAGCTAGGTGAACTAGTAACAAGAGCTAGGTGAACCCAGCAACAAGAGCTAGGTGAACCAGTAAAAAAGAGCTAGTGAACCAGTAACAAGAGCTAGGTGACCCAGCAACAAGAGCTAGGTGAACCAGTAACAAGAGCTAGGCGAACCAGTAACAAGAGCTAGGTGACCCAGCAACAAGAGCTAGGTGACCCAGCAACAAGAGCTAGGTGAACAGTAACAAGAGCTAGGTGAATCAGTAACAAGAGCTAGGTGAACCAGAACAAGAGCTAGGTAACCCGTAACAAGAGCCTAGGTGAACCAGTAACAAGAGCTAGGTGACCAGCAACAAGAGCTAGGTGAACAGTAACAAGAGCTAGGTGACCCAGCAACAAGAGCTAGGTGAACCAGTAACAAGAGCTAGGTGACCCGGTAACAAGTGCTAGGTGAACCAGCAACAAGAGCTAGGTGAACCAGTAACAAGAGCTAGGTGAACCAGTAACAAGAGCTAGGTGACCAGCAACAAGAGCTAGGTGAACCAGTAACAAGAGCTAGGTGACCCAGCAACAAGAGCTAGGTGACCCAGCAACAAGAGCTAGGTGAACCAGTAACAAGAGCTAGGTGAAACCCCGCAACAAGAGCTAGGTGAACCCCGCAACAAGAGCTAGGTGACCAGTAACAGAGCTAGGTGACCAGCAACAAGAGCTAGGTGAACCAGTAACAAGAGCTAGGTGACCTGTAACAAGAGCTAGGTGAACCAGTAACAAGAGCTAGGTGAAACCCCGCAACAAGTGCTAGGTGAACTAGAACAAAGAGCTAGGTGAAACCCAGCAACAAGAGCTAGGTGAACCAGTAACAAGAGCTAGGTGACCCCAGCAACAAAAAGCTAGGGGACACAGAACAAGAGCTAGGTGAACCAGTAACAAGAGCTAGGTGACCCAGCAACAAGAGCTAAGTGAACCAGTAACAAGAGCTAGGTGACCCAGCAACAAGAGCTAGGTGAACTAGTAACAAGAGCTAGGTGACCCTGTAACAAGAGCTAGGTGAACCAGTAACAAGAGCTAGGTGAACCAGTAAAAAGAGCTAGGTGACCCAGCAACAAGAGCTAGGTGAACCAGTAACAAGAGCTAGGTGACCCAGCAAACAGGAGCTAGGTGACCCAGCAACAAGAGCTAGGTGAACCAGTAACAAGAGCTAGGTGAACCAGTAACAAGAGCTAGGTGAACCAGCAACAAGAGCTAGGGAACCGTAACAAGAGCTAGGGAACCAGAACAAGAGCTAGGTGACCCAGCAACAAGAGCTAGGTGAACCAGCAACAAGAGCTAGGTGAACCAGCAACAAGAGCTAGGTGACCCAGCAACAAGAGCTAGGTGAACCAGCAACAAGAGCTAGGTAACCCGGTAACAAGAGCTAGGTGAACCAGTAACAAGAGCTAGGTGACCCAGTAGCAAGAGCTAGGTGACCCAGCAACAAGAGCTAGGTGAACCAGTAACAAGAGCTAGGTGAACCAGTAACAAGAGCTAGGTGACCCAGCAACAAGAGCTAGGTGAACCAGTAACAAGAGCTAGGTGACCAGCAACAAGAGCTAGGTGAACCAGTAACAAGAGCTAGGTGACCCAGCAACAAGAGCTAGGTGAACCAGTAACAAGAGCTAGGTGACCCAGCAACAAGAGCTAGGTGAACCAGTAACAAGAGCTAGGTGACCCAGCAACAAGAGCTAGGTGAACTAGTAACAAGAGCTAGGTGACCCAGCAACAAGAGCTAGGTGAACCAGTAACAAGAGCTAGGTGAACCAGTAACAAGAGCTAGGTGACCCAGCAACAAGAGCTAGGTGAACCAGTAACAAGAGCTAGGCGAACCAGTAACAAGAGCTAGGTGACCCAGCAACAAGAGCTAGGTGACCCAGCAACAAGAGCTAGGTGAACAGTAACAAGAGCTAGGTGAATCAGTAACAAGAGCTAGGTGAACCAGCAACAAGAGCTAGGTAACCCGGTAACAAGAGCTAGGTGAACCAGTAACAAGAGCTAGGTGACCCAGCAACAAGAGCTAGGTGAACTAGTAACAAGAGCTAGGTGACCCAGCAACAAGAGCTAGGTGAACCAGTAACAAGAGCTAGGTGACCCGGTAACAAGTGCTAGGTGAACCAGCAACAAGAGCTAGGTGAACCAGTAACAAGGCTAGGTGAACAGTAACAAGAGCAGGGGACCAGCAACAAGAGCTAGGTGAACTAGTAACAAGAGCTAGGTGACCCGGGAAAAGAGCTAGGTGACCACAACAAGAGCTAGGTAACCAGTAACAAGAGCTAGTGACCCAGCAACAAGAGCTCTGGTGACCCAGCAACAGAGCTAGGTGAACCAGTAACAGAGCTGGTGAGCCAGCAACAAGAGCTAGGTGGAACCAGTAACAGAGCTAGGTGGACCCTGTAACAAGAGCTAGGTGAACCAGAAAGAAGAGCTAGGTGACCAGCAACAGTGCTAGGTGAATAGTAACAGAGCTAGGGACCAGCAACAAGAGCTAGGTGAAAAGAACGACTAGTAGAAAAGAGTAGGTGCAGTAACAAGAGCTAGTGAAGAGTAACAAGAGCTAGGTGACCAGCAACAAGAGCTAGTGAACCAGTAACAAGGCTAGGTGACCAAGCAACAGAGCTAAGGGAGAACTAGTAACAAGAGCTAGTATGTAACAAGACTAGATGAACATGTAAGACAAGAAGCTAGGTGAACCTAAAAAAGTAGGTGACCAGCACAAGAGCTAGGGAACCAGTAACAAGAAGCTAGGTGAACAGCAAACAGAGCTAGGTGCCAGAACAAAGCAACTCAAGAGCTAGGTGAACAGTAACAAAGCCCAGGGAACAGCAAAAAGGAGCTAGGTAACCCGTCAAAAAGAAACTAGGTGAACCGTAACAAGAGTAGTGACCAGTAACAAAGCTAGGTGAACAGCAACAAGAGCAGGAACCGACGGTGGTAACATAAAGAGCTAGGTGAAACCGCAGAAAAGATGTAGGTGAACAGTAAACAAGAGCTAGGTGAAACCAGCAACAAGAGCTAGGTGAACCAGTACAAGAGCATATGGGGGAAACAGCAAAAGAGCTAGGTGACCCAGCAACAAGAGCTAGGTGAACAGTAACAAGAGCTAGGTTGAACCAGTAACGAGCTAGGGGAACCATAACAAGAGCTAGTGACCCCAGCAACAAAACTAGGTGAACAAACAAGAGCTAGGGCCAGCAACAAGCACTATACCACAGCAACAAGAGCTAGGTGACCCAAATAACAAGAGCGGTGAACCATAACTAAGTAGGTCGATCACAGAGTAGTGAACCAGGGAACAAGAGCTAGGTGACCAGTAACAGAGCTAGGTGCCCGCAACAAGAGCTAGGTGAACACCCTAGGTAACAACACAAGAGCTAGGTGAACCAGTAACAAGAGCTAGGTGAACCTAGCAACAAGAGCTAGGTACCCAGCAACAAGAGCTAGGTGAACCAGTAACAAGAGCTAGGTGACCAGCAACAAGTAGGTGCCCCAACAAGAGCAGGTGACCCCAGCAAAAAAGAGCTAGGTGAACCAGCAACAAGAGCTAGGTAAAACCCGTAACAAGAGCTAGGTGAACCAGTAACAAGAGCTAGGGTTTTACCAGTAAACAAGAGCTAGGTGAAACCCGTAACAAGAGCTAGGTGAACCAGTAACAAGGCTAGGTGACCCAGCAACAAGAGCTAGGTGACCAGCACAAGAGCTAGGTGACCCAGCAACAAGAGCTAGGTGACCATCAACAAGAGCTAGGTGAAACAGTAACAAAAAGCTAGGGGAAACAGTAACAAGAGCTAGGTGGTACCCCCAAACAAGAGCTAGGTGACCCATCAACAAGAGCTAGGTGAACCAGTAACAAAGGGTAGGTGAACCAGTAACAAGAGCTAGGTGAACCAGCAACAAGAGTAGGTGAACAGCAACAAGAGCTAGGTGAACCATAACAAAAGCTAGGTGAACAGCAACAAGGCTGGTACCCAGAAAAAAAGAGCTAGGTGAACCCGTAACAAGAGCTAGGTGAACCAGCAACAAGAGCTAGGTGAACCATTTAAAAAGAGCTAGGTGAACCAGCAACAAGATCTAGGTGAACCATCACAAGAGCTTTGGTGAACCAGCAACAAGAGTAGGTGAACCAGCAACAAAGACTAGGTGAACCAGTAACAAGAGCTAGGTGAACCAGCAACAAGAGCTAGGTGAACCAGCAAAAAAGAGCTAGGTGACCCAGCACAAGAGCTAGGGGAACCAGCAACAAGAGCTAGGTGAACCAGTAACAAGAGCTTTGGTGAACCAGCACAAAAGCTAGGTGAACAGCAACAAGAGCTAGGTGAACCAGCAACAAGAGCTAGGTGAACCAGTAACAAGAGCTAGGTGAACCCAGCAACAAGAGCTAGGTGACCCAGCAACAAGAGCTAGGTGAACCAGTAACAAGAGCTAGGTGAACCAGTAACAAGAGCTAGGTGAACCAGCAACAAGAGCTAGGTGAACCAGTAACAAGAGCTAGGTGAAAACCCGCAACAAGAGCTAGGTGACCAGCAACAAGAAGCTAGGTGAACCCGTAACAAGAGTAGGTTTAACCAAAAGAGCTAGTGACGCAACAAGAGCTAGGTGAACCAGTAACAAGAGCTAGGTGAACCAGCAACAAGAGCTAGGTGAACCAGCAACAAGAGCTAGGTGACCCAGCAACAAGAGCTAGGTGAACCAGTAACAAGAGCTAGGTGAACCAGTAACAAGAGCTAGGTGAACCAACAAGAGCTAGGTGAACCAGCAACAAGAGCTAGGTGAACCAGCAACAAGAGCTAGGTGAACCGCAAAAAGAGCTGGTGACCAGCAACAAGAGTGGTGAACCAGTAAAAAAAGGCTAGGGTGAACCAGTAACAAGAGCTAGGTGAACAACAAGAGCTAGGTGACCCAGCAACAAGAGCTAGGTGAACCCGTAACAAAAAGCTAGGTGAACCAGCAACAGAGCTAGGTGAACCAGTAACAAGAGCTAGGTGAACCAGCACAAGAGCTAGGTGAACCCCGTAACAAGAGCTAGGTGAACCAGTAACAAGAGCTAGTGGAACCCAAAAAGAGCTAGGTGAACAGCAACAAGAGCTAGGTGAACCAGTAACAAGAGCTAGGTGAACCAGCAACAAGAGCTAGGTGAACCAGTAACAAGAGCTAGGTGAACCAGTAACAAGAGCTAGGTGAACCAACAAGAGCTAGGTGAACCAGCAACAAGAGCTAGGTGAACCAGTAACAAGAGCTAGGTGAACCAGTAACAAGAGCTAGGTGAACCAGCAACAAGAGCTAGGTGAACCATTAACAAGAGCTAGGTGAACCAGTAACAAGAGCTAGGTGACCCAGCAACAAGAGCTAGGTGAACCAGCAACAAGAGCTAGGTGAACCAGTAACAAGAGCTAGGTGACCCAGCAACAAGAGCTAGGTGAACCAGCAGTGATGATACACGCCTCTGGGCAACAAGAGACGTGGATAGATTCACAAAGTTAATTGCTTTGTGTCACTCGGGTCGGGAAGAGTGTCAGAGTGCCTTATACCTACCCCACTCCCCCCACCACCCTCTGCTGGGTGGCAATTTGTGGTAGTTGTAGTGGAGTGGTGAGGAAGATACTGGAGTAGGTGGAAGAGGGATCGTATTGGTAGTGGTGGTTGTTGCTGCGATGCGGGAGGGAGAGAGAGGATTGGATGCTGTGTGGACGTGAGGTATTTTGCTGATGTTTTCTTTCCATCCGTACGAAGAAAGGGCGAAGGAGAGAGAGAGAGAGAGAGAGAGAAGAGAGAGAGGAGAGAGAGAGAGATGAATGGATTGAATAGTGAAGGAAGACCTAGAGAGGCCCGATAAATGAACAGGAGAAACTAACAACGTCAACCACAAGAACTGCAAACGTTAGATGTAAAAATGAGTTAAATCCCGGGAATGTGGAAATAATGCAAAAATTGGTACTAAATTAGGGTAGTGAGTAAAAAAAAGAAAGAATGGAAGAGAGGAGACAGGGAGATGATGAAGTGGGAAAATGTGAGTAGTGAGAATTTTATTAGCGAGGTAGAGAAAATGGCATAATTAATGTTTGGGGAGAGAGAACAGGAATTATAATTGATACATAATGGAGAGAAATTATGAATAATGAGTGGAAGCAACCCCCACACACACACACACACCGGCTAGACAGATCGACCCCTGCAACCACAACTATGAGGTAGAGCAGATTCACCCCACAACCAACTAGACATACACACACACACACACACACACACACACACACACACACAGTGAAGGCAGGATCCGTACATAACTTTAAGAAGAGATGCGATAAAGCCCATGGAACAGGGAGAGAGTGGACCTAGTAACGACCAGCGAAGAGGCGGGAACCCAAGAGCTGTGAATCGACCCCTTGTAATCACATATACATGAGTACACACACAAACACATACATATTATGATGTAGTGGAAGCAGGATCCATACATAGCTTTAAGAAGAGGTATGATAAAGCTCACGGAGCGGGAAGAGTGACTGGGTAGCAGCCAGTTGAAGAGGCGGGACCAAGAGCTGTGAATCGACCCCTGCAACCACAACTAGGTGAGTACAACAGGCCTAGTATCTCATTGACATGTACCTAGGACAAAATGGTAACATACCAGCACACCACTCTTGCTCTTCAAGAGTTTAGAGAGAACGGTGCTCGCTCTTACTGGAACTGCAACTCAACTTACACTCAATACGTACACTGAAAGATACACACGTTTAGGTGTATATACACTGAGAGACACACGCCCCTCGGTGTAAATCACTCATACTAGGTGTATATACACTGAGAGACACGCCCCTCGGTGTAAATCACTCATACTAGGTGTATATACACTGAGAGACACGCCCCTCGGTGTAAATCACTCATACTAGGTGTATATACACTGAGAGACACACGCCCCTCGGTGTAAATCACTCATACTAGGTGTATATACACTGAGAGACACGCCCCTCGGTGTAAATCACTCATACTAGGTGTATATACACTGAGAGACACACGCCCCTCGGTGTAAATCGCTGCGAAGAAGAAAGATAAGCAAATTTAGCTGATGGGTGTGAAACTATGAACTCCAGGGAGGTGGTCACGGGAGATGAAAAATGTCTGTCATAAATCATAGAAAACGGGGTAACACTAACGAGTGTCAGCCTGGCCAGACTCCTGAAGATTTTATGTAAGGTTGTATATTTTTTTTCTCGCCGGTTAAAATCAATATTACAAAATGGGCTTCGGTTTCCCCTTAGGCAGTGAGTAGTGACTGCTTTTTTTTTTTTTTTTTGGTTGGAGTGAATGTCGTCAGTGGTAGGCAAGGACTCCCTAATCAGAGGCGTCGCTAGGGTTGTTGTCACCCATGAAATCCAAAGGCGGGGGGATGGAGATAGTCAACTCCAGTTACATCACTGCTGCATGACCAGTTACATCACTGCTGCATGATCAGTTACATCACTGCTGCATGACCAGTTACGTCACTGCTGCATGGCCAGTTACATCACTGCTGCATGACCAGTTACATCACTGCTGCATGACCAGTTACATCACTGCTGCATGACCAGTTACATCACTGCTGCATGACCAGTTACATCACTGCTGCATGACCAGTTACATCACTGCTGCATGACCAGTTACATCACTGCTGGATGACCAGTTACATCACTGCTGCATGACCAGTTACATCACTGCTGCATGACCAGTTACATCACTGCTGGATGACCAGTTACATCACTGCTGCATGACCAGTTACATCACTGCTGCATGACCAGTTACATCACTGCTGCATGACCAGTTACATCACTGCTGCATGACCAGTTACATCACTGCTGGATGACCAGTTACATCACTGCTGCATGACCAGTTAACATCACTGCTGCATGACCAGTTACATCACTGCTGCATGACCAGTTACATCACTGCTGGATGACCAGTTACATCACTGCTGGATGACCAGTTACATCACTGCTGGATGACCAGTTACATCACTGCTGCATGACCAGTTACATCACTGCTGCATGACCAGTTACATCACTGCTGGATGACCAGTTACATCACTGCTGCATGACCAGTTACATCACTGCTGGATGACCAGTTACATCACTGCTGCATGACCAGTTACATCACTGCTGCATGACCAGTTACATCACTGCTGCATGATCAGTTACATCACTGCTGGATGACCAGTTACATCACTGCTGCATGACCAGTTACATCACTGCTGGATGACCAGTTACATCACTGCTGCATGACCAGTTACGTCACTGCTGGATGACCAGTTACGTCACTGCTGCATGACCAGTTACGTCACTGCTGCATGACCAGTTACATCACTGCTGCATGACCAGTTACATCACTGCTGGATGACCAGTTACATCACTGCTGCATGACCAGTTACATCACTGCTGGATGACCAGTTACATCACTGCTGCATGACCAGTTACATCACTGCTGCATGACCAGTTGCATCACTGCTGCATGATCAGTTACATCACTGCTGGATGACCAGTTACATCACTGCTGCATGACCAGTTACATCACTGCTGGATGACCAGTTACATCACTGCTGCATGACCAGTTACGTCACTGCTGGATGACCAGTTACATCACTGCTGCATGACCAGTTACGTCACTGCTGCATGACCAGTTACATCACTGCTGCATGACCAGTTACATCACTGCTGGATGACCAGTTACATCACTGCTGCATGACCAGTTACATCACTGCTGGATGACCAGTTACATCACTGCTGCATGACCAGTTACGTCACTGCTGGATGACCAGTTACATCACTGCTGCATGACCAGTTACAATCACTGCTGGATGACCAGTTACATCACTGCTGCATGACCAGTTACGTCACTGCTGCATGACCAGTTACATCACTGCTGCATGACCAGTTACATCACTGCTGCATAACCAGTTACATCACTGCTGCATGACCAGTTACATCACTGCTGCATGACCAGTTACATCACTGCTGCATAACCAGTTACATCACTGCTGCATGACCAGTTACATCACTGCTGGATGACCAGTTACATCACTGCTGCATGACCAGTTACATCACTGCTGGATGACCAGTTACATCACTGCTGCATGACCAGTTACGTCACTGCTGCATGACCAGTTACATCACTGCTGCATGACCAGTTACATCACTGCTGCATGACCAGTTACATCACTGCTGCATGACCAGTTAGGGTCACTGCTGCATGACCAGTTAAAATCACTGCTGCATGACCAGTTACATCACTGCTGCATAACCATTTTACATCACTGCTGCATGACCAGTTACATCACTGCTGCATGACCAGTTACATCACTGCTGCATGACCAGTTACATCACTGCTGCATGACCAGTTACATCACTGCTGCATGACCAGTTACATCACTGCTGCATGACCAGTTACATCACTGCTGCATGACCAGTTACATCACTGCTGCATGACCAGTTACATCACTGCTGGATGACCAGTTACATCACTGCTGCATGACCAGTTACATCACTGCTGGATGACCAGTTACATCACTGCTGCATGACCAGTTACATCACTGCTGCATGACCAGTTACATCACTGCTGCATGACCAGTTACATCACTGCTGGATGACCAGTTACATCACTGCTGGATGACCAGTTACATCACTGCTGGATGACCAGTTACATCACTGCTGCATGACCAGTTACATCACTGCTGCATGACCAGTTACATCACTGCTGGATGACCAGTTACATCACTGCTGCATGACCAGTTACATCACTGCTGGATGACCAGTTACATCACTGCTGCATGACCAGTTACATCACTGCTGCATGACCAGTTACATCACTGCTGCATGATCAGTTACATCACTGCTGGATGACCAGTTACATCACTGCTGCATGACCAGTTACATCACTGCTGGATGACCAGTTACATCACTGCTGCATGACCAGTTACGTCACTGCTGGATGACCAGTTACGTCACTGCTGCATGACCAGTTACGTCACTGCTGCATGACCAGTTACATCACTGCTGCATGACCAGTTACATCACTGCTGGATGACCAGTTACATCACTGCTGCATGACCAGTTACATCACTGCTGGATGACCAGTTACATCACTGCTGCATGACCAGTTACATCACTGCTGCATGACCAGTTGCATCACTGCTGCATGATCAGTTACATCACTGCTGGATGACCAGTTACATCACTGCTGCATGACCAGTTACATCACTGCTGGATGACCAGTTACATCACTGCTGCATGACCAGTTACGTCACTGCTGGATGACCAGTTACATCACTGCTGCATGACCAGTTACGTCACTGCTGCATGACCAGTTACATCACTGCTGCATGACCAGTTACATCACTGCTGGATGACCAGTTACATCACATGCTGCATGACCAGTTACATCACTGCTGGATGACCAGTTACATCACTGCTGCATGACCAGTTACGTCACTGCTGGATGACCAGTTACATCACTGCTGCATGACCAGTTACATCACTGCTGGATGACCAGTTACATCACTGCTGCATGACCAGTTACGTCACTGCTGCATGACCAGTTACATCACTGCTGCATGACCAGTTACATCACTGCTGCATAACCAGTTACATCACTGCTGCATGACCAGTTACATCACTGCTGCATGACCAGTTACACCACTGCTGCATAACCAGTTACATCACTGCTGCATGACCAGTTACATCACTGCTGGATGACCAGTTACATCACTGCTGCATGACCAGTTTACATCACTGCTGGATGACCAGTTACATCACTGCTGCATGACCAGTTACGTCACTGCTGCATGACCAGTTACATCACTGCTGCATGACCAGTTACATCACTGCTGCATGACCAGTTACATCACTGCTGCATGACCAGTTACGTCACTGCTGCATGACCAGTTACATCACTGCTGCATGACCAGTTTACATCACTGCTGCATAACCAGTTACATCACTGCTGCATGACCAGTTACATCACTGCTGCATGACCAGTTACATCACTGCTGCATGACCAGTTACATCACTGCTGCATGACCAGTTACATCACTGCTGCATGACCAGTTACATCACTGCTGCATGACCAGTTACATCACTGCTGCATGACCAGTTACATCACTGCTGCATGACCAGTTACATCACTGCTGCATGACCAGTTACATCACTGCTGCATGACCAGTTACATCACTGCTGCATAACCAGTTACATCACTGCTGCATGACCAGTTACATCACTGCTGCATGACCAGTTACATCACTGCTGCATGACCAGTTACATCACTGCTGCATGACCAGTTACATCACTGCTGCATGACCAGTTACATCACTGCTGCATGACCAGTGACTAATATTTAGCAATGAGAACGTTTAAAGGCCATAAACCGAACTTTATTAATGATAAAATAAATAATCGTAGTAATATTGAGGAGACATAAACTCAAATACCACTTTGAGTACAGCAACAGATCCTACATACACTAAAAACACTAGTTCCGATGTAACCTTGAGTACACCAACAGATCCTACATACACTAAAAACACTAGTTCCGATGTAACCTTGAGTACACCAACAGATCCTACATACACTAAAAACACTAGTTCCGATGTAACCTTGAGTACACCAACAGATCCTACATACACTAAAAACACTAGTTCCGATGTAACCTTGAGTACACCAACAGATCCTACATACACTAAAAACACTAGTTCGATGTAACCTTGAGTACAACCAACAGATCCTACATACACTAAAAACACTAGTTCCGATGTAACCTTGAGTACACCAACAGATCCTACATACACTAAAAACACTAGTTCCGATGTAACCTTGAGTACACCAACAGATCCTACATACACTAAAAACACTAGTTCCGATGTAACCTTGAGTACACCAACAGATCCTACATACACTAAAAAACACTAGTTCCGATGTAACCTTGAGTACACCAACAGATCCTACATACACTAAAAACACTAGTTCCGATGTAACCTTGAGTACACCAACAGATCCTACATACACTAAAAACACTAGTTCCGATGTAACCTTGAGTACACCAACAGATCCTACATACACTAAAAACACTAGTTCCGATGTAACCTTGAGTACAGCAACAGATCCTACATACACTAAAAACACTAGTTCCGATGTAACCTTGAGTACACCAACAGATCCTACATACACTAAAAACACTAGTTCCGATGTAACCTTGAGTACAGCAACTGATCCTACATACACTAAAAACACTAGTTTCCGATGTAACCTTGAGTACAGCAACAGATCCTACATACACTAAAAACACTAGTTCCGATGTAACCTTGAGTACAGCAACAGATCCTACATACACTAAAAACACTAGTTCCGATGTAACCTTGAGTACAGCAACAGATCCTACATACACTAAAAACACTAGTTCCGATGTAACCTTGAGTACAGCAACAGATCCTACATACACTAAAAACACTAGTTCCGATGTAACCTTGAGTACAGCAACAGATCCTACATACACTAAAAACACTAGTTCCGATGTAACCTTGAGTACAGCAACAGATCCTACATACACTAAAAACACTAGTTCCGATGTAACCTTGAGTACAGCAACAGATCCTACATACACTAAAAACACTAGTTCCGATGTAACCTTTGAGTACAGCAACAGATCCTACATACACTAAAAACACTAGTTCCGATGTAACCTTGAGTACAGCAACAGATCCTACATACACTAAAAACACTAGTTCCGATGTAACCTTGAGTACAGCAACAGATCCTACATACACTAAAAACACTAGTTCCGATGTAACCTTGAGTACACCAACAGATCCTACATACACTAAAAAACACTAGTTCCGATGTAACCTTGAGTACACCAACAGATCCTACATACACTAAAAACACTAGTTCCGATGTAACCTTGAGTACAGCAACAGATCCTACATACACTAAAAACACTAGTTCCGATGTAACCTTGAGTACACCAACAGATCCTACATACACTAAAAACACTAGTTCCGATGTAACCTTGAGTACACCAACAGATCCTACATACACTAAAAACACTAGTTCCGATGTAACCTTGAGTACAGCAACAGATCCTACATACACTAAAAACACTAGTTCCGATGTAACCTTGAGTACACCAACAGATCCTACATACACTAAAAACACTAGTTCCGATGTAACCTTGAGTACACCAACAGATCCTACATACACTAAAAACACTAGTTCCGATGTAACCTTGAGTACAGCAACTGATCCTACATACACTAAAAACACTAGTTCCGATGTAACCTTGAGTACAGCAACAGATCCTACATACACTAAAAACACTAGTTCCGATGTAACCTTGAGTACAGGTAACAGATCCTACATACACTAAAAACACTAGTTCCGATGTAACCTTGAGTACAGCAACAGATCCTACATACACTAAAAACACTAGTTTCCGATGTAACCTTGAGTACACCAACAGATCCTACATACACTAAAAACACTAGTTCCGATGTAACCTTGAGTACACCAACAGATCCTACATACACTAAAAACACTAGTTCCGATGTAACCTTGAGTACACCAACAGATCCTACATACACTAAAAAACACTAGTTCCGATGTAACCTTGAGTACACCAACAGATCCTACATACACTAAAAACACTAGTTCCGATGTAACCTTGAGTACAGGTAACATCTCAAAGAATCTGATATTTCATTTCCTTGCTTTCAATCCTGCAAAATCATCTGTCACATCATCAAAATCAATGATTTTCCCTATATAAGCCTATTTGTACTCTAATCCTATAATAGGCTGTATAGAAACGAAGAATTTTGTATGTTACAGTGTATACAGTGTGAGGTGTATGTTACAGTGTATACAGTGTGAGGTGTAAGTCACAGTGCATACAGTGTGAGGTGTATGTCACAGTGTATACAGTGTGAGGTGTATGTCACAGTGTATACAGTGTGAGGTGTATGTCACAGTGTATACAGTGTGAGGTGTATGTCACAGTGTATACAGTGTGAGGTGTTGTTACAGTGTATACAGTGTGAGGTGTATGTCACAGTGTATACAGTGTGAGGTGTATGTCACAGTGTATACAGTGTGAGGTGTATGTTACAGTGTATACAGTGTGAGGTGTATGTTACAGTGTATACAGTGTGAGGTGTATGTCACAGTGTATACAGTGTGAGGTGTATGTCACAGTGTATACAGTGTGAGGTGTATGTCACAGTGTATACAGTGTGAGGTGTATGTCACAGTGTATACAGTGTGAGGTGTATGTCACAGTGTGATGTGTATACATACCATAGCTGACATCAGTGACATACTATACAGAAAGACCCTTGTTATGGCAGAGCATTTCCCGTAAATTAGGTAAATTTTATCCCAGGATGCGACCCACACCAGTCGACTAACACCCAGTTACCTATTTTACTGCTAGGTGAACAGGGACAGCAGTTGTCTTAAGGAAACGCGTCCTAGTGTTTCCATTCGTACCGGGGATCGACCCCTGGCCCTCAGGGTGTGAGCTGATGGCGTTATCAATTGAGCTAAGGGGCCGTAGTTGAAAGACGGGGCCAGGAGCTGTGAAACGACACCCCTGCAAGCACAATACGAGGTTTGATAAAGCTCATGGAGCAGGGAGAGAGAGGACCTAGTGGCAATCAGTGAAGAGGCGGGGCCAGCAGCTGTGACTCGACCCCTGCAACCACAAATAGGTGAGTACACACACACACACACACACACACACACACACACACACACACACACACACACACACACACACACACACACACACACACACACACACACACACACACACACACACATAAATCAGGCAAGAGTAGAGAAGAATAAAGAGGACTTTTCGTATCTAAACGACTTCAAACAAAAGCCCAAGACATACTTTACCGTCTTGGAGTTTCACCGTGTGTGTAGCTAGACACAGAGAGAGAGAGTTTGGTGGTGGTGTTTGTGTTTGTGGTGGTGTTTGTGGTGGTGTTTGTGGTAGTGTTGGTAGTAATAAATAGTGGTGGTGACTGATACCTGCTGGTGCCTGCTTGTGGAGAAATAATTAATTAATATTTGGCTGTGTAGTTTGAAGGGCTTCAGATGTATTACTGACAGTTGTAAGTGAACCTGCACACCACTGGTGCTGTTGAACCTGCACACCACTGGTGCTGTTGAACCTGCACACCACTGGTGCTGTTGAACCTGCACACCACTGGTGCTGTTGAACCTGCACACCACTGGTGCTGTTGAACCTTCACACCACTGGTGCTGTTGAACCTGCACACCACTGGTGCTGTTGAACCTGCACACCACTGGTGCTGTTGAACCTGCACACCACTGGTGCTGTTGAACCTGCACACCACTGGTGCTGTTGAACCTGCACACCACTGGTGCTGTTGAACCTGCACACCACTGGTGCTGTTGAACCTGCACACCACTGGTGTTGTTGAACCTGCACACCACTGGTGCTGTTGAACCTTAACACCACTGGTGCTGTTAAACCCTGCACACCACTGGTGCTGTTGAACCTTAACACCACTGGTGCTGTTGAACCTGCACACCACTGGTGCTGTTGAACCTGCACACCACTGGTGCTGTTGAACCTTAACACCACTGGTGCTGTTGAACCTTAACACCACTGGTGCTGTTGAACCTGCACACCACTGGTGCTGTTGAACCTTAACACCACTGGTGCTGTTGAACCTGCACACCACTGGTGCTGTTGAACCTTAACACCACTGGTGCTGTTGAACCTGCACACCACTGGTGCTGTTGAACCTTAACACCACTGGTTCTGTTGAACCTTAACACCACTGGTGCTGTTGAACCTGCACACCACTGGTGCTGTTGAACCTTAACACCACTGGTGCTGTTGAACCTGCACACCACTGGTGCTGTTGAACCTTAACACCACTGGTGCTGTTGAACCTTAACACCACTGGTGCTGTTGAACCTTAACACCACTGGTGCTGTTGAACCTTAACACCACTGGTGCTGTTGAACCTTAACACCACTGGTGCTGTTGAACCTTAACACCACTGGTGCTGTTGAACCTTAACACCACTGGTGCTGTTGAACCTTAACACCACTGTGCTGTTGAACCTTAACACCACTGGTGCTGTTGAACCTGCACACCACTGGTGCTGTTGAACCTTAACACCACTGGTGCTGTTGAACCTTAACACCACTGGTGCTGTTGAACCTTAACACCACTGGTGCTGTTGAACCTGCACACCACTGGTGCTGTTGAACCTTAACACCACTGGTGCTGTTGAACCTGCACACCACTGGTGCTGTTGAACCTTAACACCACTGGTGCTGTTGAACCTTAACACCACTGTGGCTGTTGAACCTTAAACCACTGGTGCTGTTGAACCTGCACACCACTGGTGCTGTTGAACCTTAACACCACTGGTGCTGTTGAACCTTAACACCACTGGTGCTGTTGAACCTTAACACCACTGGTGCTGTTGAACCTTAACACCACTGGTGCTGTTGAACCTTAACACCACTGGTGCTGTTGAACCTTAACACCACTGGTGCTGTTGAACCTTAACACCACTGGTGCTGTTGAACCTTAACACCACTGGTGCTGTTGAACCTGCACACCACTGGTGCTGTTGAACCTTAACACCACTGGTGCTGTTGAACCTTAACACCACTGGTGCTGTTGAACCTTAACACCACTGGTGCTGTTGAACCTGCACACCACTGGTGCTGTTGAACCTTAACACCACTGGTGCTGTTGAAGCTTAACACCACTGGTGCTGTTGAACCTTAACACCACTGGTGCTGTTGAACCTGCACACCACTGGTGCTGTTGAACCTTAACACCACTGGTGCTGTTGAACCTTAACACCACTGGTGCTGTTGAACCTTAACACCACTGGTGCTGTTGAACCTTAACACCACTGGTGCTGTTGAACCTTAACACCACTGGTGCTGTTGAACCTTAACACCACTGGTGCTGTTGAACCTGCACACCACTGGTGCTGTTGAACCTTAACACCACTGGTGCTGTTGAACCTGCACACCACTGGTGCTGTTGAACCTTAACACCACTGGTGCTGTTGAACCTTAACACCACTGGTGCTGTTGAACCTTAACACCACTGGTGCTGTTGAACCTTAACACCACTGGTGCTGTTGAACCTTAACACCACTGGTGCTGTTGAACCTTAACACCACTGGTGCTGTTGAACCTTAACACCACTGGTGCTGTTGAACCTTAACACCACTGGTGCTGTTGAACCTTAACACCACTGGTGCTGTTGAACCTTAACACCACTGGTGCTGTTGAACCTGAACACCACTGGTGCTGTTGAACCTTAACACCACTGGTGCTGTTGAACCTGCACACCACTGGTGCTGTTGAACCTTAACACCACTGTGCTGTTGAACCTTAACACCACTGGTGCTGTTGAACCTTAACACCACTGGTGCTGTTGAACCTGCACACCACTGGTGCTGTTGAACCTTAACACCACTGGTGCTGTTGAACCTGCACACCACTGGTGCTGTTGAACCTTAACACCACTGGTGCTGTTGAACCTGCACACCACTGGTGCTGTTGAACCTTAACACCACTGGTGCTGTTGAACCTTAACACCACTGGTGCTGTTGAACCTTAACACCACTGGTGCTGTTGAACCTTAACACCACTGGTGCTGTTGAACCTTAACACCACTGGTGCTGTTGAACCTTAACACCACTGGTGCTGTTGAACCTGCACACCACTGGTGCTGTTGAACCTTAACACCACTGGTGCTGTTGAACCTGCACACCACTGGTGCTGTTGAACCTTAACACCACTGGTGCTGTTGAACCTTAACACCACTGGTGCTGTTGAACCTTAACACCACTGGTGCTGTTGAACCTTAACACCACTGGTGCTGTTGAACCTTAACACCACTGGTGCTCTTGAACCTTAACACCACTGGTGCTGTTGAACCTTAACACCACTGGTGCTGTTGAACCTTAACACCACTGGTGCTGTTGAACCTTAACACCACTGGTGCTGTTGAACCTTAACACCACTGGTGCTGTTGAACCTGAACACCACTGGTGCTGTTGAACCTTAACACCACTGGTGCTGTTGAACCTGCACACC
>NC_069479.1:25178378-25195878 GCF_026875155.1 Cherax quadricarinatus
ACCCCTTCGTCTAACTTGTTTTCCCCAAAGGAAAAACAGTGTTCTTCTCTGCTGTAACCTCGTCTAACTTGTGTTTCCCAGGTACAACAGTGTTCTTCTCTGCTGTAACCTCGTCTAACTTGTGTTTCCCAAGTACAACAGTGTTCTTCTCTGCTGTACCCTCGTCTAACTTGTGTTTCCCAAGTACAACAGTGTTCTTCTCTGCTGTACCCTCGTCTAACTTGTGTTTCCCAGGTACAGCAGTGTTCTTCTCTGCTGTACCCTCATCTAACTTGTGTTTCCCAGGTACAGCAGTGTTCTTCTCTGCTGTACCCTCATCTAACTTGTGTTTCCCAAGTACAACAGTGTTCTTCTCTGCTGTAACCTCATCTAACTTGTGTTTCCCAAGTACAACAGTGTTCTTCTCTGCTGTAACCTCGTCTAACTTGTGTTTCCCAAGTACAACAGTGTTCTTCTCTGCTGTAACCTCGTCTAACTTGTGTTTCCCATTTTACAAAGTGTTTTTTCTCTGCTTACTCGTCTAATTGTTTTTCCCAAGTACAACATGTTTTCTTGCTGAAACCTCGTTAATTTGTGTTTCCAATAAAACAGTGTTTTTTCTCTGTTTAAACCCTCTTTAAAACTTGTGTTTCCCAAGTAAACAGTGTTCTTCTCTGTGTAACTCGTTAACGGGTTTTTCCCCCAAGTACAACAGTGTTCTTCCTGCGGAAACCTCGGTAATTTGTTTTTCCCCAAGTACAATAGTGTTTTCTCTGGTACTTCGTCTAACTTGTTTTTCCCCAATAAAATAGTGTTCTTCCTGCTGTACCTCTCAAAATTTGGGTTTTTCCCCAGGTACAACAGTGTTCTTTCTGCTGTAACCTCGTCAACTTGTGTTTTCCCAGGTACAAAGTTTTTTCTCTGTCCCCCTTTTTAACTTGTGTTTCCCAGGTCAACGTGTTCTTCTCTGATGTCCCCTCGCTAACTTGGTTCCCGGGTACAACGTGTTCTTCTCTGTGTCCCCTCGTCAAAATTTGTGTTTCCCAGGTACAAACAGTGTTTTCTCTGCTGTACCCCGTCTAACTTTGTTTCCCAAGTACAACGTGTTTTTCTCTGTGTCCCCTGGTTAACTTTTTTTTCAAGCGGGTTTTGCGAGCGTTACTATAAACACCTTTTATGTGAAAGTTGGGGGGGAACTTGGGGGGTTTACACGATGACAGAAATGTTTTGCTGGGGCCCCCTTGAAAAATTTTAAAAAACGAAGATGAATGACACCTACCTTTGATTCTGGGGGGGGGAGTGTAAAAAAATGAATGAGGCTTATTTTTGGCTGGGGGGAATATTGGGGGGGAAGTAAGAGGCGAGTGTGAAATGGGGGAAGTGCAGTGTCGACACGTAGTAGTAAATGTTTACGGGTTTATTGTTTTGTGAAATGTAGTGTCGTAAAAAGGAAATGTTGAACTGTAAGGGTCATTCATCCCGAGGAATTGTGGAGATTCCGTACTTCTTTCCGCTGATTAGGTTTGTGATTAGTAGCGACGTATAAAAATATGAGATTAAAATTTTATTATTAAAATTTTATTATTTTTTTATTATTATTATTATTTTTTTAAAATGTTTTTATTAATGTTATTGTTGATGTAATTTGCTTTCTCGTGAAACCCTAGAAAAAATTTCGGGGTACATCATTTGCGGGGTTTTTCTAGGTCAAAGAGCATTACGGAGATTTTCAGAAGGGGGCATGACAGCATTCCTTGCAGGCTGGTAATAAAAGGGTGTGTGAGCGGCCGGGGATTTTTTCCCAACCGCTTGATGAACACAAATAAACCTGTAATTGCTCCAGGGGTCAACCTGTCCATGCCGGCCTCATGGTGGTCGGGGCTGATCAAAAAGGGGTTTATGCGGCTGCACGAATCCAACGTACAACCCACCCCGGGGCTGTAGGTACTGACTTTCGGTGTCTGTCCAGCTAACCTTGAAAAAAAGCCAAAGGGTCTTTTGGCAACCCCCTTTATGTATCCCGGGAGGCATTAAATAGTTTTGGGGCCCCTGACTTTACTGTATCGGGCCCTGGCGCATCAGAAATTTTTAATAATGTGGGGTTGGACATTATAAAATGCTTTACACCTAGTGAGGACACAAGTACGTGATGTAAAAAAAAAATAGTGATGTAGACCAAGTACGTGTGTAGACACAAGTAAGATAAGTAAGATAAGTTTTTCGTTCGGTTTTTTAACCCCTGGAGGGTTAGCCCCCCAGGAAAACCCAAAAGTCAGTGCGTCATCGAGGACTGTCTACTTATTTCCTTGGGGGCCTTTAAATTTTCCCCCAGGAGCCACCACACCCTCGATAACACCCGGTACCTATTTGCTGCACGGAACGGGCAAAAGGTGTAAGGAAAGTGTCGGAATTTTCCCCCCGGGGAAACGAACCCCGGGCCCCCCGTGTGTGAAGCGGGAGCTTTAGCACCAGACCACCGGATGTAAAACAAGACGTGTGTAGACCCAAATACACTATATAAACACAAGTACATGTTGTAGACACAAGTACACGATATAAACCAAACGTGAGTAAACACAAATACACGATATAAATCAAGTAATGTTGTAGAACAAGTACACGATTAAAACCCAAATACACGATATAAAAACAAGTAATGTTGTAGACACAAATCACGATATAAACACAATACACATATAAAAAAAGTACATGTTTTAGACACAATACCGATATAAACACAAGTACCGATTAAAACCAAAATAATGTTGTGACCAAGTACCATATAGACAAAGTACTTGCGAGCACAATACACTATATAAAAACAAGTACGGGTGTAAACCAAGTACATGTTGTAGAACAAAATACACAATAAAACAAGTACGTGATGTAAAACCCAAATACAGTTGTAGAACAAGTACACGTATAGACACAAGTTTGACGTAGACACAAATACACTATAAAACCACAAGTCGTGATGTAAACACAAGTACATTTGTAGAACAAATACACGATATAAACAAAGTACGTGATGTAAACACAAGTAAGTTGTGACACAAGTAACATATAAACACAAGTAATGTTTTAACACAATACACGATTAAACACAAGACATGTTGTAGACACACGTCACAATAAACACAAATACTGTTGTGACACAAGTACACTATATAAACAAAGTACTGATGTAAACACAAGTACATGTTGTAGACACAAGTACACGATTAGACACAATACATTTGTGCACACGTACCGAATAAACACAAGTACTGTTTTAGACACAAGTACACTATATAAAAACAAGTCGTGATGTAAACACAAATACAGTTGAGACAAAGTAAACCAATAAGACAAAGTACATGTTGTGACCAAAAAACACGATTAAACACAAGTACTTGACGTAGACACAAGTACAAAAAGCACAATACTGTGTACTTGTGTTACATGATGGAGACACAATACCGATACAGGATTAAAAAAAACATGAAAAGTCAGAGGTCTAAAAAGAAGGAAATAGAGAAAAAACGGGTTGAGTAATGAGGGGAAGAAAAGGAAGACAAGGGAATTTAAAAAACATAAGAAATAAGAACGAAGGGAAAACCCGCAGCGGGTAGGCCCTGCGAGGCAGGTCCAAGTTTCCTCGGCTTAAGCCAATGCACCCAACTATCGGTCAGGTAATTGACGGGGGGGAAAACCGGGAACCACCTGGAGCCAAGCTATCAGGGCCAACTCACACCCCCCCACATCCACTCATGATTTTTTCCCAAACCTATTTTTTTAAAACTACACAAAAAGTTCTGTTCTGCCTCTATCACTGTATTGGGGGTTTGTTACTCATCCCAACTCTATTACCCCAAACCTATTTCCTATACCCTTTCCGAAAGAATTTTTTTCCCGCTTAAAAAACCCTTGCGCGGTCCGTCTAGGCTAGATTTTTCAGCAACTATTTACATCCCCTTTATTTATTCCGGGCTTCCATTTATACCCCCAATCATATCCCCCCCAATTCTACGTCTTTTAGAGATGCAGATTTTGGGCCCTTTCTATCTCATAGGGAAGGTTTCTGTACAGGGTCAACTTTTTCATCCCCCTTTTTACATTTTCCCCAAACATTTATATCCATTTGTAATACAGTGACCAAAAGTGCAGCATAAATTTAAAAGAGGCCCCAACCAAAGGTGTATAGAGTTAAGAACAACCTGGGACTCCTTTATTTATGCTTCTTGATATGAAGCCAAGGATTCTATTAGCTTTATTGCGAACACTTATGCACTGTTGTCTTGGTTTCAGATTACTGCTAACCAGAACTCCTAAATCTTTTTCGCAATCCGTAATATTAAGATCTACATTATTTAGTTTATATGTGGCATGGTTATTGTCCTGTCCAACATTTAGAACTTTGCATTTGTCTATATTAAACTGCATCTGCCACTTCTCCGACCACTGCATCAGTCTATTCAAATCTTCCTGGAGTGCTCGAATGTCCTCGTCAGAATGAATTCGACGGCCTATTTTGGTGTCATCGGCAAACTTGCCGATGTCGCTCTTTATGCCCTCATCTATGTCGTTTATGTAGATTGTGAACAGCAGGGGGCCCAACACTGACCCCTGTGGAACACCGCTCGTGACGCTTCCCCACTCTGATTTCTCCCCATTTATGCAAACTCTCTGCTGCCTATTTTGTCAACCATGCCTCTATCCAGGAAAAAATTTCTCCTCCTATTCCATGTGCTTTAATTTTCCTCAATAGCCTCTGATGTGGGACCCTGTCAAAAGCCTTACTGAAGTCCATATACACAATATCATATTCATTACCATGATCTACCTCCTCAAATACCTTAGTGAAAAAAGTTAATAAATTCGTAAGGCAGGAACGCCCCTTTGTAAAACCATGCTGAGATTCGTTGATTAATTTATGCTTTTCAAGGTGGCTACGAACTGCCTCGGCAATTATTGATTCCATAAATTTTCCCACTATGGAGGTTAGGCTTATTGGTCTATAGTTCGAAGCTAAGGACCTGTCACCTGTTTTGAAAATAGGTATCACATTTGCCATTTTCCACTTATCTGGCACCATGCCAGTTTGTAGTGATATGTTGAAAAGATTAGCCAAAGGTGTGCTAAGCTCCTCTTTACATTCCTTTAGAAACCCTTGCATACAGTTCATCAGGGCCTGGGGATTTGTTAGGTTTTAATTTAAATCTATTTGCCTAAGGACCATGTCACTTGTGACCCTAATCTTGCACAGTTTATTATCGTCCTGTTCTACATAATTTATCATTACTGGAATATCGCTGGTATCCTCTTGTGTAAAAACTGAGAGGAAGTATGTGTTAAAAATTCTACACATTTCCTTATCACTGTCAGTGAGCTGACCCGAGGAACTTTTGAGTGGGCCTATCTTGTCCCTGATCTTACTTCTGTATACCTGAAAGAATCCTTTTGGGTAGTCTTCGATTGTCTTGCAACTTTAACCTCATAATCTCTTTTTGCTTTTCTAATTCCCTTTTTTATTTCTCTCTTTAACTGAATATATTGATTTCTTAATTGCCCCTCTCCTCTTTTGATTTGCCTATATATGCCTCTCTTTTGACCAATCAGATATTTTAATCTATTTTTCATCCATTTAGGATCATTTTTTGTTTGATCTGATTTCCCTATTTGGAACATAATTTGACTGAGCAGCTAGAACTATGCCCTGGAAAGCATCATATCGGCAACCATCACCACCTACCTGACCCTTAGTCAGGTCATTCCAGTTCAGCCCACCTAAGTAATTTTTCAGTCCTATGAAATCAGCCAAGCGAAAGTCAGGGACGGAGACTTGATTGCCATTATTAGGGGAATTCCATGATATATTAAAACTGAGTGATTTGTGATCACTTTCCCCAAGCTCATCATTAACCTCAAGATTATTAATTAGTGTTTCCCTACTGGCAAGAACCAAGTCAAGGAGGTTATTTCCCCTAGTTGGCTCTGTCACAAAACTGTTTTAAAAAACAATCCTGGATCGTATCAAGAAAGTCACCTGACTCTAAATTTTCCTATCAAATTGCTCCAGTCAATCTGTCTATAGTTGAAATCTCCCATTAGCACAACATTTTCGTATGTAGATGCCTTACGAATTTCGTCCCATAGAAGTTTACTGCACTCCCTATCAAGATTTGGGGCCCTGTAAATCACACCCAAAATTAGTTTTTCTCGGCCCTCGAGAAGCTGTAACCAAACAGATTCAGTGGCTGACGCTTCTAATTTAATATCTTGTCTAACACAACAATTTAAATTGTCTCTGACATACATCGCTACTCCACCACCTTTCCTGTTGACTCTATCAATGTGGAATAATTTATAGCCTTGTATGTGACATTCAGAGGGCATCTCTCTATCTTTCAGATTGAGCCAGGTCTCTGTTATAGCAATAATATCTATGTTTCCTGCACTTGCAATTAATCTTAGCTCATCTATCTTATTTCTTACACTCCTGCTATTAGTATAGTAAACCTTAAGGGAGCTAGTCCCTTGCTGCCCTCTACTGTCCCCTTTGTTTGCTGACCTGATCTATTGTCTTTATTTATAACTTCATGCTGAATGCTTTTATACATTTACTTTTTTCCAAAACCCTATGTTGCAACCTGCTTTTTTCCCCACACACACCCATACCTCTATCTTCCATCAGTTTAAAATCAAGGCATTTCACCAATGGCCCTTCTCAATCGAGTCTGCAAGTGTACCACCCCTGCCCCAGAGAGATGTACCCCATCCCTTGCATACATATCATGTTTGCCATAAAAGTTTTTCCCAGTTGTCAATGAAGGGGATTGCAAGTTCCTTGCAGTATCTGTCTACCCAGCAATTTACACCAATTGCCCTAGACAACCATTCATTTCCTACTCCCCTTCTAGGCAAGATGCTACATATGATTGGGATCCCTCCCTTAGACTTAATGAATCTATAGCTGACCTGTACTTATCTAGCAGCTCTTCTCCCTACCCTTCCCAATATCATTTCCACCAGCACTGAGACAGATAATGGGCTTGTTCCATTACCTGACATGATATTATCCAGCCTGTTGACAATGTCCCCAACACCAGCTCCAGGGAAGCACACTCTATCTCTCATCTTCTTATTCCTATTACAAAAAGCACGGTCAATATATCTTACCTGAGAGTCACCAACCAAAAGAATGCGCTTACCTCCATTAGCAGGGCAGTAGTACCCTTACCTTCACTGGCCACTGAAGTACATTCATCCTGGAGAACAGAGAAGCGATTTCCTACCTTCAGGTCTTCACTCTTAACTTTCCTTACTCTGATGCGCCTCCCATTACTGTAAACCCCACTCGCCACTTGTAGCAGGTGCTGGCTGCACCTCACTGCTGGTAGCCGTTGCTACCTCCCCAACTACAGCCTCCTCACAGCGAGAGACAGACTGCACCTCACTGCTAGAAGTCTCATTCACCACAACTCCAGCCACCTCACACTCTCTCCCAGACCCATTGAGGTGGACCTTCAGCCTCCTAATCTCCTCCTGGAGAAGCAAGACCTCCTCCTTCAACTCTCCAACCTCAATTTTTAAAACACTGCAGAAGCAAGCCATGCTTTGTAACCGTCCACACTAATCCCCAACCTGTTTGACTGAATGGAGGAGGAAGGAAAAGAGAAGATGAGAGGGGGGAATTTATTATCAAATTTGAGGAACAGTGTGAGAGATGAGAACAGGAGTAAGAAAATAAGGAAATGGGGGACAAGGTAATGGACTGGAGGACAAGGTGATGACCTGGAGGACAAGGGGATGACCTGGAGGACAAGGTGATGGCCTGGAGGACAAGGTGATGACCTGGAGGACAAGGTGATGGCCTGGAGGACAAGGTGAGGGCCGGAGGACAAGGTGGATGCCGGAGGACAAGTGAGGGCCTGGAGGACAAGGTGATGGCCTGGAGGACAAGGTGATGACCTGGAGGACAAGGTGATGACCTGGAGGACAAGGTGATGACCTGGAGGACAAGGGGATGACCTATTCGGCATATATATATATATATTTTTTATATATAAAATTATATATATATATTATATATATATATATAATATATATATATATATATATATAAATATATATATATATATATTGAGCGACGTAGAAGTTTGGCACTATACTAATTGGATGAAATTGTTGGAGTCGTTTGTGCTCTGCTGCACTGGAGTGGAACGGTTCGTAGCCCTCCCTCTCCTGCCTCGCCTATCCCAGTGTCTGCTGCCTCACTTCCCTCATTGTGTTTCTGCTGCCCCACTTCCCTCAGTGCCCTGCGCCCCATTTCCCCTCATTTGTCTGCTGCCCCACTTCCCTCAGTGTCTGCTGCCCCACTTCCCTCAGTGTCTGCTGCCCCACTTCCCTCAGTGTCTGCTGCCCCACTTCCCTCAGTGTCTGCTGCCCCACTCAGTGGAAGCAGCGTCTCTCACAGTGAAGAAAATATATGCTTATATGTTAATGGGGATATTAAAGCCTATTGCTCGGGTAACATTGATGATGGGTTGATCGAACATGTTTCTTACTGGGTTTGGGTTCGAGAAAGACGTGCCTAGTATGGACCAGTAGGCCTGCTGCAGTGTTCCTCCTTTCTTATGTGTGTGACCGTTGCTCTTGTATTATACAGTAACCTGTCGGTGAGACGTTCAGTACATCCCATATGTTTTAGTGTACGCTGTCAGCTGTCGTTAACAGGTTCATTATGTCAGCTGTCTGTGTGCACTGTCAGCTGTCGTTAACAGGTTCACTATGTCAGCTGTCTGTGTGCACTGTCAGCTGTCTGTGTGCACTGTCAGCTGTCGTTAACAGGTTCACTATGTCAGCTGTCTGTGTGCACTGTCAGCTGTCGTTAACAGGTTCACTATGTCAGCTGTCTGTGTGCACTGTCAACTGTCGTTAACAGGTTCATTATGTCAGCTGTCTGTGTGCACTGTCAGCTGTCGTTAACAGGTTCACTATGTCAGCTGTCTGTGTGCACTGTCAACTGTCGTTAACAGGTTCTTATGTCAGCTGTCTGTGTGCACTGTCAGCTGTCGTTAACAGGTTCACTATGTCAGCTGTCTGTGTGCACTGTCAGCTCTCTGTGTGCACTGTCAGCTGTCATTAGCAGGTTCACTATGTCAGCTGTCTTGGTATATACTGTCAGCTGATGGTACACGCTGACATTTCGAGGTTCAAATGCACATTTTCTGCTCTCATAAAGATGACGGTGGTCACCCCAGATTCACTCTGGATTCCTGGGAATTTCTTACACACACCGATTGTGTGGAAATACGTTTTGCTGGCTTTTGTTAATTCCATGTTGTTCCACTGTTCATGCCCTGCTCTTTCTTGTTCCATGTTGTTCCACTGTTCATGCCCTGCTCTTTCTTGTTCCATGTTGTTCCACTGTTCATGCCCTGCTCTTTCTTGTTCCATGTTGTTCCACTGTTCATGCCCTGCTCTTTCTTGTTCCATGTTGTTCCACTGTTCATGCCCCGCTCTTTCTTGTTCCATGTTGTTTTCCCCTGTTTGTGCCCTGCTCTTTCTTGTTCCATTTTTGTTCCACTGTTCTGCCCTGCTCTTTCTTGTTCCATGTTGTTCCACTGTTCTTTCCCTGCTCTTTCTTGTTCCATGTTGTTCCACTGTTTCCTTGCCCTGCCTTCTTTCTTGTTCCATGTTGTTCCACTGTTCTGCCCTGCTCTTTCTTTTTCCATGTTGTTCCACTGTTCTGCCCTGCTTTTCTTGTTCCTTTTTTGTTTCACTGTTCATGCCCTGCTCTTTCTTTTTCCATGTTTTCCACGTTCGTGCCCTGCTCTTTCTTTTCCATGTTGTTCCACTGTTCATGCCCTGCTCTTTCTTGTTCCATGTTGTTCCACTGTTCATGCCCTGCTCTTTCTTGTTCCATGTTGTTCCACTGTTCATGCCCTGCTCTTTCTTGTTCCATGTTGTTCCACTGTTCATGCCCTGCTCTTTCTTGTTCCATGTTGTTCCACTGTTCATGCCCTGCTCTTTCTCTTGTTCCCTGTTGTTCCACTGTTCTGCCCTGCTCTTTCTTGTTCCTTGTTGTTCCATGTTCATGCCCTGCTCTTTCTTTTCCATGTTGTTCCACTGTTCTGCCCTGCTCTTTCTTGTTCCATGTTGTTCCACTGTTCGTGCCCTGCTCTTTCTTGTTCCATGTTGTTCCACTGTTCATGCCCTGCTCTTTCTTGTTCCATGTTGTTCCACTGTTCATGCCCTGCTCTTTCTTGTTCCATGTTGTTCCACTGTTCATGCCCTGCTCTTTCTTGTTCCATGTTGTTCCACTGTTCATGCCCTGCTCTTTCTTGTTCCATGTTGTTCCACTGTTCATGCCCTGCTCTTTCTTGTTCCATGTTGTTCCACTGTTCATGCCCTGCTCTTTCTTGTTCCATGTTCCACTGTTCATGCCCTGCTCTTTCTTGTTCCATGTTGGTTTCCCCTGTTCATGCCCTGCTCTTTCTTGTTCCATGTTGTTCCACTGTTCATGCCCTGCTCTTTCTTGTTCCACTGTTCATGCCCTGCTCTTTCTTGTTCCATGTTGTTCCACTTTCATGCCCTGCTCTTTCTTGTTCATGTTTGTTTCCCCCTGTTCATGCCCTGCTCTTTTTTGTTCCCTGTTGTTCCACTGTTCATGCCCTGCTCTTTCTTGTTCCATGTTTTTTCCACTGTTCATGCCTGCTTTTCTTGTTCCATGTTGTTCCACTGTTCATGCCTCTTTTGTTCCATGTTCCATGTTCTGCCTGCTCTTCTTGTTCCATGTTAAACCACTGTTCATGCACTGCTCTTTCTTGTTCCATTGTTCCACTGTTCATGCCCTGCTCTTTCTTGTTCCACTGTTTTATGCCCTGCTCTTTCTTGTTCCATGTTATTCCACTGTTCATGCCCTGTTCTTTCTTGTTCCAGTTTTTCCAATGTTCATTGCCCTGCTCTTTCTTGTTCCCTGTTGTTCCACTGTTTCATGCCTGCTCTTTCTTTTTTCCCTGTTTTCCACTGTTCATGCCCTGCTCTTTCTTTTTTCCATGTTGTTCCACTGTTCATGCCCTGCTTTCTTGTTCCATGTTCCCTGTTCATGCCCTGCTCTTTCTTGTTCCTGTTCCCCTGTTCATGCCCCTCTTTCTTGTTCCATGGTTTATGTCTGCTTTCTTGTTATGTTGTTCCACTGTTCATGCCCTGCTCTTTCTTGTTCCATGTTTTCCACGTTTCATGCCCTGCTCTTTCTTGTTCCACCATGGGTTCAGCCCTGTTTTTTGTTCCATTGTTTCCCCTGTTCATGCCCTGCCTTTTTTTTGTTCCATGTTTCCACTGTTCATGCCCTGCCTTTTTGTTCCATGTTCAAAGCCCTGCTCTTTCTTGTTCCATGTTGTTCCACTGTTCATGCCTGCTCTTGTTCCATGTTATTCCACTGTATCAAAGTCCCCGTCTTCTTGTCATTTGTTCCACTGTTCATGCCCTGCTCTTTTCTGTTCCATGTTATTCCACTGTTCATGTCCTGCCTTTCCTTTTCCATGTTGTTCCACTGTTCATGCCCTGCTCTTTCTTGTGTTATACTGTTCATGCCTTGCTCTTTCTTGTTAATTTCATGTGGGGTTCAAATGTTCATGCCTGTTTTTCTTGTTCGCATGGGTTTTACTGTTTCTGCGCTCTTGGGGTTTTAAATGTGTTCATGGCCTGTTTCTTGTCCATGCGATAGGTTCATCCTGTGTAATGCGTAGGTGTCATACTGTTCATGCGTAGGTGTCATACTGTGTCTGCCTAGGTGTTATACTGTGTCATGCGCTAGGTGTTATAACTTTTTCATGCCTAGTGTATACTGTGTCCACTGGTGTTATACTGTTCTGCGCTAGGTGTCATACTGTGTATGCGCTAGGGGGTTATACTGTGTCATGATATGTCATACTGGTATGCGTAGTGTTATACTGGGGTTTATGCGTAGGTTTTTATACTGTGTCATGCGCTAGTGTTTATACTGTGTCATGCGCTAGGTGTTATACTGTGTCATGCGCTAGGTGTCATACTGTGTCATGCGCTAGGTGTTATACTGTGTCATGCGCTAGGTGTCATACTGTGTCATGCGCTAGGTGTTATACTGTGTCATGCGCTAGGTGTCATACTGTGTCATGCGCTAGGTGTCATACTGTGTCATGCGCTAGGTGTCATACTGTGTCATGCGATAGGTGTCATACTGTGTAATGCGATAGGTGTCATACTGTGTCATGCGATAGGTGTCATACTGTGTCATGCGCTAGGTGTCATACTGTGTCATGCGATAGGTGTCATACTGTGTCATGCGCTAGGTGTCATACTGTGTCATGCGCTAGGTGTCATACTGTCATGCGCTAGGTGTCATACTGTCATGCGATAGGTGTCATACTGTGTCATGCGCATAGTGTCATACTGTGTCATGCGATAGGTGTCATACTGTCATGCGATAGGTGTCATACTGTGTCATGCGATTTGTTTTCATACTGTGTCATGCGTAGGTGTCATACGTGTCATGCCTAGTGCACCTCATGGCTAGGTGTCATACTGTGCATGCGATAGGTGTCATACTGTGTCATGCGATAGGTGTCATACTGTGTCATGCGATAGGTGCCATACTGTGTCATGCGCTAGGTGTCATACTGTGTAATGCGATAGGTGTCATACTGTGTCATTGCGCTAGGTGTCATACGTGTCCCCTGCGGGTAGGTTCATACTGTGTCATGCGAGGTGTATACTGTGTCATGCGATAGGTGTCATATTGTCATGCGTAGGTTCAAAACTGTGTCTGCGCTAGGTGTCATACTGTGTCATGGATAGGTGCCATACTGTGTCATGCGATAGTTGTCATACTGTGTCATGCGATAGGTGTCATACTGTGTCATGCGCTAGGTGTCATACTGTCATGCGATAGGTGTCATACGTTCATGCGATAGGTGTCATACTGTGTCATGCGATAGGTGTCATACTGTGTCATGCGATAGGTGTCATACTGTCATGCGATAGGTGTCATACTGTGTCATGCGATAGGTGTCATACTGTGTCATGCGATAGGTGTCATACTGTGTCATGCGCTAGGTGTCATACTGCGCCATGCGATAGGTGTCATACTGTCATGCGCTAGGTGTCATACTGTGTCATGCGCTAGGTGTCATACTGTGTCATGCGATAGGTGCCATACTGTGTCATGCGCTAGGTGTCATACTGTGTCAAAGGATAGGTTTTCCAAAACTGTGTCATGCGATAGGTGTCATACTGTGTCATGCGATAGGTGTCATACTGTGTCATGCGCTAGGTATACTGTCATGCGATAGGTGTCATGCGCTAGGTTTCACATTAAGTGTCGAACTACGTGTCATACACTTTCATATGCTAGGTGTCATACTGTGTCATACACTGTCATATGCCAGGTATCATACTGTGTCATACACTGTCATATACTAGGTATCATATTGTGTCATACACTCATATGCTAGGTATCATACTGTGTCATACACTGTCATATGCTAGGTGTCATACTGTGTCATACACATATGCTAGGTGTCATACACTGTCATATGTTAGGTATCATACTGTGTCATACACTGTCATATGGTAGGTATCATGCTGTGTCATACACTGTCATATGCTAGGTGTCATACTGTGTCATACACTGTCATATGCTAGGTATCATACTGTGTCATACGCTGTGATATGCTAAGTGTCATACTGTGTCATACACTGTCATATTCTAGGTATCATACTGTGTCATACACATATGCTAGGTGTCATACACTGTCATATGTTAGGTATCATACTGTGTCATACACTGTCATATGGTAGGTATCATGCTGTGTCATACACTGTCATATGCTAGGTGTCATACTGTGTCATACACTGTCATATGCTAGGTATCATACTGTGTCATACGCTGTCATATGCTAAGTGTCATACTGTGTCATACACTGTCATATGCTAGGTGTCGTACTGTGTCATACACTGTCATATGCTAGGTGTCATACTGTGTCATACACTGTCATATGCTAGGTGTCATACTGTGTCATACACTGTCATATGCTAGGTATCATACTGTGTCATACACTGTCATATGCTAGGTATCATACTGTGCCATACACTGTCATATGCTAGGTGTCATACTGTGTTATACACTGTCATATGCTAGGTATCATACTGTGCCATACACTGTCATATGCTAGGTGTCATACTGTGTTATACACTGTCATATGCTAGGTATCATACTGTGTCATGCACTGTCATATACTAGGTGTCATACACTGTCATATGCTAGGTATCATACTGTGTCATACACTGTCATATGCTAGGTGTCATACTGTGTCATACACTGTCATATGCTAGGTGTCATACTGTGTCACACTGTCATATGCTAGGTATAATGTGCCATACACTGTCATATGCTAGGTATACTGTGCCATACACTGTCATATGCTAGGTGTCGTACTGTGTCATACACTGTCATATGCTAGGTATCATACTGTGTCATACACTGTCATATGCTAGGTGTCATACTGTGTCATACACTGTCATATGCTAGGTATCATACTGTGTCATACACTGTCATATGCTAGGTGTCATACTGTGTCATACACTGTCATATGCTAGGTTACCTGGAGGTTATTCCGGGGATCAACGCCCCCGCGACCTGGTCCACGACCAGGCCTCCCGGTGGACCAGGGCCTGATCAACCAGGCTGTTACTGCTGGCCGCACGCAGTCCAACGTACGTACCACAGCCCGGCTGATCCGGCACTGACTTTAGTGTCATACTATGTCATACACTGTCATATGCTAAGTGTCATACTGTGTCATACACTGTAATATGCTAGGTGTCATACTGTGTCATACACTCATATGCTAGGTGTCATACTGTCATATGCTAGGTGTCATACTGTGTCATACCCTGTCATAAACTTGGTGTCATACTATGACATACACTGTCATACTGTGTCATATGCTAGGTGTCATACTGTCATATGCTAGGTGTCATACTGTATCATACACTGTCATATGCTAGGTGTCATACTGTGACATACACTGTCATACACTGTCATATGCTAGGTGTCATACTGTCATATGCTAGGTGTCATACTGTGTCATACACTGTCATATGCTAGGTGTCATACTGTGTCATACCCTGTCTACACTGTCATAAACTGAGTGTCATACTGTGACATACACTGTCATAAACTGAGTGTCATACTGTGACATACACTGTCATATGCTAGGTGTCATACTGTGACATACACTGTCATACACTGTCATAAACTGAGTGTCATACTGTGACATACACTGTCATACACTGTGATCCTCGGTGCAGTAGTCGACATTTGAATTTCCTTTGATGTGTTGTGATTAGGTTTGTCAAAAGAGAATTTCAAGAGAGCTGGGAAGCGTGAGGAGAGCTGGGAAGAGTGAGGAGAGCTGGGAAGTGTGAGGAGAGTTGGGAAGTGTGAGGAGAGCTGGGAAGCGTGAGGAGAGCTGGGAAGAGTGAGGAGAGCTGGGAAGTGTGAGGAGAGTTGGGAAGTGTGAGGAGAGTTGGGAAGCTTGAGGAGAGCTGGGAAGAGTGAGGAGAGCTGGGAAGTGTGAGGAGAGTTGGGAAGTGTGAGGAGAGCTGGGAAGTGTGAGGAGAGCTGGGAAGAGTGAGGAGAGCTGGGAAGTGTGAGGAGAGTGGGAAGTGTGAGGAGAGCTGGGAAGAGTGAGGAGAGCTGGGAAGTGTGAGGAGAGCTGGGAAGTGTGAGGAGAGCTGGGAAGATGTGAGGAGAGCTGGGAAGTGTGAGGAGAGTTGGGAAGTGTGAGGAGAGCTGGGAAGTGTGAGGAGAGCTGGGAAGAGGTGAGGAGAGCTGGGAAGTGTGAGGAGAGCTGGGAAGTGTGAGGAGAGCTGGGAAGAGTGAGGAGAGCTGGGAAGTGTGAGGAGAGCTGGGAAGTGTGAGGAGAGCTGGGAAGAGTGAGGAGAGCTGGGAAGTGTGGAGAGCTGGGAAGTGTGAGGAGAGCTGGGAAGAGTGAGGAGAGCTGGGAAAGTGTGAGGAGAGCTGGGAAGTGTGAGGAGAGCTGGGAAGAGTGAGGAGAGCTGGGAAGTGAGGAGAGCTGGGAAGTGTGAGGAGAGCTGGGAAGAGTGAGGAGAGCTGGGAAGAGTGAGGAGAGCTGGGAAGTGTGAGGAGAGTGGGAAGAGTGAGGAGAGCTGGGAAGTGTGAGGAGAGCTGGGAAGAGTGAGGAGAGCTGGGAAGAGTGAGGAGAGCTGGGAAGAGTGAGGAGAGCTGGGAAGTGTGAGGAGAGCTGGGAAGTGTGAGGAGAGCTGGGAAGTGTGAGGAGAGCTGGGAAGAGTGAGGAGAGCTGGGAAGTGTGAGTGAGGAGAGTTGGGAAGAGTGAGGAGAGCTGGGAAGAGTGAGGAGAGCTGGGAAGTGTGAGGAGAGCTGGGAAGAGTGAGGAGAGCTGGGAAGAGTGAGGAGAGCTGGGAAGTGTGAGGAGAAGCTGGGAAGAGTGAGGAGAGCTGGGAAGAGTGAGGAGAGCTGGGAAGTGTGAGGAGAGGCTGGGAAGAGTGAGGAGAGCTGGGAAGTGTGAGGAGAGCTGGGAAGGTGAGGAGAGCTGGGAAGAGTGAGGAGAGCTGGGAAGAGTGAGGAGAGCTGGGAAGTGTGAGGAGAGCTGGGAAGTGTGAGGAGAGCTGGGAAGTGTGAGGAGAGCTGGGAAGAGTGAGGAGAGCTGGGAAGTGTGAGGAGAGCTGGGAAGAGTGAGGAGAGCTGGGAAGAGTGAGGAGAGCTGGGAAGTGTGAGGAGAGCTGGGAAGAGTGAGGAGAGCTGGGAAGTGTGAGGAGAGCTGGGAAGAGTGAGGAGAGCTGGGAAGAGTGAGGAGAGCTGGGAAGTGTGAGGAGAGCTGGGAAGTGTGAGGAGAGTTGGGAAGAGTGAGGAGAGCTGGGAAGTGTGAGGAGAGTTGGGAAGAGTGAGGAGAGCTGGGAAGTGTGAGGAGAGCTGGGAAGGGGTGAGGAGAGCTGGGAAGTGTGAGGAGAGTTGGGAAGAGTGAGGAGAGCTGGGAAGTGTGAGGAGAGCTGGGAAGAGTGAGGAGAGCTGGGAAGAGTGAGGAGAGCTGGGAAGTGTGAGGAGAGCTGGGAAGAGTGAGGAGAGCTGGGAAGAGTGAGGAGAGCTGGGAAGTGTGAGGAGAGCTGGGAAGTGTGAGGAGAGTTGGGAAGAGTGAGGAGAGCTGGGAAGTGTGAGGAGAGCTGGGAGAGAGTGAGGAGAGCTGGGAAGTGTGAGGAGAGCTGGGAAGAGTGAGGAGAGCTGGGAAGAGTGAGGAGAGCTGGGAAGAGTGAGGAGAGCTAGGAAGAGTGAGGAGAGCTAGGAAGAGTGAGGAGAGCTAGGAAGTGTGAGGAGAGCTAGGAAGAGTGAGGAGAGAGCTAGGAAGAGTGAGGAGAGCTAGGAAGAGTGAGGAGAGCTAGGAAGTGTGAGGAGAGCTGGGAAGAGTGAGGAGAGCTAGGAAGAGTGAGGAGAGCTAGGAAGAGTGAGGAGAGCTAGGAA
>NC_069479.1:25203378-25258378 GCF_026875155.1 Cherax quadricarinatus
TTTGTAGACATGATTACCTTCACTCCTGTTATTTGTAGACATGATTACCTTCACTCCTGTTATTTGTAGACATGATTACCTTCACTCCTGTTATTTGTAGACATATTACCTTCACTCCTGTTATTTGTAGACATGATTACCTTCACTCCTGTTATTTGTAGACATGATTACCTTCACTCCTGTTATTTGTAGATATGATTACTTTCACTCCTGTTATTTGTAGACATGATTACCTTCACTCCTGTTATTTGTAGATATGATTACCTTCACTCCTGTTATTTGTAGACATGATTACCTTCACTCCTGTTATTTGTAGACATGATTACCTTCACTCCTGTTATTTGTAGACATGATTACCTTCACTCCTGTTATTTGTAGACATGATTACCTTCACTCCTTTTTATTTGTAGATATGATTACCTTCACATCCTGTTATTTGTAGACATGATTACCTTCACTCCTGTTATTTGTAGACATGATTACCTTCACTCCTGTTATTGTAGACATGATTACCTTCACTCCTGTTATTTGTAGATATGATTACTTTCACTCCTGTTATTTGTAGACATGATTACCTTCACTCCTGTTATTTGTAGACATGATTACCTTCACTCCTGTTATTTGTAGACATGATTACCTTCACTCCTGTTATTTGTAGACATGATTACCTTCACTCCTGTTATTTGTAGATATGATTACCTTCACTCCTGTTATTTGTAGACATGATTACCTTCACTCCTGTTATTTGTAGACATGATTACCTTCACTCCTGTTATTTGTAGAATATGATTACTTTCACTCCTGTTATTTGTAGATATGATGAATAATTTTTGATAGATCTGCATATATATATATATAATATTATATATATATATATATATATATATAATATATATATATATATATATAAATATATATATATAATATATATATATATATATATTATATTCTTCACTGCATATTTCGTATTTTTAAGGTTTTTAATATAAATTTTTAATATAAATATCCCCTGTTCATTATTATTATTATAATCAAGGGGGAAGCGCTAAACCTATCCCCTGTTCAGTTTGTAGTATTTAGGTGTTAATTGCCCAAGGTTGTTGCTAATAACCAGCAGTGGCTGCTGGTTCACTGCGATTGGAGGTAATTTCTCTACTGGGGTAGTTAACAGTTAGGTAACTACGGTCACCACCAGTCTTAATGAAGATTTTGAATTGGGGAATGATATTGACATTATCTTTGCTCTCTCTCTCTCTCTCTCTCTCTCTCATCTTCTCTCACCCTCCCCTCTCTCTCTCCTCTCTCCTCTCCTCTCTCTCTCCCCTCTCTCTCTCTCTCTCTCTCCTCTTATTAAAGCTACTGCGCACCCTTGGTACTTAACGTCTTCCTCCCAGAGACAACTTATCTTAACTTAAAGTCAGAAGTCATAACTCGTCCATCCCTGGCTATACACATCTCACTCTCCCCTGCTTATACACATCCCATCCCCTGCTAACACACTCCACCTCCCCTGCTATACACTCGTCATCTCCCCTGTTATACACATCGTTCACTCTCCCTGCTTATACACATCGTCCACTCTCCCCTGCTTATACACATCGTCCACTCTCCCCTGCTTATACACATCGTCCACTCTCCCCTGCTTATACACATCGTCCACTCTCCCCTGCTTATACACATCGTCCACTCTCCCCTGCTTATACACATCGCCACTCTCCCTGCTTATACACATCGTCCACTCTCCCCTGCTTATACACATCGTCCACTCTCCCCTGCTTATACACATCGTCCACTCTCCCCTGCTTAGACACATCGTCCACTCTCCCCTGCTTATACACATCGTTCATGCCAGGGAGGATGGCTTCTGAATTTATATGCGTGTTTGTAAAACAAGCTTGATAAAGGGCGATGGTTGATGGTGTAAAAACAGGGCGGAACACACGGTATGTACTGCATACTCCAAGATGTGCGTATGTCTCAGTATATATATGTCGTGCCGAATAGGTAAAATAGGTCAGTTAGCAAGAAGTCATTTAAAATTAAGTCGTTTCTAAAATTTTCTCCTATTCATTTAAAGATATATATTTTTAATTTATGTTAATGTAAAAATTAATATTTTTTTAGCAAAAGAACCTTAGGAAACTTACCTAACGTTATTATAACAAGCGCATTTAATTTAGCCTAATCCAACTAAATATATTTTAGATAAGTTTACAATAATTTAATAATAAACAAACACAATTAAATATATATTTTTCGTTAGCTTCAGAATGATTTTTGCTAAATTATTGAATATACAAATTTTCGCTTGCATTATTCGGCAAGAAAAGCGTTGCTATTTAAGCCAAAAACGCACGTTTTTACCTATTCAGCACAACATATACACTACAAGAACACACATGTAACACAGGGTGGATATTCCGTGAGTTGTGTATTTCTCGGTGTAATGACATGATTGCAAACAAACCGTACCACGGGCGGGGTTAGAACCCGCGATCAGAGAGTCTGGAGTTTTAGGATTCTCTGATCGCGGGTTCTAACCCCGCCCGTGGTATGGGTTTCTCGGTGTATATACATAGATGAGCGGGTTAGTGGATTTTGGGTTGATTGCTGCGTTGGCTGGTTAGTGAGTGGGTTGGTTGATTAGTAGGTTGGTTGTGTGGTTGGTGTGGTAGCAGGCTCATTATTATTATAATCACGGGGGAGCGCTAAACCCGTTGGGATTATAGAGCGCTTGTAGGGGGGACGGAGGATGGGAGGTATACAGGCTTAATTCATGGAGCTGGAGCACAGATCCAGTTCCCTAGATCAAGAGCCCCTCACCAGCATCAAGGAACCTCCCTTGAGGGGCAGGTAGCACGCTCAACTTCAGGTAGCGTTGATGTTTCAGGGACGCCCTAATTACGAAAGTTTTCTCCTCAGAAGTAGGGCTGTACCGCCCAGGGCTTAAGACCCACGCAGGTCTTAGTCCAGTATTACGCAAGTCTTGGTCTAGCAGAGTTAACGCTAGTCTCCTGGGAAGGTAGCTCAAATTTATTGGATCAGGAGCCCTTCACCCGGATCAAGACACCTTTCTTGAAGGATGACAATTCTGGGAAAAGTGTGCGAATCTTACGACCATAACTGGTCCGCCAGTGTGGGCTTGACCACCAGGTGTAGTGCGTAGTAGTACTTGAGGCTCTCGGACATTTCACCGAATAGACATATGGCCGAACTGGAATACATCACCTAACGTAACCTAATTATCCGTTATGTCTATTGTCCGGTCGGCCAAATGGCTGTGGGTGCAATGTTCCTACGGGCAAATGTCTGTCGGCCAAGTATCCGTCGGTCATCTGTCTCCCCATCGTACTAGGTGTAGGGTGGGAGCTACTGGTGTAGTATTTACTAGTACTGGGTAAAGAGCTGGAAGTTACTGGTGTGTGTGTGTACTGGGATGGTTATTAGGACAAAGTCCACTGTGTTCTAGTTAGATTTGTTCAGGCATAATGAGTCTGTTACTGCGTGGGTAACTTTGAATACACCAGCATGTGCTCTGGCTGTCAGGCCGCTTCTATTTCTATATCTCTCGCTCTTTGAGTCTCTTTGACGTTCTCTCTTTCTGTGCCCCTGGCTACGGCTGTCTGTGTCTCTATCTCTCGTTCTGTGAGTCTCCTATCTAAAGTTGTTCGTCTTTCTCTGTGGAACTGGTTAAGTCTTTTCTGTGACCCTCGCTCCGCGTGAATGTTCCTTGGCTGTGTGTGTGTGTGTGTGTGTGTGTGTGTACCGTACTTGCTTGCTGTGTTCTTGTTCCTGTTATTCCTTGGCTGTGTGTGTGTGTGTGTGTGTACCGTAACTTGCTTGCTGTGATCTGTTCCCTGTGTGTGTTCCTTGGCTGTGTGTGTGTGTGTGTACCGTATCTTGCTTGCTATGGTTCTTGTTCCCTGTGTAAGTTCCTTGGCTGTGTGTGTGTGTGTGTGTGTACCGTAACTTGCTTTCTGTGGTTCTTGTTCCCTGTGTAAGTTCCTTGGCTGTGTGTGTGTGTGTGTGTGTACCGTATCTTGCTTTCTGTGATTCTTGTTCCCTGTGTGTGTTCCTTGGCTGTGCGTATGTGTAACATTTGCTGCTACAAGAGTAGCGCCAGGTTCATGGCGTCTCATCTGCTTTAACTAATCTTACACGTGTTTTAAATTTCCGTTGGTTGTACTACACACACGTTTAGAGTCCAGGTGTGTGTGTACTCGAGTTCCTGACCCCGCCCTCTCAGCATTTGTCAGCTGGTGCAGGTGAGTGGGAGAAAGCAGGAAACCTATGTATGAAACAGCGTAAAACTTTATTATAACTACATTTCGAGAGCAAAACGTACTAAGGTGAAAGTCTTACTTCCCCCGAACACCCTCCAGGTAGATTAGACCTATGATAAAGCTTCCTTTGAGCGAAACGTTGTTATAAAGACGTCTTGTGGTGCAGATGAGTCTTTGTCCTCTTGAGCACTCTCGTAGTTACTGCTGGATCCTGGCTTTTTTGAATACCTTTGTAAACATATATGTACCTTTGTACCCTTTTAGATGAATAGGAAAACTCCATTGTAAAGTGTGCTATCGTAGTGTAACCTCCGTAGCCTGAGTCTGGGAGAATTGTATATAAGAATTCCCATACAACACACCTTGTCATAACTCTCCTGGTATGAAATTCATATCACAGACATGGCCGTCGGCAGCACACTCACCCGGGTAGGTAGTGGCCTTGATGAAGCCTAATACATGGGCGAAACGTCATCAATAAGGGCTTTTATATTACTGCATATGTGCCTTTACCACTTATAAGGGAAAAAATAAGGGAAATTTTGAAATCAATGTCAGATTTACGGGTGATTATATCAATACAGGTAACGACAGTGCAGATAATAATGCTATTATTATTATTATTATTATTATTATTATTATAATTATTATTACTGAATAATAGTGGTAATGATGATAAAATGAGTGGAAGTGAATGGACGTGCCATCCATCATACGTCAAGCTTCAGTCAACACCAGAGACGGAGGCTTACCAGAGTCGTGTCAATAATGTATTATTTGCAGTCATGCAGGGGGAGAACCAAGGGTTTATTGACCACTCACGACCCTCTGATGCTCTAGGTGGGGTTTATATAGGGTTTATTGACCACTCACGACCCTCTGATGCTCTAGATGGGGTTTATATAGGTTTATTGACCACTCACGACCCTCTGATGCTCTAGGTGGGATTATATAGGGTTTATTGACCACTCACGACCCTCTGATGCTCTAGTGGGGTTTATATAGGGTTTTATTGACCACTCACGACCCTCTGATGCTCTGGTGGGGTTTATATAGGGTTTATTGACCACTCACGACCCTCCCGATGCTCTAGGTGGGGTTTATATAGGGTTTATTGACCACTCACGACCCTCTGATGCTCTAGATGGGGTTTATATAGGGTTTATTGACCACTCACGACCCTCCGATGCTCTTGGTGGGGTTTATATAGGGTTTATTGACCACTCACGACCCTCTGATGCTCTAGGTGGGGTTTATATAGGGTTTATTGACCACTCACGACCCTCTGATGCTCTAGGTGGGGTTTATATAGGGTTTATTGACCACTCACGACCCTCCGATGCTCTAGGTGGGGTTTATATAGGGTTTATTGACCACTCACGACCCTCTGATGCTCTTGGTGGGGTTTATATAGGGTTTATTGACCACTCACGACCCTCTGATGCTCTAGGTGGGGTTTATATAGGGTTTATTGACCACTCACGACCCTCTGATGCTCTAGGTGGGGTTTATATAGGGTTTATTGACCACTCACGACCCTCTGATGCTCTAGGTGGGGTTTATTGACCACTCACGACCCTCTGATGCTCTAGGTGGGGTTTATATAGGGTTTATTGACCACTCACGACCCTCGATGCTCTAGATGGGGTTTATATAGGGTTTATTGACCATCACGACCCTCTGAGCTCTAGGGGGGTTTATATAGGGTTTATTGACCACTCACGACCCTCGATGCTCTAGAGTGGGGTTTATATAGGGTTTATTGACCACTCACGACCCTCTGATGCTCTAGGTGGGGTTTATAAGGTTTATTGACCACTCACGACCCTCTGATGCTCTTGGTGGGGTTTATATAGGGTTTATTGACCACTCACGACCCTCTGATGCTCTAGGTGGGGTTTATATAGGGTTTATTGACCACTCACGACCCTCTGATGCTCTAGGTGGGGTTTATATAGGTTTATTGACCACTCACGACCCTCTGATGCTCTAGGTGGGGATTATGAAGGTTTTATTAACCCTCTGATGTTCTAGATGGGGTTTATGAAGGTTTTATTAACCCTCTGATGTTCTAGATGGGGTTTATGAAGGTTTTATTAACCCTCAGAGGTTCCAAAAATGGGGTTTAAAGGGGTTTTTTTTTTTAAAGTTCCCAGAGGGGTTTAACAAAGGTTTTTTTGGGGAATTCACGACCCCTCGGTTTGTTGGAAAAATTTAATAAAGGGTTTTTTGGGCCCTACAGAGGTTTTTTAACGGGAAAGCAAAAATTATAAAGTTTGTTTGGTCCTTTCCCCCAGAAATAGAAAAATTAACTAAAGTTTCTTTTTCCTCATTTTAATTAATCGGGGGGAAATTTTTTGCCCCCCCTTTGCTGGGTTATTTTTGGCCTCCTTTAGTAACCCTTTTTTTAAAAAATTGGGGGGATTAAAATCATCCTGGAGCCAAAATGTTTTATAGTTATTTTTGGGGGGGCCTTAAACAAATGTTTTGTGGGGCCAAAAGGGGAGAAAAATTTTTATTGTTTTCCCAAAACAAAGGTTTTTGTACCTTTAGAGCCCCCATCCGGGTGCCCTTCAAATTTCGCTGGGTACTGAGCCAAAAGGGTTTACCGGGAACTTGTTGGTTTCCCCCCATCCCCCATGAGCCCCTTCTCCTCTCCCTTTTTTTTTTTTTTTTTTAAAACCCCCAGGGTTTGGGGAAAGTTAAGGGTTCCCTAACCCTTTTTTGAACCTTTTTGGGGTTAAGGAAAACCCAACTTTAAATTGGCAACCCTAAGACCCTTGTTTTAAACCCTTTTAAATCCACCCTCATTAAACCTTTTTAAATTGTTAGAGCCCAAAAAGGGGGAAAGAGTAAGTTTGGGGAGCCCCCGGGGGGCCCCGTTTTTCCTTTGTCAACTAAAACCCCTATTTGTCCCCCCCCCAACCTAAACATTCCCCCTCCTGCTCCCCTTCTTTCTCTCCTCCTCTCCTCACTCTCCCACTATTTTAACTTTTCCTCCTGGCCCCCGTCACTCTCCCCTTCTTTGCTTCTCCTCCAACCTCCCCTTCGGGCCCCTATCTTCTTTTCTCCTCCTCCTCATCTCTCCCCGTTTTTCTTGCTCTCACTCCCCCGCCCATTCCTAACCCACTACCGGGTTTTCTTGCCCTTCAAACCCCCTTTAACCCACTATCTAATTTCCCTTCCACCCCCCGTTCCCCCTCCTTTTTATTGCTGGCTTTCCCCCCTGGCCCCCCCAACAACGGTTGGGGAACTATTTCCCCAAAATAATTTTTCCCCCAATGAGATTTGTTCTACCTTTCACCTAAGCTCCCCCCGTATTTGCTGAAAAACCCTTTGCTGGTGTGGGGGTTGCGGAAAACCCAAATTTTGGAGGCCCCCAACCCAATTTGCGGAAACCCCATTTTCAAAGTATGTTGTGGGGGTTTCCTTAGGGTTGGTATGTGGGGACCAAAAAAAAAATTTTCAATTTAAATTTGATTTGTGTTGTGGGGGACCTGGGGGTTTAAGTATTTCTGGGGAAATTGTTTTTAGAGGGGTTTTGAGGGGGGTTTCCTAGGGTGTATGTGGAGGCCTTGGGGTTAAAATATGTTGGGGTTCCTGGGGGTGTAAGTTGGATGCCCATTGGGGGTTGGAGGGTTTGGGTGGGGGTTATAGGTTTTTTTTCCATAGGGGTGAAAATTTGATTTGAAAGTTGTTGAGGACCCTTTCCTAGGGGTTAAGATGGGGAGGCCCTTGGGGTTAGAGTAGTTTTCGTGTTGTATATGTGGGGCCCTTGGGGATTAGAGTGGGGTTTCTGGGTGGATTTGGGGTTTCTAGTTTAAATTTTGGTCCCCCCAAGATTTAGAGGGGTGTTCCAGGGGTTTAAATTAAGGCCCCCTAGTTGTTGGAGGAAATGCCCTAGGGTTGTTGTGGGGGTTTCCTTTGGGGTTGTAGAGTTATTTTCCAAGGGGTTAGAGGACCCATTGATTAGGTATGCCTTGGGGGTTTCCAGGCCGGGGGGGTTTTGGGGGCCCGTAAGGGGTATGTTTGAGGTTCCTATGGGTGTATGTGGGCCCCAATTTGGTTTTTTGCGGGAATTTCCTAGGGTTTAATGCTGGAGTGTTCAAGTAGGGGTGTGGATCCTGGGGTTTCCGTAGGGGTTGGGACCCATGCCCTGGGTTTGTTTGCTGGGCCTTTTTATGGGGGTTCCATTTTATGTGGGGGCCCAGGGGTTTGGAGTTGCTTGCCTTGGGTGTCACTAGGTTCCAGGTTTTTGCTGAGGCCCAGGGGGGATCTGAGTTGCCTTTGGGGTTACTAGGTTCCTTTAGTGGGGGAAAGAATGAGTGGTAGGGGTTTGTGGGGGTTTCCAAAGGGGTATGTGGAGTGCCCTAGGGTTGTTGCTGGGGGCCTAGGGTTTAACAACCCACTTAGTTGGTGTGAGCAGGCCGTATTGGTGGAACAATGTTCCTGAGGGGTGTTTATTTTCCGGGGGGAGATGGATGTTCCTATTATTTATTAGTTGCCTTGGGGGTATGAGGAAAATGTTGTGGGGGAAAAAGATTAAAGTTTTCCCAAAGGGGTTTATTTTGTTTGGGGTTTCCTTGTGGTTTTTAAAAATTCTTTTTTTTCCCGTGGGGGTTTTGGGGATGCTAAATTTTTCCCGTAGTGGTTGTGAGTTGAGTTTTTCCGGGTATGGTGTGTGATGCTGAGTTTTCCGTATTGGTGGGGATGTTGAGTTTTCCTTTAGTGGTGTTTGATGCTGAGTTTTCCCGTAGGGTGTGTGATGCTGAGTGTTCCTTTAGGGGTTTGTGATTTGAGTGTTCCGTAGTGGTGTGTGATGCTGAGGTTCCGTAGTGGTGTGTGATGTGAGTGTTCCTTTGTGGTGTGTAAAGTTGGTTGTTCCGTAGGGGGTTGTTTCTGGTTTTTCCTGGGGGTGTGATGTTGAGTTTTCCCGTAGGGGTTTTGGTGAGGGCTGAGTTTTTTCCGTATTGGTGTGAAAAACAAAAAAGGGGGGGTTTCCGGGTAGGGGTTGTGATGTTGAGTGTTCCGAAGTGGTGGGGTGTGTGGGGTTTTCCCGTAGTGGTGTGTGATGCGAGTTTTTCCGTAGGGGTGGTGATTTTGAGTGTTCCGTAGGGGTTTGTGTGATGCTGAGTTTTTCCGTAGGGGTTGTGAGGCTGAGTGTTCCTAGTGTTTTGGGGAGTTGAGTGTTCCGTAGTGGTGTGTGAGTTTAGTTTTCCGTAGTGGTGGGGAATTTTGGGTTTTCCCGGGAAAATGGTGTGGATGCTGAGTTTTTTCCCAAAGTGGGGTGTGATGCTAAATTTTCCCGGGTAGGGGTGTGTGATGTTGAGTTTTTCCGGGGGGGTGGGTGGGGGGGGGTGATGCGGGAGTGTTCCGTAGGGGTGTTATGTTGGTGTTCCGTAGGGGTTTTTGAGTGAGTGTTCCGTAGTGGTGATGATGTGGTTTTCCCGGGAGGGGTGGGGATGTTGAGTTTTCCGTGGTGGTGTGTGATGCTGATGTTCCGTAGTGGTGTGTGATGCTGAGTTTTCCCGTAGTGGTGTGTGATGCTGAGTGTTTTTTCCTTTTAGGTGGGTGTTGATGGAGTGTTCCGTATGGTTTTATGATGTGATGTTCCGTAGGGGGTGTTTTTGATGTTAAAGTGTTCCGTATTTGGTTGAATGTGAGTTTTCCCGTGTGGTGTTGATTTTGGGGGTTGTTCCGTTGGTGTTGATGCAAAAGTGTTCCGTAGGGGGTAAGTTTTGAGTTTCCGTAGGGGTGTGTATGCTAAAGGGTTCCCGTAGTGGTGTGTGATGGGAGTTTTCCCGGTAAGGGTGTTGTTTGGATGTTCCGTAGGGGGGTGTATGATGTAGTGTTCCGTATTGGTTTTGGGGATTTTGGGAAGTTTTCCCGTATTTGGTTGTATGCTGGGGGGGTTTTTCCCGGTGGTTGAAAGAGGAGTGTTCCTTTAGGGGGGTGATGTGAGTGTTCCGTAGGGGGTGTTGATGTTAGTTTTCCGTAGTGGTGGGGATGCTGAGGGGGGGGGGGGGTTTTTCCGTATGGTTTGATGTGAGGGGTTTCCGTAGGGTTTTAATGTTGAGTGTTCCGTATTTGGTGTGTGATGTTGAGGTTTCCTAGTGTTGAATGTTGAGTGTTCCTTTAGTGGTGTTTTGATGCTGAGTTTTCCCGGTAGGGGGGTTGAGGGTTGAGTTTTCCCGAAGTGGTTTTGGATTTTATGTTCCGTAGTGGTGTGTGATGTTTGGGTTCCGTAGGGTGTTGATTGAGTGTTCCGTAGGGGTGGGGAATGTTGATGTTCCGTAGGGGTGTGTGATGCTGATTTTCCCTTTAGGGGGTGGGGATTTTTGAGTTTTCCGTAGTGGTGTGTAAAGTTGAGTTTTTCCGTAGGGGTGTTGGGTTGAGGGGTTCCCGTAGTGGTGTGGATTTTGTTGTTTCCGTAGTGGTGTGTATCTGATGTTCCGAGGGGTGGGGAAGTTGAGTTTTTCCGAAAGGTGTGTGATTTTGAGTGTTCCGTAGTGGTGTGTAAATGCTGAGTTTTTCCGTAGGGGTGGGGGGGGGGAGGGTTTTGGGATTTGTTCCGTAGGGGTTGTGTGTTTGGGGTTTTTCCGTAGTGGGGGTGATGTTGATTTGTTCCTTAGTGGTGTGTAAATCTAAAGTTCCGTATGGTGTGTGTGCTGAGTGTTCCGTAGGGTTGTGAGTGGGTTTTCCCGTAGTGGTGGTGATGCGGGGTTTTCCTTAGTGGTGTGGTGATCCCTGAGTGTTCCTTTGGGTGTGTGATGCTGAGTGTTCCTTTAGGGGTTTTGTTTTGATTTTGAGTGTTCCGGTGGTCCCCCTTTTGCGGGGGGTTCCGTAGTGGTGTTTTAAAGCGGGAGTTTTCCGTATTGGGGGTTTTGTGTGAGGTTCCGAAAAGTGGTGGTGATGTTAAGTGTTCCGTAGGGGGTGTGTTTGGTGTTCCGTAGTGGTGGTGAGGATTTTGGGGGATTTTTCCGTAGTGGTGTGATGCTGGGGGTTTTCCCGTAGGGGTGTGTTTTTTTGAGTGTTCCGTAGTGGTTGTGATGTTGATTTGGTTTCCGTAGGGGTTGTTGAGTGAGTGTTCCAGGGTTGGGGATTGATGTTCCGTGGGGGTGTGTTTGAGGGGTTTCCGTAGGGGTGGGGATGTTGATGTTCCGTAGTGGTTGTGATGCTGATTTTTCCTATGGTGTGTGATGTGAGTTTTCCGTAGTGGTGTGTAAGGTGAGTTTTTCCGTAGGGGTTTGTTTTTATGTTGAGTGTTCCGTATTGGTGGTGATGCTGAGTTTTTCCGAAAGTGGTGTGTTGATTTTGGGAGTTTTCCCGGGTAGTGGTGGGGATGTGAGGGGTTCCCGTGTGGTGTGTGATGCTGAGTGTTCCGTAGTGGTGTGTGTTGCTGAGTTTTTCCGTAGTGGTGTGTGATGCTGAGTTTTTCCGTATTTGGGTTGGTTTTGAGGGGGTTTTATGTTTTTTCCGTATTGGTTTGATGTGAGTGTTCCGTTGTGGTTGTGATCCCTGGGGGTTTCCGTAGTGGTGTGATTCTGAGTTTTCCCGTAGTGGGTGTTTGTTAAGTTTTTCCGTATTGGTGTTGATGGATGTTCCCCTAGTGGTGGGGTAAATGTTGAGTGTTCCTTTAGGGGTGGGGATGCTGGGGTGTTCCGTAGGGGTGTGTGATGCTGAGTGTTTCCGTATTTGGGTGTAAATGTTGAGTTTTCCGTAGTGGTGTGTGAGGAGTTTTTCCGTATTGGTGTTGTGTTGAGGGTTCCGTAGGGGGGGGTTTTGGGTTTTTTTTGATTGAGTGTTCCGTTTTTGGTTGTGATGCTGAGTTTTCCCGTAGGGGGTTGTTGATGCGAGTTTTTCCTATGGTGGGGATCTGAGTTTTCCGTAGTGGTGTGTGATGTTGAGTGTTCCGAAAGTGGTGTGGATGTGAGTTTTCCCCGTATGGTGTGTGATGCTGAGTTTTCTGGGGGTTTTTGGGGTGTGATTTCCTGGGGTGTTTGTAGTGGTGGGTTTGATGTTGAGTGTTCCGTAGGGGGGTATTTGTTTAAGTTTTTCCGTAGTGGTGTGTGATGTTAGTTTTTCCGTAGGGGGTTTTTGGTGATGCTGAGTTTTCCGTAGGGTGTTGATGCTGAGTTTTCCCGTATGGTGTGTGAGTTTGAGTTTTTCCGTAGGGGGTTTTGTGATTTTGAGTTTTCCGTGGGGTGTTTGAGCTGAGGGTTCCGTATTGGGGGTGTGTTGAGTGTTCCGTAGTGGTGTGTGATGCTAAAGTGTTCCGAAAGGGTGGTGATGCTGAGTTTTTCCTTAGGGTGTTGATGTGAGTTTTTTCCCGGGTGGGTGGGGGTTTTGATGGAGTGTTCCGTAGTGGTGAGTGAGGCTGAGTGTTCCGAAAGGGGTGTATGATGCTGAGTTTTTCCGTAGTGGGTGGGGGTTGTGAGTGTTTCCGTAGGGTGGGGTGTGCTTTGTTCCGTAGGGGTTTTGGGGTGCTGAGTTTTCCGTAGGGGTGTTTTGGGGCTGGTTTTCCCGAAAGAGGTGAAAGGGTTAAATTTTTCCGTAGGGGTTTTTAGGTGGGGAGTTTTTCCCCGTAGAGGTGAGGTGTGAGGGTTCCGAAGGTGTAGGGTGCTGATTTTTTGTAGGGGGTTTAAAGGGTGAGGGTTTTTCCGAAAGGGTTGGGGGGGGGGGTAGGGTGTGAGTGTTCCGTAGGGTGTATGGTGTTGGTTGTTCCGTAGGGTTTATGGTCTGAGTGTTCCGTAGAGGTGTTTTGGGGGCTGAGTTTTTCCGTAGGGTAAAAAGGGTGTGTTGTTCCTAGGGTGTAGGGGTGTGATTTTTTCCGTGAGGGGGTAGGGGTCTGAGTGTTCCTAGAGGTTTTTGGGTGTTGATTTTCCCGTAGGGTTTTTGGGTTTAGTGTTTCCGTAGAGGTGTAGGGTTTGTTTTTAATTAGGTCCCGGTTTTGGGGAGGTGAAAGGACGAGTTTTTTCCTTAGGGTTTTATGGTTGAGTTTTTCCGTAGGGTGTAGGTGCTGAGGTTCCGTAGGGGTGTATGGTTGATTGTTCCGTAGAGGTGTATTTGGGGTTTTGAATTTTCTTTTCCGTAGGGGGGTGTATGGTCTGATCTTTCCTTTGGGGTGTATGGTCCCTGAGTTTTCCCCGTAGGGTGTAGGGGATCTGATGTTCCTTTAGGGTGTAGGGTTTAAAGTTTTCCCCTTTAGAGGGTTTTGGTCCTAAAGGTGTTTTCCTTAAGGTTTTATGATTTCTGAGTGTTCCGTAAAGGGTGTAGGTGTGAGTTTTTCCCTTAGAGGTGTATGGTTTTGATTGTTCCGTAGAGGTGTATGGTCTGAGTGTTCCGAAAGGGGTGTAGGGTCTGAGTTTTTCCGAAAGGGGTGTAGGGTTGCTGGTGTTCCGTAGGTTTGTATTGTGTTTCCGTAGAGGTGTAGGGTTGCTGAGTGTTCCGTAGAGGTGTTTGGTCTAAAAGTTTTCCCCGTAGGGGGTGTAGGGTGCTGAGTGTTCCGTAGGGTGTTGGTTGATTTTTCCGTAGAGGTGTATGGTCCCTGGTTTCCGTAAATGTAGGGTTGATTTTCCGTAGGGGTGTTAGGGTTGGGAGTGTTCCTTAGAGGTGAAATGGTTGAGTTTCCGTAAAAAGGTGTAGGGGACGGGAGTGTTTCCGTAGAGGTGTAGGGTTTACGGGGGCCCCAAAGGGGTATGTCTGAGTTTCCGTAGGGGTGTATGGTCTGAGTTTTTCCGTAGAGGTGTAGGTGCTGAGTTTCCGTAGAGGTGTATGGTTTGGGGTGTTCCGAAAAAGGTTTTTGGGGTTTACTGAGTGTTCCGTAAGGTGTAGGGTTTACTAAATGTTCGTAGAGGTGTATGGTGCTGTGGTTTCCGTAAAAGGTGTATGGTACGGAGTGTTCTTAGGGGTTTTTTGGATAAAATGTTCCGTAGAGGTGTAGGTGCTGAGTGTTCCGTAGAGGTGTATGGTACTGGGGGTTTCCGTAGGGGGTGAAGGGTACAAAATTTTCCCGTAGGGGTTTGAAAGGGTGTGAGTGTTCCGTGGGGTTTTATGGTCAAAGGGTTCCGAGAGGTGTATGGTGTTGGAGTGTTCCTTAAAAGGTGTAGGGTCTAAAGTTCCGTAGGGGTTTTGGTATTTGAATTTTTTTCCCGTAGAGGGGTAGGGAATGAGTTTTTCCTAGAGGTGTATGGTTTTTAAAAAGTTTTCCCGTAGAGGTGTATGGAAACTGAGTTTCCCCCTTAGAGGTGATGGTCGGTGTTTCCGTAGGGTGTATTTTTACTGAGGGGTTCCGTAGAGGTGTTGGTAGAGTGTTCCGTAAGGTGTATGGTAAAGTTTTCCCGTAGAGGTGTATGGTCTAAAGTTTTTCCGTAAGGTGTATGGTACTAGTGTTCCTGGGAGGTGTATGGTCTGAGTGTTAATGATTTGAAAGGGTTATGTTCCCTTAGAGGGTTTTGGTCGGATGTTCCGTAGGGGATGTATGATTGGAGGGGTTCCGTAGTTTTTATATTTTTTGAGTGTTCCTTTTGAGGTGTTTTGGAAACTAAAAATTTGTTCCGTAGGGGTTTTGAATTTGGGCTAAAGGGGGGTTAAACCTTTTCCGTAGAGGTGTAGGGAACTAAAGGGGCCCCTGGGGGGTATGGTCTGAGTGTTCCTTTAGAGGGTGGAGGTCTGTTGTTCCGTAAAAGGTGTATGTTGTGAGTGTTCCGTAGGGTGTATTGTATTTTTATTTCCTTTAGAGGTGTATGGTGAGTTTTTCCTTTGAGGTGTATGGTTGAGTGTTCCGTAAGGTGAATGGTCTGATGTTCCGTAGGGTGTAGGGTGCCTGAGTGTTCCGTAGGGTTTTTATGTGTAATTTTTCCGTAGAGGGTTTTTGGGTCGAGTGTTCCGTAGAGGTGTTTGGTACGAGTGTTCCGTAGGGGTTGTAGGGTTTGAGTGTTCCGTAGGGGGTGTATGGTCGGGAATGTTCCGTAGAGGTGTAGGGTTTTACTGGGTTTTGGTTCCCCGTAGGGGTTTGTATGGTTGATTTTTTTCCGTAGGGTTTTTAAGTACTGAGTGTTCCGAAAGGGGTGTTTTGGACTGAGTTTTCCCTAGAGGTGTATGGTACGAGTGTTCCGTAGAGGTTTTATGGTTTGAGTTTTCCGTAGGGTTTTATGGTCTAAAGTTTTCCGAGGGGGGTTTTAGGTAAGTTTTTCCCGTAGAGGTTAATTACTGAGTTTTCCCGTAGGGTGAATGGTGCTGGTTTTCCCCGAAGGTGTATGTCTGAGTGTTCCGAGGGGGGTTAGGGTGGTTTTCCCGGTAGGGGTGTATGGTTGGGGTGCCCCGTAAAAGGTGTATGGGATGCCCCGTAGAGGTGAAGGGTTTGGGGTTTTTCCGGGAAGGTTTTTGGAAAGAGTTTTTCCGAAAAGGGGGTGTAGGGTCCGGAGGTTCCGTAAGGGGGGGTCCCTTGGTTTGTTCCGAAAGAGGTGTAGGGTTTTGGAGTTTTCCCAAAAGGGTGTATGGTATGAGTGTTCCTAGAGGTGTAGGGTTTGGAATGTACCGTAGAGGTTTTAGGGTATGAGTGTTCCGAAAGGGGTGTATGGTACTGAGTGTTGTAGAGGTGTATGGTACTGAGTGTTCCGTAATTTGTATGGTACTAAAGTTTTCCGTAGGGGTGTTTGGTACTGAGTTTTTCCGAGAGGGGGTTGGTGCTGATTTTTTCCGTAGGGGTTTTATGGTCTGATTGTTCCGTAAAGGTGTATGGTTACTGAGTTTCCCCGTAGGGGGGGGGTAGGGTTTCCCGAGTGTTCCTTTAGAGGTTTAGGGTACTGAGTTTTCCCGAAAGGGGGTTTTATGGTGCTGAGTGTTCCGTTAGAGGGGTATGGTTGATTTGTTCCGTAGAGGTGTATGGTCTGAGTGTTCCGTAGGGGTGTATGGTCTGAGGTTCCGAAAGGGGTGAGGTCCGAGGGGTTGTAGGGGGTGTTTGGTACTGAGTTTTTCCTTAGGGTGTAGGTGCTGAGTTTTTCCTTTAGAGGTGTTTTGGTCCCCTAAAAAAAAGGGGGGGGTTTTTTCCCGAAAAAGGGTGAATGGGTACTGAGTTTTTCCGTAAAAGGTGTAGGGTTTTAACTAAAAGGTTTCCTTTAGAGGGGGTAGGGTTCGGATGTTCCGTAGGGGTAGGTTTTTAGTGTTCCGTAGAGGGGGTTTTGGTGGGGAGTTTTCCCGTAGAGGTGTATGGTGGAGTGTTCCGTAGAGGTGTTTTGGTGCTGAGGTTTCCGTAGAGGTGTATGGTACTGAGTTTTCCCGTAGGGGTTTGTTTGATTCTGAGTTTTTCCGTAGAGGTGTAGGGGTCGGGTTTGTTCCGTAAGGTGTAGGGTGCTGAGGGTTCCTTAGAGGTGTATGGAAATTAAAAGTTTTTCCGTAGAGGGGGGATGGTCTGATTTTTCCTTTAGAGGGTATGGTACTGAGTGTTTTCCGTAGAGGTGAAAGGGTATGGAGTGTTCCTTTAAAAGGTGTATGGTACTGAGTTTTCCCGTAGAGGTGTAGGGTTTCTGAGTTTTTCCGTAGAGGTGTTTGGTACTGAGTGTTCCGAGGGGTGTTTTGGTCTAAAGTGTTCCGTAGAGGTGTATGGAACTAAAATGTTCCGTAGAGGGTATGGTACTGAGGGTTTTTCCGTAGAGGTGTATGGTTTCGGAGTGTTCCGTAAGGTTTTATGGAAAGTTGTTCCTTTAGGGGTGTAGGTAGGTTTTCCCGTAAAAGGTGAAAATTGGTTTGAGTGTTCCGTAGGGGTTTGAATGGTACAAATTTCCGTAAGGTGTATTGACTGAGTGTTCCGAAAGGGGGTGTAGGGGTCTGAGTGTTCCGAGGGTGTATGGTCCCTAAAGGTTCCCGTAGAGGGGGTATAGGCCCTGAGTTTTCCCGTAGGGTGTATGGTCTGAGGTTCCGTAAAAGGTTTTAGGGTTTATGAGTGCCCCGGGTAAGGTGTATGGTGCTAAAGTGTTCCGTAGGGGTGTATGGTCTGAGTGTTCCGTAGAGGTGTAGGGGTAATGGGTGTTCCGAAAGGGGGGATGGTATGGTGTTCCAAAGAGGTGTATGGTACTGGTTTTCCCCGTAGGGGTTAGGGTTTTACGGGTTTTTTTCCCGTGAAGGGTGAAATGGACGGAGTTTTTTCCTTTGGGGTAAGGGGTAAAAGTGTTCCGTAGAGGTGTTTTGGTTTCTAGAGTGTTCCCGGGTAAAGGTGTAGGGGACTGATGTTCCTAGAGGTGTAAGGGCTGAGTGTTCCTTTAGGGGTGTTGGTTGGTTTTCCCCGTGGGGTTGTATGGTCTGAGTGTTCCGTAGAGGGTAGGGTCTGATGTTCCGTAAGGTGTATGGTCTGAGTGTTCCGTAGGGGTTTGTATGGTGCGGGAGTGTTCCGTAGAGGTGAAATGGTACGGGTTGTTCCGTAAAAGGTGTATGGTATGATTTGTTCCGTAGGGGTTGTAGGGTACTGGTTTTTCCCGGGTTAGAGGTTAGGGGTACTGAGTGTTCCGTGGGAGTTTTATGGGCCTGGTTTTTCCGTAAGGTGAAATTGGCGAGTGTTCCGTAAGGGTTTTATGGTACTGGTTTTCCGTGAGGTGTTAAGGGTCTGAGTTTTCCCCGAAAGGGGTTTGTAGGGGGCTGGTGTTCCGTAAGGTTATGTTCTGAGTTTTCCCGTAAAGGGGTGTAGGGTTACTGGTGTTCCGTAGAGGTGAAATGGTACGAGTTTTCCCTTTTAGAGGGTAGGGGTACTGAGTTTTCCCTTTTAAGGGGTATGGTGCTGATGTTCCGTAGAGGTGTAGGGTTTAACTGGGTGTTCCGTAAGGTGAAATTGTCTGGTGTTCCGTAGAGGTTTTTTGGCTGGTTTTCCCGTAGGGTGTATGGCTGATTTTTTCCTAGAGGGGTATGGTACTGGTTTTCCCCTAGGGGTTTGGTATGGTGTTTGAGTTTCCTTTAGAGGTGTAGGTCTGAGGTTTCCCCGTAGAGGTGTTTGGTACTGAGTTTTCCGTAGGGTGAAAGGGTACTGATGTTCGTAGAGGGGGTATGGTCTGAGTTTTTCCGTGAGGTGTTTTGGAAATGAGTGTTCCGTAGAGGTTTGGTAGGGGAAAGGTTCCTAGAGGTGAAAGGTACATGAGTGATTTTCCGTAGGGGTGTATGGTCTGGGTTTTCCCTTTTGTGAAAATAATTTAAAAACAGTCCCTTTAATAGTATTTTCAGAACGGGTAAATAATAATAAAAATTTAAAAAATAATAATAATAATAATAAAAAAAAAATTTTTTTCAAAAAAACCCAAAAAAAAGGTAATTTTAAATTAGAAAAATTTGGTAAGATTTCAAAATAGGTTTTTTTTTAAATTGAAAAGTGTTAAAATTATTAAGGGAAAGGGTTGTGTCTGTTTTGGACGCAACAAGGTAAAGGGGTTGGGAAATAAATGGTACCCAAAAAACCGACAAATGGAAATATAAACACCATTTGCAGTTAATGTGATCCTTTATTGACAACGGTTTCCCCACCCCAGTGGGTTTTTAAAGCCCAAAACAAATTTTGAAAAAGCCCACTGTGGGCGAAACGAAAGTCAATAAAGGATCACATTAAAATGCATATGTGTTTATTTTTCCCCCAAGGGGTCAATGGTTTTTTGGGGGTTTGATGGTGAATTTGTGGTAAAGGTCACCACGTTTTCCAGGTCCATTTCTGTTCCCCCTAAAATTAGTTGGAATTGAAATTTGTAGGGAAAAAACCCAACTTAAAACCATGTACGACCCCCAAAGCCATTTATCAACCCCCTTTTGATATTCCCATCGCCCCTTGGGGGGGGCCCCCACTTTTACCACTTTGGGGAATTCCCGTCTACACTGAAAATTGTGTGTGTGTAGAGAGAGAGAGAGAGGGTCATGTTACATACACGAGGGCTCACCTTCAACAACCTTGGTGCTTGTCTCAGTCATGTGTAAGTCATGTCAGCTGACCTTCCTTGTCGCCTCCTGCAAGCAAAAAAAAGCGACCCTCTTCTTTTTAATCTTCTGGCCATCACCAACAGTCTGTAATTACCGGACAGAGGATCGAGCCTTCATCACTCCTAGCACTGATTGACCCCATATAAGTCTAGCATAATATGTAATTTGGTTTTGCCTAGCAGCGATAATGATGGTGGTAGTGGTGGTGTTAGTATTGGTGATGGTGGTGTTAGCATTGGTGATGGTGGTGTTAGCATTGGTGGTGGTGGTGGAAAGGTTACTTCGTGGAAAGGTTACCTTAAATACTTGATGATGCTGGAATCATCTGTATGTTGTATAGAGGGAGGAGGAGGAGGAAGGCCATAGATGAAGAGAGTGGAGGCACTGAGAGGGAGGGGTGTGATTAGATTTTGCCACCGAAGTGGCTGTGGAGGGTAGCGCAAGAGCACCTGGATACACAAAAGGCCTAGGAACTAGGCCCCAAAAGGGTTAGCAGGAGTACATCTGGATTTATGTGTGAGAGAGAGAGAGAGAGAGAGAGGAGGAAAGATAGGGAAGGAGGAGGGGGAAACGGCGATGGACAAGAAGAAAGGTGGAAAAGAGAGAGGGATAAGTGAAAAAGGTAGGTAGATGGACAGACGAAATAAAGGGCTTTAGGAAAAGCTACAAATCTTGTCGGTCTTTGCTCAGGGACCGACGAGAACGTTTAAACCATCTGACTTACAAGATGGCAGACATACTGACACACCATCTGGCTGTCAAGATGGTTGACATGCTGACACCATCTGGCTACCAAGATGGCAGACAGGCTGCCAAGAAGGCAGAAAACACATGCTGTATGACATGCTTCTGGTCGGACAACGTTTCGCTCTGTGTGAAACTTAATCAAGTTAAGTTCTGCTCTGTGTAGAGCTTTATCAAGTCATGTTTTGCTGTGTAGAGCTTTACCAGTATATGAGGTAATTTACTCTACTATCACTCGCTAATAGTCGCGAGTAGGAATTATATTTGTTATAAAAGTTCTGAAAATGAGATCCTCTTGAGTGTTATTGAGGATGGTGTTTGTAAAGTGACAGTAACAGCTGCTGTATCTCTCTCTCTCTCTCTCTCTCTCTCTCTCTCTCTCTCTCTCTCTCTCTCTCTCTCTCTCTCTCTCTCTCTCTCTCTCTCTCTCTCTCTCTCTCTCTCTCTCTCTCTCTTATCTCGTTATCTTCTCTCTCTCCACTCTTCTTTCCTCAACTTCTCCTCTATCCCCTCTCTCTCTCTTCTCTCTCCACTTTCTCTCTCTCCTCAATCTCTCTCTGCTATCTCTCTCTCTCTCTCTCTGTCCCTCTCGTTCAGTTAAGATACTGTGTAGTGAGTTATTAAATCTCTTTCCAAGACTTTTCTGTATCCCAAGACATGTTCCATATCTTCAAGACCCTTCTTAGATTCCCAAGACTGTTCTATATCCCCAAAAGCTCGTCCTGTATCCCCAATACTCGTTCTGTATCCCTAGACTCGTTTGTATCCCCAAGACATTCCCCATATCGTAAGACTTCTTAGATTCCCAACAGACTTGTTCTATATCCCAAAACTCACCTGTATCCCCAAATCGTATCTGTATCCTAGATCGATCTGTATCCCCAAGACATTCCATACGTTAAACTTCTTAGATTCCCAAGAACTTGATTCTATACCCCAAGACTCTTTATATCCGCAAGACTGTATCTGTATCCCAAGACGTGTTATAATCGTTAAGGCACGTCCTATATCCCCAGAACATTCTAAATGTGTGGACAGTTCATTGCACAGTACATAGCTCAAGTTTTGGTCTCCATATTACAGAGATGGACAAAATTCGTTAGAAATTCAGCGTAGAATTGCTAATTAATACTAGCATTAAAATCTTCTAATGAAGAAGATGGGACTCTTAAATTACATTCTCTGTTAGACGAAGAATGAGGAACCTTATTCGAAGTGTATAAGTGGAAAGTGGGTATAATAAATGTGACATTAATAGGTCTTGATGTCTCTCCAAGAGAGAACCCGCAGTAATGGATTTAAATTAGACAAGTTTAGATTTAGAAAGGACATAGGAAAGTATTGGTTTGGAAATAGGGTAGTTGATGAGTGGAACAGTCTACCTAGTTGGGTTATTGAGGCTAGGACTTTGGGTAGTTTCAAATTTAGGTTGGATAAATATATGAGCGAGAGGGGTTGGATTTGAGTGGGACTTGCAAATGAGTGGATAGAGTTATCAGACCTTATTTCTTGGGTAGTATTGAAAATTCGGTTGGGCAAATGTGTTGTTAGTGGGATGGATTGTAAAAGACCTGCCTAGTAAGGGCCAACAGGCCTGCTGCAGTGATCCTCCTTTCTTATGTTCTTATGAATCCAAAATTAGTAGTTTAGGTATGTGGAACGTTTTAGGTGACTTCGCAAGCTTATGGCACCGTGGCCCTCATGCAAAACTGGATGTCTTGCATCTGGCCACATTCCAATACCTCCTGAGTGACCGCCTTCAAGATCGATATCTTAAGGTATTTGTTAACAATGTAAAATGTAAAGTACCAGTGTAGCACAAAGTGTACTCTGGTACATTGCTATGGAACATCTGCTTGAGCGACCTACTTCACCGCCTCCCGCATCACTTGAGATGTGTCAGTCGCCAGTGTCCAGCTGTATCTGAGGGACCAGTGATGGAAAGCTTACTCTTATAAGAAAACATGGATGACGGAGAGCTGTAAACAGGATGAGGGTATCCTTGGAGCTGTGGTAAAACACCCTGCTTAGTACCCAGCTTTACACCAAACCTAGCACCCAGCGATGAAGCTGGTATCCTGAGGGTGAAATTTAATGTTGAATTGACGATGAAGAATAATGTGACTATTCTTGAAAGGAACGCAGTACTAAACCAGTGCAAATACCTGGAACTGCAGCAACCTTTCCCTTGCTCGAGTCATTCTTGATTACCTCACATTTCTCAGGGATCGCATAGCCTCCCTTACGGATTTAGCGCTTCTTTCTGCTTTTAATAATAATGGTTATGTTTTATTGTGTTCTGTGTGAGTGTTGAGGTGCTGTAGCGTCCTCAGGAGTCGACATTAAAATCGATGGGTCACAACATGGGATTATTTTGCTTGGTATCGACACCTCGGAGAATTATTGACCCAGAAGCATACAGGAGAGAGAGAGAGAGACAGACACAGAGAGACCTAGCCTAACCTTGCAAAACCCTGTATAAAGAAAGAGAGAAGAGACCTAACCCAACCTTGTAAAACCCTGTATACAAGAGAGAGAGAGAAGAGACCTAACCCAACCTTGTGAAACCCTGTGTACAAGAGAGAGAGAGAGAGAAGGAACAGGAAAGTCACCACTGATCAGTGCCACAAACAACTCACATGGAGAAAGTGCAACTCCTAGTAAGAGAAATGCTGCATATTTCGCCCTTACATTGAGGTCTTCTTCAGCAGACTGCTGAAGAAGACTTCAGTGATGTCAGTAGTATAGTGTTATAGTTGACATCACTGGACCAGTGGCATAATTGACGTCACTGAACCAGAGGTATAGTTGACGTCACTGGACCAATGGTATGGTTGACGTCACTGGACCAGTGGTATGGTTTACGTCACTGGTCCAGTGGTATGGTTGACGTCATTGTACCAGTGGTATTGCTTACTCACTGTCCAGTGGTATGGTTAACTTACTGGACGTGGTATGGTTGACGTCATTGGTCCAATGGCATGGTTGACGTCACTGTACCAGTGGTATGGTTGACGTCACTGTACCAGTGGTATGGTTGACGTCACTGGTCCAGTGGTATGGTTGACGTCACTGGTCCGGTGGTATGGTTGACGTCACTGGATCAGTGGTATAGTTGACGTCTCTGTACCAATGGTATGGTTGACGTCAGTGGCATGATTGACGTCACTGGTCCAGTGGTATGGTTGACACCACTGGTCTAGTGGTACGGTTGACATCACTGGTTCCAGTGGTATGGGTGACTGTCATGAACTTCACTGGCCAGTGGTATGGTTGACGTCACTGGATAAGTGGAATGGTTGACGTCACTGGTTCAGTGGTATGGTTGACGTCGCTGGTCCAGTGGTATGGTTGACATCACTGGACCAGTGGTATGATTAACTTCACTGGTCCAGTGGTATTTTTTACATCACTGGTCCAGTGGTATGGTTAACTTACTGGTCCAGTGGATGGTTAACTTCACTGGTCCAGTGGTATGGTTAACTTCACTGGTCCAGTGGTATGGTTAACTTCACTGGTCCAGTGGCATGGTTAACTTCACTGGTCCAGTGGTATGGTTGACGTCACTGGTCCAGTGGCATGGTTAACTTCACTGGTCCAGTGATATGGTTGATCATGTCATGGTTCCAGTGGTATGGTGATAATCACTGGTCCAGTGGTAAGTTGACTCACTGGTCCAGTGGTATGGTTAACTTCACTGGTCCAGTGGCATGGTTAACTTACTGGTTCAGTGTATGGTGACGTCACTGGTCCAGTGGTGTGGTTAACTTCACTGGTCCAGTGGTATGGTTGACATCACTGGTCCAGTGGTATGGTTAACTTCACTGGTCCAGTGATATGGTTGACGTCACTGGTCCAGTGGTATGGTTAACTTCACTGGTCCAGTGGCATGGTTAACTTCACTGGTCCAGTGGAATGGTTGACGTCACTGGTCCAGTGGTATGGTTAACTTCACTGGTCCAGTGGCATGGTTAACTTCACTGGTCCAGTGATATGTTTACATCCTGGTCCAGTGGTATGGTTAACTTCTACTGGTCCAGTGGTATGGTTAACTTCACTGGTCCAGATGGTATGGTTGACGTCACTGGTTCCAGTGGTATGGTACGTCACTGGTCCAGTGGTGTGGTTAACTTCACTGGTCCAGTGGTATGGTTGACATCACTGGTCCATTGGTATGGTTGACGTCACTGGATCAGTGGAATGGTTGACGTCACTGGTCCAGTGGTGTGGTTAACTTCACTGGTCCAGTGGCATGGTTAACTTCACTGGTCCAGTGATATGGTTGACATCGCTGGTCCAGTGGTATGGTTAACTTCACTGGTCCAGTGGCATGGTTAACTTCACTGGTCCAGTGGTATGGTTGACGTCACTGGTTCAGTGGTATGGGTGACGTCACTGGTCCAGTGGTGTGGTTAACTTCACTGGTCCAGTGGTATGGTTGACATCACTGGTCCATTGGTATGGTTGACGTCACTGGTCCAGTGGTATGGTTGACATCACTGGGCCAGTGGTATGATTAACTTCACTGGTCCAGTGGTATTTCTTACATCACTGGTCCAGTGGTATGGTTAACTTTACTGGTCCAGTGGTATGGTTAACTTCACTGGTCCAGTGGTATGGTTAACTTCACTGGTCCAGTGGTATGGTTAACTTCACTGGTCCAGTGGCATGGTTAACTTCACTGGTCCAGTGGTATGGTTGACGTCACTGGTCCAGTGGTCATGGTTAACTTCACTGGTCCAGTGGTATGGTTGACATTACTGGTCCAGTGGTATGGTTGATATCACTGGTCCGGTGGTATGGTTGACATCACTTGTCCAGTGGTATGGTTAACTTCACTGATCCAGTGGCATGGTTAACTTCACTGGTCCAGTGGTATGGTTGACATCACTGGTCCAGTGGTATGGTTGACATCACTGGTCCAATGGTATGGCTAACTTCACTGGTCCAGTGGTATGGTTGACGTCACTGGTCCAGTGGTATGGTTGACGTCACTGGTCCAGTGGTATGGTTGACGTCACTGGTCCAGTGGTATGGTTAACTTCACTGGTCCAGTGGTATGGCTGACGTCACTGGTTCAGTGGTATGGTTGACGTCACTGGTCCAGTGGTATGGTTGACGTCACTGGTCCAGTGGTATAGTTAACTTCACTGGTCCAGTGGTATGGTTGACGTCACTGGTCCAGTGGTATGGTTGACGTCACTGGTCCAGTGGTATGGTTGACGTCACTGGTCCAGTGGTATAGTTAACTTCACTGGTCCAGTGGTATGGTTGACGTCACTGGTCCAGTGGTATAGTTAACTTCACTGGTCTAGTGGTATGGTTGACGTCACTGGTCCAGTGGTATGGTTAACTTCACTGGTCCAGTGGTATGGTTGACGTCACTGGTTCAGTGGTATGGTTGACGTCACTGGTCCAGTGGCATGGTTGACGTCACTGGTCCAGTGGTATGGTTGACGTCACTGGTCCAGTGGCATGGTTGACGTCACTGGTCCAGTGGTATGATTGACGTCAATGGTCCAGTGGTATGGTTGACGTCACTGTATGACAGTGTCTTCCATTGCAGACAATGCAAGCTCCAGGCGGACATCAACCAAATCTTTCAGTGGGCTGCAGAAAACAATATGAAGTTCAACGATGAGAAATTTCAATTACTCAGATATGGTAAACATGAGGAAATTAAATCTTCATCAGAGTACAAAACAAATTCTGGCCACAAAATAGAGCGAAACACCAACGTCAAAGACCTGGGAGTGATCATGTCGGAGGATCTCACCTTCAAGGACCATAACATTGTATCAATCGCATCTGCTAGAAAAATGACAGGATGGATAATGAGAACCTTCAAAACTAGGGAGGCCAAGCCCATGATGACACTCTTCAGGTCACTTGTTCTATCTAGGCTGGAATATTGCTGCACACTAACAGCACCTTTCAAGGCAGGTGAAATTGCCGACCTAGAAAATGTACAGAGAACTTTCACGGCGCGCATAAACGGAGATAAAACACCTCAATTACTGGGAGCGCTTGAGGTTCCTAAACCTGTATTCCCTGGAACGCAGGAGGGAGAGATACATGATTATATCACCTGGAAAATCCCAGAGGGACTAGTACCGAACTTGCACACGAAAATCACTCACTACGAAAGCAAAAGACTTGGCAGACGATGCACCATCCCCCCAATGAAAAGCAGGGGTGTCACTAGCACGTTAAGAGACCATACAATAAGTGTCAGGGGCCCGAGACTGTTCAACTGCCTCCCAGCACACATAAGGGGGATTACCAACAGACCCCTGGCAGTCTTCAAGCTGGCACTGGACAAGCACCTAAAGTCAGTTCCGGATCAGCCGGGCTGTGGCTCGTACGTTGGTTTGCGTGCAGCCAGCAGCAACAGCCTGGTTGATCAGGCTCTGATCCACCAGGAGGCCTGGTCAGACCGGGCCGCGGGGGCGTTGACCCCCGGAACTCTCTCCAGGTAAACTCCAGGTAAACTGGTCCAGTGGCATGGTTGATGTCACTGGTCCAGTGGCATGGTTGACGTCACTGGTCCAGTGGTATGGTTGACGTCACTGGTCCAGTGGTATGGTTGACGTCACTGGTCCATTGGCATGGTTGACGTCACTGGTCCAGTGGCATGGTTGACGTCACTGGTCCAGTGGTATGGTTGACGTCACTGGTCCAGTGGCATGGTTGACGTCACTGGTCCAGTGGTATGGTTGACGTCACTGATCCAGTGGTATGGTTGACGTCACTGGTCCAGTGGTATGGTTGACGTCACTGGTCCAGTGGTATGGTTGACGTCACTGGTCCAGTGGTATGGTTGACGTCACTGGTCCAGTGGTATGGTTGACGTCACTGGTCCAGTGGCATGGTTGACGTCACTGGTCCAGTGGTATGGTTGACGTCACTGGTCCAGTGGCATGGTTGACGTCACTGGTCCAGTGGTATGGTTGACGTCACTGGTCCAGTGGTATGGTTGACGTCACTGGTCCAGTGGCATGGTTGACGTCACTGGTCCAGTGGCATGGTTGACGTCACTGGTCCAGTGGCATGGTTGACGTCACTGGTCCAGTGGTCATGGTTGACGTCACTGGTCCAGTGGTATGGTTGACGTCACTGGTCCAGTGGTATGGTTGACGTCACTGGTCCAGTGGTATGGTTGACGTCACTGGTCCAGTGGTATGGTTGACGTCACTGGTCCAGTGGTATGGTTGACGTCACTGGTTCAGTGGTATGGTTGACGTCACTGGTCCAGTGGTATGGTTGACGTCACTTGTTCAGTGGTATGGTTGACGTCACTGGTCCAGTGGATGGTTGACGTCACTGGTCCAGTGGTATGGTTGACGTCACCTGGTTCATGGTATGGTTGACGTCACTGGTCCAGTGGTATGGTTGACGTCACTGGTTCAGTGGTATGGTTGACGTCACTGGTCCAGTGGTATGGTTGACGTCACTGGTCCAGTGGTATGGTTGACGTCACTGGTCAGTGGTATGGTTGACGTCACTCGGTGCATGTGGTTATGGTTGACGTCACTGGTCCAGTGGTATGGTTGACGTCACTGGTCCAGTGGTATGGTTGACGTCACTGGTCCAGTGGTATGGTTGACGTCACTGGTCCAGTGGTATGGTTGACGTCACTGGTCCAGTGGTATGGTTGACGTCACTGGTCCAGTGGTATGGTTGACGTCACTGGTCCAGTGGTATGAGTGACACATTCTTCATTACGTGAGGACAGTCAGAGTGAAGACAGAAGCTGCAGGAAGCCATCTTTTATGTCGTGGCTCCAGGCTAACTGGCACTCTGTAATTATATGAAGGAGGGAGGGGATGGAACAGGGAGGGAAGGAGGTAATGAACATTGAGGGAGGGGATGAACAGGGAAGGAGTATGCAACAAGGAAGGATGGAAGGAGGGGATGAACAGGGAAGGAGTATGCAACAAGGAAGGATGGAAGGAGGGGATGAACAGGGAAGGAGTATGCAACAAGGAAAGATGGAAGGAGGGGATGAACAGGGAATGGATACAACAGGGAGGGATGAGAGGAGGTAGGAGTGGTAAGAAGGGAGGGAGGGAATGGAACAAGGAGGGAGGGGATGGAAAAGGGAGGGAGGAAGGGTGGATGGATGTAGGACTGGTAAGTATAATGGAAGAGGATAAGGATGATTCAGTACAGGTTCCAGAGATAGATAATATCTGTAATGCGATACAAAACATCTGGAACACGATAGAGAACACCTGTAACGCGATAGAAAACGTTTGTAACGCGACAGAGAACACCTGTAACGCAATAGAAAACGTCTGTAACGCGATAGAGAACACCTGTAACGCGATAGAGAACACCTGTAACGCGATAGAGAACACCCTTAACGCGATAGAAAACACCTGTAACGCGAAAGAAAACACCTGTAGCTCAAGTACACGTGCTAACTGGGACGGTACAAGGGACAAGTACCAAGAGTACTGTCACTCGCGTCTTCGCAAAGATGGGAAACTGACTTAAACGTCCTCTTAAATTTCCTCTCTAAGTTGTACGTTAGTTTTGAAATTGTGATAGGAATGGTGTTGAAATTGTGATGGGAATGGTGGTGACATGGTTGTAACGTGGTGATAGGAATGGTGGTAACGTGGTAATAGGAATGGTGGTAACGTGGTGATAGGAATGGTGGTGATGGGTAGGGTAAATAAATGGTCATACGTTATGTCAGCCGAGAAACTCCAGAGGGTATTTATTGCCTCTAAATTTCATATAGTCTGTGGGTGAAAAGTGTTTATGGTGGAGGGATTGTGCAGGCTTACACAGGCTGTGAGTTTTAGTGTTGAGATTGTGCAGGCTTACACAGGCTGTGAGTTTTACAGTGTTGAGATTGTGCAGGCTTACACAGGCTGTGAGTTTTAGTGTTGAGATTGTGCAGGCTTACACAGGCTGTGAGTTTTACAGTGTTGAGATTGTGCAGGCTTACACAGGCTGTGAGTTTTACAATGCTGAGATTGTGCAGGCTTACACAGGCTGTGAGTTTTACAGTGTTGAGATTGTGCAGGTTCACAGAGGCTGAGTTTTTTCACAGTGCTGAGACTGGGCTCCCTCGTGTCTGTCTAGAATATTTGTCGTGTCTGTGTAGTGTCTGCCTCGTGTCTGTTTAGGGTATTTGTCGTGTTTGTGTAGTGTCTGCCTCGTGTCTGTCTAGAATATTTGTCGTATCTGTGTAGTGTCTGCCTCGTGTCTGTCTAGAGTATTTGTCGTGTCTGTGTAGTGTCTGCCTCGTGTCTGTCTAGAATATTTGTCGTGTCTGTGTAGTGTCTGCCTCGTGTCTGTCTAGAGTATTTGTCGTGTCTGTGTAGTGTCTGCCTCGTGTCTGTCTAGAATATTTGTCGTGTCTGTGTAGTGTCTGCCTCGTGTCTGTCTAGAATATTTGTCGTGTCTGTGTAGTGTCTGCCTCTGTGACTGTTTAAAGTATTTTTCGTATCTGTGTAGTGTCTGCCTCATGTCTGTAGTGTCTACCTGGTCTGTTTTCCTCCGTGTTACACTAAGGTAGACAGGTTGCTGTATTCCGTCGAGGTGGCTAGATGACCCAACTAACTTAGGTTAATTTTTGCATAGTTCACAACTATTTTTTCGAGAACTTAGCACTATGAAGTATATTGTGGAAAGTCCTTAACTTCGTCTAGATCCTACGTCCACAAGACTGGATCCTACACTCATGAGACTGGTTCCTATACTCATGAGACTGGATCCTACACTCATGAGACAGGATCCTACACTCCCTACACTCATGAGACTGGATCCTACGCTCCCTACACTCATGAGACTGGATCCTACACTCCCTACACTCATGAGACTGGACCTACACTCCATACACTCATGAGACTGGATCCTACATTCATGAGACTGGATCCTACACTCTTCAGACTGGAAACTTCAGTCACAAGACTAGACGCTACACTCACACGACTGGAAAAAATCTTAAAGGTTTGAGAATTTACACCGTCAGTCAACTATATAATGAGGCGCTTGGAATGCAGAACGGGTTGAGAGGCTCTCTCTCCATCTCTCTCACTTTCCTCCTTCCTCTTCCCCACTCCCTCCATCTCTCTACCTTTCCACCTTTGTCTTCCACACTTCCTCCATCTCTCCCTTTCCTCCTCCTTCTCCCCCACTCTCTCCCTCCTACACACTTCCTCCATTTCTCCCTCTTCCTCACTCAGTCCCCCCCTCTTTCTCCTGTTCTCCATCTTTCTTGTTCTCCATCTTTCTTGTTCTCCCTCTTTCCTCCTCCTCCTTCTCTCTTCCCCACTTCGTCCATGTTTCCCTCTCGCTTTCTTTCTGTTACCCCTTTCCCTTTCTCCCTTGGTCTTTCTCCCTCGCCCTCTCCCTCAGTCTGTCAGTCAGGTGGTCACATCATCTGTCAAACCACATTAACTATAGTTCATGAAATGCTTGAACCTGTGTGGATCATTCAGCGCAAAGACTGGTGGAGGCTCGATCCTTCGTTCCCTGATCACTGTTGTGTCACTGTCCAATCAGACTGGGCAGAGAAAACTGTGACAGAGAGAAGTTCCTATGTCTGTGACAGCTGGGGCAGAGAAATTCCCTATTATGTCTGTGAGAAAAAGACAACATTGGTGCCATCACGGAGGGAGAATAAAGATAGTGTGTGTATCTTACACTGCCTACACACGTAGAGAGAAGATGAAAGGTTTTGTAGGCAGTTAATGCCTGGTCTTAGTGGGGATCCTACACTGGACTGGGGTGGTGGGCAGTATAAGGCGAGTTTTGATTGGTAGGGATTGGTTGGAGAAGTTCAGTGGGAGGGATGAAGTGGATTGATGGGGTGAGTCTGGATGGTGGAGTTGGAATGGACTTGGTGTGTGTGTGTGTGTGTGTGTGTGTGTGTGTGTGTGTGTGTGTGTGTGTGTGTGGTGTGTGTGTGTGTGTGTGTGTGTGTGCGTGTGTGTGTGTATGTGTGTGTGTTGTGCGTGCGTGTGTGCGTGCGTGCGTGCGTGCGTGCGTGTGTGTGTGTGTGTGTGTGTGTGTGTGTGTGTGTGTGTGTGTGTGTGTGTGTGCGTGCGTGTGTGTCTGTGTATACTCTCATAATTCTGGTTGTATATGCAAAACAATCGCAGACAGGCGATCTTAACAATGCAAGACAAGCCACGGGGGGTGGAAATCTTTAGCTCAAGTACTTTCACACTTCTCAGTGCGTCATCAGGAGCTGTGCAATGTTGCAAAGGCAACAACAGGAGAAGTAGGGTATGTTTTCAGAGAGTGGTAATGTGGAGGCACTGTCCAGTTGCAGGCTGTCTGAGAGGGGCAAGTGGGATGCCAACCACACACCGGTCTCCCCCACACCCCGCCCCATATGGGGGCGGGTGGAGTAGGCCTCACAGTTTGCAGATAGCATAAGGAAAATACTAGAAGATAGTTAATAGCCAGTCCTAAGCTTCTAACCGCTACCAGTACTCAATCAGGACAGGCTAGGTGTCGAATGCGATCTTTAACCATGTTAGCTCTTGTAATCACCCACCGTGATGGGCTGCCGCCCAGAGAATTGTACCCAACAGTTCCATCATGGAAAGAAACATATTAGAGTCCTCCCTCTTTGAAACATGATAGGAATACCTTATATAACTCAAATTATGGACTGTACAAACTCGATAGTTATTTAGTGGAGTCAGTTGTGAACAACCTTAAACAACAATGTTATACAAAAGCGCAGGATTGCTCCTTGTGCCAGGGTGTTTCTTGATGTTTGGGTTATGTTCGACCAGAGTCTGCAAAGTGAACGTCATGGTACGCCCGTCGTGTACGTCGATATATGACACTTTGTTAAGTCCGTCGCGAACGTCGATATTTAATATGTTAGGTCTGCCGTCGGTTTAACTCATTCAGTTGCTGCTGCGTACAGGTATCGTTATGCGACAGGTGCTCTAGTAGCCTGAGCGGTATAACGTCTATAGTAAGGAAGTGGGTATGTGAGTTCATTTAGGTATGAGGGCACATGTGCGATCATCGTGGTACAAGGTACACAAGGTACATGGTGATTGCAACTAGTTTAGTGGTTTAATGACTCAGGTGGTTGGTAATATTATAATAATAATGATGATAATATTAATGATATTAGCGGCTATAGTTGATAATAATGATAGGAATGGCATGAACATTAAGAATAGCGTCATTATAAAAAAGAAAGGGGAATTCACACGGGCATATTAACTGTCACTGAGAGTATTTCCTGAATGTTCAGGAAGGTTCTGCAACACCACTTGACAAATGAGGGATTTTTCCCTCCATTTCATTAGTTAGAAGGTTGTAAATGAAGGTATGTAATGATCCACTATTGTAATGTAACTTTCGCGTCACATGACCTGTTCCTAGCGGTTAGAAGCTTAGGACTGGCTATTAACTATCTTCTAGTATTTTCCTCATGCTATCTGCAAACTGTGAGGCCTACTGCACCTGCCCCCTTATGGGGTGGGGTGTGGGGGGACCGGTGTGTGGTTGGCATCCCACTTGCTTCTCTCAGACAGTCTGCGACTGGCTGGTGCCTCCACACTACCACTCTTTGAAAACATACCCTACTTCTCCTGTTGTTGCCTTTGCAACATTACACAGCTCCTGATGATGCACTGAGAAGTGTGAAAGTACTTGAGCTAAAGATTTCCACCCCCCCCTTCCCCCCGTGGCTTGTCTTTCATATATATATATAATATATATATATATATATATATATATATATATATATATATATATATATATATATATATATATATAACGCCTTAATCCACTGGACCATACAATCCTTTGTATGGTCCAGTGGCTTAAAGCATCATGAATATTCGCACACCATGAGGCAGGCCAAAGCAGCATGGGTTCGAGTCCTTGGCTAGTCACAGTGTTGTTATATATATATATATATATATATATATATATAAATATATATATATATATATATATAATATATATATTATATATATATATATATAATCATCGCCTATTTGTAGTTGCGCAGGGGTCGAGTTATAGCTCCTGTGTGTGTGTGTTATACAGAACTGAATGTCCACTACTACCCGAGAGACCTCACTGGAAAATTGTCGTGGTGTCGTAGCTTTAGAAACACTTGCAACCACGTTGGTCGTTCCTTCGTTTCTTCCTAGACCTCCTCTTCCTCTTCTTCCTCCTCTTCCCCGCTGCTCACACCTTTCGTGTTAGTCTTCTACCTTTTCATCTATCTCCTTCTCCTTCTCTTCTTCCTTCTTCGCCAGAAGTAATGCTTCTTCTCGAAATCGCATCTCATTTTCCTCATTTTCTTCCTCCTATTCTTCTTATCTTCCTTCTCCCCTCACCGTCTCCCTCTTAATATTTTTTGTCTCCTTTCATTACTTATTATTTTCTGCCTCTTCTTCATTCTTCTCCTTTTCCTCTTCCCCTCTTTATCCTATTCCCCCTCCTCTCCTACCCTTCCATTTTTCAGCTCATCCTCCTTCCTCCTCCTTTTGTCTTCCTTCCTCCTATTTTTCTTCCTACTTCCTGCGTCGCCTTCGAAAAACAATAGTCAATACAGGAAAAGCCGATGTGCTTTGTTTTCCAGAGAATAAAAGAAGTTTTACGGGAGAGGCGAACTTGTGTGTTCTTGTGTTCTTGACGAAACACATTATGTTGTGCTGGATATGTGTTGTCTGTTGGTTGTTTGCAAAGCAACATAGAGAGAGAGAGAGAGAGAGAGAGAGAGAGAGAGAGAGAGAGAGAGAGAGAGAGAGAAATAGAGAGAGAGACAGAGAGAGAGTATGCATATGTACATGGTACTGCACGGGAAAGTCAGATATTAGAGTACCTTGCATTCCAATATTTGAGAACTAAGAATAGTCTGGCTATTTCTTCGCCTTTCGTTGTAGCAGAAGGCTCTGTCCCCACCCTCCACTGCTTTAAACTTTGCCGGCAGGAAACTAGGTGAGAAGGAAGGGTGAGGGAGGGGGAGCGAAATGCGTTGCCTCACTAGAAAAACGTGATAAACCTCTCACTCGGTGAGAAAGACCCCGGGGTGAGCAGAGCACCGAGCGTAATGTCTTAGGGCGCACATCAACTAAATAACCTCGGCGGGGCCAGGAGCTGTGGCTCGGCCCCTGCAACCACATGTAGTACATATAGGTGAGTACACGTCATGGTACCACTGGTTACCACCAGTACAGTAATCACTCTCCCCTTCATTATATCTAGCTCGCACCCTCGACTGTAATTGAATTCTGTATTTGTTAAGTGTTTGTCCACCCACTTCTTAAAGTACTAAATTTTCATAGACACTAAACTTAGAGAAGTTGAAGAAGGTCACTTTGTAGTCTCTTTTTTAGTAACATGAGGGATTGAAGGTCACCTTGTAGTTTCCTTCTCCAGGCTGAGGGACTGACCACCTCAAAGCTACGCTTTCTAGGATAATGGGACTGATTACATCGTCTTTACATCTCTACCGCTTCTGCTGTCTCCTCTGTATTCGACTGAAGAAGCCTGCTGTGTAGGCGAAACGTTTCAGAATAAAGATACCTAACTGTTGTACAAGTGTCTTACTTATCAACTTGTCGGTATTACATACTGTTATCAAATTACCGTGATGTCAGGTCGACACTGATGAAGCCACTCGTGGCGGAACGTTTCCTTGAACAAATGTCCTTTCTCTCGTGACATAAACTACTCTCCCTACTTTCTTCTACCACTACTACTTCTTCCTCTACCAGCATTACCACTATCGCTACTTTTTCCTCTATTTCTCCCGTTCTTGTCCACCTCGTCCGTATATACTGGTTCACTCTCTTCTCTGTGTGATTTGTGAATGGTCCAAGACGGACCGAAATGTCGTCATAAGCTTTCCTGTCTCTCCTATGTGCGGGTTATTTCTGTATGTGAGTGCATTTACAACCACGACCCGCATATATTGGTGTGGTTGTTGAGAGGAAAGTGGTGGTTGTTGTGCTGTAACTCAGTCTACGTACACACTGAAAGCACTCTCGCATTTGTACCTTCTTAAGAATTGCAGATTTAGAGTACAGGAGGGAAAGGAAGAAAGGGGAAATGAGAAGGGTAGAGAGGAGGACGAAAAGAGAGAAGAACGGAGAAAAGGAGGAGTAGGAAGAGGAGGAGGATTATGACGAAACGGAGGAGGAGGCGGCAAGAGAAAGAGGGAAGCCACATAACTAGTGAGGAAATTATTGACCCTTGGCAATGTTCCAGATGGGACATGAACTATATTACTGACTCCACCCCGTACCCCTTACATCCCCCTTCCCTTTTCTTCCCTCCCTACATCCCACCTCTACCCCTTTACCTCCTACACGCACTCACCCCTACATCTTAATTCTACCCCCTACTTCCTGCTGCCATCCCTACCTCACCAAATACCCCCGACTTCCTCCCACTGCCCCAGCCTCATTCCCTTTCCCTCTTTATGGGAAGGGGTAGGTGCTTCAGTGCCGGTGAAGGGCTCTTGATCTAGGTAATCGGGGCTACCACTCCCCTTCAAGGATAAAACTTGATTACCTCACAATGACTAGGCGCTGTGGCCGAGCACAAGCTGACTTAACGTTAGGAATACTTGCACAACTGCAGCCGACCTGGAGGACTGATCATCCCAAACACTGAAGCCAAGGAGAGACCTAGATGTGTTTTCGGTCAGCAGCAGCTTAGAGCTGACACAGCTACAATGATGGCAATAGCTGCCCTCTCAAGGAGAGATCTAGCTGTGTTTTCGGTCAGCAGCAGCTTAGAGCTGACACAGCTACAATGATGGCAGTAACTCTTCTCAAGCTTTACCATGACAGTTTTGCTCATTGATTATACGTAACACTGAACACTGAAGGTGTTATAGTGAGTGGCAGCGAGGCACTCTCCTGCGCCACCTTCAATACTAAACACTGAGAAAGCAGTTTGGACGCCGCCAGTTAGTGAGTTGCCTCTGTAAACGAATTAAATCACTAGAGAACTCTAATGGTGTGCAGTGCCTCTGTTGAGCTCCAGCTGCTGGGTCGTTGTTTCTCTTGACAGGTTGAGCTCCAGCTGCTGGGTCTTTGTTTCTCTTGACAGGTTGAGCTCCAGTTGTTGGGTCTTTGTTTCTTTTGATAGGTTGAGCTCCAGCTGCCGGGTCTTTGGTTCTTTTGACAGGTTGAACTCCAGCTGCTGGACTGGTATATGCTTCTCCTTGCTGTTACGATGACATTCGCGATACATTTCAGTCACTTTCCACAATTCTGTTAATAATCTTTATACCTGATGAAGAAACAATCATTGCCTTAGTTAATGTAGTTTCAAGCCTGTCGACTACACCAGTGTCATTAAAGCTGCACGTAACCTCTTCACCACCAGACAAAAATACTTAGTATATATTTTAGGGATTAAAAGGGAACTTAGTATATATACTCTGAGAGAAATACACCTTAAGGGTCAGTCATGTACAGAGATGACAAGTGTGTGTGTTCTCTGGGTATAAATATTCTGGTATGTCGTATATTATTATTATTGCTATTGTTATTATTATTGTTATTATTATTATTATTATTATTATTATTATTATTATTATTATTATTATTATTATTATTTTATAATAGGAATATATATTGTAAGTTAGGGTATAATCTCGGCTTGTTTTAATATAGAATTCTCTGAAAAGTTGTCTAGATAGTCCTTTGTTTCTGGAGTCTGGGAAGCGAATTTTTGAAAAAAAAAGTTTTAATAATGTACGAGAGCTTTTGTCTTTATTCCTAGCTCCTCCACCCACCCACCCACCCTCCACCCACCACACTCCACCCACCCTCCCACCCACCCACACTCCACCCACCCACACTCCACCCACCCTCCCTCCTACCCACCCACACTCCACCCACCCACACTACACCCACCCACCCTACACCCACCCACACTCCACCCACCCACCCTCCACCCACCCACACTCCACCCACCCACCCTCCACCCAACCCACCCTCCACCACACTCCACACACCCACTCTCCACCCACCCTTCACCCACCCACTCCACCCACCCACACTCCACCCCACCACCCTCCACCCACCCACCCTCCACCCATACTCCACCCACCCACCCTTCCACCACCCCACACTCCACCCACCCACCCTCCACCCACCCACACTCCACCCACCCTCCACCCACCCTCCACCCACCCACACTCCGCCCCACCCACCCTCCACCCACCCACCCACACTCCACCCACCCTTCACCCACCCACTCCACCCACCCACACTCCACCCACCCACCCTCCACCCACCCACCCTCCACCCACACTCCACACCCACCCACCCACACTCCACCCACCCACCCTCCACCCACCCACACTACACCCACCCACCCTCCACCCACTCCACCCACCCACACTCCACCCACCCACCCACACTCCACCCACCCACACTCCACCCCCACCCACCCACACTCCACCCACCCACACTCCACCCACCCTCCACTCACCTACACTCCACCCACCTACACTCCACCCACCCACCCTCCACCCTCCACCCACCCCCCACCCACACTCACACCACCCTCCCACCCACACTCCACCCACCCACACTCCACCCACCCTCCACCTACCCTCCACCCACCCACACTCCACCCTCCACCCACCCACACTCCACCCACTCACTCCACCCACTCACACTACCCACCCTCCACCCACCCAACGCCCACCCTCCATCCACCCACTCACGCTCCACCCACCCTCTACCCCCCACCCTCCACCCACCTACACTCCACCCACCCACGCTCCACCCACCACCCACTCTCCACCCACCCACCCCCACTCACCCTCCACCCACCTACACTCCACCCACCCACCATCCACCCACCCACACTCCACCCACCCACCCTCCACCCACCCACCACTCCACCCACTCACACTCCACCCACCCTACACCCACCCACCCTCCACCCAACCCACACTCCACCCACTCACACTCCACCCACCCCCCCACCCACCCTCCACCCACAAACACTCCACCCACCCCTACACCCACCCACCCTCCACCCACCTACACATCCACCCACGCTCCACCCACCTACACTCCACCCACACTCCACCCACTCACCCTCCACCCACCCGCCACCCACCCACTCACACTCCACCCACCCCCCACCCACCCACGCTCCACCCACCCACCACTAACCCCACCACCCACTCCGCCTACCCACCACCCACCCTCCACCCACTCCACCTACCCACCACCCACCCTCCACCCACTCCGCCTAACCACCACCCACCCTCCACCCACTCCGCCTACCCACCACCCACCCTCCACCCACTCCGCCTACCCACCACCCACCCTCCACCCACTCCGCCTACCCACCACCCACCCTCCACCCACTCCACCTACCCACCACCCACCCTCCACCCACTCCGCCTACCCACCACCCACCCTCCACCCACTCCACCTACCCACCACCCACCCTCCACCCACTCCGCCTACCCACCACCCACCCTCCACCCACTCCGCCTACCCACCCTCCACCCACTCCACCTACCCACCACCCACCCTCCACCCACTCCGCCTACCCACCACCCACCCTCCACCCACTCCACCTACCCACCACCCACCCTCCACCCACTCCGCCTACCCACCACCCACCCTCCACCCACTCCGCCTACCCACCCTCCACCCACTCCACCTACCCACCACCCACCCTCCACCCACTCCGCCTACCCACCACCCACCCTCCACCCACTCCACCTACCCACCACCCACCCTCCACCCACTCCGCCTACCCACCACCCACCCTCCACCCACTCCGCCTACCCACCACCCACCCTCCACCCACGAGTCACTACTGGTACCCCCTCTATATATCGTTGATCTTTAAGTTAAACTGACACTTCTGATAGATTGATTTTTGAGCAAGAAAATTTAAGACATCATTGTCATGGTCTCTGGTGACAACGTTGTCTTGATGGTGATGTTGATGGTGGTGTTGATGTTGCTGTTGATGGTGGTGTTGATGTTGCTGTTGATGGTGGTGTTGATGTTGATGTTGGTGTTGATGTTGGTGTTGGTGTTGATGTTGCTGTTGATGGTGGTGTTGATGTTGCTGTTGATGTTGGTGTTGATGTTGCTGTTGATGGTGGTGTTGATGTTGCTGTTGATTGTGGTGTTGATGTTGATGTTGGTGTTGATGTTGGTGTTGATGGTGGTGTTGATGTTGCTGTTGATGTTGGTGTTGATGTTGATGGTGGTGTTGATGTTGATGTTGGTGTTGATGGTGGTGTTGATGTTGCTGTTGATGGTGGTGTTGATGTTGCTGTTGAGGTGGTGTTGATGTTGATGTTGATGGTGGTGTTGATGTTGCTGTTGATGTTGCTGTTGATGGTGGTGTTGATGTTGCTCTTGATGGTGGTGTTGATGTTGCTGTTGATGGTGGTGTTGATGTTGCTGTTGATGGTGGTGTTGATGTTGCTGTTGATGGTGGTGTTGATGTTGCTGTTGATGTTGATGGTGGTGTTGATGTTGCTGTTGATGTTGATGGTGGTGTTGATGGTGGTGTTGATGTTGCTGTTGATGGTGGTGTTGAGTTGCTGTTGATGGTGGTGTTGATGTTGATGGTGGTGTTGATGTTGATGGTGGTGTTGATGTTGCTGTTGATGGTGGTGTTGATTTTGATGTTGATGTTGATGGTGGTGTTGATGGTGGTGTTGATGTTGCTGTTGATGGTGGTGTTGATGTTGCTGTTGATGTTGATGGTGTTGCTGTTGATGTTGATGGTGGTGTTGATGTTGCTGTTGATGGTGGTGTTGATGTTGCTGTTGATGGTGATGTTGGTGTTGATGTTGGTGTTGATGTTGGTGTTGATGTTGATGTTGCTGTTGATGGTGGTGTTGATGGTGGTGTTGATGTTGCTGTTGATGGTGGTGTTGATGTTGTGTTGATGGTGGTGTTGATGTTGCTGTTGATGGTGATGGTGTTGATGTTGGTGTTGATGTTGGTGTTGATGTTGATGGTGGTGTTGATGGTGATGTTGATGGTGGTATTGATGTTGCTGTTGATGGTGGTGTTGATGTTGCTGTTGATGGTGGTGTTGATGTTGCTGTTGATGGTGGTGTTGATGTTGCTGTTGATGGTGATGGTGTTGATGTTGATGTTGGTGTTGATGTTGATGGTGGTGTTGATGGTGATGTTGATGGTGGTGTTGATGTTGCTGTTGATGGTGGTGTTGCTGTTGATGTTGATGTTGGTGTTGATGTTGCTGTTGATGTTGCTGTTGATGGTGGTGTTGATGTTGCTGTTGATGTTGCTGTTGATGGTGGTGTTGATGTTGATGTTGATGGTGGTGTTGATGTTGATGGTGGTGTTGATGTTGCTGTTGATGTTGGTGTTGATGTTGCTGTTGATGGTGGTGTTGATGTTGATGTTGGTGTTGATGTTGATGGTGGTGTTGATGGTGGTGTTGGATGTTGCTGTTGATGTTGATGTTGCTGTTGATGGTGGTGTTGATGTTGCTGTTGATGGTGGTGTTGATGTTGCTGTTGATGTTGCTGTTGATGTTGATGGTGGTGTTGATGTTGCTGTTGATGTTGCTGTTGATGTTGATGTTGCTGTTGATGGTGTTGATGTTGATGTTGATGGTGGTTTTGATGTTGGTGTTGATGGTGGTGTTGATGTTGATGTTGATGTTGATGGTGGTTTTGATGTTGGTGCTGGTGTTAATGTTGGTGGTGTTGATGATAGTGATGTTTAATGTTGGTGGTGGTGTTGTTGATAGTGATGTTAATGTTGGTGGTGTTGATGATAGTGATGTTAATGTTGGTGGTGTTGATGATAGTGATGTTAATGTTGGTGGTGGTGTTGTTGATAGTGATGTTAATGTTGGTGGTGTTGATGATAGTGATGTTAATGTTGGTGGTGTTGATGATAGTGATGTTAATGTTGGTGGTGGTGTTGTTGATAGTGATGTTTAATGTTAGTGGTGTTGATGATAGTGATGTTAATGTTGGTGGTGTTGATGATAGTGATGTTAATGTTGGTGGTGGTAGTGTTGATAGTGATGTTAATGTTGGTGGTGTTGATGATAGTGATGTTAATGTTGGTGGTGTTGATGATAGTGATGTTAATGTTGGTGGTGGTGCTGTTGATAGTGATGTTAATGTTGGTGGTGTTGTTGGTAGTGATGTTAATGTTGGTGGTGTTGATGATAGTGATGTTAATGTTGGTGGTGGTGTTGTTCATAGTGATGTTAATGTTGGTGGTGGTGTTGTTGATAGTGATGTTAATGTTGGTGGTGTTGATGATAGTGATGTTAATGTTGGTGGTGGTGTTGATAGTGATGTTAATGTTTGTGGTGTTGTTGATAGTGATGTTAATGTTGGTGGTGTTGATGATAGTGATGTTAATATTGGTGGTGTTGATGATAGTGATGTTAATGTTGGTGGTGGTGTTGTTGATAGTGATGTTAATGTTGGTGGTGGTGTTGTTGATAGTGATGTTCATGTTGATGGTGTTGATGATAGTGATGTTAATGTTGGTGGTGGTGTTGTTGATAGTGATGTTAATATTGGTGGTGGTGTTGTTGATAGTGATGTTAATATTGGTGGTGTTGATGATAGTGATGTTAATGTTGGTGGTGGTGTTGTTGATAGTGATGTTAATATTGGTGGTGGTGTTGTTGATAGTGATGTTCATGTTGATGGTGTTGATGATAGTGATGTTAATGTTGTGGTGGTGTTGTTGATAGTGATGTTCATGTTGATGGTGTTGATGATAGTGATGTTAATGTTGGTGGTGGTGTTGTTGATAGTGATGTTCATGTTGATGGTGTTGATGATAGTGATGTTAATGTTGGTGGTGGTGTTGTTGATAGTGATGTTAATGTTGGTGGTGGTGTTGTGATAGTGATGTTAATATTGGTGGTGTTGATGATAGTGATGTTAATAATGTTGGTGGTGGTGTTGTTGATAGTGATGTTAATATTGGTGGTGTTGTGTGTGGTTTTGGTGGGATGATGTGATGTTAATATTGGTGGTGTTGATGATAGTGATGTTAATTTGTTGTTGATGGTGGTTGTTGTTGATGTGGTGGTGTGTGATGGTGGTGGTGCTGATGTTGGTCGTGTTGATGGTGGTGGTGTTGATGATGATGGTGTTGATGGTGGTGGTAGTGATGGTGCTGCGTGTGCTGTATTATATTCAGTCTTAATATCTGGTTGCCACTTTATCCTCCTTGTGATTCTGCTGCAGTATACTCCAGGTATAATGTAAGGAGGTTTATAACTGCTAAAAACCTCCCTACATTATACCTGGAAGGTATACTCAGGTATAATGGTAAAGAGGTTTATAACTTCTAAAAACTCTCCATACATTATACCTGGAAGGTATACTCCAGGTATAATGTAGAGGTTTATAACTTCTAAAAACCTCCCTACATTATACCTGGAAGGTATACTCCAGGTATAATGTAAAGAGGTTTATAACTTCTAAAATCCTCCCTACATTATACCTGGAAGGTATACTCCAGGTATAATGTAAAGAGGTTTATAACTCTAAAATCCTCCCTACATTATACCTGGAAGGTATACTCCAGGTATAATGTAAAGAGGTTTATAACTTCTAAAAACCTCCCTACATTATACCTGGAAGGTATACTCCAGGTATAATGTAAAGAGGTTTATAACTTCTAAAAACCTCCCTACATTTACCTGGAAGGTATACTCCAGGTATAATTTAAAGAGGTTTATAACTTCTAAAAACCTCCCTACATTATATCTGGAAGGTATACTCCAGGTATAATGTAAGGAGGTTTATAACTTCTAAAAACCTCCCTACATTATACCTGGAAGGTATAATGTAGGTACCTGTGTGTGATACACCACCATGACGGGTCTTTCCCGTTCAGCTTTGAAAGTTCAGCATCTGTACTTGCTGAGATTGTCAGGTGTGTAGACGTTCTGTCATCTTGACAGGTGTAGAGGCGTTCTGTCATCTTGGCAGGTGTAGAGGCGTTCTGTCATCTTGGCAGGTGTAGAGGCGTTCTGTCATCTTGGCAGGTGTAGAGGCGTTCTGTCATCTTGACAGGTGTAGAGGCTTTCTGTCATCTTGACAGGTGTAGAGGCGTTCTGTCATCTTGACAGGTGTAGAGGCGTTCTGTCATCATCTCAACTCTTCCTCTCTCCTTTTTTTTCCATCCCATTGTGCTTATTCCCCATTCGTATTTTCCTTGAATTCGGGTCCGCATCTCATTTTCTATTAACGGTGATTTATACAATAATTTCCCGTTGACCAGAGTTTGTGTAAATTTATCGAGACCAAAAATTCCACCGACGGGATTCGTTTGTAAATAAACTGATCATAAGAACATAAGAACGAAGGAACACTGCAGAAGGCCTACTGGCCCATGCGAGGCAGGTCCAAGTCTCCTACCGGCTTAAGCCAATGCACCCAACCTAGACAGGTCAGGTCACATTGACTTAAGGGAGGAACACGGCAACCGACCTGTTAGCACAAGCTATCAGGTCTAACTCACACCCACCCACATCTACTCATGTATTTATCCAACCTATTTTTAAAGCTACACAACGTTCTGGCCTCTATAACGGTACTTGGGAGTTTGTTCCACTCATCCACAACTCTATTACCAAACCAGTACTTTCCTATATCCTTCCTGAATCTGAATTTTTCCAACTTAAAACCATTGCTGCGAGTCTGTCTAGGCTAGATATTTTCAGCACACTATTTACATCCCCTTTATTTATTCCTGTCTTCCACTTATACACCTCAATCATATCCCCCCTAATTCTACGTCTTTCTAGAGAGTGCAGTTTCAGGGCCCCAGTCTATCCTCATAGGGAAGGTTTCTGATACATGGGATCATCTTTGTCATCCTCCTTTGTACATTTTCCAGAGAATTATATCCATTCTGTAATACGGTGACCAAAACTGTGCAGCATAATCTAAATGAGGCCTAACCAAGGATGTATAGAGTTGAAGAACAACCTGAGGACTCCTATTATTTATGCTTCTTGATATGAAGCCAAGGATTCTATTAGCTTTATTACGAACACTTATGCACTGTTGTCTTGGTTTCAGATTACTGCTAACCAGAACTCCTAAATCTTTTTCGCAATCCGTAATATTAAGATCTACATTATTTAGTTTATATGTGGCATGGTTATTGTCCTGTCCAACATTTAGAACTTTGCATTTGTCTATATTAAACTGCATCTGCCACTTCTCCGACCACTGCATCAGTCTATTCAAATCTTCCTGGAGTGCTCGAATGTCCTCGTCAGAATGAATTCGACGGCCTATTTTTTGGGGTCATCGGCAAACTTGCCGATGTCGCTCTTTATGCCCCCATCTATGTCGTTTATGTAGATTGTGAACAGCAGGGGGCCCAACACTGACCCCTGTGGAACACCGCTCGTGACGCTAACCCACTCTGATTTTCCCCCCCATTTATGCAAACTCTCTGGCTGCCTATTTGTCAACCATGCCTCATCCAGGAAAAAATTTCTCCTCCATTCCATTCTTTAATTTTTTTCAAAATCCCTGATGTGGGGCCCTGTCAAAAGCCTTCGAAGTCCCTATACACAATAATATTCATTACATGACCCTCCTCAAAAACTTGTGAAAAAAAATTAATAAATTCGTAAGGCAGGAATGCCCCTTTGTAAAACCTGCTGAATTCGTTGATTAAATTTATCTTTTCAAGGTGGCACGAACTGCCTCGGCAATTATTTATTCCATAAATTTTCCCACTATGGAGGTTGGCTTTTTTGGTCTATAGTTTGAAGCTAAGGACCGTCACCCGTTTTTGAAAATGGTATCAATTTCCATTTTCCCCTTTTTGGCACCATGCCATTTGTATGATTGTAAAAGATGCCCAAAGGGGTCTAAGCTCTCTTCATTTTCCCTTTTTTTAACCCCTTTCTACAGTTCATCGGGCCCGGGGATTTGTTAGGTTTTAATTTTTCTATTTGCCTAAAGGGCCATTCCCTTGTGGGCCTAATATGCCAGTTTTTTATCGTCCTGTTCTACATAATTTATATTACTGGAAATCCTGTATCCTCCGTGTAAAAACTAGAGGAAGTATGTGTAAAAATTCTAAATTTCCCTTATCACTGTCATGAGCTGACCCGAGGAACTTTTGAGTGGGCCCACTTGTCCCTATCTTACTTCTGTATACCTGAAAGAATCCTTTTGGGTTAGCCTTTTTGATTGTCTTGCAACTTTTAAACCCCATAATCTTTTTTGTTTTCTAATTCCCTTTTTTATTTTCTCTTTTAAATGAAATATATCGATTCTTATTGCCCCTCCCTCTTTTGATTAGCCATATATGCCCCTCTTTTGACCAATCAGTATTTTAATCTATTGTTCATCCATTTTGGATCATTTTTGTTTGATCTGTTTCCCTATTGGAACATAATTTGATGAGCAAAAGAACTATGCCCTGGAAAGCATCATTGGCAACCCTCCCACCCACCCGACCCTTTGTCAGGTATTCCCGTTCACCCCCCTAAGTAATTTTTCAGTCCTATGAAACAGCCAAGCGAAATCAGGGACGGGGACTTGTTCCATATTGGGGAAAATTTCCCATGTATATTAAAACTAGTATTTGTGATCCCTCCCAAATTCTCATAACCCCAAAATAAATTAATTTTGTTTCCCTATGCAAGAACCAAGTCAAGGAGGTTATTTCCCTGTTGGCTCTGTCACAAACTGTTTTTAAAAAACAATCCTGGATGTATCAAGAATCACCCCACTCTTTTAAATTTCCCTTCAAATTGCTCCAATCAATCTTCTATAGTTGAAATTCCCATTAGCACAACATTTTCGTATGTAGATGCCCCTTCGAAAATTTGTCCCCAAAAAGTTTTACTGCATCCCACAAGATTTTGGGGCCCCGTAATCACACCCAAAATTAGTTTTTTTCTCGGCCCTCGAGAACTGTAACCCAAAAAATTATGGGTGACGCTTTTAATTTAATATCTTGTCTAACACAACAATTTTAAATTTTCTGACATACATGCTATCCACCCCCCTTTTGTTTACCCTGTCAGTTGAATAATTTATAGCCTTTTATGTGACATTCAAGGGCACTTCTATCTTTTGATTGAGCCCGGGCTCTGTTTAGCAATAAAATTTTATGTTTCCTGCACTTGCAATTAATTTTGCTCACTTCTTATTTCTAACACTCCGCTATTAGTAAGAAAAACCTTTAAGGGAGCTAGCCTTTCTGCCCTCTGCTGTCCCTTTGTTTTTTGACTTTTATTGTCTTTAATTATAACTTCATGCTGAAGCCTTTTTTAAAATTTACTGTTTCCAACCCTAGTGTTGCAACCTGCTTGTTTTCCCACACCACCCAAACTCTTTCTTCTCAGTTTAAAAAAAAGGGATTTCACCCAAAGGCCTTTTCAATCGAGTCTGCAAGGCTACCACCCTGCCCCGAGGTGTACCCCATCCCTTTTCCCCTCATATATGTTTTCCATAAAAGTTGTTCCATTGTAATGAAGGGATTTTCAATTTCCCCGCAGTATCTGTCGCCAGCAAATTTACACCAATTGCCCTAGAAACCCTTTAAATTTTCCCATCCCCCTTTAGGGGAAGTGCTACATAATATTTGGGGTCCCCCCCTTGCTTAATGAAATCTATAGCTGACCTTTCTTATTAGCAGCTCTTCTTCCCACCCTTTCCCAAAACATTTTTCCCCAGCACTGAGACAGATAATGGGGTTGTTCCCCTTATGACATGATAAATCCACCTGTTGACAATGTCCCAACACCCGTCCAGGGAAGCACACTCTATCTTCATCTTCTTTTCCTATTAAAAAAACCGGTCAATATATCTTACCTGAGATCACCAACCCCAAGAAAAGCGCTTTCCCTTTATTAGCAGGGGCATTTTAAACCCCTTCCTTCACTGGCCCCTGAAATACATTCATCCTGAGAACAGAGAAAACGATTTCCTACCTTCAATCTTTACTTTAATTTTTTCTATCTGATGCGCCTCCCATTACGTAACAACTCGCCCTTTTTACAGGGGCGGGGGTGCACCCCAGTGGTAGCCGTTGCTCCTGCCCAATACAGCCTCCCACGCGAGAACAGACTGCCCTCCTGAGAAGTTCATTCCCCACAAATCAGCCCCTCACACTCTTCCCCGACCCCTTGAGTGGACCCTTTAGCCTCCAATCTCCTCCTGGAGAAGGGACCCCCTCCTTCAACTCTCCCAAACCCCATTTTTTAAAAAATGCAGAAGCACCTGCTTGTGATGCGGGAGTCGCAGGAACCCTTAAACCCACCCAAACACTAGTAAAAATTTGAACAATTTTTGTAGAATTTTCACCGTTTAAAAAATTTCCCGTTTTGTGAGTGTTGTTCTTAACGGAGAATTCTTTTATGGGTCTGCGTTCCTTTATTACGTTTGTTAAGATATTAAAGCGGTGTGGAGCCTCTTGTTTACCCTAATTATGCCTAGCACATACTTTGGTTTTTAAGTTTGCCCGGGGAAAAGGTAGGCTTTTCCCGAGGGGGGGTCTTAGTCATTTTGGGCTTTTGGCCCTCTGAGAGGCCTTCCACTGGGTTTCCCCTTAAACCCCCGGCACATACTCTTGTGTTAATTTACACTTCCCTATTTCCCCTTTCTGAACCCTATTTTTCTGGGGAAAAATTTTATCAACACGTCCCTTAAAAAACATTGGAATTGTACTATAACATTCACTCCTTACTGTTTTTTTTTAAACCCTTTTTTTTTGATGCCAGAAAAATAGTAAGTGATCTCATTTTCTGTAAATAAACATATGTACTACTTCACTGTTTAAAGTGACTGATGTTAAAGTTAGGGGAATGTAACCTACTTTTCTTAAGATTTTTCAAATTTTTAAAATGTAGTTAAAACCTTTTTTAGGGGATTAAAAGCCGGCAACGTTGGGGTAACTTGATGACACATGAGTGGTGTCCCACGGAAGTTAGTGGCCAGTGCCCCACTAGTGTCGCTTCCGGGAATTTTTGTGGCACTGCCACCACCGTGTCACCACCCAAAGTTAGTACACAGTCCACACTATTGTCATCACCACTGTTGCCGCCACCAGGAGTTTGTAGCCCATGCTACCACCGGAAGAGTTATGTATAGTGCCAAAACCCGGAATTATGGGAAAAGGCCAACCACTATTTACCCCACCCCACCATCATTTTAAAACTAGCGCTTTTTCCCCTTCCAGTGCCACCCCCCCTTGCCACCACCCATAGTGTCCCCCCTCAGTGCCTCCCCTCCTTTTTATTATTAAAGATTCGCGGTATTCTCCCGGGGCCCCCCCTTTTCCAAGTGGTGGCCCGCCTTGGTCCCTCTTTAGGGGTGCTAGATAAGTCTCCCATGGGAAGGGGCAAAAGTACCTCCTCATCTTTGGGGCTAAATGTCCCCAGGCCTAGCCACAAGTAGGGCCCCTTGGGCGCCCTCCCCGCCCCCAAAGGGGGCAAAGGGAATGACATCTTATGAGCTAAAGGTCGGGCTCAGGCACCTACCCTACCCTAGAAGGGGTTGGCATGGGTTTGATCCTCCCTCTCCTTAGGTTTCCCATCACTGCCACACTAAGCGCCTCACTCCAGTAAAAAACCCTTTGTCTTACACCCCAGTGCCATCCAAATTATCACCAACAATACCAGCTGCCAGTACCTCCCCTCGTTGACAACCCCACCCAACCAAGTCCACCCCACCAGTACCACTCGTCAGTGCCACCCTGAGTGCCCTCTTCTCACAACTTCCTCTTTCATGTAATAGATAGAAAATATCACCCTGGACTTTGGAGGATTTCCCCTGCACACTGACGTTCCTCCCTGCCATGGCAGGGAAAAGTCTTTCTCAGCGGAACCACAAAATGCAAGGAATTTGAATTCTTATTTCGATGGCGGGGAATTTTTACGTAAAGTGTGTACTAGTTTGTCGGTAAATTGTGTTGACACTAAGCTCGAGGACACTCAGGGGCTTTACTCTTCAAAAGACCTGGCTATGATTACAGGACGGAGGTTCGAGCCTTCATCTTCTGTCGGTCATGGTTCACGATAATTCTTAATCTAGGTAAAAGTAGATAGTTTTAAACTGCAGGAAGCTTCGGTATGGACTTTCGAGTACTCTGCTATCTTTGTACTCTCATGTACTTCTTGTACTGGACTACCCATGTAAGTTTGTTTACAGTTTTTATACATAGTGTAAATTACCTAGGATAACGGTGGAAAAATGAACACAGATGCGCACACTCGTGTACTCTTTACCCAGGTAGATATGTTTGTGACTTGATAAAACCCACTGTGTGGGCGAAACGTAGTCAGTATTATTATTGTACTGCATTTGTGTTTATTTTTCCATCGTATTGGTATTTTTATACCTTTTGTCTCCATCTAGGAGAGCCGAAGAAAAATAGGTCAGTCAGAGTGACTTATTTCCAGTGTGTGTGTGTGTTGAAAAGAAATTCTTTAAATCTCCTCTAAATTATCGTTGGAGGGAAAAAAAACTGATGTATCGTTCGCTCGATAGTCATTACGAAATAATGTAGTTACCCATGAGAGGCAGGTTACTGTACGTAGCTCCTGCTGCTTCCGTTTGTTTATATCGTTAAGTTTTTGCTCAGTAGTGGGTGTATAAGTCTTGTCAAACTGGGTTTGTTCTTGGTGACATTGTTGTTGGTCTGTTGTTGGTCTGTTGTTGGTCTGTTTGGTAGCTTATGTGTGAAGTGCGTCCAGTTTATTCTTGGTGACATTGTTGGGGTCTGTTGTTGGTCTGTTTGGTAGCTTATGTGTGAAGTGCGTCCAGTTTATTCTTGGTGACATTGTTGGGGTCTGTTGTTGGTCTGTTTGGTAGCTTATGTGTGAAGTGCGTCCAGTTTATTCTTGGTGACATTGTTGGGGTCTGTTGTTGGTCTGTTTGGTAGCTTATGTGTGAAGTGCGTCCAGTTTATTCTTGGTGACATTGTTGGGGTCTGTTTGTTGGTTTGTTTGGTAGTTATGTGTGAAGTGCGTCCAGTTTATTCTTGGTGACATTGTTGGGGTCTGTTGTTGGTCTGTTTAGTAGTTTATGTGTGTAGTGCGTCCAGTTTATTCTTGGTGACATTGTTGGGGTCTGTTGTTGGTTTGTTTGGTAGCTTATGTGTGAAGTGCGTCCAGTTTATTCTTGGTGACATTGTTGGGGTCTGTTGTTGGTCTGTTTAGTAGTTTATGTGTGTAGTGCGTCCAGTTTATTCTTGGTGACATTGTTGGGGTCTGTTGTTGGTTTGTTTGGTAGCTTATGTGTGTAGTACCACCAGTCTGCAGTACGCCTCATGCTTGGCAAGAGTTTGTATACTTGTGTCAGGTACACTACACTATTGCGCCTTTTTTGTTGTTATTTTTGTACCAGGTAGTATCGAGTTTGTACATTACGTCACAAACTGGAACTGTGCTGGCGATCACTGGATCACATTACGTCACAAACTGGAACTGTGCTGGCGATCACTGGATCACATTACGTCACAAACTGGAACTGTGCTGGCGATCACTGGATCGCATTTGACCAGCCTCCGTCACAAGGTGGCGGTGGCAGGGTTCCTGGAGCAACATGCAGCGCCTGGCTGTAACCATGCCTTATCGGGAAAAAAAATTTCTCCTCCTATTCCTTGTGCTTTAATTTTTCTCATAGTCTCTGATGTGGGACCCTGTCAAAAGCCTTACTGAAGCCAATACACAATACATATTCTTACCATGATTACCTCCTCAATTTTTGTAAAAAAAATTTAAAAAATTCGTAAGGCAGGAACCCCCTTTGTAAAACCATGCTGAATTCTTTGTTTAATTTATGCTTTTAAAGGGTGGCTACGAACTGCTGGCAATTATTGTTTCCCAAAAAATTTTCCCACTAGGAGGTTGGTTATTGGTCTATAGTTCAAAGCAAAGGACCTGTCACTGTTTTAAAAATGGGTATCACATTTGCCATTTTCCACTTATCTGGCACCATGCCATTTTGTAGGAAGTTAAAAAGATTAGCCAAAGGTGTGCTAAGTCCTCTTTACATTCTTTAAAACCCCTTTGCTACAGTTATCAGGGCCTGGGGATTTGTTAGGTTTTAATTATTTTTTCCCAAAGGAATGCCTTGTGCCCTAATAGTGCCACGTTTATTATGTCCTGTTCTACAAATTTTCATTACTGGAAATATCGCTGGTATCCCCCTGTGAAAAAAACTAAAGGGGAAGTAGTGTTAAAATTCTACACATTTCCTTATCACTGTCAGGAGGCCCGAGGAACTTTTGAGTGGGTATCTTGCCCCTGATCTTACTTTGTTTACCTGAAAGAATCCTTTTGGGGTTGTCTTCGATTGTCTTGAATTTTAACTCAAAATCTTTTTTTTGCTTTTCTAATTCCCTTTTTTTTTTCTCTCTTTAATGTATATCGATTTTTAATTGCCCCTCTCTCTTTGATTGCCTATATAGCCTCTCTTTTGACAATCGTATTTTAATCTTTGTTCATCCATTTAGGATCATTTTTGGGGTTTTATTGATTTCCCATTTGGAAAATAATTTGCTGAGCAGTAGAACTAGGCCCGGAAAACATCATTGGCAACCATCACCCACTACCTGACCTTAGTCAGGTCATTCCAGTTCACCCACCTAAGTAATTTTTCAGTCCTATGAAACAGCCAAGCGAAAGTCAGGGACGAGATTGATTCCATTATTGGGGAATTCCATGATATATTAAAAACTAGTGATTTGTGATCACCTCCCAAGTTCATCATTAACCTCAGATAATTATTATGTTTCCCTACTGGCAAGAACCAAGTCAAGGAGGTTATTTTCCCCTAGTTGGCTCTGCCACAAACTGTTTTAAAAAACAATCCTGGATCGTATCAAGAAAGTTCACCCGACTTTTTAAATTTCCTGCCCAAATTGCCCCAATCAATCTTCCTATAGTTGAAACCCTCCCATTAGCACAACATTTTCGTATGTAGATCCCTTACGAATTTCGTCCCAAGAAAGTTTTACTGCACTCCCATACAAGTTTGGGGCCCTGTAATCACACCAAAAATTAGTTTTTTTCTCGGCCCTCGAGAAGCTGAAACCAAACAATTAGTGGCTGACGCTTCTAATTTAATATCTTGCCCTAACAAAAACAATTAAAATGTCTCGACATACATCGCTACTCCACCCCCCTTTCCTGTTGACCCTGCAGTTAAAAATTTTAATAGCCTGTATGTGACATTCAAGGGCATCTCTCTATCTTCAGATTGAGCCAGTCTCTGTTATAGCAAAAAATATCTATGTTTCCTGCACTTGCAATTAACTTAGCTCATCTACTTATTTCTAACACTCCGCTATTAGTAAGAAACCTTAAGGGAGCTAGCCCTGCTCCCCTCTGCTGTCCCTTTGTTTGCTGACTTTCTATTGTCTTATTAAATAAACTTCATGCTGAATGCCTTTTAACATTTACTGTTTCCAACCCTAGTGTTGCAACCTGCTTGTTTCCCACCACACAACCCATACCTCATCTTCATCAGTTAAAACAAGCATTCACCAATGGCCTTCTCATCGAGTCTGCAAGGCTACCCCCCCCCCAGAGATGTACCCCATCCCCTGCATACATATCATGTTTGCCATAAAAGTTGTTCCATTTGTCAATGAATGGGATTGCAAGTTCCTCGCAGTATCTGTCTAGCCAGCAATTTACACCAATTGCCCTAGAAACCATTCATTTCCTACTCCCCTTCTAGGCAAGATGCTACATATGATTGGGATCCCTCCCTTAGGACTTAATGAAATCTATAGCTGACCTGTACTTATCTAGCAGCTCTTCTCTCCTACCCTTCCCAATATCATTTCCCCCCAGCACTGAGACAGATAATGGGCTTGTTCCCATTACCTGACATGATATATCCAGCCTGTTGACAATGTCCCCAACACCAGCTCCAGGGAAGCACACTCTATCTCTCATCTTCTTATTCCTATTACAAAAAGCACGGTCAATATATCTTACCTGAGAGTCACCAACCACAAGAATGCGCTTACCTTCATTAGCAGGGGCAGTAGTACCCTTACCTTCACTGGCCACTAAAGTACATTCATCCTGAGAACAGAGAAGCGATTTCCTACCTTCAGATCTTCACTCTTAATTTTCCTTACTCTGATGCGCCTCCCATTACTGTGAACAACTCGCCACTTGTAGCAGGTGCTGGGCTGCACCTCACTGCTGGTAGCCGTTGCTACCTGCCCAACTACAGCCTCCTCACAGCGAGAGACAGACTGCACCTCACTGCTAGAAGTCTCATTCCCCACAACTCCAGCCACCTCACACTCTCTCCCAGACCCATTGAGGTGGACCTTCAGCCTCCTAATCTCCTCCTGGAGAAGCAAGACCTCCTCCTTCAACTCTCCAACCTCAGTTTTTAAAACACTGCAGAAGCAAGCCATGCTTTGTGATGCGGCAGTCGCAGGAACCCTTAACACCCACCCAAACACTAGATAAAGATTATGATACAATTTGATAGATTTACACCGTAGAAATTTCCCGTTTGTGTGCATTGTGTATGTTCTTAACGGAGAATTCTTTTATGCGGTCTGCGTTCCTTTATTGACGTTTGTTAAGATATTAAAAGCTGGTGTGGAGCCTCTTGTTTACCCTAATTATGCCTAGTCACATACTTAGGTTTGGTAACGTTTGCCAGGAAATAGGATAGTGCTTCCTGAGGTGGGTCTTAGTCATTTGGAGCTTTTGGCCATCTGACCGAGGCCTTCCACTGGCTTTCCCCTTCACCCTGGTCACATACTCTTGTGTTAATTTACACTCTCCCTATTTCCCCTTACTCGTATACCCTATTTTTCTGGTAAATATTATTATCAACACGTCCTCTTAAGAAACAGTTGGAATTGTGACTATGAACAGTCACTCCGTTACTGTTTATCAACCGTTTTCTTTGATGCCAGAAAAATAGTAAGTGATCTCATTTTCTGTAAGTAAACATATGTGACTACTTCACTGTTAATGTGACTGATGTTAAGTTAGGTTAATGTAACCTGACTTGTCTTAAGATGTTTCACTTGTTAACCTGTAGTTAAAACCTTCTTTAGTGGGATTACGCCTGGCAACGTTGGGGTAACTTGATGACACATGAGTGGTGTCACCACTGGAAGTTAGTGGCACAGTGCCACCACTAGTGTCGCTTCCGGAATTTAGTGGCACAGTGCCACCACCAGTGTCACCACCGAAAGTTAGTAGCACAGTGCCACCACTATTGTCATCACCACTGTTGCCGCCACCGGAGGAGTTAGTAGCACAGTGCTACCACCGGAAGAGTTAGTGTCATAGTGCCAAAACCGGAAGTTAGTGGAACAGTGCCACCACTAATGTTACCACCACCATCAGTTAACACTAGCGCTGTCCTCTCTCCAGTGCCACTCTTCCCCATTGCCACCACCACTAGTAGTGTCCACCCCTCAGTGCCTCCCCTCTCTTATTATTATTAAAGATTCGCCGGTATTCTCCCGGCCCGGGCCTTTTCCAAGTGGTGGCCCGGCCTTGGCTCCCTCTTTAGGGAGTGTCTGAGACCTAAGTCTCCCATGGGAGGAGGCACAAGTACCTCCTCATCTTTGGGACTAACTGTCCCCAGGCCTAGCCACAAGCTAGGCCTCTCTGGTCTGCCATCCCCGCCCCAAGGGGGCAAATGGGAATGACAGTCTTATGAGCTAAAGGCTCGGACTCAGGCACCTACCCTACCCTAGAAGGGTTAGGCATGGTATCGATACCTCCCCTCTCCTTAGGTTTCACATCACTGCCACACTAGAGCTGTCCTCACTCCAGTAACACCTTCAGTCTTACACCACTAGTGCCACTCCTATTATTATCACCAACAATACCAGCTGCCAGTACCTCCCCTCGTTGACAACGCCACCCAACCAAGTCCACCCCACCAGTACCACTCGTCAGTGCCACCCTGAGTGCCCTCTTCTCACAACTTCCTCTTTCATGTAATAGATAGAAAATATCACCCTGGACTTTGGAGGATTTCCCCTGCACACTGACGTTCCTCCCTGCCATGGCAGGGAAAAGTC